>CAWUFW010007484.1:0-600000 GCA_963921515.1 Calotriton arnoldi | reverse complement strand
ATGCTGAATAAAGCTTATTTTTGTTATTTCGTTGATTTGCATTTAATGTACATGATGTTGCTGATGAGTGTACTGAAGTTGCTGTTGTAATAGTGTTTGTTGACTATAAGTGATATGGTGATGTGATGGACTGCATGTGGTCCATGGTATATGTGTCCTATTACAGTATGTATCCATGTCATCATTGGCTGTGATTTCAGGTTGTCATGATCCCAATCCTTTGGCACAGGGAGTGTAACATTCTTTTCACCACTTCACATCTTTGGCGTACACTGTTGCACATATGTTGGGCTGACATTTGTGCACATTGTAAAATTTTCTGACTGTAGGACCGTCTCCACTGGACATGCAGATTAGCGCATTGATGATGAACAAGTCATCTGTGCATCAGTGCAAGTTGCTAAACATCTGTTTTGAGTATGTGCAGATGACTTAAGAGACACTCCTGTACACAGGCTGATGTGACCAGAGGTTTCTGTGTGTTGTAATTGTTGGCTCAATGTCCGAGTTTTATTCTGACATGACAGAGCCCTGCAAAGACAAAGTTTGACACAGCTGACCTTCCACAAGAGTGAAGTCACCTCATGGCAGTGTGTTATTCAGTGACATTGCCTGAGCCCATGGTGTGGGTTCTGTGAGCATGACTCTGTGTGTTCCCATCCCTTTTTCTACACAGCCTGTAGTCCCTGCAGATGTTCCTGTTTGTGATGCTTGCTGTGTTGTCCTGTGCTTTGTCAACATCTTTGACTTTGGCTTTCTGGGATGTGGGTGCATGGAAAACTTCTAGTCATTAGGGTGTCATCCCTGGGTGTGGTTTATGTAAGGGCCTGCACTGTGGGCAAATGCACATTTGACATATTCAGGATTCCCCGAGTCACATTTGTGTTTCTGACATCAGCTTGTTTTCACTATGTGATCTCTTTCTGTGAGTTTGTAACTTGTATGTGTGTGTGACTGCTCACACATCAGATCCTACCCTTCAATGTTGGATGATGGCAACATGTGCTCTTTGTGGGTTTCCTTGTTTTTTTTTAGGTCTGGGACTTTGATAAAGATCCCAATGTGTCTGATACATTTCACGTCATGCACATGTACCTCATACTATGCAGTGTGAAAGACATTCACAAGGTTTGATGACTGGCCATGTGTAATGTGTTTGTACACCTTAGATCCCACCACCACCCCTGGGATTGTCATAGGTGCATGTGCAATGTCACCAGTCAATGTGGGCTTAGCTGAGGCACATTGGTGCAGATCAAGGTGTGTTGTATTTACAATGGCCAAATGTGAGTTGTCTCCTGGCTAGGCCCCTACCTACATTGTGGCCTTATAGCCCAGGCCATGCCCAGTGAGTTGTGTTTGGGTATGTGTGATGGAAGTTGATCTTTCAAGACACATGACACAGTGCGCACAGGTGAGTGTGCTCCACAGTATGGGCAACATCCAGATTTGTCATCACAGAGGGTCATCAGATAGGTTACTGTCACCACAGTGTAGGGTCCTTGAGGGTACTGCTGGAGTGAGTCTGTCTCTTGATGTGTTGGTTGTTGTCCCGCCCAGCTTGTTTCACATGTGTCTGTTGTGAACCCGCTCATCTAACAATGCCCGATTGCCCACAAACAGGAACCCAATTCAGGAGATACTTCTGGATTGTACTGAAAATGCATATGTCTCAGTGGAGTTCAGCCCCCCATCATGTGTGTTGTTGTAGCCTGGAGACACTTACACACACACACACACACATGTTGTGTTTATTCTGCAGTGTGTGGCTTGTGGTTTTAGGACCAGGAATCCTACATGATAGTTTGCACATGCTGGTATTTTGAACCCCTCACTCACATTTTGTTCACTGCAGTGAGGTGGGGGATAAACCACATTTCACATATGTTCCTGACAATACATGAGGTTTTGAACCCCACACTCCCCTTTTGTTCACTGCAGTGAGGGGGGGGGTTAAACCCCATTTCACAAATTTTCCTGACATAACATGAGGGTTTGAAACCCACACTCACCTTTTGGTCACTGCAGTGAGGGGGGGTTAAACCCCATTTCACAGATGTCCCTGACAATGCTGGGGGTTTGTACCCCACACTCACCTTTTGGTCACACCTGTGATGGGAGTTTCAGTAAGTTTTCCCTTTCAGTGTCACTGTTGCAAACAGTTTACACACAGAACACAATCTTGGCATGATAGCAGTGGGGGAGTGTTCGGCCTACAACCCTATGGGTAGAGACTGATGTTAGCGATAGCCATCCACCCCCCTGTGGGCTGGACAATGCTGGGAGTGATAGCCATCCATCCCCCTATGGGTAGAGACTGCTGGTAGTAATAGCCATCCACCCCCCTATGGGCTGGACAATGCTTGGAGTGATAGCCATCCATCCCCCTATGGGTTGAGACTGCTGGTAGTGCTAGCCATCCATCCTCCTATGGGTAGAGACTGCTGGCAGTGATAGCCATCCATCCCCCTATGGGTAGGGACTGCTGGTAGTGATAGCCATCCATCCCCCTATGGGTAGAGACTGCTGGTAGTATTAGTCATCCACCCCCCTATGGGCTGGACAATGCTGGGAGTGATAGCCATCCATCCCCCTATGGGTAGAGAAAGCAGGTAGTAATAGCCATCCACCCCCCTATGGGCTGGACAATGCTGGGAGTGATAGGCATCCACCCCACTATGGGTAGGGACTGCTGGTAGTGGTAGCCATCCATCCCCCTATGGGTAGGGACTGCTGTTAGTGATAGCCATCCACCCCCCCTTTGGGCTGGACAATGCTGGGAGTGATAACCATCCATCCCCCTATGGGTAGAGACTGCTAGCAGTGATAGCCATCCATCCCCCTATGGGCTGGACAATGCTGGGAGTGATAGCCATCCATCCCCCTATGGGTAGAGACTGCTAGCAGTGATAGCCATCCACCCCCCTATAGGCTGGACAATGCTGGGCGTAATAGCCATCCATCCCCCTATGGGTAGATACTGCTGTTAGTGATAGCCATCCACCCCCTATGGGCTGGACAATGCTGGGAGTGATAGCCATCCATCCCCCTATGGGTAGAGACTGCTGGTAGTAATAGCCATCCACCCCCCTATGGGCTGGACAATGCTTGGAGTGATAGCCATCCATCCCCCTATGGGTTGAGACTGCTGGTAGTGATAGCCATACATCCCCCTATGGGTAGAGACTGCTGGCAGTGATAGCCATCCATCCCCCTATGGGTAGGGACTGCTGGTAGTGATAGCCATCAATCCCCCTATGGGTAGAGACTGCTGGTAGTAATAGCCATCCACCCCGCTATGGGCTGGACAATGCTGGGAGTGATAGCCATCCATCCCCTGATGGGTAGAGACTGCTGGTAGTGATAGCCATCCACCCCCTATGGGGTGGGCAATGCTAGTAGAGATAGATATCCACCCCCTATGTGTGTGTTACATTTTGCAGGTTCATGACGTTTTTGTGTGTGGTGGGTGTCTGACTTACCGTCTGCGACGTACGCGTCGGTTCCGGTTGTTGATCCAGTCATAGATGTACAGTACAGGGATGACATGCGCGATCGGATCCATGGTTGGTTCGTCTCGTAGGTGTTGATCGGTGGGTCGTCTCGTAGGCGTTGTTCGTTGGTTCGTCTCATAGGCGTAGATCGTTGGTTCGTCTCATAGGCGTAGATCGTGTTGTGGCGAGAATCAGACCTGAAATACTGCTCTTCCGGATGCTGAGATGTGCTGGTGGTGGCGACGTGTTCGGCGCGTAGGAAGTACGCATCGTACTTGGCCGGCCGGAAAGTGCTGTGAAAATGCTTCCGGACGACTTCATTCAGCGTTTACGGAGCCGGCTCGTACGGGAAATGTAGCTGGAATCGGAGCGTACGTGTCGTTTGGGATTTGGACACATTTGCGCATCGTACTTCATCGTTCTGACAGACCGGCTCCCGGAACGTGTCGGTCGGCAGGTAGCACTACAGACAGCTCTCGGAGGGCTGTCCAAGCGAGATCGGAATCGGCCCCTTAGTGTTGATTTCTGTAGGTGTCTCCATAGACACTGAATAAAATGATAGTAACATCCCTGAATTGATGTGTGTGGGTAGCATTTTAGAATTGCAGTTATCATGGCCTGCTCAAAATCTATAATTATTTTCTGTGGAAAATAATTATTTGTTTCTTGTTTAATTTTAGTTAGTACTTCCATATATGTGGAGTTTTGTTTATTGGGTAGCAAGGCGTAGATAAAGGGGATGTTGGTATTCTTGTATAGGGCATGGACAGTGTATAGTTGATAGAATGGCTTGGGACAGATTTTAAAAGCCCCGTCCATCATCCATGTTTCTGATTGTTGAAGCTTTATTAAATTGTTTGCAGTAGCAAACATTATTATTCTTTTGTCTTTGCATTTGTTGTCATAGAGAACAAAGGGTTCTTCATTATGAGTTATAGATAGTTCTGGTGGAATTACCACCTCTTCAAATGTTTTTGGAGTAGGTGTGGTAGTTGTTGTGGCTTTTTTTGTGCGAGCTATAGTTCTTTATAATGAAGAAATAGAGGGCATTTGCCCAGTAGCATGTTTGGGTACTTTAGGAAGCATTTCTTTAAGTATTTGACTGGTAGGTTTTTGTGAGCTAGTGCTAGCTTCTCTAATGTCATCAAGGGCATATCTAACATCTATTTCAGTAACATTTGGAGGGTGGTTATGCTCCCTTGTATACGAAACAGTTGTCTCTTTAGTTGTTGCTCGACCATAACACTTATTTGAATAGTACTTGCTGCATTTCCAATTGACTTTTAGTCCACTTTGCTTTTCCTGGGAATAGACATACCCCATGTAACAAAGCAAAAATGTTCCTTTTTGGGATGTTATAAATTGGGCGCCTTCTGTGATTGTGATGTGTTAAGCTCTAGAACAAATGTATATTAAAATTATTAAAATGAATATTATACATGTTTATTTTTTAATAAATACACATTGTTATTAATATACTTACAATGTTGGTTTTCAGCTGCTTTTTAATGGAGATGTTCTTTCTATGTTTGTTGAATCCTGTTAAGTTATTTATTTTTCTGTTGGAAGAGTAAAACACATTTTTTACTTATTTTGTTACATTTGTTTATGGGCTGGGATGGGTGTTTTGGATGGAGTTGGGGTTTGGTTGGGCGTTTTATATGATTTTTAAAAGGCATTTTGCAAAATACTTGCATTATTTGTTAGATGGTTTTGGAGCTGGTCTGTAGTTTTGTTGATGCTTTGAGAAAAATCTGTAGAGGAGACAAAAATTAGAAAAAGTTATATATTATTTATTTGAGTAAGACAAATAGTTGTTTTTCAAGATTAGCATTATTGTTATTTTATAGATGGTAATTTACTTACTTTTGAAGGATGCAATAGCCTTTTCTTTGATGAAGTCCTTGCTTCTGGTAGAAATCCGGTAGAGTTTCGGCTTCCTTATTGTTGGTTTAAGGTGTAAAATAAGACTAAGGGGCTCCGCAATGTTTGGACCGCCCGCCAGACATGCGGCGGTCCCGCACCACGAATCAGGATGCGACCGCCACTATGGCGGTCGCATTCTGAAATTTAACATTGCGGCGGGTGTTGCTGACAGCAGCACCCGCTGCGATGTTAAAATTGCATGTCTAGCATTTCACTGCACCACATGGCAGGCACCACACGGTGCCTGCCACTTGGTGCAGTGAAATGTAGGGGGGTACCATAGGTACCCCCCAAGTGCACCCCACCTCCCCCGAAACAAGGGGGGCCCGCAACAGGCCCCCGTACTCAATCCCCGCCAGCCTTTCCATGGCGGCCTTGCTTCCAATGGAAAGGCCTGTCTTTTCCCACATTCTAATATGGCGGACGGTGCCTGCTAGGCACCGCCACCATATTAGTGGCCCTGCTCCACCCGCCAGGCAATCAGTGCGATTGCCACCGGCAGAAAAGCGGCGGACGGACTTTGCATCGGCCGCGATACCCACCGCCATCCTAATATGGCAGTGGGTAAATCTCAATATGATGGCGGAACGATCGCCACCGCCGGCCCGGCGATGGCGATCGTTCCGCCATCGTAATGAGCCCCTAAGTTTTCCTTTATTATATAGTGTTTATTTAATTGTTTGCTTAACCTCATTGGTTTATTTTAATATTGTGTATTTTTATTGGTTGATCTTTATTGTTTTAATTGTTTTGGTAGTTGTTTTCCATATATGGAAAACGTTAATTAAGAGTTAGTTACTTATTTTTTTCTTTTCACATGTTGAATTATTTAAATGTGTATTATATTATATGTGATGTTAAATAAACTTTGTAGTTAATGTAAATATAAAATTTAAATGGTTATTAATAGTGTATTTATTATTTAATGTTTTAAGATATGTTTTACTTTGTTCTAAAAATATGTTTTGATTTTATTTTATATGCAATGTATGTTTATTTATTTTACTATATTTATGGTGTTTAATTTTGTGTGTTTTATCTATTTTTTACTTGTTGATATTTTTACAAAAACGATAATATTGCTGTCTATATTATTGTGATCGATATTTTGGACATGTATATTTTTAAAGGATGTTCGATATTTTACATAACGATATTTATGTGTTCGATATTACTGTGATCGATAATATTGTTTTACGATATTTTGGGTTCGATATTAGTGTATTTTTAAATTAAGTATAGGGTATCGATATTAGTGTTGTTGATATTTTTGTGTCGATAAAAATGTAGGTCGATATTATGTCTGTCGAGGTTATGTCAGTGATTCCCGCTGAAATGCTATTTGCTAGAAGTTGACCCTGCCCCTTCGTCACAGCCGCCTGCAGGGATAGTCCACACCGGGGTGGGTTAACCCTTCATTTCCATGCAGTATAATGATTCATATTATGTGTTGGTTGGGCGGATGGGAGGCTGGCGTGGGTGCGGGGATCTCTGGGCTCACAGTGTATCACGTACATGTTGTCCCTGGCTGACAGTGTTTTGTGCTTTCTAAGACTGTATTCACCCAGACTGATGTGTTTCTATACTGCTACATTGAGGAACCACTCCCTGTTTGTTGTGATTTAACATGAAAATGGTAAATAAAGTTGAAAAGAAAAGAAAAAAAAGTTACAGGTTATATTTAGAAAATAACAGTAAAAAAATGTAGAAATTCACTGAAAAAACAAAGGTTACATGGATGTTATAGTTAAGAAACAGAATTAAAAAAAACCTTAGAAATTCACTGAAAAAAACAAAGGCTACAGGGACGTTATAGTTGGGCTCAGATTTCACTAGTACAAAACCATAGAAATTCAGCAGTTATAGCTACCTGAGCTAACTATAACTTACGCCCCCACAATGCTTATGACCTCACATATTACATCACTCATGACATGGTGAGTGGCATCAATGATGATGTCATTGATGCCATCATCCACAGAACCACTCACACCCCATACAACCTCTTGTATGCCCACTCACACAGCCACACAACCATTCACATACCCATTCACAGACCAATACCAGTACTCACACACTGATTCACTCCTCCATAGAGCCATTCACGCACCCACTCACAAAACTTTGACGAACAGTGGTATAATGCTAGGTGAATTGGCGCCACTCAGGAAAAATAACACATATATTGGTACAAAAAACAAAAGTATCGGAGGACGGTGCTGTAAGGTGAGGAGAACCACCAACCTCCCCCAAATTGCGGCCAAAGCCAACACAATACGCAAAAGAAATCCTCAGCACACGTCTATGGTGTATCAAAACTATTAGCTGCACGATGTATGCACAAATATCAACACAGTATTGTGAGTTCTTGTTTTCTTTCTTTATTCTTTAGTCTTGCTTCAGCCAACACGTGTTTCGTCGCATACAATGGGAAATCGTCCCCCGACTTTCTCAAGGCTCTAATATCTTTGGTGAAGTCCTTTCTTTTGTGGTGATAATTCCAACCCACAATGGGAAAATAATATCTGACCTCAGCATTCAAAGCCAGTTCCACATTAACGAAGGGTCTCCGTCTGACCCCAAATCACGAGCTTGTTTATAAGACGAATAAGTCCTCAACGTAGCCCACCATGTATCTCGAGTACGAGAACCACAGTTTGCTATGGCTTGGCGGGAGCAGTACAGCACACACCCACTCACACCCTGTAACCTTTGTTTTTTTAAGTGAAATTTCAAAGTTTTTCAATTTCTATATCCTAATATACTATAATTACTATAATGTTCCTGTAACCCTTGACCATTTAAGTGAATTTCTATGTTTTTTTAACTAGCAGTTGTGTTTGCAGAGTGGTGGAGAAAGGGGCAGGGCCTCCAACCAGCTCTCAGAAATGCTGCTGTGTCGGACTTACTGGAGGTAACAGGAGTGCTTCTTGGCCCCTAAGAATTCTCAGAATCCAAGAGGATTTTAGCCCCCATTCAGCAGTGCGCCAGGAGACGCGTTTGCAGATTGGTGGAGAAAGGGGTTGTGGCCTCCAAAGACCTCTCAGCAATTCTGATGTGTGGGACTTACTGGAGGTAAAACGATGGCTTGTTGGCACAAAGGAAACTCTAGCACCAAGGGGACTTCATCCCCCAATCAGCAGGGCGCCAGAAGGCATGTTTGCAGAGTTGTGGAGAAAAGGAGCATGACCTCCAAAGTCCTCTTAGCAAACGCACTCAATGGGACTTACTGGAGTGCATAGGAGGGCTTGCTTGCCCCCAAGGATGCTCAGCATCCAAGGGAACTTTATCTCCCAACTAGCAGTGCGCCAGGAGACGCGTTCGCAGAGTGGTGGAGAAAGGGGGCATGGCCTCTGAACACCTCCCAGCAATCCCGCTGTGTGGGACTTACTGGAGGTAACAAGAGGGCTTGTTGGCCCCGAGGACCCTCTGGAGCCAAAGGGACTTCATCTCCCAACCAGCAGTGAGCCAGGAAGCACGTTTGCAAAGTGGTGGAGAAAGGGGGCATGGACTATGAAGTCCTCTGAGCAATCCAGCTGTTTAGGACTTACTGGAGGTAACAGGAGGGCTTATTGGCCCCCAAGAGCCCTCTGCAGCCAAGGGGACTTCATTCCCCAACAAGTTGTGGGCCAGGAGGCGCATTTGCAGAGTCTTGTTGTAAGGGGTCGGGGCCTCAGTGAGTTCTCAGTGTTTTTTTAATTATATTTTTATTTATTAAGGGAGGGGGCCATATGGCCTCCCTCCCCGGCCAATTTCGGCCTCAGAGACCCCATTTCTCAACCTTCTTTTTGTTAAAACTAAATAAGGGGAAGGGGGCTGTGCGGCCCCCCTCTGGGGCTGATTTCGGACCAGGGCACCCCATTTTCCAGGGCCCAGCCTCTCTTCTGGGTGCTCTGGTCCCACCCAGGGCACCCAGTTACCTTTGTTGCAGACTGCGAGGGGGCTTCAAGGCCCCTGTGGTTCCTGCCAGCTCCCCACCTCCTGCAGGAGCTGGCATTGCTTTTGTTGTTAATGCAATTTTGGTCCGCTTCTAGCAAGAAAGTGCATTCTTTATGCTCTTGCTTGCTAGAAGTTGATCACAGTTTGCTATGGTTTGGCGGGAGCAGTACAGCACCGGCCAAGTCATAGCAAACAGCCATGTCCCAGGGGTGGGCACCCCAGGACATAGCAGGAGTCTGCCCTGGGGACCGCCACCCCCCAAGAGGTCTAGGAGGTTATGGTGTTTCTACTCAGCCCCCATTTCTTTTTTCAAAATGTTTTTTCTGGGGCTCGTTTCAAGCTGAATTCCAAGATGGCTGCCAACACTTTCTGGTTTGAAGTGTTGGCAGCCAATCAGATCTCAGCATGAGATCGGAAGGGGGTCACGGATCCCCTTCATCCCTAGATATACAATTGGACATTTCTTTAAATTACTACGCAACTACTGCACATATTAATACCAATTAACAAAAAGGCTGCTTTCTGGACCAACAGCTACCTTTCTGCCAAATTTGGTGTAATTCTGTTCAGCAGTTTGGGCTGTAGCTGTGTCTAAAGTTTCTATGGAAATTAACATTGGGAAAACGTGTTTTGGGACCCCCCATTCTTCTCAGCCCCTGCTTGACGGATTGCGCCGAAACTTCCAAGACAACAGCTGAAGTGAGTGTCAAACTAGTTTCAAAAATTCCTTGAGGATTCATCAGACGACGCCAAAGTTATTGGAAAATGAAAAAACGCTCTTCCTATGGAAACTACATCCTAACTATACCTACTGGCGACTGCAAAGTAGGTTATATATATATGTGACCAAGGCCGTTGCAGCAGCTGAAACACGTAATGGCTGACGGATTAAACTGAATTTTACTTCCACATCTGAGTCTGTTCCATCTGTGGATATTTGATAAGAATGAGAGGATTATATATGTATATTTCTGCATGTACACTGCCTCAACCCCCACTTTGAAAGGTCCGAAGTAACCATGATCCTGGTAACAAATGATGGTGTTGAGGAGGAGAGCGAGCGTCTCCTCGACCTCCTGTCTGCCAACAAGAATGTCAGCGGAAGGAGCTGTCCTCACCCCTACCCTGACCACAGAGCAACACAGGGAATGCTGCCACTTGTTAGGGCAGTTCACCTCGCTATTTTCACTTACCCCAGGGCTCAAAACTTAGTGCACCCACAATATTGAAACCGGGGACAGCATGCCTTCCAAAACAAAATTACAGGCTGTTTGGCAAAGTGAAAGCCAGCATCAAGGTGGAGGTATCCAAAGAAGAACTGAAATTAGGGGTGATTGAGCACGCCAACAGTCCTGGGTCCAGTGTATCTGGTACCCAAGACCATCCAAACGGGTGCCACACCAAACCTCAGTTCAACTCAGTCACTAAGACTGATGGTCACCCTTTTCTCAAGCTGATGAGCCCAAGTTACTGAGTACCTTTGATTCAACATTAAGGTATGACAGATTGTCTTAACTGAAGGGGCTAAGGAGAGGTCTGGATTTTGCCACCCTAGGGGGCCACTACCAGTTTCAAGTGAGGTTCTTTGGGTTGAAGAATACCCCTGCTACCTTCCAGAGGTTGATGAACTGGGTCCTCACTGGGCTAGAGGATTCAGTGCCTCATACTAGTACGACATTGCAATCTTCAGTTTTAGGTGGCATGAGCAGCTGTACCGCCTCTGGGCATTGATTCAGGCTCTGCAGGGGGCAGGTCTGACTATCAAGGAGAGCAAATGCCAGATAATATAGGATTCAGTGGTACACATGGCCCACCAGGTTCGTAGGGGCAAGATACAGAGCTTCCTGGCTTGGGAACCCCCGAAGACACAGACAGAGGTGAGAGTCTTCTTAGGCCTCACCGGTTACTACAGGAGGTTTGTCAACGGATATTTTACTATTGAGCCCCCCCCGTGACCGAGCTGACTTCCAAGAAGAAGCCCAATAAAGACATCTGGACAGAGGCGTGCCAGTACACTTTTGACACCTTGAAGGCGGCCATGTGCACAGCACCAGTGCTCAAGACTGGTCAAGTTATTGTCCAAACAAATGCATCTGAGCATGGCATTTGGGCTGTTCTCTCACATCTAATTGATGGGGGCTTGGACCAATCTGTGGTCTTCATCAGCAGGAGGCAAATTCGCAGGGAACAGAGGTGGGGGTGCTATAGAAAGGGAAGTCTTTGCAGTGGTCTTGGTACTCACTGTGCCACCCACTTAAGTAGCTCTGTAAAGCATGTCTCAGGCCAGCCACTGCAGTTCACCTGGCAAAATAAAACTTTTGTCAGACCTAAACCTTCCTTTTTAGTACTTATAAGCCACCCCTAAGTTAGGCCCTAGCCACCCCTATGGCAGGGTGCATGGTATTTAAAAAGTAGAATATGGTGTTTAAGTTTTACATGTCCTAACAGTTACAACTTCTAAAAAGGCTTATCTCTCCCACAGACTAACACTGGGTTACCTTATTACATTTAACATGTGCTAACTTCAGTGAGCAGAGAGAGGTATGCTGTTCACATTCAAATAAATTGTAACTTAAAAGCCTTTTTAATGGTAAAGTCAGATGCAAATTGAAAAATACCCCTTTTTTTTTAATTTGACATTTTCTTGCTCAAACCAACTGTGCCTTTTTGCCAGTGTCCAGGGTCACATGGCTGTGAATGGATTTGGTGTTGTTGGTTGTGTAATGCTTCCAAACAGAGTGACAAAGGAAGCCTAGGTGTGAGAGGAGACAATCTTCCTGACAGGTGGCTAGGGAGGAACTGTACCCTGCCCTGATTACATTTCATAGGACCCTGACTGCAGTACACACAAATGAACCTGACACCAGGCATGCCCTTCCTTTCATCACCCTAGACAGGGTGACTTCAGGACCAGAGCAAGGGGAAGAACTGACCAGAACCAGTTTTGGGGGCAGATCAAGGAATTCCTCCATACAAAGGCTGAAACAGGAATAAAACTTGGACCCTCAGAACCACTCTCCAGAACACCCAGGGCTCCCTGGAAGATTCCAAATGACTGCTTTGCTGCTGGAAGGACTGCCCTGCCGTCTGAAGAAGGAAGATTGGGCCTGTTTCCCTCGAAGCCAGGCTACCCAGAGTGAATCCAAGGGTCAGTTGGCTGACCTCCAATGTGAGCTACAGGGAACAACAAGAGTCCAGAGACCTACCTGTGACTGCCCGGCTGACCAGCACCAACTGTACTTGCCCGGACCTACCTGTGCACTGCTGTTGGCCTCTGCTTGAGTGAGTCCTGATCCCCAAGAGGTCCCCCAGGTCCTGGAGCCTTGGCTGGCATCAGTGTGGACTCCTCCTAAAGAAAAGGTGGAAATCCTGAAGTTTGGGCACTTGACGACCATGAAGTGCCGTCTTCATGCTGAAAATCGACAGTCTGAGATGACTACCAACTCGAAGCCACAGTGGGACCTGCTCTTTGCACCGACAGTGACTGTCGCCGCAATCATCCAAAGGGAAGCTCCAGCAACAACCTTCTCTTCATGCCACAACAATGACCGCAGCCAACTCTCGACCTGCTCATCACAGCGAAAGCCTCTTTCTTGTGATCCCTCCCACATAACTTTTCACGCTGGACATGAGAAAGTTAACCTTCAGCGGGACTAACCTGGTCCCTGTACCCGTCCCACGCTCCATCGTGGTCGACCTTAAGTTGTGACTTTCCCTCGGTCTAGCAGGACCACATAACCACGAGAGTTTTGGTGCTATTTTCACTGAAACCTGTACAAATTAATATCTTTGGATTTACTGATTAGATTTTGTTTGTGTTGATGTCATTTTAAAAAAAATTTAAATCAACTCTATTTGTCTAAATTGGTTTGAGAGTTTTCTTGTGTTGAGTTTTCACTCTATTACTGTTTGTTTGCTGCACAAATACATTTCGTATTGCCTCTAATTTAAGCCTAGCTGCTTTAGTGTCAAGCTATCAGATTGTTAAGCACAGGTTAATTTAATGGCTTTTGTGGTTCACCCTGATGAGCAGTGTGTTTAATATTTGAGTGGGGCTTCCACCCCTCTAAACTATTACCCAATTTCTTACACTTACCCATTGTTTCATACCCTCAGACTTTATTGGGGCATGTCCGTTCAGATTCTCCAAGCCATCAGAGAGGTGTTTGTAGCTGTTATCTTGGTTGGAGAGCAGAACACCGTCAGATGCCTCAAACCCCTCCCTGTGTACTATGCACATTTGAAGGTACGATATGTGGAGATGAGCATACCTGTGAGAGAACTCACCAGAATATGAGGAAATTCAGTACACACGCAGTAGCTAGTTATGAGAAAGGAGAGTTGTTATAGCCTAAACTATTATAGACTGAATCGATTAAACTAGTCATGACACTAATTTTAAAAAAAAAAATAGGAGAGGGAAATAGAAGTAGAGTAAAAATAAATCAAATTTTAAGAATAAAAGAACCCTAACCCCCATTTGTTCTCAGATCCGCAGAGCTATGTAAAACTGCCCCTCTACCTTGTTATGACCTTATCATTGGAAAGGTATGACTCCCAGGTGTAAGATATAGGGGTGGGAGAATTTCCCGTAATTTGCTGTAGCGTAATTACACAAAAATAACTACAGCAAAATTACATGATATTATCTTGAATTATGTGAGGAACTTAACCCGGCATTTAGTGCTATTTTCTTAGCACAAAAGCACCCTCACGTCTAAAATAAACTTGAGGATGTATTTTGCGCTAAGAAAATAGCTCTGAATGCAACAGAACAGGAACAGCAGCAGCCGTTCACTCTCTCTTCCTGTGCTCGTGGGTAGACATGTTTGCCCCAAATTACGCAAATTGGCATAATCACGTAATTTTCTGTAATTTGTCTCCACAAGAGTAACATGAAATTACCTAAATTACATTTGATTACTCCGGCCTAATTAAAATTTCTCCCAGGCCTAGTGTATAGTTGTCATTTAGCAAAAATTGTAACTTACTTACCTGAATAAAAATAATTAGCAAATTAAGGGGCTCATTACGATGGCGGAACGATCGCCACCGCCGGGACGGCGGTGGTGATCGTTCTGCCATCAAACTGAGATTTACCCACCGCCATATTAGGATGGCGGTGGGTATCATGGCGGACGGAAAGTCCGTCCGGCGCTTTTCCGCTGGTGGCAATCGCACCGATTGCCTGGCAGGCGGAGCAGGGCCACTAATATGGTGGCGGTGCCTAGCAGGCACCGTCCACCATATTAGAATGTGGGTTTTAGGAGGCCTTTCCATGGCGGCGATGCCGCCATAGAAAGGCTGGCGGGGATTGGGTTTGGGGGCCCGTTGCGGGCCCCCCTTGTTTTGGGGGGAGGTGTGGGTGCACTGGGGGGTACCCATGGTACCCCCCTGCATTTCACTGCACCATGTGGCAGGCACAGTGTAGTGCCTGCCACATAGTGCAGTGAAATGCACAACATGCTCTTTTAGACATCGCGGCGGTACTGCTGTCAGCAGCCACCGCTGCAATGTTAACGGTGCGGAATCAGACCGCAGCGGTGGCGGTCCCATCCTAATCGGGTAGGCGGGACCGCTGCATGCATGGCGGTCAGTTCCAAACACCGCTACGATGGCAGGCGGATCAGGTCCGCCCGCCATCGTAATCAGCCCCTAAGTTCCTGTTTTTGCAAATCCCTTTGTGAATCAGTCACAAGAGCTTCTACGTGCCCGTGAACTATCCTATTAGAGAGTGGTCACTGCAATATGATTTCCATATGTTTTCCCATTATCCCAAGCAGTTTTTCTCCAATAGATTCTATCTGCCATAGGTAAATTTTTGGCACGAGAACAACTAAAAGGTGCAGGTTTTTTTTGCATTACCCATAATCCCGAAGTGAAATTTAGTAAAGATTTGTGCTGAGAGCTCAGGGGAAGACCGAGGAGGAGGGATTGACAAAACGCTCAAGCAAGCACTGTCAGCAGGAAGGCATGAATAGATAGTTAAATGACAAATGTAGGGAGGTCAAAGGTTTCATATTGCAGATGTAAAAAAAAGGCCTGCTTTTTTTACTTTGCAAGTCAGGAATGTGCTTGTTTAATTTCGAATTAATTTACGTCACTAATGTGGACTGTTTGTAAGCGAGATAACTAAATAAATTCCAAAGTGACTCCATCGCTTGTTTAGTGGCGTAGCCTATTGTGACGCTGGGGTTTCTGTTTCCTGCCTGCTTGCTGCCTGTGGTATGCAAGTGCTGGATCAGGTTGCCGTTCTGCTGATGGTGGCATTTTAAAGCATTGTTCTTTAGAAGGTGTTTCTTTCTAAGCTGACAATAACAAGCAGAAATAATGGATTTCTCCGAGGTGACAGATACATTCAATTTATGAATTAAAAGTGCAACATACACAACTTCCTTTAACCACGAGCTTTCCATAGCCATTTTCTTTAGGTCTGAGCTAACCTTGTAAGCCATAGCTTACAAAACTGTTATGAAAGGAATGCTTACAAAAAGACTAACCACTGGCAATTGCTTTGAGATTTCATTCCAACTCATCATTTTTCGCCCACTGTGCAACTGTAGTCAAAGGCCCACCTCAAGCAAATCAGTACTGACCCTACTTTCATGAGAACAGTCCATCCCGAACTGCCAGGCAAACCCTCTACAGAATGGACCACTAGCAACCCCTGACCGGTTTCGGCCTACTTAGTCAGTGAGGTCTAGCTTGGATACTGTGGCATAGTGAGGAAGAGACCCAGGGCCAGATGTACGACCATTGTAAATTGCACCTCGCAATTTGCGCTTGTTTGTGAGTCGCACATTGCGAGTCGCAATTTACAATGTACTACAGTGTCAGAGACACTGATTGCAATTCCCAATGGGGTAGCAAAATGCGAGGCTCATGAATATTAATGAGCCACTCACAATTTGCGACCCCATTGGGAATGGCAGGCCCTCCCAGGTATGGTGGCCTGCTGGGCTCAGCAGACCACAATGTCTGGGACTGCTTTTAAATAAAGCAGTTTTGTTTTTTATTGCAGCCCGTTTTCCTTAAAGGAAAACGGGATGCATTTCAAAAAAGAAAAATGAAACGCTTTTGTTTCATTTTTTAAGGGCAGGTAGAGGTTCCTGGGACCACTGCCTGCCCCTAAAAAATATTTTCGCCTGCATTTGCAAATGGGAAGGGGTCCCCTGGAGACCCTTTCCCTTTTGCGAATGCATTACCACTCTCTCGAAGAGGGCGGTAAATTGCGAGTGTTTTGCGACCACAATTGCGGTCGCAAAACATTGGTACATGGCTTTGCGTTCGCTATTAGGAAGGGAGTGCCCCTTCCTAATAGCGAGTCGCAAAATACTATTTTGCGAGTCGCAATTTTTTGGACATGGCCCACAGTGATTTTGCATGCGCAAACCGGTCGCAAACCCGTTTGCGCATGCAAAATCACATCGTACATCTGGCCCCCACATTCTGGGGATGTCCTTGGCCACTTAGGGTGTTACATAACACACAAAAAGGTGATAGAAGGAGTGCTTGCAAAACTTCTAACCAATGGCAATCACATGGGTATAATAAGCATTCACACCAATTATTTTTTACCCACTGTGCCACTCCAGATAATGGTCAGCCTTAGGCAAATCAGTACTGACCCTGCTCCTCATGGGAAGAGTCTAACCCGAACTTTCAGGCGAAGCCCCCTTCAGAAGGGACCATAAGCAACCCCAAATGAGTTTCGGCCTACTTAGGCCTTGTCAGTAAGATATAGCTTTGATCATGTAGCACAATCAGCAAGGAACTCATGCCTGGGCATACTTGTCTACCTATGGCATTACATTATGCACACAAAAGGTGATGGGAGGAATGTTTGCAAAACGTCTAACCAATGGCCTCAGGGTTAGAGGCCCTAGGTAGCATTCCAACCCATCGTTCTTCACCCATTGTGCCAATCTAGACAAAGGTCTGCCATATTCATATCAATACTGACCCTGTTACTCATAGGAACAGTCCATCACAAACTGACAGGCAGCGTCCCCTCGAGAAGGGACCACAAGCAACCCCAGACCGGTTTTGGCCTACTAAGTCCTCGGCAGTGAGGCATAGCTTTGATCATGTGGCACAATGAGCAGGGGACCCACATCTGGGCATGCCCTTTCTCACCGAGCATGGTACATAATACACACAAAAGGTGATTGGAGGAATTCTTGCAAAAAGTGTAACCACAGGCAATCACTCGGGGTAGCATTCCAAAACATAATTTTTCACTCACTGTGCCACTCTAGACAAAGGCCCACCTTAAGCAAATCAGTATTAACTCTGCTTCTCAAGGGAGCAGTCCATCCCTAACTTCCAAGTGAGACCCACTCCACAAGGGACCACAAGCAACCCCAGGTAGGCATTGGCCCACTTAGACTATATTTCCTCCAATTTTGAGACCTATTGTGTTGTAAACTATTTCCATCCTCAAAATATCTCACACTTGGAGGGGTAGATGTGGCATGAGCAACGCCAAACAGTTGAGTTGAAATAATATCAAAGTCACCCACACCATCCATGCTGCCTTTGGGACATCCTAGTGATGAAAATAAATTTCAGTGGTTGGCTGACACTGGGCAATGTACACATGTTTTTGTCTCTGTCTTGTATTTTCCACAATAAGGTACCTCATTTGCTGTGAAGTGTTTCTTGTTTGGTTCTCTTGGAGCTACCACCAGTTAGTCCCTTGGGCAAAATCCTGGAATCAACAAGAGCTACTCCTAGGTATAGGGGAGATAGTGGGCATTCCTGTTCAGGTGAGGAGGATGGCTTGGTTTGGGCTCGGGTTGTGGTGGCATAATGAGACATCTATTCTATGGTGACTGCAGAAGGGAGGGCAATACATAGCTATAACTGATGAAAAAGACCTCATGTGACAAATCATGAAGAGGGCATGGGATGGGAATGGTCAGTTTTCCAGCACACAATTTATAAGGTTGGAGGCCCACATTAAGGGGCCTATTAGGATGGCGGGTGGATCGCCACCGCCGGGCCGGCGATCCACCCGCCATCTGTTCCTGTTTTACCCCCCCGCCATATTAGTATGGCGAGGGGTACCGTGGCGGATGGAAAGACCGTCCGCCACTTTTCCGCCGGTCGGCAATCGCTGCGATTGCCGGCCGGGCGGAAAAAGCCCATAATATGGCATGCGGGAAATTACGGGCCCCTGGGAGGGGTGGGGGGGTGGGTGGCTGCACTGGGGGGTACCTATGGTACCCCCCTTCATTGCCATGCACAAGGCAGCAGGCACCGCGCGGTGCCTGTCACGTTGTGCATTGCAATGCACAACATGGACTTTGACATTGCGGCGGGTGCTGCTTACAGCACCGCCCACCGCAATGTTAAAGTCGAGGATGTGCCCGCCAGTGTGGCGGGGCATCCTAATTGGCCTGGCAGGACCGCCGCACCTCTGGCGGTCAGTCCCGTTTTCCGTTACGGTGGCAGGCCATCGTAATGGGGCCCTAAGTGTGACCTTGCAAGGGGGTTTATGCAGAAAGATTTAATATTGATATTGGGGTGTCTTGGCGCTGGCTTCTGCTAGATATTCAGCTGTGAAACTAATAGGACAACTTGGATGAGAAAAGCCAAGTTTTAACTTGTTTCCTAAAACAGGTACGATTAGGCTGGGCTTTGAGATACCAAGGTAGAGTTAGAGAGAAAATAATGGGACTTATTAATTATCAGTGATTTGCCAGTTTTGGGGCTAGGCCTCTGTCTAAAGTAAGTGTACCTTCTCTAAAGTCTGTTATGCATAAAATAAAAATATTGATTTTAAAATAAAAACCCTCACCACCCATATTACCCACAGCAGACCCATTCATCCCTAAAAAGCTCAAAACTAAAACGACCCCTTACCCAACTCAGATCACCAACAGCAACAGACCCGCCTGCTCACAAAAATATAACCACTCCTTCCCAGCCTCACACTACCCACCCCAATCACAACAGACCTACTTCCTCATAGTCTCTAAAAAGCATAAAACAAAACCTACCATTTCACAAATGCATCTTACCTCCACAACCAGCAACAGACCCACACTCTCCCAAAATAAGTGTCTCGACATGATCAAGTATTTTCTTGATTTCATTCTGGCCCTCAGCTATAGTGCCCAGTAGCTCATTCATCTGTTGGAGGAGGACTTCTTTTGGTAGAGGGAGTATGGCTTCTGTGGGTGGAAATGGTGTCTCTCAGCTGCTTCTTTGGAAGGGTTAAGCAAGGGGTCACATTTCACTTTCAGCTGTATTCATGTGTTGTTCAGCTAGTATCAAATGAATTAATTAAGTGAAACCTCTGACCTGAAAGCATTAAGGTGTATTAAAATGACAAAACTTAAAATTTGTACTGCACAGAAAAATGTGGTACATGAAATTATGCAGAACAGTTTATTTGACTTTTCATGTAATATAGTTGAGCTAACTGGCCACATGATTTCAGGACCACTATTGGTACATTAAAATAATAATTCCTGCAGCCCTTCTCTTCTCCTACCTGACTCTTAACATGCACTATAGGCTACCCTCTTTTCATTTTCAGTACAACATATATTGTTCCTCCGTTAGGGAGCGAGTGAATGTTATCTAAGTTTGTTTTGAGGCCTGTGATTGGGATAGGTTTAGGTTTGCCTATAGCTAAGGGAAGGTGAAAGATGGACTAGTGTAAGAGGTGGAATAAAAAGAAACTTAGGAAGAAAGTGCCGGAGAAGTTTGGCACATGCAAGGAGGTGGTAGGTATGCCTGGGCAGAAGACCCTCTTCTAACCATTAATTGGTCAACAGAGGGAGACACAACCATAGTCAGGTAGCTAAAAAGGATTTGGGATCAAGATAGGGACAAAGAACAAACACCTTCTTGTGGTTAGCAAATGCTGCAGTTGTCGCTAAGAAAGAAACTTGACTTACCACTTGTCACAGTAGCCACTTACTCCTATCACTGCTCACACTGGGCCTCCTCCTTATCCACCTGGGTTGTTTCTGGGCGAAAAAAAACATTTTTATCACCACACACAAAAAGGTCAAGGGTATTAAAGGACAGTCAGTACAACCTCCTATTCAAATCATCCATACACACAAGAACTGAAGTCCTATCATGTATGAGAAAGTTCACTGTGGGTAAAACATTCTTTACTATTTAAGAATGAAGGCCCTCAACCACCCATTAGGTGGTATGCTTCTTCCTCTGGCCCCTCCTGGCACCAATCCAATGGAGAAAGGTGCAAGCTACTACACATATATTTATTGGGGTGCTTGGGAGAAATTGATCATCAATACTTTGCTATACCACTGATTTAGTTGATTAAGGTGTGAGGGTTATGTGTTGAGGGGAAGGATCTGAGTTAAAACTACCTCCTGGGTGAACTACTGTAAATGTATTATATTCTCCTGTAGTAGAGTATAAAATAAAATGTGGGATCATTTTACCCACTAGTGGAGGTCAACATGATTCTGCCTATTCAACCCTCTAATGATGTGTCAGTAGCAATCATCAAGACTAAAGTCACCCTCTCTGCTTGCAAAGTGTGAAGAAACAAACTTATCCTTATAACCTGCATCTGAAGAATTAAAAATATGTCAGGTGTATCCATCAGTCATCTGACGAGTAGGTTCAGAGTGCAAATTTAATGTATTGCATCTTTAATTTTGGAGTTATAGATCAGGAATCTAATGGAATATATAGGCAAAACAAGTCAGTTTCCAAATATGAATTTCGTGAAACAAACCTAAAGGATCACTGACAAAATATCGAGTGACAGAATATCGGGTTCCAAAATATCGGGACATAAATATCGATGTCAAAAATATCGACCTCCTATCTTCATAATGGTAAGTATGAAAATATCGAGAAAAAATATCGTTGTTAAAAATATCGAAGTACAAAATATCATTTTTGTTAAACGTATAAAAAATTATGTTAAATAAATTAAATACATATAACTTAATTTTTTTTTTGAATTATTAGAAAATTTTAACAATTATAAGTTATAAATGTAATGTAAAAATAAATTAAACATACATAAATAAAATGTAATATATATATTTACTTATTAATAATTAAGAAATAATTATTTTAATAAATTATAAAATGTTAGAAATATATTAAAAATCATAGGGGCCCATTACGATACCCGGCGTAAAAAAATCCGCCAGGCATGGAAGCGGCAAAAATCCGCCCGCACACACCGTCTGAACACCGACCACGCCATTACGATTACACAAACCGAAAACCGCCATCGGCGGAAAAATCACACAAGATACCGCCCGCCATCGTCCGAGTCGGAGTCAAACCGCCCGCCACGGACGGAAACACGCACGACAACACAAAACCGCCCGCCCTCACGCCCGACACACCGCACGTGAGATTACGATCGCACCGCCATGAGCGCGGGAAAACTACAAATATACCGCCCGCCAGCGCAAACAACGCCGATGAGAACCGACACGGCAGAAGCCATGGCGCCCACGTCCCTGCACAGAAACCATCCGCTGACAAAAACAATCGCACACAACATGGCCAACAAGTCCACACAGCAAGGCACGCACAAATACACAAGCACAGTACACATCCCGAAAACACCCCCCCTGGACAAACAAAAACTACAAAGGCCAGAACCCCAGACACAACACACCTGAAAACAACAGACCATGAGGACACACCCACATAGGTAAGTACAAAAGCAGCACTCCCACAGACCACAACCCCTTGCAACATTGCAAACTAGAGAGGAGAGGAGAGGACACAGTGACACAGCAAGGACAGCAGCACACCACAGAAACGCACACATCACAACCACCACCACCACCACCACCACCAAACACCGGCACCACAAACCCCCTGCACATTACACAACACACACCGCACCAGCACCACAAACACCATGGCACCACAAAGAATGCCCAAGTTCACGCCCATGGAGCTGACGGTCATGGTCGACGAGATCATCAAGGTGCACCCACAAATCTATGGGAACCTGGTCCAGCACACACCACTAGCCACCAGAAAGAGAATGTGGAACCGGATCGTAGACCAGGTCAATGCAGTCGGGACCTTGCCCAGGAACAGAGTCGAAATAAACAAACGGTGGAATGACGTCAAAAGCCTGGTCAAGAAGAAGGAGAGCAAGAACAGAGAGCTGGCTGCCGTCACTGGCGGAGGGAATCCCGCGCTCTTCAAGACCTTCAAAGCGTGGGAGGAGAAGGTGCGAGTCATCATACATCCCGAGATCCTCGCCGGATTAGCAGGGGAGTGGAGGCTGGTAAGTACAAACTAATGTATACCAGCACACCGCTATGTACTCACATGCACTACCACCATGCCACAGCTCCCAGGGACAAACACCCCCATGTCCAGCACACAATACACAACACATCACACACACATGCAACAGACACCACCACACACAGCCCAAACCGAACAACTGTAAGATGCGTGGGGACATGTGTACACTCAGCCAGCCACGTAACCACCAACAGGTCCCCAAATATGCCAGAAGCGCCACAACGAGCACCCACCACACCCATGTGTCCGCCATAGCTGCACTAACCGACAAGTAACAGGTAAGTGGCAGGAACACAAAGTGCAGTGGGTGGGAGGGTGGACAGCCCAAGTACAAAACACACCAGGCCCCTAGTCCCACAGCACAGCAAGGAGGAGCATCCCCCACACCCCACAGCCACGTGTCAGCCACCGCAGTGCACAACGACAGCCGAAAGGTAGACATCACGGTCCACAGCAATCGGTGTCAGTGGGTGTCCAGCCACCACCACGACCCACAACACCCCCCACCCCCACAGACCTGCAACATGGAGCACCCCCGCTTAGAACCATGTGGCATCCAGTACAGTGCACGCACGAACAACCTGCAGGTGGGAAACTGGACAGGGCTGGATTACTGGAGGCATGAGGACCGTAACACGACCAACACATGGGACATGTCACGTAGCAGACGAACACGCAGCACCGCCCACCGTCACGAACAAGTGAACAATGTGCACACGGACATGAACCACAGACTCACACCCCACATGACCCATCACAAACACAGCAACACCCAAGGAGCCACGTCTGCATGCACAAGCCACACTGAATATAGTACCACACGGCAGCCACTGTACAACCCATCACACACAACCGAAACACCATTGAAGTCCTGTCCATGTAGCCCCTACTGCCTGTCAACCACACACCCCACAACTACGCCTATGTAAGACAAACAACACTAGACGCAACAGAGCGGAACAACATAAATGCACACGAACACCACTGAACCCATCAAACACACAGACACACCATGCACATACAACATACCATCCATCCCATCCGTCAGCCCCAGTCTCATGAAAGGCATGTCATCCGCACAGCTGCCACACATACAGCAGTCACGCTAAGATACATGCCCATGACCAACCATGTGCCAGAAGTCAATGAAGCGCACGACACACTGTGAGCAACAACACACAACATGGGCCACACCCCCCGAGCACTGCAGTGATGCACATGGCACAGGGCAGCACGCACACCAAGGAGATGGGACAACTGCAATACGTTGGCTGGCACACAACCATCACTCACTCATAACGATGCGTCCAATGCCATGTCCAGTAATCACAACAGACAGCAAATATGCAGGCCATGTCAAGCATGCACACACCTCAAACCATGCACTGTCATGCTGCCACAACACATGTCACGTTCGGCACCCATGGCTCACAGCATGTACCCCAAAAGCATATTCCATCCCAAATGCGAATCTGGGGCATGGCCCCCATGTTGCCATATGCGTTCCTAAGCGTCCCATCTGAACACCAAAAGCAAAGTACAAACCAGACCCAGGATGGGCCAGGAGCCCGCATACACCAGAGTCACAATAAGTAGGGGCACAGCAACACACCCATCGGCATGGCCAATCCGTCCCATGCCACATGTGCACAGCACACAGTCCCATTGTCAAGCACACACAACTACAAATGCTACAGCCACACACACGCCTCCGGGAAACCCATGTACGAGATTGCACGAACTGTTAATGTCAGACGACAAATACATACTTCGCCAGGTGCAACACAATAACAAATCTCATTCTCTCCACAGGTGACGAACTGCTGGATGCTGGGGATGGAGACAGCAGCCAGCACAGCCAGCCTACAAGCCCCCAACGAGGACACACGGATGTGGAGGATCTGTCCTCCTCTTCGGACACGGACCACCAAGCAGGCCCATCTGGTGTGGCAGGGCCCAGCCGCTCCCCAGGACCCCTCCTACCCACCAACCCATCATCCAGGGCTGCTGAACATTCCCAGCCCCCTGCTGCCACTGTCGTTGCGGCCACACCCACGGTCATTGCGGCCACACCCACGGTCATTGCGGCCACACCCACGGTCATTGCGGCCACTACCATTGCCGCAACCGCCACCATCGCCGCACCGACCACCACCGCCGCCACCACCACCACGTCTTCGCTGGCACCAGCCCCAGCGCAGGTGGTGGCCCGGCCGACTGGATCCACCCTGGGAGCCACAGCGAGGACCGTGGTGAGCAATGTGGCTAGTGGGCAGGCCGGTGGCAGCAGTACTGGTAGGAGGAGCAGGGTCAGGGAAACGCAAGTCTCCCCTGGGAGCCATGCCCTGCCTCAAATGGCCAGAGTCCTTGGGGCCTATGAAGAGGCCCAAGAACAATGGGTCAGGTCTGCTTCAGACACGCGGGAGGTGCTGGGGGTGCTGAGGTCCATGGACGCCCGTATGGGCCAACTCGTGGACCTCATGGGCCAGCTGGTGGTGGCGGTGAGGTCACAGCCAGGGACAGCAGCTCCACCACCGCCACCACCTGCCGGGGCGCAGGGTCGAGCAGCAGTGTCCAGTACCCCTGCGTCCACAGCCAGTGAGCACACCTCACCCCCACCAGCAGGTCGCCACCACACACCCCCCTCCCAAACGTGGAAGGGGCCGTCCGAAGTACAAACAGATCTCCCGGGAGGACTACGCACGCTCCAGACGCAAGTGAGGCAGCCAGCCAGCCTTCCTTGACCACCCACTGCATTGACTTGGACTACGATCCCACTCCACACAGCCATCTGGATGGCATGTGTCTGTTGGACCATGGACATGGAACAAGTGGGTACACCCTGAGCATCACGCAGCCGTGACCGACAGCTCATTGTCACTGCACGCACCACTTTTGTCATCACCTCGCACACAATCACATGTCACAGTTTGAAATAAATGCACCTCTTACACAAACTGCTGTTTGTGCCCTGTGTTTTATTTGTACGGAATACAACGGCCACCTTGGGCGGAAAGGCACCTGATGCGTGGCATGGCAATGGAACCGGAGGGCCTGTAGGGACCTAGGGGTGGGAGACAGAACAGGAGCACATTCAATGAGTGTGTCACACACCCATCACACAGTACATGTCAACAACTACAAGCAATGTACACACATCGCACAGAGCAATAGGGCACAATGCCACAGCCACCAACAGTGGCATACTACCCTGGCCATGGAGCGTTGACACACAGCACGCAGTGAACAAACGGCCACCCTGACACAGCACACACACACCTGCACAGACACAGCCACATCAGCCGTCGTACATGGACACTCACCGTCAAGTGAAGTAGTGGGCGATGAGCTGCTGCCGCACATTACCAGCTTCCTCCTCTCCGCTGTCCTCCTCACTCGAGCTGTCCTGGTCTGCGGGCTGGGGCCCTGGTTGATCTCCGTCATCCACGATGAGGGGGATCTGCTTCCGAATGGCCAGATTGTGCAGCATGCAGCACGCCACCACTATCTGGCACACCTTCTGTGGGGAGTACGCCAGCGCACCCCCGGTGCGGTCCAGGCACCTGAACCTGGACTTGAGGAGGCCAAAGGTACGCTCGACCACACGTCTGGTCCTCCCATGTGCCTCATTGTAGCGATCGTCTGCTGGGGTGCGAGGATTCCTCAATGGACTGAGCAGCCATGCCCCATTCGGGTACGCAGAGTCACCTGGGTGTGAGGGACACAGAGAACCGTTGCTATTCCAACTGGACAGGGGACAGCATCGCACAACCAGCACGCTACACCACTCCACATACTCACCGACAATACAGCCACGATCCTGTTGCAGATTGGACATCAGTCGTGGCAAGATGCTGTTGCGCATTATGTGTGCGTCATGGGCCGAGCCTGGGAACTTTGCACACACGTGGGTGATCACCATGTCCGCAAGGCACACCACTTGCACATTCAGGGAGTGCGTGTGCTTCCTGTTGCGGTACAGGTGCTCAGTGGCCTGTGGTGGAACAAGGCCAACATGTGTGCAGTCAATGGCTCCAACGACGTGTGGGATTCTGCCAAGGGCATAGAATGCACCCTTCACTGCCGCCAATTCACGAGCCCTGGGGAAGCGGATGTACCTGTTTCGGTACAGCATCATGGCTGCCAGTACATCCCTCAGCACCTTGCTGAACATGGGCTGGGACATCCCTCCTCCACTGCCCACTGTGTGCTGGAATGACCCAGTGGCGAAGAAATGCATGGCGGCCATCACCTTAGCCGTGGGGGTGACAGCTGTCGGATACACCCTGCGGGGACGGAGATGGGGTTCCAACATGGCACACAGTCGATGCAGGGTTGGCCTGTCCAGCCGAAACTTCCTAATGACCTCTGTATCGTCCATGTCCGCCAGCAATTGGTATGGGCGGTCAATGTTCGGTCTCCGCCTAGGGAAAATGGCAGTGGACACATGTCAAAGCAACACAACACATAGCAATTTCGCATACACATCACTGACATGACTGAGCAAGCACATGAGCCACAGCCCAGCTGTCAAGCTGGGGCGGCACGGCCACAATACACTTACACAGGTCTCCCAACAATGGCAATGGCTAGTGATACAAACCACTGCCATGTGCATGCACATGGGGATCTAGGCCCCAATGACTTGCGGGGCGTGCTGATGGGGACTGACTGCATATTCGTCAAGCGGCAACGCCACGGCAACATGAATGTCTGCTGAGCATGGAACTGCTTCCGAGGCTGGATGAGTATGGCACACGACGACGACGATGTGGGCACAGGCTGAGCGGCCAAAACAAGTGGGACCTGTGGCACGAGGGGATATGAGACAGTAGTAGGTGTCAGCACTGCACCCTATGTACAGCACTGTACGGATCACACCTCCCGAAACATTGACAGGTGTCCACATTGACAGCCCCATGCCAAGACGGCTGTGTGCTTGCAGTCACACGTCACAGGTGAGAGGTTACATTGCACGTGCCAGGTGGCAGACGTACATAGTGGGAGCTGGCATGTGTGTGCATGTGTCTCCTGTTCAGGATCCACCAGATGGGCGCTGACTCTGTACTGAGCATTGGACACAGCATGTTCCGTGGAAGGCTTGTGTGTGTGGGATGGTGGCACTGGATGTGCCTCCGTTGGGTGGGGGGCCATGCACAGGGCGGGTACGTCGATGATTGCGCATTGTTGGTCACGGTGGGTGCACCCACTCAGATGTGTTGCCCTGTGTTCAATTCCTATGTCCGCATGATGATGGACTGTAGATGTGGGCAGACTACACATTGGTCGATGTGCTGTCTATATGCATGTGCCTTCACACCAGGCACAGCTGCCCCTGCACATGTGACCCCTGCTGGACTCGCTGCTGGGTCTGTGGAGCTGATGCACCTTCTGTGCGTGGGGCGGACAGCTCTCCTCACTTCCCTCATTGCGCATGTCATGACTTTGCCGCAGGTGACATGGATCATGGAGGGCCCACATGTACGCGTGGGTAGGCTACACATGATTGTTCACTGGTCGCCACCCCCAGTCAGTGTTTCGAATGGGAAGGTTGTCGTGCTGGTGGTATATTCGATGTGGCGGATGGGCGGGCCTAGGTGCGGGCTTACATTCCGGACATGGGGGGGTAGTTGGATTGGCGACTAGTTGCAGTACACACGGGACACGTCTCTTCCTTTCCACATCTGGGTCATCCCTTGTACTCACTGACAGTGATACAGTCATCTTCGCCCCAGCCCTCATGTCCTCCCCTCGCTCCCCCAATATGCATGTGCACCTGCGAGGCTAGCGCTTGCACAGGCAGCCCCAAGCTCGCACCAGAGAGGGCAAGGAGTGTATGTGTGGGTCCAGTTGCACGAGTGGGCTGTCTCAGGGTATGATGTGTTGCGGGACGCCGTCCACCTGCGTGGTGCCCCAAATGGAGACCCGGCCTGCATGGACTATGCATCACAGTCTTCGCCTTCCGGATCCGCCACCTGCGACACCCAGTGGCTGTGGCTGCCCTTGCGGCCATGCCGCGTCCGTCTGTGACTGATGGCCCACACATTCACTCTTTGGCCTCTCTGGGGAGGGCTCGGGGGTGGTGGCGCACGCGCTTGCACTTAGTCGCAATGGCATGTGGCGTGGTTGGTATAATGGGCAATGGATGGGATGGTGCGAGCCACCTCCCGTGACGTCAGTGCTGCTCGTGCTGTGGTGCGTCCCCCTACACTTCCATTTGACTTGTGCCATGCTAGACGTTGAGGTTCTATTGCCTGCGTGATATGACCAGGAGGAGCGCGAGGAGACCTCTCACACACCATGCTCCACTGCCATCCCGTGCCCTGTATCGCCTGTGCGGATTGACTATGTTGGGGTTACACCTGGTCGACTGGGGCTGTGTGTGCCTTGTCAAGGGGCATGGCGGGCGCACAACAGGATCCAGCTTGTCCACAGAGGGTGGGCTGAGGTGCGCCTGGTACCGCTTTGTACGTGTGCCCGGCTGCTGTGCACACACGTGTTCACTCCCCCCGACAGGTGTCCTCTCACAATGCCCAGGGAAGCGGTGGTGTACTGTTCATGACCCCTCCCGACACGGCGTGCTCCAACTTGGCATGTGCGCATCTACCCGTCACACCCACCCACCTGAGCACTGCGTCCATACGACTTCACACGACACATGTGTGTCTTCCACAGTTGTGCTACTCATTTGCGTTGACATCCAATACCAGTGGACTACATGGTCATGTCACGACTGCCGTGTACTTCACATACTCTCATCCTCTCTCATTCGTACTTGTGAAATGAGTCAGCGGAGACAGTTTTGGTTTCAAACATTATATTGAGTCTTCTGTCCTCTGTGATGCAGTATAGTGGACACTACTGGCAGTGGAATACATGTTGAGGATATACTGAGCATGATTGCAAATGGGATAGGGTGTGGGGTTACATGTGATTGGCTGTTGCATGTGGGATGTGGGCTTCAGAGTTACATCTGCTTGGCCAAGGCTGTGCTAATGTACATTTACGTATAGCTGCGGAGCTGCGGACTTTGACACAGACGGTATACATGTAGCCTACCAGACCGCTTGGCATCATGGGCACAGTCCATCTCAGTTCCATGTGACAGGTTTGCTGCGGTTGTTCCTCATGCACGCGTGCATGTGAGATGACATCAGGGCATGTGCTTGCGTGCATGCAGCGGCGTGCCACTTGTTGTTGCAATGTGGTGGTTACTGGACATGTCACAGTCACTGGGGTCGTGTTGTTGTTGTATGCACTTGTCGTCCATGCAAAGGTCCTGGTATGGGATTCCCGGGGCGGGGGTGGGAGGGGTGCAGCACCCACAGACTCCAGGCGACCTATTCATGTCCACTGAGCGGTGTGTGTGTCCATGGGCGCTGGATCCATGTCGTGTCCTGGTTGTTCGTGCAGTTCCGTCCATGTGGGTGCGATACACAGACCCCATGCCACTGCCTCCCACGATGCATGCGGTGTTCCTGGATGTGATGGGGAACAGTGTGCATGTCCCGGTCATATCCGATGTCATGGCGATGTCGTTGATGGTGTGGTAACAGTTGCCGGTCGTTTGGTATGGCTGTTGTGGTGGTGGCTGGCCAGTCCGTGCGGAAGCTAAGCATGGGTGCGGGGTTGGACATCATAGGTCAATCGGGGAACCTGCGTTGTGGTCCGACGAATTTACAGGTTGTCAGGTATGCGATGCCGTCCAGCAGGGCTTCCATGTCATTAGTGGTGTACATGTTTGCCAGCCAATGTAGCGGATGGTGGCTGTCAAGGTGTTGTTCGTAAGTTGTCCCTTGGAGGACCATGATGGGGCATGCTGGGTGACATTCGATGTAGCTGTTCTCGATGATCCGTCGTGTGGAGGCACAGTGGTCCCATTTCAGTGCGGGTGCGATGTTGGCCACATACGCCATGCCCCCATAGGCAGAGCAGGCCCTGTCGTGTGCGTCCAGAGGGAGGAGTAGTGGTAGCAGGTCCGCCTTTAGACATGCCGGGTTGGAGAGGCATATCTCCACGGGATGCTGGTAGGGACACCTCCGACAGTAGAAGACGGGCATGACGCAGCTGAACAATGTGATGCGGTAAGTCAGTCGGTAACTTACGTTCAGCAGGGACAGGAGATCGCATCCCAATATATGTATCAGGTTGGTTTTGTACAGCTTGAGCTGTCCGGCGTAGTTGGGTAGGTGTGTTGCGGTTGCCATTTCGCAGCGGTGCGTTGTGGTGGCGTGCTCCGGCTGTGTGTGCAGTCTGCAATGTGCACGCTCCGAGGTTGCTGTGAGCTCTGTGTAGTCGTAGGGGGACAGGACTTGTGTTCTGTTGGCTTGTTTGGAGGACACGGGCCCTCATCCCACATGCTTCTCAGACAGTTCAAGGTCAGTGATGTGTGACTCCTTCCAATTAACTTGCATGTGGCCGACATGGGGGAGTGTTTTCTTCTTTCTTCCCCGTCCGTTGTGTGCTTCTGTGATATGCGCTATCTGCCCTGTGGTCGGTCTCCTCGGCATGCCTGTGTTGGTCTTTTCTTGGACAATGGCTGTATTCACCGGCTTCTTTCGTAGGGCTGTGGTTTCGGAGTTGGAATGGAAGGTCATTCAGTGCTGTCTGCTCTCCCTTGTGTGGGCGGCAGGCTGCCTTTCCGCTCTGCGTTGGGCCTTGTGTGTGAATGTTATTCTTGGGCCACCTGTTGTCGGTCCCCGGGCTCTTTGGTGTTCCGTTTTATATGTCTTGTTCATATGTGCAGGGTGGTATGGGTGTTTCAGTGTGGTACTGGCGTTCCTCTTCCCGAAGGAGCCCTGCTTCTCCTAGTTGGTGTTGCCGCCGCTGTGTGCTTCGCCATGTTTGTTACACTGGGGTGTGTCCTGCTGTTGCGTGACTTCACTGACATGTGTGCGTCGGTTGTGTGGCGTTGGGTGTTGTCCGTGAATTGGGCGTTGGGGACATGTCTGTAGCAGGCCTGTCACGTGTCATGTGCGTTCGGGGTGGGGCTGATGTGTGTGCTGCTTGGTTGTGTCCCTGTGTCTGTGTGCGACGCATGCATGGCGCTGCGGTTGGCCTCTGCGTTGTGCGCATGTGTGGCGGCGTCATCGCCGCTTTGGGGCCGTGACGGGGTCGTTGGTTCCTAGTCCCAGGTGGTGTGTACACATGTGTTACGCGATGTTACGATTTGGCCTGTGTGTCATATGTGGATGCAATGGTGGATGTGTAGTGTACACGCGCTGGGGGGGGTTGTCCGCTTTTTCCGCCCTTGCACTGTGTGCGCTGTTTGCGTGCACTTGTTGTGTGTGTGCCTACCTGCGTCTCCGCGGTACGTTGCGTCCTTGGTGGTGCATCAGCAAGAGCATGGGGAGGGCCTGCAGTGCTGGATTCATGCTCGGGGAGCCGCTTCTTCGTTGTCCGTGCTCGGCGTCCGTGTTACCGCTTCGGTTTGTCGTACGGTATCTCTTGGCCGTGGGAGCCGTTTGTTTGCGGCATCGTAATTTATGCGCCGGGCGGGACGTGTTTTCGTCGGACGGTGTGTGTCAGTTGGGCTGCGCCGCTACGTGTACGGGCGCACTTTGATGGCGGACGGTGTTGCTGGCTTGCCGGCGGTGTTTGGCCTACTTTTCGCATCGTAATTGGGCGGGCGTGTGGACTGCTGCGTGCCGGCGGTAACTGGTGGTTTTTGCATCCGCCAGCACGGCGGTTGTGCTTCCGCCCGCCATCGTAATGACCCTCTTAAATACATATATATATACATACACCTGTAACATAAAAATAAAAATATATATATATTATAAATTAAAATATTAAAATATTTATTATTTTTCAAGACTACATTTTACACTACATTGAGTACAACAGTAGAGAAAGTGTTGGATAGCGGAGGTGAATAAATTCCTATTCCCACTCCACCTTGTGCAACAGTAGGGAAAGTGTTGGATAGCGGAGGGGAATAATTTACTATTCCCACTCCAGCGAGTGCAACAGTAGGGATAGTGTTGGATTACGGAGGGGTAAAAATTACTATTCCCACTCCAGCGAGTGCAACAGTAGGGAAAGTGTTGGATAGCGGAGGGGAATAATTTACTATTCCCACTCCAATAAATGCAACAGTAGGGAAAGTGTTGGATAGTGGAGGGGAATAATTTACTATTCCCACTCCAATGAGTGCAACAGTAGGGAAAGTGTTGGATAGCGAAGGAGAAAAAATTACTGTTCCCACTCCAGCAAGTGCAACAGTGGGGAAATTGTTGGATAGCGGAGGGGTAAAACTTACTATTACCACTCCAGCTTGTGCAACAGTAGGGAAAGTGTTGGATAGTGGAGGGGAATAATTTACTATTCCCACTCCAATGAGTGCAACAGTAGGGAAAGTGTTGGATAGCGAAGGAGAAAAAATTACTATTCCCACCCCAGCAAGTGCAACAGTGGGGAAAGTGTTGGATAGCGGAGGGGTAAAAATTACTATTCCCACTCCAGCAAGTGCAACAGTAGGGAGAGTGTTGGATAGCGGAGACATAAAAATTACTATTCCCACTCCAGCGAGTGCAACAGTAGGGAAAGTGTTGGATAGCATAGGGGTAAAAATTACTATTCCCACTCCAGCGAGTGCAACAGTAGGGAAAGTGTTGGATAGCGGAGGGGTAAATATTACTATTCCCACTCCAGTGAATGCAAAAGTAGGGAAAGTGTTGGATAGCGTAGGTGTAAAAATTACTATTCCCACTCCAGCGAGTGCAACAGTAGGGAAAATGTTGGATAGCAGAGGGGAATAATTTACCATTCCCACTCCAATGAGTGCAACAGTAGGGAAAGTGTTGGATAGCGTAGTGGATAAATTTACTATTCCCACTCCAGGGAGTGCAACACTAGGGAAAGTGTTGGATAGCGGAGTGGTAAAAATTACTATTCCCACTCCAACAATTACAACGTTAGAGAATGTGTTGGATAGCATAGGGGTAAAAATTACTATTCCCACTCCAGGGAGTGCAACAGTAGGGAAAGTGTTGGATAGCGGAGGGTAATAAATTACTATTCCCACTCCAATGAGTGCAACAGTAGGGAAAGTGTTGGATAGCGGAGGGGATAAAACAAAACATTACAGCTATTGAACCTAAATCCCCAAACAAAATAAAAACAAAACAATTACTAACAATATTTATCAATTAATAAATGAATATTACTGATCAACTAAGGATTCATTTATTTAAAGTATATTACTTTCAACCCTCTACCCCAATAAACACAAAAACACACATCTAAAAATATTTACACAATTTCCATAACTAATTTTACATTAATAAATTAATAACAATTAACAACAAATCATTGATTAATTTAAAAAAATTCTTCCAACATTTACAACTATAAACGCAACAACTCACACATCAAAATTATTCCACAATTAGCATATTTAATATCTAATTAATTAATTAGCATTAATTAACAAATAATTAATTAATTATAAATATTTTACCTCCCACCATATTCCCCTATAAATGACACCACCAATGTCGTAAAACATGACACAATTTAGAAAATTTATTAACAATTAATTAATTATTTAATACCAACTAACAAGCAAAATAAAAACAATTAATAATAAATTAATTCACACAATTAACACTATAAAATAACATTAAATAAATATTATATTATATAAATATAAAAAAATGTATTAAAATTAAATTACTTCCCACCCTACTCCCCTATCAACCCACAAATGCACTCCTAAAAAAATGACACAATTGACATAATTACCAATTAATTAATAACAATCAACAACAAATTAATAAATAATTAATAATAAATTAATTACCACAATTAACAATATAAACTATTAAATGCATAAATATAAATTAATAAAAATAATTAATTAATTAATTATAATTAAATTACGTTCCACCCTACTCCCCTATCAACCCACAACCCGCTAATAAAAAAATGACACAATTAACATAATTACCAATAAATTATTAATAATTAACAACCAATTAATAAATAATTAATAATTAATTCATTCCCACAGTTAACAATATAAAATATTAAATACATAAATATTAATTAATAAAAAAATGGATTAATTAGTTATAATTAAATTACTTCCCACCCTACTCCCCTATCAACCCACAACCCACTCCTCAAAAAGGACACAATTAACATAATTACCAATTAATTATTAATAATTAACAACCAATTAATAAATAATTAATAATAAATTAATTCCCACAATTAACCATATAAATTATTAAATACATAAATATTAATTAATAAAAAATATTAATACATTAGTTATAATTAAATTACTTCCCACCCTAATCCCCTATAAACCCACAACCCGCTACGGAACTAAAACACAACATTTAATTAAAATAAAATTAATAACTTCTAAAAATTATTAATAAATGTATTATAATTAAATTACTTCCCACCCTATTCCCCTATAAACCCACAACCCGCTACGGAACTAAAACGCAAAATTTAATTAAAATAAAATTAATAACTTCTAAAAATTTAACACATATATTAAAAAACAATGCAATACTTAGACAAAAAAATAGAACACATACATTTACAATACATACTAAAATACATAACACTAAAGAAAAGATATTTTTAGCACCTATATTTTTGCAAACGATATTAATGGCTTCGATATTTTTTAAAACAATATTAATGACTTCGATATTGTTAAAAAAGTTATTACTTACCTTAGACTCGATATTCTTGACCACGATATTCTGACAGTCGATATTTTTGTATCACGATATTCTGCACTCGATATTAGTGCAAGTCGACATAAAAAACTCAATATGTAGACTGTTTACCAAACCTATATGCAATCCTGATAGTCTTTCTTATTGTCTTCATTGGCACAAGTATGAAAACAGTAACCAGGATGTGCATGCTAAAATATATGACAAAAAACTATGGGAAGGAATTACTATGGTCATGACAGTTGTCTTTTACCCACATGTTAGTCAATAGGATTAGTATTATTGTGTATTTACTCAAAATACATTTTTAATGTGTTGGTGACATTTATGTTAGAAGTTAATCAACTAGCCCAGTTGCATAGTGATATTACAACTTGTGTTTCCACTTGTAATTTAAGAGACCTTTCCTTGGAAAAAAGTACAGAGAAAATGATATCATCGTAAAGGTCATACCTCAGGTCGAATAACAGTTTTGAATCCACATGAGTTGAAAGGCATCAATTTCCCAAGTCGCTCATTTAGTACGGCAGAATTTTTGCTCTTTGGTCACCCAGTTTTTGGACCTTTACTGTGGGTGAGTCCCACTACCTGAGTCTCACGCATGGTAATTGCTCGCTAATTGGAATGCGCATGTTTTCCGCCAGTGTCTGCCTTTTAAGATAATGCTGCGTACAGTAGAGTGGTGTGTCATAAAGCAGAGTGGAGTGGCATTCATACTGTGTCTTAGAGTGGTGGGGTGTAGAGTGGATTGGCATAGAGGGAAGGGGCATATCATACAGTGGAGTGGCTTGTCATAGAGTGGAGAGGTCTGTCACAGAGTGGAGGGCCAGCTCATCGAATGAAGTGGCATTGGCTGTCATAAAGAGAAGTGGCATGTCATACAGTGGCATGCCATCGAGAGTCTTAGAGTTGAGAAGCATAAAGTGGAGTGACATAGAGTGGAGTGACATGCTGTAGAGTGGAGTGGCATGTCTTCCAGTGGAGTGTCACAGAGTGGAGTGGCATAGAGTGGAGTGGTGTATCGTACAGTGGAGTGGCGAGTCACTCCATGCTGCTCTACTCTAACACACTCTATGACACTCTACTCCACTTTACAGCACTCCCCCCTGCAACACCCTTCTCCACTCTATGCCATTCCTCTCTACATAACTCCACTTTATGACCCTCCACTCTAAGACTTTCTATGACATGCCACTCCACTGTATTGTGCAACACGCCACTGCACTCTACACCTCTCCACTTTACTCTACGACATGCCACCTCACTCTACTCCAATCCACTCTACGCCAGTCCACTCTATGTGACTCCACCATACACCTCTCCACTGTACAACACAACACTCAATGCCACAACATTGCATGTCACAACACTGTACGCCATGACACTCTACAACACAACAATGTATGCAACTCTATGGCACTCCACTCTGTTCCACTCCATTCTACTCCACTCTACTCCACTCTAGAACTCTATAAACCACTCCATACCACTTTACGACACTCTACTCAACTGTAAGCCTCTCTACAACACTCTGCCTTACTGTTTGACACTCTACGCAACCCCCTCTACAGCACTCCATGCCACTTTACTGTAGTCTCCTGTATGACACAATACTTCACTCAAATCTACTCAACTCTTCTTTACTCTATGCCACTCCTCTCTAGACACTCTATATCACTCTACACTCTATAGCACTCTACTGTATCTCTCTCTACTACTCAATCCATGAAAGTCATACCAAGGGTGTGGCCTGGTGCTTGGCTTTCCTCCTTGTGGATGAGAGGAAGCCTCTGCTTGAGCTCTGCTCTTCACCTGTGTTCCTCTGCTTGTGCTCAGTTATTCACCTGTGTTCCTGGCTCTCATATCAAGTTTATCTTCAAGCCAGACGTCATGACAATTCTAGAAATTCTTTCTGCTGCATCAGCTCAAAGATTTGCTGCACATCCTTGGAATTATTCAACCTCTCTCAGAAACCTTAGATTAGTGATAGCTAGGAAGAGGAACATGTTATTTGTTTTCAAATGTGGGTTTCCTGTTGGGTGCCCGTGCTGTTCCTTGAACCTAAATACTGGGGTTCTGTTATGCCCTCAAAGTTGTACAATAACAACAGTATCTTGGGACCGTACAATGTTATAGGCAGACCTTATGTGAACCTTTATTTCTATTGGGACTGTACAATGTTATAGGCAGACCTTATGTGAACCTTTATTTCTAATTACTATCTCAGGTTATGGAGAATTAATAACTGCTTTATGACATCAGAACCAGGCCAGTGTGATGACACTTGTTTTGGCTCTAACTTGATAAAGGTACTGTGTTGTTGATATGTTGAATGTTTACCATAGAGCAAATATTGTGTGTGTCTCATTTCTTGTAGAGTGTTACCACTCATTCAAATAAAGAAAGTGTGCATTTTCAGTTGATGTAAGAGCAAAGAGTAGTAGTAGTTTTGTTTTCTGTTAGGGCCTGAAGAAAATGTAAAAGAACCCCCATCTAATGATACATGTTGTGTGACTACAAACTAATAACGCCTAGTAGCTTTCTCTCATATTCCTTTGTCCCCATTCTCCATCAGTGCAGACATTTGTGTGTTTTCCTTGTTAATTTTGTAACTCCCCAACCCCCCTCCCAGACTCGTAAAATCGTTTACGGCTTGCAAAGCATTTTAATTCTGCTTTGTGGTCAGGGTTAGAAACAGAGCCGTGTCATCCGTGTAAAGCTTCATTTTTGACATGGAAGGCAGAGGTGACACAATATTCGGGTTTAGTCTAATACATTGTGCCGGAAGATCTTTGAAAAGTGTCAATATTAGGGGATATAGGAAATACTCTTGACGGTCACCACAGGACAGGCAGATTTGGTCTGTCGTGGAATTTTTAATTAGCAGCTGTGCAGTGGCTCCATGGTATACTAGCTGGATAGATCTCGCAAACTGAAATGTATCCACAATTTGAAATAAACTCTTCCAGTTCACTCCTTCTCGGCATTTTTCAGCAGAGTCACAGCTGGAATAATATCCGCCATCACCGGCTCGATATATTCACTCATGAAATACGTATTAGCATAAAGATTCAGCCGCTGTATTCGTTTTAAAGGAGTAAATATTTCTGTTATGGATATTTGCCCTGACTCAACCCCAGTTTGAACCTTTGATGGGCCCCATTCATTTCTGCTATGGCCATTTGGAATACACCTCCTTGTACTGGACAGTTCTTGAAAGCTCACTTCACTTCACTAAATCCTGATCCTTCACTTCACTCGGTAGAACATACCTCTCAGAATTACAATGTAGGCTCGAGCCTCTGATTGACTTTAGGGTTGCAAAACTAAGGGAGCTGGAGGAGGTCTTCTAAGGGACTTCTTAGTACCTACTGTCTTTCTTGTTGCGGGAGCTGCTGAGCAGTAACCTTTTCTGTCATTACTGTACTCCTTGCCTCTTGCACTGCAGATGCTTCCAGGCGCTACTTCTGGTTATCATTTGTGAGCAATAACTCAAAACTGTCCTCATTGCTAACTACAGTATCAGACACTTTAGTTGAACACACAGTACTCAAAACCGCTGTTTCAAATATATTATGATCACATGCACCATCCCAAAAGAAATTAATAATTACCTCTATTTGCTGACCAATTTGAGGTGAAGCAGTTGCATCTCCTTCTTGACTCACCATAGCTGGAACAGAGACAGCTGTTATAAAAAAAAACATCTGCATTGGTGCAAGATTTGCTCTTATGTTTGGGTCATTCAGACGTGGTGGCCTTTTCCACTTCAATTCCTTTCTGCTGAGCTAATGTTAATTTAATCATCCAACTATCAAATCTACTTTCCCTTTAAGCGGACTTGCCTGCTTTTCTGCCCTGACTTTCTCACCACACCCTTGTTTGTATTTTTGATTCTGTATGGCTGAGTGGTCGATGTCATTCTGTTCAATTTCGATACAAGGAGAGTGGTGCACGGGTTAGGGTTGCGAGTATTTATGCGAGACGCATTTGGTTTAGCAAACTCTTTTAACCCTGGCGTCACAAGGTATGGTATTTTATTTATTCATTTAGACAATTAAGTCCATTAAAACTTCCAAGTGCAAAAACAAGGATTATAAAGACATAAATAGATCAAACTTAAAATCTGTACAAATACACATCTCATTATACAATTCAGCCAAATAATATGCAAGATAAAACAGAAAACGACATATGCAAGCTTAACTGGATTGAAATGAAAATCTGTGCAAATCAGCAGCTGGGCTGAACTGTACATATGCAAATCTGTGCAGGTAAGCAGCATCTCGTTATACATTCAGTCCATAATGTGCGACATGAAAGCGAGTGACCTCATATAATAGAGGGGCATATTAGCAAGAAGAGGCGATAATCATCGCTAACCCTGCTTAGCGTGAGTTTTTATCGCCGGCTATCGCTGGAATATATCGCCACGCTAACGCTGTATTAGCAACGATTAGCGCTATGGCGATGAATATTCCAGCGATAGCGGGGAAATGGGCCAACATCGCTGAAAAACCAGCGATGTTGCATGGAGAAGGAGAACACCTTGCTGATACGACCCTGTGGTCGTATCAGCATAATCCACCCCCATGTTAGGTATGGCTAACACCTGCTAATTGCAGGTGTTAAATAAATGACGATGACCCCGGTTAGCGCGACTTTTCACGTCGCTAACTGGGGCCATGGCCACCTTGCTAATAGGCGATAGGCCTGTTAGCGAGTGTTTCCCAGGTTTGTTCGTCGGGAACGCCCACTTTGCATGTCATTAGCGATAAATATCGCTGACATGCAAAGCGGTAAAAACAGGCGCTAATGCCCGCAAACTGTCGCTAACTGCTGTTAGAGACAGTTTGCTGATAGAGCGATATAAATATCGCCGCTTTAGCGGCAAAAGTGCCGCTAAAGCGGCGATAGTGCCCTTGCTAATATGCCCCACTATTTTTAAAGTGCAGTGAACTAGTACAGTGTGCCACCCGCTTCTACGATCATAGCTGGACCAAACTATACATGAGCAAATCAGTTATTTTAAAATAAATAACATTGTATTTCAATTAATGGAACTGCATAACAACCTAAAATGTTAAAGTCCTAAATATATATTTGCAGTCTTTATTCCAAAAATTGGCCCTGGGCTGCGAATTTAAACTGTGGCAGGATAAGTAAAAGAAAGGTTCATACGGGTCAACATGGTCCGAGAATTGGGTTCAAGTTGGCCCGTAAAAGATTGTCTGCATGTGCCTAGCAGGCTGTCTTTAATGTTCCCAAAGTTTTAGCAGGCAGCAACTATTCAAGGACAGAGGACAATAATTGAGCTGCTCTTTGGTAACCACTGTGCTCAACCACATTCACCCTTAGCAGGTGGCACCCGTTGTTTGGCCGGCCTCTCATTGGAGCCTGCCGGTTTCCGAGAAAGAGTTGCCAAACTGAGCTAGTTCCTATGGAACCCCTGTGGTATAGATGAGCGACAGAGCCTCCTTACATTTTCTTGTCCCATGCTGCACAAAGATTGGCCTTAGATACATTCGCCTCTGTTGTATCAGGCTTACACAACAGCATACAATGTGGGCAACCGATTCGGAGTGGTATTGACACAGCCTACATTGCTCATGCCCCAGTGCCAAGATCTTCCAGTGTGCCCTGTATTCCCATATAGGCATTGTTAAAAGCCTAACTGCTAGGATATTCTTAAAAGCATATTTTCCAATAGCTGCTCTCAAGTATGGTTGACAGAGGATGGCATCATGTGATGCCGCAAGCCCCTCCGCTCCTCCAATGTTTCTTACTTGATTCATGTCAAGTTCCTTTGAGACCTTCATGGCGTGTGTCTTTAGCTTTTTCTTAAATTGTGCTGTAGTAATTGAGAGCTGTCAAAAATGCTGGATCCATGTTTAGCGTTGTTCTGGCTGAGCCAAAGTACTGCGCCCAAGTGCTTTTCTTATCTAAAAAAATAGTATTAAGCACACCTTGCAGGAACTCTGGATCGGCCCTAGTCACGTGGCGGTAGAATTTTATTATGTCTTTTTTACTCTCGATATCCATGCTCACCCGATTTGAACTCTAACCTGGATTAGAGTACGCAGAGTAGTTTTTGGCATGCCAAATATTTTCCTGTATGAGGCCATGTGGCTGCACTCCAATGGCTCAGTGAGCCTTCCTGGGAAAGCAAGTTGGCCATAATTTATTGTTGGTACTAATTTGGCCCCATTGACTCTTCGAATTGCCTCGGCTGAGTGGCTGTTTAATTTGTGGTATAATTTAGATAGGGTGTACGTAGTTTTTCCTGCTTTTCCTCCTAGTGCCTTCACCTGCAATGTGCTTTTTCCTGTATCCATCAACCAGACTCTAAGGTAGTTGTATTTCCTAGTTGTGTCTATTTTTAATGGGCCTTTTCTTGCCATTCAAGTTGGCGTTTCTTACTTCTTTGACCGATAATCAGGACTTTAGTTTTTTCAGCATTCACCTGGAGAGCGTTACATATGTCATATGTGTGCAATATGTCCAGGGCCCTCCTCATCCCAATGCAAGTCTGATCCAACAGCACCAAATCCAAGCCCTCTGTTGATGAGGATCTGCGCCGTAGCGTGTGATTGTGTTATCTTGGTCCTCACCCAGGTGTCCGTGTATAGCGCTGTTATTACCACAAGTAGTTGCCTCAGTATTCTCCATCCTGCCAGTTTTATCCATTGGATATTATGGTTAATGATGCAGAGCACAGCAGTGTAGTCTACAACATAAGCATATAAAGGAGGAGTATTTGGTTTGCAGGCTCTGGAGCTCAGGTATGTGAGGGCAATAACGAAGATCATTGTAGAGCCGTTGGGCCTAAATCCTGTCTGGTAGGATAGAATGATTCTATTTTAATTGATCCAATGTTCCAGCTCATGTAGAAGCACTTTAGCAAAGGCTTTGCCATCAACGTCCAGTAAGGCTATTAGCCTGTAATTTTCTGGACCGGTGGGATCTCCCTTTTTGTGTATTGGATAGAGGATCTAACCCTTCCAAGCTTCTGGAATGATTGATGTGACAAGACATTTATTAAACAGATTAAGCATCAATGGAGCCCAAAAGGTTTGATCTTCTTTAAAAATGATCCCGGGTAGGCCATTAGGTCCAGGGGCCCCATCTCTTCAAGTGATCTTCAAGATCTTCAGTATCTCCGCCTTGGTAAGTGACATTTGACTATCCTCCAAGCCTTCTAAGGCGTTGTTCAATGAGATTGTATGGATAGAGTGTGCTTTGTCTGGGTCTACATATAATTGTTTTTACATGCTTCTCCCATACATAGGCTGGTACAACATTCTCCTTGCTGTATGTTGAAACTTGCTAGACCATTTACATATCCCCAAAATTCCCTGGACTTAGTAGGCGCTATCAAAGTATAGATATGTTTCCATTGTTCCTGACTTTGTCGTTGTTTTAGGCTCCATACAATTTTTTAATGTTGTTTCCTAGCCTCTTTCATCTTACTTTCTGTGAGGGTGGTCCTCTCTTTTCTATTTCGTTGTTCCACACATCAACACATCCTCTTACTCTCCAGAAACTCCCAGGTCTTGGAGAGTCAAATCGGCCAGCCTCTTTTGGGCACTGCTTCTGTTTTCTGTGTTTTTGAGGCATAGTGCCACATGGAGCTTATCTAGCAATGAGGGCCATTTCTTTGCCAACTTTGCTTCATTTCCCCATGTCAGGGTCACAAGCGTTAGTTTCCAGCATTTATAACTATCCATGTTGGCTGGGCCCCATTTAATTCTTTGTATTGAGCAAATATGTGTGGGCCTCCTGGGTGCCAGGTTGTGTGGCATGTCACACTGGTGGTTCTCTGGGTGGGAGATCATTGCTTCCACTCCAAGTTGTTGCCTGGACTGTATCATTGCATGGTTATTTCCTTCCTTCTGTGTAGGCTCAATTATGTTATTTAGACCATGTGCCTGTGTATCCGCCTTTATGTTGGTTCCCATTGTTCATTGTAGAAGGGATCTCAATAACCGCTATGACACCGGAGGCCACTGCCTCTAAGCCTGGCGTGTTTCGGTGCCTGATGTACTCTGTACATTTGCTTCTTTCTAGTTCACCACCTGTGGATCTACCATCACAAGGTAGGGAGCTTGAGAAGAAATATCACCACATGCACCATTTGGCTGTTTTCATACGGCTGCTTTATTTAGGAGCAAGCTGGGCGCAGGTATAATAACATCCTTTGGCTTCTTGCCGCACAAACTAATATAAACTTACAATGTTCTAACAATTTTAACCTAACCCATCCCCAACCCTAAACAGTCCCCACCATTAAAATCTTAACTTCAACTTGGCCCTTTCCATTTTGTATCCTGCTCAGGCCCCTCTTTGCGCTTCATTGTTATATTTCCAGTTACCCCATTGCATGTGCTTAGCGCCCTTCAAACCACTTGCTCCTAGCAACACCTACCTGCCCCATCAACCTTGCCCATCCCTGTTCCCCTCAACACACATCCAGCCGGCTGACGAATGTTTACCGTGAACCAGGAAGGCTTAGTAAGCTTTGCCTATTATCAAGCAACTGCTCCACTTTCTAGGGCCGATGTGATGACTCAATTGCAACAACCACACAGCTACCACATCATTGCCTGGCATGACCGCTTTATGGAGCCTGCTGAAGAATGCTCAGTAAGCCGTTTCAGTTTTAACCAATGTCTTACATCTCATTCAGTACCACTGTTGCTTCCTTGTCTGCCTCTGAGGCCAAACCACAGAAACTCCTCTACTGTAAATGAGACAATGTGTCAGCCATTTGGTTGTCCAGCCACGGTACATGCCTATCCCTGGACCATATGTTCCAGTGTAAATATATTATGGCAATCCTCACCTATGCTCCTATATGCTACTGAGCATTCACTTAGGTCAACATGGTCACTAATCAAGAGCCCTTCCAATTATGATAAGTAATGAATCAGTCAGTAGTCCTAATGCGTCTTTATAGGTACCAGTGCTATCAGTGAAATTATCAAGCCCTCTACCTGAGTGGCGATAATTAGACCCACTATTCTTCCCCCTCCACATACTTAGTCAGTTTCTCTTGTATAACCTGTCCCTTTCCATGGCAATATTTTCGGTTGTCGGCTCACCTCCCAATGCTTGGACCTGCCTATGATATTCTGAAACTCTCCATAAAGCTTATTACAAATAAGCCACCGACCTACGGTCTGGGTACAACCATAACCATTGTTGCAGTATCTCTACCTTAACTAGTGTAACTGTCTTTTCTAGACACTCCCCTACCCGGCCCCATTGCAGTCCCCCTTGCCCTTCTCCACAGTGCAAGATCGGGTGTCTTCTGCTAAACTTTTGACATTTGTGCCAGAACTTGCACGGATACTTGTGTCAGGCACCCTTGCTATAGTTCCAGCTTGTGTCCAAAATTCCTGTTCTTCCTGTCTGCTCCCACAGGTGGGATTCCCTGGAAAAGGCTGGAGGGGAAGCGGCAATCTGCTCGCCATATGCAAAGTAGGGAATGTCTGGTGCGTGTGATAAATTGCAGGCATAAATCATTATCTAAATCTTCCCACGACTTAGGGGCCGAATCCGATTCGGGCCGGAAAACGGACCGACCGACTCGGTGCGGGATTTTAGTCCTACCGACTCAGACCGGCGCCGTACGACCCGGGTAGTACGATGAAATGCATGTGAAACCCGACCGACTCGGACGGAATACAAAACGAACGACCGAGCCGGACGGAAACAAGCCATCCGGCCGGAAAATCAGCCGAAACGAACCGACCGACACGCTCCCGGATTGAACCCGAACGAAACGTACCCGCGAACTCCGACCCGCGTAGTACGATGCTGTGCGTGCAAAACACGACCGACTCGCACGGAGCTCAAGCCGTACGACCGACACGCATACAAAACCCAGCCGAAGCAACCCAATACTCCGCGACCGACTCGTACGCCGCATATGAAATATAGCTGACACACAGCGGGAACGAGTCGGACAACATCGGACCACACAACAGCAGCGTCCGACTCGGACACAAGAACGACACCTACATGCACCAATAGCACCAAGGAAAAAAAGTCAAAAAAAAAAAGGGCCAAACAAGCAGCCAATAAATACTGGGGGGGGGGGAAATGGAACAAGGACACACCTCCAACTCCACCTACATAAAGGCCACAAATCCCTACCATGATCCTTTGCTAATTCCACTGACCTGCCAGCAAACAACACCATCACACAGCAACCACAGCCACACTCACAGCTCATACATCACACAAGCCACACACCATTACCACACCTACAAATCGCACCCTCACACACACCCAGCTAAACCAACACTCACACACCCCCACTTGCACACACACACACACATCAATCACCACCACCACCATGCCCCTAAAGAAGAATCCAAAGTTCCTAGATAGTGAATTGGAAGTCATGGTAGATGAGATCCTCAGGGTGGAGCCACAGTTGTTTGGTACATTGGTACAACAGACCCCCATGTCGCAGAAAACCAAGATGTGGGCAAGCATTGTCGACAGGGTGAACGCACAATCACCATGTTTGCGCACAAAGGAAGACATCCAGAACAGGTGGTATGATGTGCGCAGGAGGCTCCGGGACCTACTTAAAAAGGATTACCTCCTCAGCCAGCACACCGGCAGTGGCCCTCCTGCAAAACCAGTATACCTCAGGCCCTGGGAGGAGAAGATGCGGGCCATCCTACCACCAGTGAGCGTATACGGACTAACAGACATCCCAGAGCCTGGTGAGTACACAACTAATATACACAATATTGTGTGACAATACACACACATCACTGTCAAGGGTATAGTCAAACCATGCACCCTTAGCAAATCCACAGCAACAAAACATATTCATCCCAAGATATGAATGCTAGTCACACAAAAACAATACCTGCCATCTCATACTGATATCTAACTGTGTCATGACATCTACAAACCTAACAACAAATACAGCAAGGCAGTGGCACAAATAGAACTAACAAACACTCTCAGATATTTTGACACCACTAGAACACCACCTCACAGGGAAGATCACTGAAAGGAAGCAATTCTGTGTATGCTGGTCAAGTCAGTGTAGCCAATAGCATGATGGGAGTTGGAGTCATAGATATTGCTCAGCCTCACAATTGGCCCATCAACACCACCCTGAAACATGCTCACATCACAGGGAGTGGAAAAGGACTCACAAGATGGCTGACACTGGGTACTGCTGGGGGAAGCACAAGGCCCTGCTGGGAACTGTGCAACAACCAACAGCAGGACACCACTGACTGACATCCTGAAAGACAACTTGCACTCCCTGCAATGGAAGCACGTTCCATGGTGGGATATCTGGCTGGGTGGGAAGGAGGACTCACAGCACTGACCATAGTTACAAGCACCTCCCCTCACACACACCCTCAACACTAACTCCACATAACCCACCAGGGAGAATGCAATGCCTCACATTCTAACTGAAGATCCCACAAAGAACCACCACCCTGGGTCATGCTGTGTGAAGCACAGGGACACTCTTGGAACTTGTAGCCAAACAACCGCAAGGAGAACACTCACAGCCATCCTGTCAGCACAGGCACCCCGCCCCACAGGGAAGCAGAGTCAAAAGGAAGGAAGGATGGGCATGCTGGGAAGGGGGTGGAGGCAATAGCATGATGGGAGTGGTAGTCACAGCTCAACATCCCCCACCCACATGGCCCAGCAAGCTACCACTGAAGCATGCACACCTCACAGGGAGTGAAAAGCCACTTCAAAGATGTCTGACACTGGCCTCAGCTGTGGGGAGCACAAGGCCCTGCTGGGAACTGGGCACAAACAAACAACACGACCACATTGTCAGCCATCTTGCCATTGCTGTCACACTCACACACACTGAAGTCCACTCAAAAGGAAGGAAGGATGGGCATTCTGGGAAGGGGGCGGAGGCAATAGCATGATGGGAGTGGTAGTCACAGCTCAACATCCCCCACCCACATGGCCCAGCAAGCTACCACTGAAGCATGCACACCTCACAGGGAGTTAAAAGCCACTTCAAAGATGTCTGACACTGGCCTCAGCTGTGGGGAGCACAAGGCCCTGCTGGGAACTGGGCACAAACAAACAACACGACCACATTGTCAGCCATCTTGCCATTGCTGTCACACTCACACACACTGAAGTCCACTCAAAAGGAAGGAAGGATGGGCATTCTGGGAAGGGGGCGGAGGCAATAGCATGATGGGAGTGGTAGTCACAGCTCAACATCCCCCACCCACATGGCCCAGCAAGCTACCACTGAAGCATGCACACCTCAAAGGGAGTGAAAAGCCACTTCAAAGATGTCTGACACTGGCCTCAGCTGTGGGGAGCACAAGGCCCTGCTGGGAACTGGGCACAAACAAACAACACGACCACATTGTCAGCCATCTTGCCATTGCTGTCACACTCACACACACTGAAGTCCACTCAAAAGGAAGGAAGGATGGGCATTCTGGGAAGGGGGGGCGGAGGCAATAGCATGATGGGAGTGGTAGTCACAGCTCAACATCCCCCACCCACATGGCCCAGCAAGCTACCACTGAAGCATGCACACCTCACAGGGAGTGAAAAGCCACTTCAAAGATGTCTGACACTGGCCTCAGCTGTGGGGAGCACAAGGCCCTGCTGGGAACTGGGCAAAAACAAACAACACGACCACATTGTCAGCCATCTTGCCATTGCTGTCCCACTCACACACACTGAAGTCCACTCAAAAGGAAGGAAGGATGGGCATGCTGGGAAGGGGGGTGGAGGCAATAGCATGATGGGAGTGGTAGTCACAGATATTGCTCACCCTCACAATTGGCCCATCAACACCACTCTGAACCATGCACACATCACAGGGAGTGGAAAAGGACTCACAAGATGGCTGACACTGGGTACTGCTGGGGGAAGCACAAGGCCCTGCTGGGAACTGAGCAACAACCAACAGCAGGACACCACTGACTGACATCCTGAAAGACAACTTGCACTCCCTGCAATGGAAGTACGTTCCATGGTGGGATATCTGGCTGGGTGGGAAGGAGGACTCACAGCACTGACCATAGTTACAAGCACCTCCCCTCACACACACCCTCAACACTAACTCCACATAACCCACCTGGGAGAATGCAATGCCTCACATTCTAACTGAAGATCCCACACAGAACCCCCACCCTGGGTCATGCTGTGTGAAGCACAGGGACACTCTTGGGACTTGTAGCCAAACAACCGCAAGGAGAACACTCACAGCCATCCTGTCAGCACAGGCACCCCACCCCACAGGGAAGCAGAGTCAAAAGGAAGGAAGTATGGGCATGCTGCGAAGGGGGGTGGATGCAATAGCATGATGGGAGTGGTAGTCACAGATATTGCTCACCCTCACAAGTGGCCCATCAACACCACCCTGAACCATGCACACATCACAGGGAGTGGAAAAGGACTCACAAGATGGCTGACACTGGGAACTGCTGTGGGGAGCACAAGGCCCTGCTGAGAACTGTGCAACAACCAACAGCAGGACACCACTGACTGACATCCTGAAAGACAACTTGCACTCCCTGCAATGGAAGCACGGTCCATGGTGGGATATCTGGGCTGGGGGGAGAAGGAGGCCCGGATGGCAACCAAATAGCACCAATGCTGGTCAGGCACACACCTCAACATTCACATTGACATGCCACAGGTTGGCAGGACAATGTGCTACACCAATATCACTCTCTGACTGTCACAATTTAGGAGAATGCTATGTCCAGGCCCGCATCCAGAGGTACAGTCACAACTGTCAGGTGTTTGAACAATTGATGCCTGTAGAAACATACCATACAATCTGTGTCTCTCCCCAAAACAGGTGATGATGGGGACTCTGCAGCAGACCAGGAGGAGTCCCTGAACCAGGCTCCGGGGGACACTGAGCTCACTGGTGTGGATCAGCCTCTGCACTCCTCGGATGGCGAAGAACTAGCTGGACCCTCCGGTGTCAGTCATCATGCAGCACCAGCAGGACCAACATCTGCACCCCCTGCACCCACCCCTCCAACTACTGCCAACACACAGGCCACCCCTGCCAACACGGACACACCAAGGACCACAGGTGACAACAGCGCAGGGACCCAGGCCCAAACTGGAGCTGCTGACAACGAGCCCACGAACAACACCCAAGTGGGCACACGGTCACCTGTGCATGCCACCGCAGGTCCCTCACGTGTCGCCAGGGGTGGTGGGGGGTGGTAGACACAGGTCGCTCTTTGCAGAGGGGTCGGGACTGCATGATGACCCACAACTGTCACGCATCGCGGATGCGTACCAGACTAGCACCAGAGAGGTCAGCCAGGTAGTGGGGATCCTCAAGGACATACAACAGCAGCAGGCTGCCCATCATGCCCGCTTGGACTCCCACATGTCCCGTGTCGAGACACACATGTCACGTGTCGAGACACACATGTCACATGTTGAGACACACATGTCTGGCATAGAGTCCAAGTGGGACACATTGGAACAACTAACAGCGGTGCATAGGGACATACTGACATGCCTCCGCCAGATTAGCACCAACATGGCCTCACCTCCCTGTGTGCCCACAACATCTGCTGCTGAAACAACTGCAAATGCCACAGAGAGGGCGGATGACTCTGGCGGAGAGTCCCCTGCACCGTGGCAGCCTGCACCTGAGGGTCCCCCCCCCAAGAAGAGGGGCCGTCCGAGGAGGCCAAACTGAGAGGCCGATGGCCAGCTACATCCCCCAGGAAGCCAACACCTGTTCTGGAACTTTTCCTCTGTGTGCAAACTGCACGCCCTGTCGAAGGCAACCCAACTCGCCCACATGACATGGGGAGCTCTAGTTGTCCAAAATCATCAGATGACTGTGGACTTTACTCTGGACATTTCAGCTACCAAGACTTCCAAATCACATGGGAACTTTGGATTCCAATTTCTATGTACAGCACCCACCATCCTGTGCACCATCCCCACACCTTTTGTAAATAAACTCACCAATACACCATATCTGCCTTTGTTGTGATTCCAACGTGGTGTCTGTCATGGAGATGGTGATCAGAAAAATTACACTGTGCATGCTAACTGCTACAGCAACTCCAACACCGTCATGTCAGTTATGGCGACGTGACACATATGAGGGAGACACACCACTAGGGCCACACAACACATACACACCAGGGCCATCAGACTCATCCCCTACACTGATGTTGCCAGGAAATACAGTGCAATGCACAGACACGCCACCTATTCACAGTCTGTGTCAACTAGACTACAGGTGCAGTAAGCAAATGTCAGTCAGATGTGTGACTACAGACAACGCACATCCCAAAGTGAAGCACAGGTTTATTACACATTTTCAACATGTTGTTTCCACTACAAATGCAAGCTAATGCCACCTGGCTGTGGCCACAAAGTCAAACAATGCAGAAGATAGAAAGTCCAGGGGTGTGTGGCACATCACCTGTAGGTAAACAACTGCTGCCACCTTGGAAGTTGAATCATGGATTCGGGGGATCCAAGTTGATCAAACAACTCCAGCAGCACCCTGTGAAGGACAGACATGACACACAGTCAGAACCACTGAAGAACAGCACAGAACGGCAATACTCATGTCTAATACCTGTCACAAGATAACTACACATAAGCAAGTTAGCAGGTCAACACTGTTGGGCAGTACAGACCACCTGCAAGGACACATTCCTGCACGCATCCAGTCAAGTTGCACATGGCAACACTCAAACAGCACCAGAGCACCACACACACATATCATGCAAATCTAACGCATTGACATCACAACCCTCTGGATACTCACATTCAGCTGAAGAAGTTGGTGATGAGCTGTGTGCGGACATCACCATCATCATCATCATCATCATCATCACTGGCATCGTGGCCCAGTCCAGGATCCTCCACAGGTGGCGGATGTTGGTCATCGTCATCCAGGATGAGAGGCAACTCCTTCCGCACTGCCAGGTTGTGTAGCATGCAGCAGACAATGACAATCTTGCACACCTTTGCTGGGGCATATGGGAGGGACCCTCCTGTCTTGTCCAGGCAGCGAAAGCGGCTCTTCAGGAGACCAAAGGTCCGCTCAATCACCCTCCTCGTCCGACCATGTGCCTCATTGTAGCGCATCTGGGCTGGTGTCACAGGGTTCCTGAGGGGTGTCAGCAACCACGGCATGTTGGGGTATCCCGAGTCACCTACAGACAGACAATTGCACATTAGCCGATTTGGAAAAGTGTGCAGAAAGCAACATAGCAGAACACACACAATGGTACAAAGTCCTTACACACCAACAAGCCAGGCACGCTGGTTCTGCATCTGTGACATCATCCTCGGGATGCGACTACTCCTCATCACGTAGGCATCGTGTGCCGAACCGGGGAAACGGGCACACACATGTGTGATGGTCATATCTGCAAGACATACCACCAGAGCATTGATAGAATGGTAATGTTTACGGTTCCTGTATGCCTGCTTATGTGCCTGTGGTGGTACCAAAGCCACATGTGTCCCATCAATGGAGCCAATGACATGTGGCATCCTCCCCAAGGCATAGAAGTCACTCTTGACGTCAGTGAGTCGTTGACTTGGGGTGAAATAGATGTACTGGTTAAGGCATCTCAACATTGCCACCAAAACATCGCGTAGCACACGGCTGAACATAGTCTGTGACATACCACCAGTAGATGCCACAGTGTGTTAAAAGGTACCGGTGGCAAAGAAGTGTAGGGCTGCCATCACCTTCACCTTGGGGGTCAGCGCTGTAGGATACGGCCGGCCAGGCTGCAAATGTGGGTCCAACCGCACTGCCAAATCCTCAATCAGCTGCCTGGTGAAGCGGTACCGTCGGATGCTGTCACGTTCCACCATCGTTGCCAGGTCTGGGAATGGTCTATGGACAGCAGGAGCCCTGCAGTGCAGAGGTGAAGAAAGCAAGATTGCCAGTCACCCCACATATGTTCCATTCACCATACTCAATTTCACATGATACATCATTACCAAACACAAGTACTTGATGTGTGTCTCGTTCTGTTTGGACATATATGGCACCTACATGGACATCATCTAACATCTCTGTTCAACAAGTGTGGGCAACAGGTCCCAGGGTGTGCAATGTGAAACCATTTGGATGTGTCACAGAACCCATTTACTGCTCTCACATTCCACACACATACCACAGTGACATGTCTGGACAGATGCGCCACAGGCATCAAGACTCATTGACAGGTAGATTCCCAGGGACCCTGTCTTGCCACATGAACACTGGCATGACATGGCGTATCATGTACACGTCAGAAAAACAAACATGACACCCACAGGTGGTGGCCCCTGTAGCCTCTGCAGGACAGACATGGACGTCTGTGACACATACACCCACAACATCAAAGTCCATGCACAAACAACGTGGATGTGGACACTGTCTCCCATTGTGCACATGGAGTCAGACATGTGAAACTCAACATGCACACAGACTGTGGAGGGACATGACTATTGTGGCAATGGTCCACCCTGTGACGTACATGCCTTCCCACGTGAGCCTGGGGGTATGTGACATGTCATACACATACACAACCTGGAAATGTGGCCATGCCACATGCTCCAAAATGAACATTTGCACATCACAGTGGTCATGTGCACAACACACAAAGGACCCTGTCCCCATGAACACGTGCACAGCCTGGGTGTGTCTGCCCCCAAGTGCCACCCCAAAAACAACATGTACAACCCCATACACAGATAGGGTCATGCTGCCACACATGCCTTAGATACAGTGTGGACTGGGTGTGGTGCAGTAGGTGTGCCCCTGAGTCCCTGGAAAGTATATGTGGCTGGCATAGGTTCACCAGTGACCAGCATGGTGACATATGCGTGTGGCCTGTCCAGGGATGCGTTGTACGGTAATGGTCCGATCGGTGTGCCCGCACGGACCATTGCATTGAATGTGAGCGGGTACGCGTTGTATCGCGGGTACGCGTTGTACAGCAATGGTCCGATCGGTGTGCCCGCACGGACCATTGCATTGAATGTGAGCGGGTACGCGTTGTATCGCGGGTAATCGTTGTACAGCAATGGTCCGATCGGTGTGCCCGCACGGACCATTGCATTGAATGTGAGCGGGTACGCGTTGTATCGCGGGTACGCGTTGTACAGCAATGGTCCGATCAGTGTGCCCGCACGGACCATTGCATTGAATGTGAGCGGGTACGCGTTGTACAGCAATGGTCCGATCGGTGTGCCCGCACGGACCATTGCATTGAATGTGAGCGGGTACGCGTTGTATCGCGGGTGCGCGTTGTACAGCAATGGTCCGATCGGTGTGCCCGCACGGACCATTGCATTGAATGTGAGCGAGTGCGCGTTATATCGCGGGTACGCGTTGTACAGCAATGGTCCGATCGGTGTGCCCGCACGGACCATTGCATTGAATGTGAGCGGGTGCAGCGTTGTACAGCAATGGTCCGATCGGTGCGCACGCATTGGCTGGGGCCTGGCATGGCAACGGACGCGTTTTTGAAGCTTCAACGAGTCTGATGCAGTGAATTCAGTTGGCCAGCCACACCAATGTTGCAAATTCATGGGTGTCATGAAGTTGAATTTTTTGAAGGATGCTGTGGGCGTGTCTTGGTGCTGCAATTCCATGGATTGGACAGATTCATAAGATGCATACGACTTGGACCTATCACTTTGGACACATGGCACAGTATCTGCCTCTGCAGCACACATATAATGCTGGCTGTTCCCCTGAGGGCTCACTTGCCTGCACTACATGCTCCAGGACGACATCTGCCACTACACTGCTGCTGTCTCTGCATCCTCTGGCTACTGCAATGGCACGTACTGTGGAGAGAGCCCCAGCCTTCACCCATGAGGAGAACCAGGCCCTGCTGGACAACCTCCTTCCACAGTACAGCAAGCTGTATGGGACACCAGGGGAGCAGGTGAGTGTGCTGTCCACTGCCTTACTAATTGTGCATGTTGTCTGACTAGCAGGATTTACAGTGTGCACACCACTGGCTAGCATGCTCACTGAGTAGTTTGCACCCCCCAAAGTGTGTAGTCACATGCACTGAACAGGTACAGTGGAGTAACAGTGCATTCAAACAAGGTTCACTTCCCATGCAATGATACCATGTAGTAACAGCTGGCAAACTGTCCATAGCCCTCGTTGCACTGCCTGTGTACATCATATGCCCCTGTGATTGAGACATGTATTTCCAACTGTGTGATGCACGTATATGTTGCATGTGTAGTAATGGCCTTTTCACTTTGTCATCCTCACAGGTTGATGCCCATCAGAAGCAGGAGATCTGGCTGGCCATCGCCCGGGCAGTCAGAACCGTGGGGGTCTACAAGCGCCGGATCCGCAACTGCCAGAAGAGGTGGCAGGACCTTCGGGGCTGGACCCGGAGGATCGCAAGGGTCCAGCTGAAGCTGTCCCCTCCTCGCAGGAGGGGCGGACACCGGACCCTGACCCCCCACATGCTCCAGATCCTGCCGGTGGTCTTCCCGGAGCTGGATGGGCAGCTGAAGGGCAGACAGCAGCAAGGAGGGGGTGAGTCAAAGACTGCACTGTGAACTCTGTCTGACATGCTATGTGCCCTCCTGTGGCGTGGTTAAACTTCCCCAGTACATCAGTCTTGTTGTCCAGTACCCATGTCCCTCTATTGTGACATGGCCACTACCCATCTGATAGGCCGGTGTGCTCCTTACGCTCAGGATAATTGTGTCACTCGGGTACAGGGTGCTTGCATTTTGCTTTGCTCAAGGTGGGTGACAGCTTTTGTTCCCGTGATATTGTGTTAGCCTTCATGGGTGGGTCGATTGCTCACACAATGCCAGAGTCGTGCAATGTAGTCTGGGTGTAACTTTGATATGTGATCCACTTGCAGATCAGAATCACCACATGTCCCTGGGGTATTTGCCACACCCCCATGCTGCGGGTGGGTAAAATGTTTGGGCCTCAGGAGTATGTATGTCAAGTGTGTCACACATGCTTAGCCACCTGCCTACTGACCAGGGCTCATCCCTCTTGCAGGTGGAGCCGGACAGTCATTCCTACTCCAGGGCATACAAAACACTCTGTACTCCCACTCCCGTGTATCAGCTGACATGCTGTGCTCAGTGAAATGTTCCCTCAGGTGTCTGCCTCTGTGTCGTTGTGCTGTGACTACGTTGTCGGGACTCCTGTGATGTTTATCGGTTAGGGGTCAGCATGCCATCTGCTATTGGACCATGTGAGACAAGACTTCTGTGACTTATAGGTGTTTGATCACATGACTGTGCAGGCAGGTGTATGCCACTGTGACTTTCAGGCAGCTGTTTTTCATTCTCAGCACACTGTGAGGTGCTCATGTTCAGAGAGTTGTGTTTCATGTCCCCCATATGTCCAATTGGTATGACGTGGACAAATAGTAGTTCAGATGATGTGGTTTTTGGGGGATGGACATGTGCACTTGTCAGTTACATTACTTGCCTTCCCCATGTCCTAGGATTGTGACACAGTGCAGACTGTTGTTGGCTGGCTGCCATGGCCATGTGACTGGAGACAGTGATGTATGACTTTGCAGGCATGCCTGTGTCATGGCATTAAACTTCCTAAGAGTGATCCTGCAGGGGAGTGACATGTGCAACATGCACCCCATTGTGGCATTGACTATCCGGACATGGGTGCTTCATGGGGTCTGGTGCTGGTATGCATCACATGCATTTCTATTTAGACTCTGGCCGTCCATTTATCCAGACACCTGCACTGACTCAGTGGCAAGAGATGTGACGTGGGCATGTTCACATACTTCACCGTGTTCTCAGCAATGTCCAACTACTGTGTAGGTGGTGCATGTGTCCACAATAGGGTCTTACCATCAGACAGGCACCAGACAGATGGGTGCAAGGGCAGGAGGGGTGTCTGTTCCATGGTTGACCATCAGACTGACAATTGGCTTCTCCTAATCTGTGTGATGACTTTTGGCAATGTTCTACTAAAGATGCCAGGGCTTGCTCTGTGATGTGCTGTACTTACTGTGGTGTGTGCGGTCAGTGCAGGTGACTGATGTTTGTCTGTTTCCCTAATTGTTTGCAGATACATCCACAGCCACAGGAGGGGACAGCTCCACGGACCAGGAGGAGCAGCGGAGCCAGACTGGGTCAGTGTCCGACGAGTGGTCAGAGGGACCCAGTGGCACAGAGGGCGAGGGGAGCCACACCGAGGAGTCCTCAGCACCATCCACCTCAGCTGAGGACCACAGCAGCTCAGAGGATGACTCCCTTGTGGATGCGGGTGTCAGCAGCCACCACACCCCAGCTAGTCTGTCTGACCCCGCCACCACCACCGCCCTCCCATTGGCTCCCATTCCTGAGGTCCGTGGAGGCTCCCGTGCTCGGGAGCGTGTCTCCTTCAAGCCAGGCACCGCACCCCCTGCCCCTGTGTCCCCTGCTGCCCTGAGTGAGGTGTCTGTGTACCTCCTTCGGCAGCTCCATGTAGGGCAGACAGCAATGCTGACTGTCCTCCATGCTCACACCACTCTGTTGACACAGCTGGTGTCGTTCATGGAGGGCATCTCAACGTGTATGTCTGCCCTACAGAGGAGCAATAGGTCCATGGACTCCTCCCTGACGGCAGCAGTGTCCCTCCTCCAACAGTCCCTCACCCCTCCCACCTCTGCCCCATCCACACTTCCTACCACCCTACCTGTCCAAAGCACATGCACACCTGCACAATCACCCAAACACCCAGACACGAGCAGCACACACACACCCAAAACCAAGGAAAGACGTGTACACAAGCATCCTCAGGGGACTGATTCCACACACACAGGGGATGGGGAACTTACACACACACAGGCAACCACAGTCACTCTGCAATCCTCAAGATCCTCTCCCTCCAAGACCCCTTCCCTTGCCTCACCTGCAACCCCACCTACACAGCAGCTCTTCCTCTGTGACCTCGGCCTCTTCCCCTCCAATCCCGCTGATCCAGCATACCGGGGGAAGAGGAAGTCCACATACAGAGAGGGGAGTGCCCCTCGCCCCCGGACACCCTCCCCCAGGCGCAGGCAGAGTGAGCCCCCCACCCGAAAGTCCCCCTGGACCCGGAAGAAAAAGACTCCACCACCGCCCTGCAAGTCACCCACCCAGTCTCTCACCTCCATCCCCCAGGCCACCACTCCACAGGTTCCACCGCCACTCCCTGCCCCAGGTTCCCCCACACACCGATACCGCATCCCCAAACTGCTTAGGCCCTCCCCCTGCCACTTGCTCTTCCACCCCCAAACCAGACACTCTGCCTGTATGTGCCACTGGTGTGGAGACCGTGTCCCCCCCCCCTGTCCTGCCCAGCTCTTCTGCCCCCCCTTCCACTCCCTTGGAGTCATGCACTGCGGTGGAGTCCACAACAACCCCGTCTGACTCGGGCACTGCATTGGGGACCCAGTCCACTCCATCTGCCCAGCCCACTGCAGTGGTTGCAGCACCAACACCATCGGACTTGAGCCCTGCGGTGGTGCCGGCCCCCCTGAGTCAGACACCTCCACTGCAGTTGCCGGTGACACTCCTGCACCCACCTCACCTTCACTGCCTCCTTCTGGCATCCCCTGATCCTGTCCCTGCGGTGCCTGGCCTGCCCCTCGTATGCCCCTCCAAGGGGGATGTCCCCTGTCGGTACCTGTGCAGGCAAGCAATTGGTGACAAGTTGTCACACATCACCCTGTTGGGACTGTGTATTTGGACTGGACATTGGCCGTAGTTTATTTTGGACTTTTGATTTCAGTTGCACACTTGCTGAATAAAGCCTCTTTTTGTTTACTTGTGGTTAATCTTTGGAGGTACATGATGTAGATGTGTAGAATCATGCATTTGCTGTTGTAATTGTGTTCAGATCAGGTAAATGAAGTTTTGCTGTGATGGGCTCCATGTGGTCCATGGGATATGTGTCCTAATCTAGTCTGGATCTATAGCATCCCTTGCTGCAGTCTGAGGGTGTAATGTTCAGCATTTGACACAGGGATGTACGTTTAGCATTTGTAGATTACCATCTTTGTCCTACACTGTTGCACATCTGTTGGGCTTACCACTGTCCAATGTTCCTAGTACCCTGACTGTGTGCCCGTCTCCACTGGACATGCAGTTTTGCACATCAGTTTTGGAGGACTCATCTGTGTATACAGTACAACTGGATTGCCACGTGTTTTGGGTGTATGCAGATGACTGACGTGACACTCCCGTACCCAGGCTGATGTGAGCAGAGGCTTCTGTGTGTTGTAGCTGTTGACTCACTGACGGAGTGTCCTGCTGATATGTTTGAGTCGTGCACAGACAAGGTTTGGCACAGCGGACCTTCCACAGGAGTGGAGTGCCCTCATGGCTGTGTGTAATCCGGTGACATTGCGTCTGCCCGTGTTGTGTGTTGTGTGAGCATGTCTGTGCATGTTCCCTTCCCTTTTCATACACAGGCTGTGTCCCTAGGGATGTTCCTGTTTGTGATGCTTGCAGAGTTGGTATGTGTTCATCCAGCATCTTGGACCTGGTTTTCCGTGATGTGGGTGCATGGCAAACTGATGTTCATGAGGTTGTCATCCCAGGTTGTCTTTGTTGTCAGGGCTGGGGATGTGTGCAAACGCTGATGGAACACATTCAGGATTCCCCTTGGCACTTGTTGTTTACACAAGTAATGTGATTTAGAGTTTGTGGTAGCTTTCAGTGATTGTGACGCGTTGTGTGTGTGACTGCTGCCACTCCTCAGGGTCAGAGCTGCAATGTTGGAAGTTGTGTACGTGTGTTCTTTGTGTCTCACCTTGGCTTCTTCGTTGGTGTGTGACTATGGCCAGGATCCCATTGTTTGCGGTGGATTTCACATCATGCGCATGTACGGCGTACTGTGCTGTGTGTCATACATAGACGAGTCATGTTGAGTGGGCATGTGTGATGGGTTTCTGCACCTTAGTTCCCCCACCACCCCTGGGATTGTCATGGGTGCATGTGCAATGTCACCAGTCCATGTGAGCTTCACTGCTGCACATTGGTGGAGATCAGGGTGTGTGGTATTGAGTGTGCAAATGTGAGTTGTTGCACGGCTAGACCACTACCTCCATATTGGCCTTGGCTGCCAGGCCCTGCTGATTGATTGGAGCTTGTGTAGGTGTGATGGTAGTTTGTAGCTGGGGACACATGGCTGTGGTTCACAGTGAGCTCAACATCTACCTTTGTCATCACAGTGGAATTGTCATGCAGGCTAGTGTCTGCACAATGTGGGGTCCCTGGGGGTAGTGCTGTGGTGGGTGTGTCTCTTGCTGTGTTAGTTGCTGTTCCTACAAGCTTGTGTGACATGTGTAATTTGGGCTCCCTCTCATCTAACAATGCCAGTTTGCCCACATAGGGAATCCAATCCATGAGTTACTTGTGTGTGGCACTGTATACACATCTGTGTAATTGGGATTCAGGCCTCCTCATGTGTTGTGTGGTTGCCTGGGGACACTGGCACACCCCCCCATCACCTGTTGTGTTTGATATGCAGTGTGAGTCTGCCTGTTTGTGTTTGTGCATTTGCATCACTGCATTGGCATTTCTGTAGTGTGCCATTGGCTGTATGTAGTTTGGTGATTTTCCCCTGCTCTCCCTGGGACTCCTAGGTCATCAGTCAGCACAATGATCATGGTTTGTATGTCCCATTGCTGCCATGGTATGGTATATGTTCACCTGACATCGACAGTCTCCACAGGTTATATACATTTGTGTGTCCATTGGTACAGATATGTGGGTCAGCATCATGATGGTCACTTCTGTCATTGTGTAATTGGCTGATTGTTGACAATGTGGTCCCCCATGTGTGATGTTTGTATGCACATGGCCAAAACGATGTTTCTGTGACACTGCACTGTTAGCCTCGCCCAATCTATGTTGCAATGGGACACAAGCACTACTATGCCACAGATGTTTTAGTTGTTGTGTGACCAGGATTCATCCATACAGTTTGTCTTTGGCAGCTTTTACCATGACTAAACTTACCTTATGATCACCGTGGTGATGGTGCTTTGGGCCCCATTGCCACACTGATCTAAAGGTGCATCAGCCTTTGACCCCACACTTACCTTTTGGTGACTGTGGTGATGGTGCTTTGGGTCCCATTGCCACACTGATCATAAGGTGCATCAGCCTTGGACCCCACACTTACCTTTTGGTGACTGTGGTGATGGTGCTTTGGGCCCCATTGCCACACTGATCATAAGGTGCATCAGCCTTGGATCCCACACTTACCTTTTGTTGACTGTGGTGATGGTGCTTTGGGCCCCATTGCCACACTGATCATAAGGTGCATCAGCCTTGGACCCCACACTTACCTTTTGGTGACTGTGGTAATGGTGCTTTGGGCCCCATTGCCACACTGATCAAAAGGTGCATCAGCCTTGGACCCCACACTTACCTTTTGGTGACTGTGGTGATGGGGCTTTGGGCCCCATTGCCACACTGATCAAAAGGTGCATCAGCCTTGGACCCCACACTTACCTTTTGGTGACTGTGGTGATGGGGCTTTGGGCCCCATTGCCACACTGATCAAAAGGTGCATCAGCCTATGGACCCCACACTTACCTTTTGGTGACTGTGGTGATGGGGCTTTGGGCCCCATTGCCACACTGATCAAAAGGTGCATCAGCCTTGGACCCCACACTTACCTTTTGGTGACTGTGGTGATGGGGCTTTGGGCACCATTGCCACAGTGGCCATGGTCGGCTTGTATTGTGGAGGCCACACACTTTTATGTGTGACACATGTGATAGTGGGTCACATTGTATGTTCATTGTCATGTTTAGTGTTGTAGGCATTTGACATAGACTACACACGCTTGTCATGTTGTTTGGGTGGATGTAATTTTCTGTGATTCCTTATGTGGGAGTATGCTGGTTGTGTCATGCATTACCCGTCCTATGAGTAGGGGTGGTGGTAGTGGCAGGCATCCTGCCCCCCATGAGTGGGGATGGTAGTAGTGATAGGCATCCTGCCCCCCATGAGTGGGGATGGTATTAGTGATAGGCATCCTGCCCCCATGAGTGGGGATGGTAGTAGTGACAGGCATCCAGGCCCCCCTGAGTAGGGGTGGTGGTAGTGGCAGGCATCCAGGCCCCCATGAGTGGGGATGGTAGTAGTGATAGGCATCCAGGCCCCCCTGAGTATGGGTGGTGGTAGTGGCAGGCATCCAGGCCCCCATGAGTGGGGATGGCAGTGGTGGCAGGCATCCAGCCCCCCATGAGTGGGGATGGTGGTAGTGGTGGGCATCCAGCCCCCCATGAGTGGGGATGGTAGTAGTGACAGGCATCCAGGCCCCCCTGAGTAGGGGTGGTGGTAGTGGCAGGCATCCAGGCCCCCATGAGTGGGGATGGTAGTAGTGATAGGCATCCAGGCCCCCTGAGTAGGGGTGGTGGTAGTGGCAGGCATCCAGGCCCCCATGAATGGGGATGGTAGTAGTGATAGGCATCCTGCCCCCCAAGAGTGGGGATGGTAGTAGTGATAGGCATCCAGGCCCCCATGAGTGGGGGTGGTGGTAGTGGCAGGCATCCTGCCCCCCATGAGTGGGGATGGTAGTTGTGATAGGCATCCAGGCCCCCATGAGTGGGGGTGGTGGTAGTGGTGGGCATCCAGCCCCCCATGAGTGGGGATGGTAGTAGTGACAGGCATCCAGGCCCCCCTGAGTAGGGGTGGTGGTAGTGGCAGGCATCCAGGTCCCCATGAGTGGGGATGGTAGTGGTGGGCATCCAGCACCCCATGAGTGGGGATGGTAGTAGTGATAGGCATCCTGCCCGCCATGAGTGGGGATGGTAGTAGTGATAGGCATCCTGCCCCCCATGAGTGGGGATGGTAGTGGTGATAGGAATCCAGGCCCCCCTGAGTAGGAGTGGTGGTAGTGATAGGCATCCTGCCCACCATGAGTGGGGATGGTAGTAGTGATAGGCATCCTGCCCCCCATGAGTGGGGATGGTAGTAGTGATAGGCATCCAGGCCCCCATGAGTGGGGGTGGTGGTAGTGGCAGGCATCCTGCCCCCATGAGTGGGGATGGTAGTAGTGATAGGCATCCAGGCCCCCCTGAGTAGAGGTGGTGGTAGTGGCAGGCATCCAGGCCCCCATGAGTGGGGATGGTAGTGGTGGCAGGCATCCAGCCCCCCATGAGTGGGGATGGTAGTAGTGATAGGCATCCTGCCCCCCATGAGTGGGGATGGTAGTAGTGATAGGCATCCAGCCCCCCAAGAGTGGGGGTGGTGGTAGTGGCAGGCATCCTGCCCCCCATGAGTGGGGATGGTAGTAGTGATAGGCATCCAGGCCCCCATGAGTGGGGGTGGTGGTAGTGACAGGCATCCTGCCCCCCATGAGTGGGGATGGTAGTAGTGATAGGCATCCAGGCCCCCCTGAGTAGGGGTGGTGGTAGTGGCAGACATCCAGGCCCCCATGAGTGGGGATGGTAGTGGTGGCAGGCATCCAGCCCCCTATGAGTGGGGATGGTGGTAGTGGTGGGCATCCAGCCCCCCATGAGTGGGGATGGTAGTAGTGATAATCAATCAATCAATCAGGGGTTTGTTAAAGCGCGACTACTCACCCGTAAGGGTCTCAAGGCGCTGGGGGGGGGGGGTGCAGGTTCCATCCATCAAGGAGGGGGTCTGTCGAAAAGCCAGGTTTTGAGGTTTCTTGCGAAGATGGGGAGCGATGTTGTCTGTCTGAGGTGGAGCGGAAGGGCGTTCCATGCTTTGGCCTCGAGGAAGGAGAAGGAGCGGCCTCCCGATCTGGTCTTTCTGGTGCGGGGGACCACGGCGTAGGAGAGCTGGGCTGATCGTAGGGTCCTTTGGGGTGCGTGGAATTTGAGTCGGCTGTTCAGGTATGCTGGTCCGGTGCCGTGGAGGGCCTTGTATGCGTGGGTGAGCATCTTGAAGGTGATTCTCGCCTCGACAGGGAGCCAGTGGAGTGTGCGCAGGTGCTGGGAGATGTGGCAGTGTTTTGGCAGGTTGAGGACCAGTCTTGCGGCGGCGTTCTGGATGTTCTGTAGCTTGCGGGTGAGGTTTTTGTTTATTCCGGCGTAGAGTGCGTTGCCGTAGTCGAGTCTGCTGGTGACCAGGTCGTGAGTGACGATCTTTCGGTGTTCGAGGGGGATCCATTTGAAGGTCTTACGAAGGAGGCGGAGGGTGTGGAAGCAGGAAGACGAGACAGAGTTGATCTGGCGGTCCATTTTGAGCTCGGAGTCCAGGATGATTCCTAGGTTGCGTGCGTGGTCCGTGGGGGTTGGCGGGTTTCCGAGGGCAGGGGGCCACCAGGTGTCGCTCCAGGCATCGGGGTTTGGGCCCATGATGAGTCCCATCCTGCCCCCCATGAGGGGGGATGGTAGTGGTGATAGGCATCCTGACCCCATGAGTGGGGATGGTAGTAGTGATAGGCATCCTGCCCCCCATGAGTGGGGATGGTAGTGGTGATAGGCATCCCGCCCCCCATGAGTGGGGATGGTAGTAGTGACAGGCATCCAGGCCCCTATGGGTGTGTATGGCATTGGTGATGCCCATCCCACCCCTATGATTGTGCTGTTTCTTTTGTACGTCATTTGTGCTTCCCTGTGTGTGTGTGTGACATATTTTGGGGTCCGTGTAGTTAGTTTGTATTGTTGGTGTTTGACTTACCGTCTGCGCCGTACGCGTCCGAACCGGTCCCGGTAATAGATGTAGAGTATAGGTAGGACCTGCGCGATGGGATTCATGGTTGGGTCGTCTCGTTCGGGTTTCGCGTGTCTTCGACTCGTACTCGTCGATGGCTTGTTCGTCTCGTAGCCGTGGATCTTCTTGTGGCGCGAATCGGAGCTTATGTGCGGCTCTCCCGGATGCTGAGACGTGCCAGACGTAGCGACGGGTTCGGCGCGTACGGAAGACGCATCGTACTAGTCCGGCCGGAAGGTGCTGTGTATTTGGGTCCGTGCGACTCGATTCGGCGTTTACGGATCCGGCTCGGGCGGAGAACAGGAGCTGGATTGGGTAAGTACAGCTCGGTCGGAATCTGGGCTGTTATGCGCATCGTACTTGTTCGTTCGGTTGAGTGTTCGAGTCGGTCGGAAAACACGCGTTCGGCTGGTATTTTTTCCGGACGAATACTGTTAGGTGCGCTTCTGGCCGACATCGGAATCGACCCCTTAGATGGGTTCCTGCTTCTATGTGTTGGAATTTCTCATCATATCTCAGCCACTTCATATCCCCAAACCTGATAATGGCTGTGCTATTCCATATATTTCCAAAACTCCACACGTTTTTTATCTGCTTCTTGCACCTAATTATAGCATATATGTGGCAATGTTTGTAGGAACTTGCAAGTATTTTGCTAACTCACATTCTTCCAATATGGACCCCTCATTGCACCTTGTCTCCCTATACAACAGTTTAATTAGGACAATATACTCAACCCATTCTCCCAGATTTTTTGTTTTGTGCTCATTTGCAGATGGTTTTCCAGTGCATCCCCAGAGGGACTCATTCACATCGAGGGGTAGAATAATACAAAAAATTGGAGGTCACTGCAAACCTATAGGACTCCCGAGTGGCTTGGCATGGCGGGTGATTGGTCACCTGCGTGAGGGGAGTTATACTTTATTGAGATAACTAGAACTTGCCCCCACCATGCTTTCCTTGTGACCTCACAAGGAAAGCATGGTGGGGGGAATCTGTGTGACCTCATAAATTCCATCACTCATGACATGTTCAATGACACCACTAATAACATTTTAAATAACATCATTGTTGACAACATTGGGCACCGCGGGGCACATGTTCTAGTTAGATCAGATTGAGTCAAATCTTCAATTGAAAATCCATTTTTTGTTTTCTTAAAAACATTTGTGCAGTATAACAAATCTACGCAAAATGTTTGCTAAAAAAAAGGACATTAACTTTGAGTTCTTAATGATAGGTTTAATTCAGATCTGTTTGGAGGAAGCAAATAAAATGGAGGGGTTCGTAAAGTGCCATTTCCAATGTTAACTCCCTAGGATATTTTGCACATCGATACATTAAAAATGGCTCCGGGGAATTGCATCAAATATGGCATGAAGTTAGAAATGTACTCAAGGAAGCGCTTTTGCTTGGTTTGGTGTAAATGCGTTCACTAGTGTTTTAGAATTTAAAAGATGCTTTGGTTGGGAATGAAGAGGTCAAATTTCTGAAAATTTCTGAACTGTTAATTTGTGGCTCCAAAGATTCACAAATCCATGAAGGATTTGTGAATCCATAAAGAAAATATAGGCACAACATCAGACACGGGAGCTTTTCCCCTCATTATCCATTGTGGATCTGGGAACAGGACAGTTGGTTCACTAACTTGCTGTGCTCTGATTGACTGTCCGTCATAGAGAATATCCTGCTGTTGCTGCTATTAATTAGTATTGTGCACCAAGCATTGTGTTGAGAAATGAAAAAGGACATAAGGCAGCAGGGTGAGCATACGCTGACCCCCCAAGGTCCAAGTTGGGGGGGGGCAAAAGTGACCACCTTGGCAATAAAACTATTAACAAGAAAAATTAGTGAAGAATTAATTAATCCTCAATGCTCCTTTGGATCCCTTGGACTCACCTAAACTTCAGAATTCATGAATTCCTTAGCTGTGCACAGAAGGGGTTAGTTACTTAATATTGTAATTTCAGACGTCATCAATGATGTTATCAATGCTATCACAAAACATGTCATGAGTGACGTATTTAATGATGTTATATGTGAGGCAATAAGCAGTGATTGGTGAGTGCGCAAGTTAAAGTGAATGATTCAATCATAACTGGTGAATGTCAGTGTTTTTTTAGTTTAAACTTTATGTTTTAACTTACATTTTAACCTAACTATAAAGTCATTTTAATCTTAGGATTTTTCAGCGAATTTCTGAGTTTAAAAAAAAATATATAAAGTAAGAAACTTGGTAGCCACACTACATTAACTATAACTCGCTTCTTCTCCATGCACTGCGTATACCCTTTAATAATACAACACTTATACCATCTAAAATTATAGCATTCATAACAACACCTATTACATTGCAAATCACATCATTTGTCAGAATACAATGCATGGCAGAAAGTGAGTTATAGTTAATGTAGTGTGGTTTCCAAGTTCAGTACATTGTATTTTGAGGTGCGTGAGTTACAATATTTTGAATGTGTTGCGTAAATTATACATCAAGGCATAAGTATAACTTTAGAACTTCTAATGTTTGCATTGTTTAAGTTTTCATTGTTTAGCAAGAATAAATAAAGTTATAGTAATTTAAAGGTGGTGCACAAATTATAAATTTAAGGAATAACTTTAGAATTTCTAATATTTGTGTAGTTTTGATTTGGTTTTTATAGAAAAAATAAAGTTTTCCTAACTATAACTAAGATTTAGCATTTGTTCTTTTTCATTGAATTTTAATGGTTTTAAAAAAAATAAAATGTATTTCAAATCATAGAGTCCAGTGTCATCAAGTGGAGTATCATTAAGCGAAGAGTTTTACGGAAAGTGGAGGAGACTGCCGTAGAGTGTAGTGTCATAGAGTGTAGTGTCATAAAGTGGAGTGGAATATAGTGGAGTGGCGTAGCGTACAGTGGAGTAAAGTGTCATAGAGTGGAGTGGCATGTTGTACAGTGCAGTGGGGTGAAGTGTAGTAGAGTGGAGAGGCATGGCATAGAGTGGCGTGAAGTTTCCTAAATTGGAGTGGAGTCTTGTACAGTCGAGTGGTGTGCCTTAGAGTATTGTTTCGTAGAGAGGTGTAGAGTGTTGTATAGTGGAGTGTAGGGCATAGAGTAGAGTAGAGTCGAGGGCTGTACAGTGTAGTTCAGGGGTACAGAGTGGAATACAGTGTGGTATAGTGGCACATAGTGTAGTAGAGTCTTGTAGAGTGGAATTGCATAGAGTGTGGTAGAGTGGAGCAGTGTAGAGTGGAGTGTTGTACATTGGCATACAGTGGGGTGAAGTATCATGCAGTGGAGTGGAGTCTTTTGGAGAGGCATAGCATAGAGAGGCGTAGCATGGTGTAGAGTGGAGTGGAGTAAAGTGGACTGGCGTAGCATATACTGGAGTAAAGTGTTATAGAGTATAGTGGTGTGGTGTGTCATGGAGTGGGGTGGGGTGGCATGTTGTAAAGTGTCGTAGAATGGAGTATAGTGGAATGCTACAGAGTGAATTACTATGTTGTACAGTGGAGTGGCGTGGAGTAGACTAAAGTGCAGTAGAGTATGGTCGAGTGGAGTGGCATAGTCTGTCGTAGAGTTGAGTGCATAGAGTAGCCTAAAGTGGAGTGGCATAGAGTGCAATAGTGGAGTACAGTGGAGTACATTGGAATAGTGTTTCATAGAGTAGAGTATAGTCAACTGGGCTGAAGCAGCATAGAGGGAGTTGCATAGAGTGTTATAGAGTAGAGTGTCCTACAATGGCATAGAATAAAGTAGAGTGCTGTAGACTCACAGGGACAGGAGTACACTGTTGTACATTTGAGTGCTATAGAATGAAGTGTAGTGTGGTAGATTGGAGGGGTGTTGACTGTCATTAAGTAGAGTACAGTGTTGTTGAGCGGAGTTCAGTGGAGTGGCATGGAGTGGAGTCTGGTAAAGTGGAGTGATGTACACTGGAAGAGGGTAGAGTGGATTGGCACAGACTGGAGTAGCATAGAGTGGAGTGGTGTAGCATGTAGTGGCATACAATGGAATAGTGTGGAGTGGCATACAGTGGAAAAGCATAGATTGGAGTTGCATATAGTGGAATAGGATAGAGTACAGTGCTGTAGAGTAGAATAGTGTACAATGGAGTGGTGCAGAGTGGAGTGATGCAGAGTGAAGTGCTGCAGAGTGGAGTGGGGTAGAGTGGAGAGGAGAGGCAAAAAGTGGAATAGCATATATTAGAGTGGCGTACAGTGAAATAGCGTAGAGTGGAGTAGCGTACAGTGGAGTGCCACAGACTGATGTGATGTTAAGTTCAGTGGCGTAGAGTGGGATAGCATATAGTGGAGTGGCATAGAGTGGAGTGGTGTACAGTGGAATAACGTACAGTGCAGAGGTGTAGAGTGGAGTGCAGTTGAGTGGAGTGACATAGAGTGGAATAGCATAGAGTGGGATGGTGTAGAGTGTACTTGCATACAGTGGAATACTGAATAGTGGGGCGGCGTAAAGTAAAGTAGAGTTCAGTGGAGTGTTGTGGACTGCATTGCAATACAGTGGAGTGTTGTAACGTGCAATAGTGTACAGTGGATTGGCGTAGAGTGGAGTGGCATACAGTGAAATAGCGTACAGTGGAGTGGAGTAGAGTGGAGTGGAGCAAAATGGAGTGGGGTAGATTGTAGTGGCATACAGTGGAATAGCAAACAGTGTAGTAGCGTAGAGTGGAATAACGTATTGTGGAGTGGTGCAGACTAAAGTGGCGTACAGTGCATTCGCGTACAGTGGTGTCATTTACAGTGGAGTTACTTAGGGCCACATGTCTGAAGCTATTTTGCATTTGCAAACAGGTCGGCCCGTTTGCGAATGCATAAAAGGCTTTTCCAATGTACCAACCTCTATTTTTGATTCGGTAACCTGTTACCGAATCGCAAAATGGGTTTGTGAGTAGGTATTAGCCAGGGGCGTGTTTAGGGCGTCCCTTCCTAATACCGAATCGCAGTGGTATGTATGAATGCTTTGCAACCAAACACCGGTCGCTAAACATTTGCAGTTTACCATCAGATTCATTCTGATGGTAACCCAATTGTAAAAAGGAAGGGGTCCCCAGGGACCCCTTACCCTTTGTGAATGGTGGCAAAAACGTTTTTTTAAGAGCAGGCAGCGGTCCCACAGACCACTGCCTGCTCTTAAAAAATTAAAAGAAAAAGTTTTTTTTTTTAAATGCATCGCATTTTCCTTTAAGGAAAACAGGCTGCTTTTAAAAAAAAAATATTGCTTTATTTAAAAGCAATCAAGGAACATGGTGGTCTGCTGACCCCAGCAGGCCACCGTCCCCATGATTTTAGCGATTACCAATGGGTCGCAAATTGCGACCGACCTCATTAATATTCATGAGGTAGGTCGATTTGCAACCCATTAGGAATCGCTAAAGGAAACTCATGGATTTTCATACATTAGTAATAGCTATTACCTAATTGCGATTCACAGAAAATTGCAATTAGGTAATAGCTATTTCCAAAACTGATACATGTGGCCCTTAGAGTGTAGTGGCATGGAGTGGAATAGCGTAGTGAAGTGGCGTAGAGTGGAGTTGTGTACAGTGGAATAGCACACAGTGGAGTAGTGTAGAGTTGAGTGGTGTAAAGTGGAGTGGCATAGAGTGCAATAGCATAAAGTGCAGTACAGTGCAGTGGCCTGGAGTGGAGTAGGGTAGAGTGGAGTGGTGTACAGTGAAATAGCGTACATTGCAGAGGTGTAGAGTGGAGTGGAGGAGAGGAGAGTGGAGTGGCGTAGAGCGGAATAGAATAGAGTGGGGTGGGGTAGAGTGTAGTTGCATACAGTGGAATACCACATAGTGGAGTGGTGTAAAAGAAAGTAGGATTCAGTGGAATGTTGTAGACTGCAGTGGCTTACAGTGTAGTGGCATAGAGTGGAGTGGGGTACAGTGAAATAGCGCAAAGTAGAGTGGTGTACAGTAGAGTGTAATAGCATACAGTGAAGTGGAGTAGAGTGGAATAGCGTATAGTGGAGTGAGGTAGATTGTAGTGGCATACAGTGGAATAGCATACAGTGCAGTGGTGAATAGTGGAATAACACATATTGAAGTGGCGTAGAGTAAAGTGGATTACAGTGCATTAGCATACAGTGGTGTCATGTACAGTGAAGTGGCTTAGAGTGGAGTGGCATGGAGTGGAATAGCGTAGAGTGAAGTGGCATAGAGTGGAGTTGTGCATAGTAGAATAGCATACAGTGGAGCTGCATAGAGTTGAGTGTCGTAATAGGGAGTGGCATAGAGTGCAATAGCATAAAGTGGAGCAGAGTGGAGTGTCATAGAGTGGAGTGGGGTAGAGTGTAGTGGCATACAGTGAAGTGGCATACAGTGAAGTGGCATACAGTGAAGTGGCGTACCGTGTATTGGCATACAGTGAAGTGGTGTACAGTGGAGTGGCTTAGAGTAGAGTGGCATAGAGTGGAATAGCTTAGAGTGGAGTGGAGTGGCATATAGTGTAATAGTGTAGAGTGTTGTGGCATAGAGTGGAGTGGCGTAGAGTTGAGTGGCATAGAGTGGAGCAGCATACAGTGAAGTGTGTCGAGTGGCGTAGAGTGGAGTGTGGCAAAGTGGAGTGGCAAACAGTGGCATACAGTGGCAGGGTGTACAGTAGAGTGGCATACAGTGGAGCGGCATAGAGTGGAATAGTGTATTGTAGAGAGGCATAGAGCAGAGTGGCGTAGAGTGGAGTGAGGTACAGTGTAGTGGCGTACCATAAAATAGCGCAGAGTGTAGTGGTATGGAGTAGAATAGCATACAGTCAATCAATCAACCAATCATTTGTATAGCGCGCTACTCACCCGGAGGGTCTCAAGGCGCTTGGGGGAGGGGGGTCCGCTACTGTTCGAACAGCCAGGTCTTGAGTTGCTTCCTGAAGGAGAGGTGGTCTTGGGTAAGGCGGAGGTGGATGGGTAGGGAGTTCCACGTCTTGGCAGCCAGGTAGGAGAAGGATCTTCCTCCCGTTGTGGCTCTTCGGATGCGGGGGACGGCGGCGAGGGCGTGGTTGGTCGATCGTAGCTGGCGGGTGGGAGTGTAGAAGGTCAGACGGTCGTTGAGGTATCTGGGGCCTTGGTTGTGGAGGGCTTTGTGTGCGTGGGTGAGGAGTCGGAACGTGATTCTCTTGCTGACGGGGAGCCAGTGCAGGTCTCTCAGGTGTCTGGCGATGTGGCTGTGTCGGGGGATGTCCAGGATGAGTCGAGCTGCAGCGTTCTGGATGCGTTGGAGTCTTTTATGAAGTTTGGCTGTGGTTCCGGCGTAGAGGAGTTGCCGTAGTCCAGTCGGCTGGTGACGAGGGCCTGGGTGACCGTCTTCCTGGTTTCGGTGGGGATCCACCGGAAGATCTTGCGCAGCATGCGTAGGATGTTGAAGCAAGACGAGGAGACGGCGTTGACTTGTCGGGTCATTGAGAGGGAGGAGTCCAGGATGAAGCCCAGGTTGCGTGAGTGGTCCGTTGGTTTGGGTGCGTTGCCCAGGGCAGGGGGCCACCAGGAGTCGTCCCAGGCGGAGGGTGATGATCCTAGGATGAGGACTTCCGTCTTATCTGAGTTCAGTTTCAGGCGGCTGTTCCTCATCCACTCGGCTACGTCCTTCATCCCTTCATGTAGGTTGGTTCTGGCGGTTGTGGGGTCGTTGGTGAGGGAGAGGATCAGCTGGGTGTCGTCGGCGTAGGAGATGATGTTGAGGTTGTGTTGGCGTGCGATGGCTGCGAGGGGGCTCATGTAGACGTTGAAGAGGGTGGGGCTGAGTGATGATCCTTGTGGTACGCCGCAGATGACTTCGGTGGCCTCGGAACTGAACGGGGGAGGCGGACTCTCTGGGTTCTTCCGGCGAGGAAGGAGATGATCCACTCCAGTGCCTTCTCTTGGATTCCAACGTTGTTCAGGCGTTGCACTAGGGTGCGGTGGCAGACTGTGTCGAACGCTGCGGAGAGGTCCAGGAGGATGAGGGCCGCTGTTTCCCCGTTGTCGAGCAGGGCTCGGATGTCGTCGGTGGCTGCGATGAGGGCGGTCTCGGTGCTGTGGTTGGCCCGGAAGCCGGACTGCGAGTGGTCGAGGGATCCATTCGTCTCGAGGAAGGCGGCCAGTTGTCTGTTGACGGTCTTCTCGATGACTTTGGCAGGAAAAGGAAGGAGCGAGATGGGGCGGTAGTTTTTGAGGTCGGTGGGGTCCGCTGACGGTTTCTTCAGTAGGGCGCTGAGTTCGGCGTGCTTCCAGCTCTCTGGGAAGGTGGCGGTGTCGAAGGAGGTGTTGATGATGTCCCGGAGGTGGGGTGCGATGACGGCGTCGGCCTTGTTGAAGACGTGGTGAGGGCAGGGGTCGGTAGGTGATCCGGAGTGGATGGAGTTCATCGTGCGGATAGTGTCTTCGGTGTTGATCGGGGTCCAGGCTCGGAGGGTGGAGGTGGGGGACGTTGGAACGGTCGTAGGGTACGTCGGCTGTGTGCTGAAACTGTTGTGTATGTCTGCGATCTTGCTGTGGAAGAACGAGGCGAGCGAGTTGCAGAGGTCTTGCGAGGGAGTGATGTCGTTGTTTCCGGCGCTGGGGTTCGAGAGCTCTTTGACGATGATGAAGAGTTCCTTGCTGTTGTGGGCGTTGTTGTCCAGTCGTTCCTTGAATGCGGTTTTCTTGGTGGAGTGGATCAGCTGGTGGTGTTTTCGGGTGGCGTGCTTGAGGGTGGTCATGTTGTCTGCAGTCGGGTCTCTGCGCCATGCTTTCTCGAGGGCCCGGCAGTTCTTCTTGGATTTCTTGAGTTCGTCGGTGAACCAGGATGCTTTCTTGTTGCCGTGTCTGACTGGGGGGGTCTTCAATGGGGCGAGGTCGTCTGCGCAGTTGGTGATCCATCTTGTGAGGTTGCTGGCGGCTTGGTTGGGGTTCGTTGAGCTGGCGGGAGGGTTCTGGCTCAGGGATGTGGTGAGTTGGTCGGTGGTGATCTTGTTCCAGCTTCTGCGCGGAAACACAGTGGAGTGGTGTACAGTGAAGTGATATACTGTGGAACATTGGAGTGGTGTGGAGTGAAGTAGTATAGAGTGTTGTGGCGTAGAATGTAGTTGAATAGAGTGGAATGCCTTAGAGTGTACTGGTGTAGAGTGGAGTGATGTAGAGTGGAGTGGTCTGGAGTGGAGTGGCATGCAGTGGAGTGGCATGCAGTGGAGTGGCATGCAGTGGAGTGGCATACAGTGAAACAGCATACAGTGGAGTGGTGTAGAGTGGAGTGGTGTAGACTGGAGTGACAGAGTGGAATAGCATGGAGTGGAGTGACGTACAGTAGAGCTGCATACAGTGAAATAGTGTAGAATGCAGTGGCAGACATTGGAGTGCCAGAGACTGGATTGTCAAAGACTGGATTGGTGTAGAGTGGAGTGCCATAGAATGGAGCAGTGTAGAGTGGAGTGGTTTACAGTAGAATAGCGGTGAGTGTCATGGCATAGAGTGGAGTGGTGGAGTGTGAAGTGGCATAAAGTGGAATAGCAGAGAGTGGAGTGGCGTAGAGTAGAGTGGCATAAACTGGAATAGTGTAGAGTCGAGTAGCATAGAGTGGAGTAGTGTAGAGTGTAATAGCATACAGTGGAGTGGCATAGATTGGATTTGCATACAGTGGAATAGCGTAGAGTGGTGTGGCATACATTGGAGTTGAGTAGTGTAGTGGCATAGAGTGTAATAGCATAGAGTGTAGTGGTGTAAAACGGAGTAGCGTAGAGTGGAGTGGCGTAAAGTGGAGGGGCATACAGTGGAGTGGCATAGAGTGGAATGTTATAGACTGGAGTGGCATACAGTGTGATAGCATAGAGTGGAGTGGCATACAGGGTTGTGGTGTAGAGTGGAGTGTCACAGAATGCAGTGGCATAGAGTGTAATAGTGTAGAGTAGAGTGGCGTGGAATGAAGTAGAGTGGAATAGCATAGCGTGGAGTGGTGTAGAGTGTAGTGGGGTACAGTGTAGTGGCATACAGTGAAATAACATACAAGTGGGATACTGTATAGTGGCATACAGTGGAGTGGTGTACAGTAGAGTGGCATAGAGCGAAGTGGTGTAGAGTGAAATACGGTAGATTGGAGTGTTTTAGAGTGTAGTTGGGAAGACTGTAATGGTGTACGGTGAAATAGCGTACATTGTAGTGGCGTACAGTTCAGTGGCATAGAGTGGAATACCATATAGTGAGGAGGTATAGAGTGGAGTGCCGTAAAGTGGTGACATACAGTGGAGTAGTGTACAGTGGAGTCGTGTAGAGTGGAAAAACGTTGAGTGTCATGACACATAATGGAGTGACGTAGAGTGGAGTGACAAATAGTCGAGTAGCATAAAGTGTTGTGGCTTAGAGTGAAGTGTCATACTATGGCATAACGCAGAATATAGTGGCATAAAGTAGAGTGGTGTACATTGGAGTGATATAGCGTGGAGTAGTGTACAGTTTAATACCATATAGTGAAGTGTTGTAGAGTGGAGTGGTGTATAGAGCAGTGGCTTAGAGTTGAGTAGCTTACAGTGGAGTGGCGTACAGTGGAGTGGCTGACAGTGAAATAGCATACAGTGGAATGGCATACACTGGAGATGTGTAGAGTGGTGAGGATAAAGCGGAATAGCGTAGATTGTAGTGCTGTAGAGTGGAGGAGCATACAGTGGAGTGGCATAGACTGAAATGTTGTAGAATGGAGGGGCATACAGTTTAATAGTGTACAGTGGAATGGTGCAGAGTGGGGTGGAGTAGAGTGGAGTGACGTAGGGTGGAGTGGCATAGAATGTAATAGCGTACAGTGGAATAGCATAGAGTGGAATGGCATAGAGTGGAGTGGTGTAGAGTGAAGTGTGGTACTTGAAACAGATGTAGCATGAAAGTGGATGAATGAATGTAGATGTAATGTGACAGGAATATTGATTATGAGGTGTAAATGTTAATTTAATTTGTAGGTGTAAACAGCTTAAGTACTGTTAAAGTTATATGTCTCAAAATGTTTAGTTATTATATTGTGCTGCAGTATACTGTGGTACATGCCGATTACAAGGCAGTATCTGATTGGCTAATAGCTGTCTTTCCAAAGTGCAAAAGTCAGCCACGTCGTTTTCAGAACACTTTCGCTGTGTTCTGGGTTAGAGCCTTAGATATAGGTAAGTAGTAAGTTTTATTGTTGTTCTCTACCAATTAACACTTTATAACTATGCAGATGACACGCAAATACTCCTTCAGCTGGAATGCCCCAAAGAAATTGGAAACTCCCCAATTTTCAGTTGTCTCAGGGCTGTGGATCAATGGATGACTTGGAGCTATCTCAAATTGAATGCTTCCAAAACAGAAATACTCACGTGTGGCGATTGGAAACATTATGACCCGCTTGCCGCATGGCCTGATGAACTGGGATTTCCGCCTAAAGTATCGAAGGAGGTAAGAAACCTCGGAATGACCATGGACTCCAAGCTATCGATGAATGCCCAAGTGGACTAACTAGCAAGATCAAGCTTTGTCACTATAAACACTTTGCGGTAAATCTTTCCCCAGTTGAGATTTCCCCAAAAGGTCCAAGCTATCACCTTCTCATTAAATCAAAAAGACCTGTGTACGTAAGGCTCCTCTACTTGAGGTATATGTATAAGTGGCGGTAGAGATTCCTTCACTACTTATCTATCTATACCTCCTCATTTGGAAAAAGAGGTAATGTCCTACCACTTTACTGCCCAATTTTTCTAAAAACAACGTTTTTGCGACTGACAGTCAAACAACCATATACCCCCTCTACACATAGGGGTGTATTTTAATTGTTGTGAAAAATACACAGGTTGCACCCATCTAAATGTTACCTTTACCCAAAAAACCAAAAATTTGTGAAAGGGCAAAATAGCACCTCACGTGCGCACCACCAGTCGAGCTTACTGATTGGTACTCATCAGCTATGCTCACTTTCCTCATCATCGGCCACCATATTGCCCAAATAATGTGTGTTCCCAAAACAAATATATTAGTGCCAAAAAAGTGTTAGTGCCAGTTGTATATCACAACCACCACCAGAACATGACCCAGTGCAGAATAAAATTGAGATAAGTAACACAATCACCGACTTTTATTCTTCACTTGTGTACTTATTCAAATTTAAAAACCGGCTGCTTTACGCAGACCTTTGCCGCAAACATTTGCCAACATGTTTCATTGCCCCTGTTACTTCAAGGCAATTTCGTCAGGGCTGGGTCATCAATCACCAATTTTGGACACTGGTAACTTGGTATAAAATGACTGTCAGAAGCAAAAAGAGAAATGGCCCAGTTACTAACAATCATTCATTCTTCAAAGATTCACATCCACATCATTAATATACATTACAAATCTCATTACCATGTGGGAGCCTATGTCAATCGTACCAGCTCTCCACTCCGTCAATGCGAGGAGACTTCCAATCGTGAATCCCTCTCTCTAGGCGTACACTCAATTGTCGTGCCAATTTCTAAACATCAAAGAACAAATGATGAACATCTCGTTTCTCATGTGACCCCAAACTGAACACCTCAATCATTCTACACTGAACGGTGTTTACCCAACGTAGTCTCGTTATTCTTCTCCATAACCTACTTTACTCTAATAAAGACTGTCTTTTCACGTTTCATTCGCCCACCTTCTTTTTCATTTCAATGGAGCGCGTTAAGTTACTATCTCACTCCCGATACTGAATGATTCTACCGGGTCAATCATAATGCTCTTCTCTTTCATACTCGGAAAGCGCATTCTATTACCCTCTCGCTCCTAAGACCGGGGTCACTCTAATTCTAGAGCCTCCAACCTTACCTCATCTCTTTTTGAAAAAATGGGTAGCTTCATCCAAACCCTTCATTAGACACACAACACCTTACCGCCTTGTTCTCCCGGGAGCGCTTTACATCCACCCTCGCTCTCGAAGCAGAGTAACCGAGGTTTAAAAACCTCCCGCTCCGCCTCACATTACGTCACCACGCTCGTCACGTTATCGGAGCAGGCAATTCACATCACGTGATCCCGGCTTCGACTATGGCGGCCATCTTTGACCGCCCATAGTCAGCCCGCAAAATTGTAGTGATCACCACACTGTGCAAAAGGATAGTCTATTCCATTTTCAGTTAAAACCACTCATATTATAATATTCCCTCTCAGTGGTTTTTAACATTGCTACAACATCATAAGTCTTAAACAAAACTTTTTAATGCTTTTTTCTTTTTTTCTTTTTTTGCAAAATACTGTCTCAAGAGCTTTTATTGTTCCACAGTATTTTTAACACATGACCTCTCCGTAGTTTTTAAAGTTACTCAGACATCGTGGGTTTTACTTTATTATGCACAACTCTTTCATGCTTTTTTCCAAAATACTGTCTCTAGAGCTTTTATCGTTCCAAAATGTTTATTAACACAGCCGTTTTTTTATATATGCACTAATACCCGAGACACTGGCACACACTGAAAGAACTCACACTCTCAAATACCAAGGACTACAGACACCGCTTTCAAAGATGTTTAGTTTCTGACTTTATTCCATTCAATAAAGTCATTCAACCCGGTCTGATCACATTTTTCCTGAAAAATCCAGCGCGCCTCTTTAGTAGCCAGGACCCTATCAATACTATATGGGTCCCCCCCTACTTTTTCTAGTACCACCCATGTAAAGGAATGCTTATATTCATTACAATGTTGTACTAGTTTAGTCGTCAATTTTCCTGATTTTATAGTACTAAGGTGTTCCTGTATTCTCACTTTGATCTTCCATGTGGTGAGCCCTATGTACTGTAGTCCACACTGACATTTCAACCTATATACGACATTCATCGTATTACAGTTACTAAACTGATTCAAATACCATATTCTTCCGGATTGCAAAACCACCTCCAGCGTCTTTTTTGTCAAATTACACACTGAACATGTCCCGCAAGGATAATGCCCTGGAGGGACTGTAGTCTCTTTTTGTAATGGTTTACAGCGGGAATGCACCAATTTATCCTTAAGATTGCTGGACCTTCTAAAAGCAAACCTTGGGGGTGGCATCTTAAAGTCAGTTGTGGTTAATAACCTCCAGTGTTTCCTTATTGATTGTCTAATCTGGGTTGCCAATCGATCAAAAGTCATAACCACTGGAAGACAGTCGTTCTTTTCCTTTACATTCTTTTCCAAAAGCGCACTGCGTGAGGTATTAAGCGCTCTTTTTCTTGCTTGATTCACAATTTTGTGCGGGTAACTTCTCTGCCTCAATCTTTCACATAATCCCTCTGATTGTTCTAGATAAGCCGCCGTACTGGAGCAATTCCTGCGATATCGCAGAAACTGCCCCACCGGCAAGTTATCACGCAAAGCCCTCGGGTGACATGAATGGTAATGCAGGAGGGATTTTTTGTCAGTCATTTTTTGATGTACCCTTGTACACAGTGTATCATTCTCGACCAAAATGTCCAAGTCCAAATATACAACTTTTTGGTTACTATTTGTCCAGGTAAAACGGAGACTTGTATCTTGGACATTTAACCATTTGAGAAATTCGAGCAGAGACTCCTCTCTACCCACCCAAATGCATAGCACATCATCTATATACCTCTTCCAGAGGCGAATATTCCTCTGGAAGGGGTTAGACTGGTGATACACGCAATGCTCCTCAAACTGGCCTACATATATACAGGCCAGACTGGGCGCAAAAGTTGCGCCCATAGAAGTGCCCGTAGTTTGTAAATACAGGTCATTTTTATAACAAAAATAATTGCGAGTTAGTGCCAGTTCAATGCACTGAAGCACAAAACATTGTGGTGTATCATAGAACCACTCCTGTTCCTTCAGGGCCCTCGCTGCTGCCACCAGCGCGGCATCTTGAGGTATACAGGTATACAATGACTCTATGTCAATTGTGACCAAAAATTCACAAGAAGAGTCAAAATGGGCATCTTCCAGCACATTTAAAACATCAGTGGTGTCCTGAATGAAAGATCTTTGATTCACCACAGATTCTCTAAGAAAAAAGTCCGAGACCTGGGATAGCGGTTCTAAAACCGACTGAATCCCAGATACTATAGGACGTCCAGGTGGAGGACGTTGTGGTTTATGAATTTTAGGCAGGATATAGAATGCCGGTGTTCTTGGTTTATTATTTATCAGAAACTCGGCTTCTTTTGTTGTAATCCATCTTTTTTCTTTAGCTATTCCTACCATTTCTTTAATCAGATGTTGAAGTTCGTTCCCTGGGTCACGCACCAACGGTTGGTAATTATTGCGTGCTCCCAGAAGTCTCAACACCTCAGTATCATAATCCACAGTGTTCATAACAACCACTGCCCCGCCCTTATCGGCAGATTTTATAGTAAGCAAGTGATTATTCTGTAGACTCTCGCCAGTCCTCCTGACTCATGTTATTAAATTTTTTCTGTCTATTCGTTTGTTCAAGTGCTGAAATGTCTTCCAGGACCTTGTTTTCAAATACCAAAACCTCAGGGCCCACCATCACATTTGATGGACAAAATTGGGATGGCTTTTTTAGTGTAGTACTGAAAAGAGAAGTGGGATCTTTAAGTTGATTTGCAAAAAACTTTTAAGTTTTATTTTTCTCATAGTCTCCTGAAATTCAACCCTACATTTAAACATATCATGATTGGGAGTTGGAACAAACCCCAACCCTTTGTTTAAAACTCTAATCTCACTAATAGTCAAGCTATGGTCAGATAAATTGACCACTATATCACTCAAGGTTGACTCTTCCCCCGGCTGCGTGTTATCCGGGGTGGATATGTTTGCCATGTTTGATTCTGATTTCCCCTTCCACGGCCTTTGCCTGTCTGGCCTCTACCTCTTCCGCCCCTCTGGTTCTGCCCTAAAAAAGAACGGAGTAAAGCTCCCAAATCTTTGTTAGTCTTCTCCTGCTGATTAAACCTCACCCTGTTTAAATTAGACGGAGTTTGCCCTTCTTCTTCTTCACTTGACGTATTGTCAAATGTCCAATTTTGTGGGGTGCGCCTATTCTGCTGTTGCTGTCTTCCTCCCTTGTTTGCCCTATATATTGTCGTTGTTCTGGGCCTGGAAGATAGTATTTATCATCAACATAGGGAAACGCCCATTCATGTGTGTACCATTCAAGATTACGTTTCAATCCTTTGATTTTTTGATTAACCATATAACTCCTATACTCATCAAGGTCCTCTTGGATCCTTAGTAATTGTTCTTTGGTATCTGTGAGGGTGGTATCTCTCTTGATCTTTTCTTCCAATTCCAGAATTTCTTTTAACAGCTCCTCACTTAATCTTTTCGCTGTGCTGATAATTAGGATTAACCAGTCGCGCGTACATTTATTCGCTATGTAACTCCAATCAACACGAAATTTCTTATCTTCTAAGAAAATTCTGGGTTCAATCCGTACCAGTAAGCTAGCTGGGGCTGCTCCTGCTCTTAAATATTCGGTCATTAACGCCCCATGTAAAGCTATTCTTACTTGTCTCTTTTTGATGTTACTCAATTTCTCCCATTCCTCCCTAGCTGACGTTCCATTCAATAGTGGGGTATCTGGGAATAGTGAAGGGCCTGCTAAAATGGCCGCTATCTGCTCATCTGAAAAGGCTAAACAATTTTTATCCATCGCCTTCCAATACTAAATCGTAATCAAATAATGATGTGTTTCCAACTCTTACAACTGATCTCAAATGTAAAAATCACAATCAACTGGTACCAGTCAAAATACTCATAGCTCTCACGGCTGATCCGCCGTTCACCACACTCAATCAAAAAGGAGCTTAAGAGGGAAACAAATTCACAGGTCGCCCTCCCCTCAACATCTCATTAAATCAAAAAGACCTGTGTACGTAAGGCTCCTCTACTTGAGGTATATGTATAAGTGGCGGTAGAGATTCCTTCACTACTTATCTATCTATACCTCCTCATTTGGAAAAAGAGGTAATGTCCTACCACTTTACTGCCCAATTTTTCTAAAAACAACGTTTTTGCGACTGACAGTCAAACAACCATATACCCCCTCTACACATAGGGGTGTATTTTAATTGTTGTGAAAAATACACAGGTTGCACCCATCTAAATGTTACCTTTACCCAAAAAAACAAAAAATTGTGAAAGGGCAAAATGGCACCTCACGTGCGCACCACCAGTCGAGCTTACTGATTGGTACTCATCAGCTATGCTCACTTTCCTCATCATCGGCCACCATATTGCCCAAATAATGTGTGTTCCCAAAACAAATATATTAGTGCCAAAAAAGTGTTAGTGCCAGTTGTATATCACAACCACCACCAGAACATGACCCCGTGCAGAATAAAATTGAGATAAGTAACACAATCACCGACTTTTATTCTTCACTTGTGTACTTATTCAAATTTAAAAACCGGCTGCTTTACGCAGACCTTTGCCGCAAACATTTGCCAACATGTTTCATTGCTCCTGTTACTTCAAGGCAATTTCGTCAGGGCTGGGTCATCAATCACCAATTTTGGACACTGGTAACTTGGTATAAAATGACTGTCAGAAGCAAAAAGAGAAATGGCCCAGTTACTAACAATCATTCATTCTTCAAAGATTCACATCCACATCATTAATATACATTACAAATCTCATTACCATGTGGGAGCCTATGTCAATCGTACCAGCTCTCCACTCCGTCAATGCGAGGAGACTTCCAATCGTGAATCCCTCTCTCTAGGCGTACACTCAATTGTCGTGCCAATTTCTAAACATCAAAGAACAAATGATGAACATCTCGTTTCTCATGTGACCCCAAACTGAACACCTCAATCATTCTACACTGAACGGTGTTTACCCCAACGTAGTCTCGTTATTCTTCTCCATGACCTACTTTACTCTAATAAAGACTGTCTTTTCACGTTTCATTCGCCCACCTTCTTTTTCATTTCAATGGAGCGCGTTAAGTTACTATCTCACTCCCGATACTGAATGATTCTACCGGGTCAATCATAATGATCTTCTCTTTCATACTCGGAAAGCGCATTCTATTACCCTCTCGCTCCTAAGACCGGGGTCACTCTAATTCTAGAGCCTCCAACCTTACCTCATCTCTTTTTGAAAAAATGGGTAGCTTCATCCAAACCCTTCATTACACACACAACACCTTACCGCCTTGTTCTCCCGGGAGCGCTTTACATCCACCCTCGCTCTCGAAGCAGAGTAACCGAGGTTTAAAAACCTCCCGCTCCGCCTCACATTACGTCACCACGCTCGTCACGTTATCGGAGCTGGCAATTCACATCACGTGATCCCGGCTTCGACTATGGCGGCCATCTTTGACCGCCCATAGTCAGCCCGCAAAATTGTAGTGATCACCACACTGTGCAAAAGGATAGTCTATTCCATTTTCAGTTAAAACCACTCATATTATAATATTCCCTCTCAGTGGTTTTTAACATTGCTACAACATCATAAGTCTTAAACAAAACTTTTTAATGCTTTTTTCTTTTTTTCTTTTTTTGCAAAATACTGTCTCAAGAGCTTTTATTGTTCCACAGTATTTTTAACACATGACCTCTCCGTAGTTTTTAAAGTTACTCAGACATCGTGGGTTTTACTTTATTATGCACAACTCTTTCATGCTTTTTTCCAAAATACTGTCTCTAGAGCTTTTATCGTTCCAAAATGTTTATTAACCCAGCCGTTTTTTTTATATATGCACTAATACCCGAGACACTGGCACACACTGAAAGAACTCACCCTCTCAAATACCAAGGACTACAGACACCGCTTTCAAAGATGTTTAGTTTCTGACTTTATTCCATTCAATAAAGTCATTCAACCCGGTCTGATCACATTTTTCCTGAAAAATCCAGCGCGCCTCTTTAGTAGTCAGGACCCTATCAATACTATATGGGTCCCCCCCTACTTTTTCTAGTACCACCCATGTAAAGGAATGCTTAAATTCATTACAATGTTGTACTAGTTTAGTCGTCAATTTTCCTGATTTTATAGTACTAAGGTGTTCCTGTATTCTCACTTTGATCTTCCTTGTGGTGAGCCCTATGTACTGTAGTCCACACTGACATGTCAACCTATATACGACATTCATCGTATTACAGTTACTAAAGTGATTCAAATACCATATTCTTCCGGATTGCAAAACCACCTCCAGCATCTTTTTTGTCAAATTACACACTGAACATGTCCCGCAAGGATAATGCCCTGGAGGGACTGTAGTCTCTTTTTGTAATGGTTTACAGCGGGAATGCACCAATTTATCCTTAAGATTGCTGGACCTTCTAAAAGCAAACCTTGGGGGTGGCATCTTAAAGTCAGTTGTGGATAATATCCTCCAGTGTTTCCTTATTGATTGTCTAATCTGGGTTGCCAATCGATCAAAAGTCATAACCACTGGAAGACAGTCGTTCTTTTCCTTTACATTCTTTTCCAAAAGCACACTGCGTGAGGTATTAAGCGCTCTTTTTCTTGCTTGATTCACAATTTTGTGCGGGTAACTTCTCTGCCTCAATCTTTCACATAATCCCTCTGATTGTTCTAGATAAGCCGCCGTACTGGAGCAATTACTGCGATATCACAGAAACTGCCCCACCGGCAAGTTATCACGCAAAGCCCTCGGGTGACATGAATGGTAATGCAGGAGGGAGTTTTTGTCAGTCATTTTTTGATGTACCCTTGTACACAGTGTATCATTCTCGACCAAAATGTCCAAGTCCAAATATACAACTTTTTGGTTACTATATGTCCAGGTAAAACGGAGACTTGTATCTTGGACATTTAACCAGTTGAGAAATTCGAGCAGAGACTCCTCTCTACCCACCCAAATGCATAGCACATCGTCTATATACCTCTTCCAGAGGCGAATATTCCTCTGGAAGGGGATAGACTGGTGATACACGCAATGCTCCTCAAACTGGCCTACATATATACAGGCCAGACTGGGCGCAAAAGTTGCGCCCATAGAAGTGCCCGTAGTTTGTAAATACAGGTCATTTTTATAACAAAAATAATTGCGAGTTAGTGCCAGTTCAATGCATTGAAGCACAAAAGATTGTGGTGTATCATAGAACCACTCCTGTTCCTTCAGGGCCCTCGCTGCTGCCACCAGCGCGGCATCTTGAGCTATCACCTCCCTTGTTCTGTCCAAACTTGATTACGCCAATAGCCTCTACCAAGGATCACCTTTAATGACCATGAAAAGACTACAACGGATTCAGAACTCGGCTGCCAGACTACTCTTGCATATCAAATCGCGAGACCACATCTCCCCTGCCTTGAAAGCCCTGCATTGGTTACCGGTTGCCAGAAGATCCACGTTGAAGCTGCTTTGTATCACCCACAAAGTGATACATGGCATGGGACCATTCATCATCAGGAATAAAATCACCAAAAACATTCAACAAAGGAACCTCTGCTCTAAAGTGGCACCTCACCTCACCTCAAAATCCCAAGATACAAGAAAAAAACCATGGGTGGCACATCCTTCTCTGTTCAAGCAGCCAAACTATGGAACTCTTTACCCCCCAACTTAAGATCCACGGACAACCACCATATATTCAGAAAACTACTCAAGAATTGGCTCTTCCCCACATAAGCACCATAAACAAACAGAAACATGTAGCATATCACTCTGTATATAAGCATTTATTTGTATTATATATATGTACCTATATATGTGTATTGCTTTGTATAAACATGTAGAATAATTATGTTTAAAAAAAATTGAAAATTAAATAAATAAATTAATAAAGTTTTAAGTACAACAACACTTGAAAACCAGAGTTTACCTAATGCATCTTTACATAGACTTACCTACTTTATGCAGCTATATACCTTCCATGCACTTGGATCTATATATTTATTACTTTTCTCCTAAAAAAGCATACAATGCAATACCCTATTTCTCACCCTATACCTCTCTCAATATATTCTCAACCTCAACTCTCTGATGCATCTCAAACCTCTATCTACTACTCTTTCCAATGCACTACCCTATTTCTCACCCTACACCTCTATCAATATCTTTAATCTACATATACTTACTTCCTTTATCCATCTATATACTTTGCATGTACTTATGGATCTATATATTTATCACTTTCTTCTAATTCAGCATATCCGATGCGCTACCCTATTTTCACCCCATACCTCTCTCAATATTTCTTCTACCTCAACTCTCTGACTCATCTCAAACCTCTTTCTACTACTCTTTCCAATGCACTACCCTATCTCTCATCCTATACCTCTATCAATATATCCTCTACATTCACTCTCTCATTCATCCCAAACCCCATACTGCTACTATGATCCCCAAAATAACCCTTACTAGACTCTCCCCTACTGTACCCTCCTTGCATCATCTGACACCTCTTTACTATACTGATCCCCCAAAACAAGCCTTTCTAAACTCTTCCCTCTGACTCTTCCTCTCCACATCCCTTTTTACTCATCCCAAGCCTCCTCCGACTGCTATGACCTCCAAAACCAAAAAACCAAAAACAAACAACAACAAAATAAAAAAAAAAAGAATATAAATCCTTTCACTATTCTATCCCTCCACTATCCTTTCAATCAAAATAACAGACTAACATGTCCACTTCTCAAATTTCATATTTCACTATACTAATTCACCACTAATCCTCTATGGGTCCGAGAGTAGCGTGCTCCTCACAGAAAAAACACTTCAACACCTCATCAGGGGTAGCAAGCACTATATAAATGCACACCTTTTTCCCTCCGCTACCCTTCTCAATCCAAATAACTGACTAACATATCCACCACTTAAATTACTTATATATTTCACTATACTAATTCAACACTAATATTTTATGAATTCCGGAGTAGCGGGCTACTCGCCAAAAAGCGCTTCAACACCCCATCAGGGGCAACAAGCGCTATATAAATGCAAACCTTTTTTCCCTCTTTTATCCGTCCGCTATCCTTCTCAATCCAAATAACTGACTAAAATCCACTACTCAAATTACTTTCATATTTCACTATACTAATTCACCACTAATTCTTTATGGGTGCCGGAGTAGCGTGATACTCGGCAAAAAGCGCTTCAACACCCCATCAGGGGCAACAAGCGCTATATAAATGCAAACCTTTTTTCCCTCTTTTATCCGTCCGCTATCCTTCTCAATCCAAATAACTGACTAAAATCCACTACTCAAATTACTTTCATATTTCACTATACTAATTCACCACTAATTCTTTATGGGTGCCGGAGTAGCGTGATACTCGGCAAAAAAGCACCTCAACACCCCATCAGGGGTAACAAGCGCTATATAAATGCAAACCTTTTTCCCTCTTCTACCCCTCAGCTATCCTTCTGAATCCAAATAACTGACTAACCTATCCACTACTCAAATTACTTTCATATTTCACTATACTAATTCAACACTAATCCTTGATGGGTTTGGGAGTAGCGTGCTACTCGCCGAAAAGCGCTTTGACGCCTCGTCAGGGGTAGTAAGCACTATATAAATGCAATTACAATTACAATTAAAGTGGTAATAATAAATAAATTCATTTAAATTTCTATATATTTTTACAGCACTTTACGGAGAACCACACTTTTTAAAAAGATTTTTTAAGTAGCACTGTAATTTGTTGGTATTACTGTGGTACTCCTTGGACTTTTTTGTAAAGAATTAAATATGTAAAAAATTCTAAATACACTGTAGTACACTATATTTGTAAAATATGGTATAGTAATGTGTATTTTTATTATTTTAATTTTTTAAGTACCGTTGTACTTCCTTGGAAATACCGCTGTACTCCATACATTTGTTTTAAATATATAGAAACTTACAAATATTTTCCTTACCCATTACGCTATAATAAATTGTTAACAAGTAGGGAAAACATATAAAACCTAATACTTGCCTCTATGCATAAGGCCATAACCCAGAACACTGCCAAAGTGTAGTTAAAGCATCATGGATGCCTTTAACGTTTGGAAAGGCAGTCATTAGCCAATCACATAATGCCTAATCATCGCTATGACCGCGTTACTTTTGTGAAGTACCACAATATTTCACAAAATTACCACGGTCACAGATATCACTAAGTTAAAATGCCTTATTTCTTAAAATATATTTACCCTACTTACATGTACTTCCCAAAAGGATCATCTATACATCATAATATATATTCCTGTGAAAATTCTTTCAAATCAGTTACATGCAATACAAAAGTCTATGGAAAATGCATTGGTGGAAAAAAAGCATTTTGTGACTCCTTTTTTCTTTGCACCACCTTGATCAATCACTGTGAAACTTTGCATTATCTGTCAATGTAGGAAAGGCTACAGGTCTGCAAAGTTTCCTGGAGAGTTATCAAACGGGCACAAAGTTATTAAAGTTCAAAAATCCAAGCAATTCCTATCTCTGGGAATCGTAACTATATCTAGAAAGTGGCTACCACCACACTTGAATTAGACATAAAAACAAATTTAAAAATCCAAACTAATGGACATTACAGCCTAAAAGCTCGGATTGCAGAGTTATTTGTCAGGTTACAGACAGCCTACAGCTTCAAGCATTTGCAAGCAAGGTGCAGTTCTCGAACAGCAGTGCTCCCCCTGTGGTTACAGATTTCTGACAAGGCCATATTTCTCACTACTTAGCAACTCCACAGGTTACAGAAATAGTTCTGCCCAAGGAGTCCTAAACAAACAAAACACTTGTTACTGCTTAGATTTTTCGTTTCCATGTTTGACATTTAAAAAAAAAAATATTTAACAAAATCAAAATTGCCTTAACTTTATCCCTAAAAAGCTTCAGACTCTTCACAAACATCCCTCACAAAGGCTGAGGCTCTGGACAGCAAATCAATTATATCCGCGAGATCTTAGAGAAGAACATGCATACAAAGACGTTAAAGAATCAGGCATTTGACAGCAAAGATATTCTAATGTGAAACAGATGTTACAGACAAAGGCTTCTGAAGCAAATTTGTTGCTCAAATTACAGGTAAAAGGAATTATATCCATACCTGCTATTAATCAAAGGGTAAAACCTAGGGGCATATTAGCAAGACCGGCGATAAAATTATCGCCGTTTTAGCGGCAGGAAACTGCCGCTAAAACGGCGATAATGGGCTTGCTAATATGCGTTATAGAATTCCAATAGAAGCCCAGGTTAGATGTGCAGGACATCTAACCTGGGCTTCTATTGGAATTCCATAACGCATATTAGCAAGCCCATTATCGCCGTTTTAGCGGCAGTTTCCTGCCGCTAAAACGGCGCTAATTTTAACGTGGGTCTTGCTAATATGCCCCCTAGCCTTTTAGTTGTTAAATGTTATAGGTGAATGTATAAAGCCAAATTTGTGGAGCATTGTTCAGAATTGAAAGCTTTTAAAGGGGTGATATGTCACAATATTGAATTAAAAAATGACTGTGACAAGAATAAACATCTAGTTTAAAAATATATCACTCAGTCGGTTCGAGTTTTTCTGCTATTAACTCCATTAAACGCTATTTTTGTAAACGATATTTACACAATATATTTGTTAGACAATGTTTAGGCGTGGATATTCTGGCACCACACCTCTAAGTGCAAAAGCGAACCTGTTCTGCACCCAAAACCCTCCAAAACGTTTATGTAAAAGACAAAGAATTCCATGCCCAAATATTTTAAGTCATTTTTATACTGTTTATGTAAAGCTTGCTTTGAGAACTAGCAGCTCAAAGGCAAGTAGTAAACCGTTTTATCTTCACTTGGCACATTGCAGATAGCCTTAGGCATCGCCCTGTAAGTTTCACTTACAACAGTGGTCTTCAAACTTTCACATGCTAATCCTCCTATCACCTAAAATAATGATTTAGGACCCGAGATATCATATTTCCTCTCAACGTTTATGTAAAATGTTAACTAGAGCTGGGGAACTAAATATTTCACTGGTGGTTGAGAGCATTTTTACAGGAAACAGAGACCAAAGCGGATAATCACAGTGCCTGTCAGTTTATCAGAATAAATATAAGAAATGTAAAACATTGCAAACGTGACTAACATTTAAAGTGAGCTGAGAAGCAGATAGGATAGTGGGCACCTTGGAAGAAAGCCTGTGCTGTGTTTTGCAAACGAAATATCCAGAATATGAAATTAAAACTCTGATATAAACTAGGGCAAAAATGGCTCTTCAATTACCACAAACAATAATGCTATATATTACCTTTTATTTTCCCAAAGCAAATTACTGTAATATAATTCGCCTTCCCCCTATAGCAGCTTATTTTGTGAAGCACATTGGCAAAATATTACTGTTTTTCAGCTTTGGCGGAAGGTAAATATAGGTCTGCTTTCGCCCCTCTAACTGCATTGCACCTCTAAATCATATTGAGCCCTCCAGCTTGATGAACTTTACAAACTGTGTTCCCTGACATAAACCAAGCACAGAACAGGCAGCAATAGGCATATGGTCACCCTAAGGAGGAGCTATGAAAGGCTCGGAACTGGGGCGAGCGATTTATTTGGACATGCCTTAAGAAGTCTCTGATTTCAGGCAATCCATTCCATATGGAGCTTGCCCTTAGTTCATTTAGATGTAAATTGGATGATATCTTCATTAACTGTATTGTGACCATACCTTGAAAACTCACAAGGGCTCCTGCTGATTTTCTTTGGGTGAGTTGAGAGAGGTGAATGAAGTACAAAATTCGAAATCTGGGCCCTATTATCAGTATTGTCAAGAAGTATCCCTAGTAGAGAGACAGTGCTCTGTCAAACTACGAGTTGCGGCATTTTCCAAAATCTTCAATTGATTGGTGTGGCATTGTATGGCACTTTTTACTGTGTATGGCTCTGCACCAGGCAAACCCACTCGCAACACAGAGAAGGGGCAGTGATGTTGCACAGCCCAGGCCCACCAGTATCCAACCCCAGCCAACTCTACAGGGGGAGCATGCAGATCGCCCCCTAACCTCAGAGGAGCTTGTCATACCCCCCCAACCTATGCTTAATTTGAGCCGGTGGTTGCTGATGGGGGCCACCGGCAATTATTTTTAGGGACCCTAACTTATTTTTTAGTATCAGATATGTACCAAGCACATGAAAGGGAAAAATACACAGATTGGAAAGATGAAGGAAGAGAAAGACTGCAAAACTATCACAAAGGGAGAAAGCAGGAGAAAGCAGGGATTATCTGGTAGTGGATTAAAGAGGCATGAGGTGGATTTGAGACTACCAGCCTCGATATTCAGCGCACTGACATTGAATTGCACCGGTGCGGGCTACTGAGCAGAGCTTCAGACACCAGCACTCTTTCTTTTAAAAACTAAGCACTTCCCCTGACAACCCCAGTGCCCCAACTCCCACCCCATGACCCACATTGACCCCTTTACTCCGATTTAGTACCTTCTCAGAGCAGTTGACAAATAGGAGTGGAAAAGGGCCTGTTATAGGGTCCTGCATGCAAATATTTATCCAATATTATTTATCCAATAATATTAGTCCTCATTTCAGGTCTGACAGCTCATGATGCCCAGAGTTTGGAAGGGAGATACCAGTCAGAAATGTAATTCTCTACCCCTTAAGTCTCCATCAGATCTTGTGCATCTCATAATGAGGTCCTTTAAGGAATCTTAAGACACTTGAATCACATTATGAAATAAGGCTATCCTGGGATTGGTTTAGAGGTAAAAAATATTTGGCTAAGAAACAAATTAGAACAGCAGTGGTATCATTTAAGGATAATAAAAAGGGAATAGCTGGGCTAAACAAGCATGGAGAGAAACAACAGTTTAGGCTTTAATGTGCCAATGCATGCAAGCACGTGCATTCACAAATGCTGTTTGGATGTGTTAGCTCCATAAAAAACCGCCTAATTTTGCAGCACATAAAATAAAAACCAGCTTGGTCAATGAACTGCAATCCAATAATACGTTAAACCAGAGAGCCTGTCATTCACTCATGCTTCACAGAACATGTCGTCTTAGGATAACCCACAGTAATGTTGCAAGATGTGCTGGAGTCCGCCCTTGCCTTAAATCTGATGGACCATATCCTGTAACAGTTTAGGAAAGTGTTATGGTTTATACATGGAGTGCAACACTCACACTCCTTCAGTTCATGCACAATCTCTTCTGGGTGGATGGAGTTCTTTTTTGTGTTACATGAACATGTTTTAAAATACAAAATGTGAATATTCACTCTTTAGGATCAAATTTGAGAGCAAAATATTTATCATTGGAATGGAGTATAATATGTTTAATTAGACTAATCTCCCTCTTTTAGGCAAGTTATAGTATGAAAACGTTTTCCGAACATACAATGAATTCCATGCTCTGTACACTGTTCGTCAAACTTTTTGCATATGTGACACTATTAGAGATGCTATCAAAGATGTAATTTGAGAAATCTTTATCTATGACATGTGTATGGTCATGAGCAGTACATTGCGGCAGCAAGAGTTATGGTGTGTGTAGTTAAACATAAAAAGCCAATTTCAGGGAACTTGTTCTGTGCGGCCAACCACCGTTGCACCTTTGGCAGTATGTAGTGATGGTATGTCACAGGTCCTGCACGCAACCTCCTACTCAACCAACCCATGCTTTGCATGGGTCTGGCCTATGTCCAAGCGATGCACCCAAACCCTGCATCCAGTCCATCACATAGTCATCCCTTCAGATGCTGCTGAGGCCGACGACCACTGTGACCTGCCCCTGCTGCACAGAGCTTTTGGCTGCTGTATTCAGGCTTGGTGCAAGTTAAAGGTGTGGTCAATCTCCTGTGCCCTGCACCCAATCTCCAGAGCAGCTGTGAATCTGTTTTGATTTGGTAATTCTGCCCCAATTCATTTGTGGTTTCTTTTTAGGTCTTGCTATTGACAGCTTTAGCTGTGTCTGACAACATTATCTCATAATTTATTCAAAGAAGTCCAATAAGAAGAATTAGAGAAAGACAGTAGACTTCGGGTCATCCCACTTCACCTCTTGCCGTTCATATTTCTTACAAGGATTGCCATTATTTGGACCAGCTGTCCATCAAGCACTTTATAATACATATGAGAAACATATTAAATACACATGTACATTAAAAATATGCCGGTACAAATTCATATAACCATAAAAATGTAATAAAATGCATTACTTGTGACAAAAAATACAAATATTGAGCTAAAATCTATGGGTAAGAAAAACAATCAGTGCATTAAATTTGAACAACCAGCAAAAGACCCTGTGAGACTTCAAAGTGCCAAGTGCTTAAAAACAGGTAGCCAACTATTATCTAATCCTATAAAAAACCCTTCAGCATAAGCAAACAAAACTAAGCTACAGATAGAAGCATTTTTTCGCCGACTGTCAGAAACTTCATCATCTGACAAATGAATGGAATGTATGCACCAGATAAACATAAAATGAGGGCCTGACAAACAGATCTCACTCCTGCTTTAAGAAATGAGGGTTTGGTTAATATACGGCGTACATTAAGCAGCTTTGGGCAGGCACACACAATGTGCAAAAAAGTTTCATGAGACCACCCACACAGTCTACATTCACTGGTTGACCAGTGTTGTATCCAATTTGGTGTGCCCTTCTTAGTGGGGTGCCTACCAAGTCTTAATTTTAAAAATGTATCCCTCACATGTGCTAAAAAATAAGTAGTCAGATAGGGCTGGATTCGCAAAGTCTGATGAGAATTAATCACTGACCATGCATGTTGTTTGCCGCTAAGGCCTCCACAATAAATGAGTTAGTCTTAATCTTTCTATTTAAGAACCGTTTAAAACTAGACTTATTCATTTATGGAAACATTGACTGCAAGTCAAATCTCTGGAAACATGTTAAAATGTAGCATCCCCAAGCACCAGTATAATCAGAGTGATTTATTTCAAACCAGCAGTTATTTGCTAGGGAGCCAAAATTGGATAAAAACAAGGAGTGCATGCATTTCAAAAATGACCCTTGGACCACCATGGACTGTCTTCGGAGAGCCAACTCTAAACAGATTTTAGCTAGGCCCATTGACCTAGGAATTCCAAAGACCGATTTACAAGCCTTAATTAATAATAAATCTAATAATTTAGCATCTTTTCCCCTGGTGATGGGCGAGCCAGATGCAAAAGTTGGCTATAACTTGGTTCCCTAGACTTTAAGAAGGTGTTCACATGATTGACATCTCAATGATTTATGTAGTGATTTAAAAGCATAAATTAAATGTGATGTTTTGCCCTTAAGACATAAAAATGGCTTTTGAACGAGACTTTATTATCAAATGCCCAAGTATTTATATGTCTTCACAACCTCAACTGGCCCACCTCTCGCTATCCAGGATCGAGTATTAAACTTCACTGGGCCAATTTCCATAATTTTTGTTTTCTTAACATTCAGCTCCAAGCCATTAGCTAAAATGTATTCATCGACTGCAGTAATTAATCGTTGTAGACCTATCAGAGTTTGGCTCAACAAAGTAGTGTCGCCAGCATATTGAAGATTTTTAAGGTGGACATTAGGATGTTTAGGAGGGTGGGCATTAACACTTTCAAAGTGCTGCAACAAATCTGACATAAAAAAATTAAAAAGGCAGGGGACAAGTATACAACCTTGTTTAAGACCATTATAAGTTTTGATTTCCCGAGACAAACTAAGACCATCACCTAGCTTAACCTGAACTCAAGTATTTGTATACAAGAGTATTAAGGCATCAAGCAGCTTTTGGGGAATAACCCCCCCCCCACACACACGTTTTAGCCATAATAATAATCGTGGTACAGAATCAAATGCAGCTTTTAAGTCTATAAAACAAATATGTATGTTTTGTTTTTTTTAAAACATCCCGCTCTCCCAATAAATTAAGGGTCAGTAAATTAGTAATTTTAGATTGGCCTTTACGATATACCAACTGGTTAATTTGGTTTATTTTCCTGTTATGTTGACCAATCTTCCGAATCGATCAATAAACAGGATGCAAAAACTTTAGCTTCTACATCAGTTAAAGCAATTAACCGATAGTTTGAACTGTTACAGTGATGTTCACTAATCACGCTTGAGTATTCATTTTTTTTTTACTTTGTAACCGTTATAGCATCTTGTAGATTTTACAGTTCTTTTGTTTGCAATGTTAAGATGTGCATGCACACATGCTTTCTTAAAAATTTTACAAAAATATTGGCTCTTTGTCAATGTACTATGGACATTTTGCTGTGTATGCTTCTTACATTCACCTCAACAATACAAATTCTATCTTCTCTCTTCTTTTCGTAACATATTTCATTGAGTGTACAGCTCAACTCTGCTATTGCAGTCTGTTTGTCTCAGGGCCTTACTGTCTGCTTCTGTGTTGTTTTCAGATGTTGCTTCATTTGGGCATTTTCTTTCTAGGAAAGCTGGGGGAAACACACACAAAGTCCGAAAACTATTACCAAGCTCTCCCCCCTAACAAAAAGCAAGACATTTTGAGTTTGCCAATGCTTATTTCATTGAATGTTGTTGGCTCATTTCCCTTGTTGTGCCTATGTACGATGTATCTTGCTCTATTGGCTGTGTCAATGTTGTGCTGGCCGATTACTGTCAATCTTACTGGGGTACCCCCTTATGCTGCCTCTATCCATCTCCCTCATGAAGGTCTCTATGTTAACATTTTATGCAACACTAATGCGTCTCTCTATAGGTGGTAGCAGTACATAGCCAATATGTGGATTCCTCTGCAAAGAATTTTGTCATGGTCAAATCTCTGCATCTCTGCAATTTTGTCATGGTCAAATCTCTTTATTGTTTGGTCTGCAACTGTTAGAAATGGGGGTCTCTAGTTGGCAGAGGTTGGTACCTTTGACCAAATAGGGACCCTTGCTTCTAGTCAGGGTAAGGGGGAAACACACTGTTGATAACCCCTGCTCACCCCCTTGGTAGCTTGGCACAAGCAGACAGGCTTATCGCCAAGGCAATGTGTAAAGAATTTGCACCAACACCCACAGTAACGCAGTGAAACACCACAAATGGACACCACACAGGTATTTATAAAAAATAGAACTCTTTATATAAATTTAGGCAAGACCAATAACGACAAAAAGCCACATACACAATTAATTCTCTTCTTGGAAAGCTTCTTGGGAAAGTTTCTTACTAATCAAAATGTCATTATCAACACAAACACAGATTTGGTAGGTTCTGTATGCCTCCTGGAAAATGCAACACAGTCACAGAGGTATTTTTCTTTTAGCAGGTCTGTGTTGGCTTTGAAAACGTTTTGTCCCCAGTACCTGGGACTTGTTACCAGCGCGCGCTGCCCCTCGTGGCTTTTAAACCGCTGTGCCTCTTCATCGGCTGACCCCGTGGTCAGTGCTGCCACGCTATGCCCCCAAATGCCTTGAACTGAGGGAAATAGCTTGTTTTCAACAGGCCCCAGTACTGCAACTCTCCACCGTGCCGGTACGGGCCGAAATCAGGGCAAAAGTTACTGAGGGTTCCCCACCACATAGGTAAATGCTGGAATACGCCCCGGCAATTAAAAACAGGCAGGAAATCTCCTTAACAACCGGCCCCGGTAATACAGAGCCGCCAGCTCCTTGCAGGCATTCAACCCCAGGCTGAGACACACGCTGCGGCTCGGGACAGCAGCCCGAGCGTTACCAGGGGGTTGTTTCCTTTCCTGCATTGTTGGCCTCCTGCTGGCGATTTCTTTGTTAGCGGCGAGGCGTCGTCACGGGAACTTTGGTTGCCGGGCGATGCTTCCGACTCGGGGATTCCAGCGCGGCCCCTTGGAGACGAGCCCCCACGTTGCTAAGCGACGCCTCAGAGCTTCTTCTCTCCCAGCGCAGCTCTTCCTCCCGACTCGGGCCGCGCAGTGAAATGAATACAGGGCTTCCAGGCTCACGGCCCGGCAGCACACTCAGCGCGCTCAAGCTCCCGGGCTGGCAGTGGTGAAACACGCAGCACTCGGGGGCAAAGCAGACTCCCTGCAGGTGCGCGCCGATTTGCACACAATCGTTGAAGGGACGATCCTGGCGATTACGATCTCGGGCCAGCGGCGGTGATGGGACGCGCTGTAACTTGATCCTTCCCGCCTTTCCCAGATTCTTCACGGACACAAGCTGGGTGCAGTCACATGCACACAGCGCTTTAAGGAGGTTCTTGGAGACTTTTACTTCAGGACCCGGCACACAGCAATGTCCTTGTCAAGCAGGGGGGACACAGCACACAGCAAAGTCCCTTGTCCTCTCCTCCGCAGAACAGCAAACTGCAGGCCAGCCCCAGACACACAGCAAGGGCAGTACTCCTCAGTCTCTTCAGCTATCCTCGTTGGAAGCAGGTTCCTCTTCATCACGAAGTAGTCCTGGAAACTTTTATATCCCTGTGTTCCCACAACAGGAGGCCAGCTCTTCTCAGGCCCTTGGAGACAGTTTCACTTCAGAGGGACAAAGCACACAGCACAGTTCCTCTTCAAGTAGGGGGACACCGCACACAGCAGAAAGTCCCTTAGTCCTCTTCCTCAGCAAAAACAGCAACTGCAGGTCAGCCCCCAGACACACAGCAATGGCAGCACTTTTCCTCAGTCTTCTTCAGCTGTTCTCTTTGGCAGGGATTCCTTCTTGATCACGAAGTTTTCTTGTCTTCTTTTACAGGGGTCTCAGCTCTACTTTTATACCCCAAAAGTCTTTGTTCTTCCTGTGTGAGGGGTCCTGGACCCAGTCCAAACGAGTTCTGGGTGCACTCTGCCAGTGCACATCTTCTTCCTTTGTGAGTGTGGGCCAGGGCCATCAGACGCACCGCAGGAGGTGGAGCCAGCATTGTGGAAGGCAGGCACAGCCCTATTCAGACCCAGGTGCTACTCCTCCCACCACTCCAATTGCAGAAAGGTCTATTCAGCCTAATGCTGACTCACCCAGCCTCCTGCAGCCACCCCCAGCCCCTGTCACTCACAAACCAGACAGTCAATACACAAACAGGCAGAGGCACACAGAAAGGTTGAACAAGAAATTAGCCACTTTCTAAAAGTGCTATTTTCAAACACTGAATTTAAAACCCCTCCTCCCTAAAAGATGCGTTATTAAATTCTGAGTTCAGGGATACTAGACTTCACTTTTCCATCTTGCTCCTATGGGGAGATATGCAGGTACACATGGGACACAGCATTCCCCATTCTGTCCTATGGGCAAGATGGCCTTTCAATAGTGAAAAATGAAATTGGCAGTATTTCACTATCAGGACATGTTACCCACACTAGTACATGTCCTACCTTTCACATACACTGCACCCTGCCCAGGGGGGTACCTTGGGCCTACCATAGGGGTGTCCTAGGTGTAAGAAAAAGGGAAGGGTCAGGCCTGGCAAGTGTGTACACTGGCCAGGTCAACATGGCAGTTAACAAACTGCGCACAGGCACTGCGGTGGCAGGCCTGAGACACCATCTTAGGGCTACTCCTGTGGGTGGCACAATCAGTGCTGCAGGCCCACTAGTAACATTTGAATCACCAGCCCTGGCACACTCAGTGCACTTTACTAGGGACCTACTGGTAAAACAAATATGCCAATCATGGATAACCAATCACAATAACAATTTAACCAGGAAGCATATGCACTTTAGCACTGATCAGCAGTGGTAAAATGCCCAGAGTCCTATAGCCAACAACCACAGGTCAGGAAAAACAAAGGAGGAAGAAGCAAAAAGTTTGGGGATAACCCTGCAAAAAGGGCCATTTCCAACACAACCCCCTTCCAGCCTAAAGCCAGGGTAGACCAAACGATACCTCGATGGGATTCCCTGCTTGGGGCGATAGAACACGGAAACTGGCCCGAACAGCAGGGGACTATTCCTGTTCTATGCCTTCCTGAACCCAGTTGGATCCCTCTGTCTATACTCTCAGGGCCCACTAGGCTAACCCAGGGGGGACCCTTCTCCTCACCTGGGGACCCCATCTGTGCAGCGCCTAAACTTACTTTGCTCACAGATGTGTCCGCACTGGTAGACAGTACCCACCTGGCCAACACAATGGTGTGGCCCAGTCCACTCCCAGGGTGTGACACCAGTCCCCCTCCCTGGGGCAACTCTGTCCACCAAAACAACCAGCCACAGTGGCCAGTGACAGCTGTCAGTGATGCGAGCCAGGCCTCATGCCTGTCAGGCCTCTCTAACCCCTGTGGCATCAGAAAGTGGGGGGCAGTAGCCCTAGGTGCCTGGCATCTTTTCTCCACTCTCCCTCCTGCAAAGTCAGGTATGGCATCCTGACACTGGCCCGCCAGCCCAGGGTCTGTACCCTCAGGGTGACCAGAGGTCACGGGTGAGGCTCTCCTCTCCCTACCTCTCCTTCTGGGGTCCCGCACTCTCCTCCCAGGAGAGTCACCCTCAGCACACAATTCTCCCACCAGTTCAGGACCTCTCTCCAGCAACTGGTCTACCAACCTAGGGTCTAAATCCTCAGGTTGCACCGGGTTCAGAGGCGAGGACTCCCTCCCTCTGCACCCCCTTCCAGAGGCTGCACCCCCCCCCAACTGGGGTGGTACCCCTGGAAGCCAAACCAGTCAGGACACTGGTTACAGATGTCCTTCCCTCCAGGTCAGGCAGATCCTGAACCTGGCCTCCCAACCTTGGGGCTAAACCCTGCGGTTGAACACCTGCCTGGCACACCAGGACTTCTAGGGACTCACACAGTATCCCCCCGAGGGTAACACATGACTCATGCGTCGTGTGACAGTCTGCCTGGCGCAGATCCCCCGACCCCTGTCCATCTGACAGTGCGCGAAGATCCCCCAGGACAGAAGTGGTGTCACCATGGTCACTCCTAGGAGACTCAGCCCTTCTGGCTGGTCCCTGACCCACTGGTTCTCCCTCTGGGGACTCACTCGCCCCTCAATCTGGACTTCTGCACCCTCCAAACTGGAGCGGCACCGCCAGACACCAGAACCACTGGAGCTCCGTTTACAGATGCTCCAGGTTCTCCTGACACTAGGAGATCCCCCTGAAATGGTCTACTAGTACAGCCTAGGCCCCCAACCTGGTGTTCCCTTAGGGAACCCTCCAGGCCCTGAGACTGGGTTTCGGGCACCTTGGGACACAAAGTCCCACACTCACTCCTTCTGCACTGAGACAGGACGTGAGCCCCTACACCCCTCCCATTACACTGGGACCTAGCTGGGCTACTCTGAACCTCTTCCACCACACAGGACTGGAAGATACCTGAGACACTTCTTTTGGGATCACTCCGCAATGCCCCTTCAGACCCTCTGGAAACCACCAAGAGGTCTGCCTCCAATGCAAACTCCCTGGAATCAGAGAACTCACTCCACCGGGCGTTGCCATAGCTCTGGAAAACAGGGACTTAAAATATGCTCTCCAACAAATGAATCACATAGCCCCCCACAGTTGTTAACCAAGCTACCCTTTGTCTCACCCTTCAGTGCCTCACACAAGTACCCCACACCACTCTCCTGAGATTGGCAAGACAGTGTCTGACTGTCTCTGTCACTCAACCCACACTCTTCTGGGAGGTCTCCACACTCACACACCAGGACTTCTACCATGGGGAACACCTCTCCCTGCACCTCTCATCTAGAGTCAGTAGAGTGTCCCTCCCACCACTAGGAATATTATCCCCTGGGTCAGTTCCCCAATCTACTTCAGGGACACTGCACACCACTGGAGCTATCTCATAAACCTGCACCCCCTGGTGTATGTCAACCCCCTCCCTCAAGTCAGGCGCCACATCTCTGAGTGTTTGTACTTCTCCCTCAGCACTAGATAACATAATCTTGCTGCCACCATCTGCGCTGGACTCCACCTCCACCTCAGCAGAGCTCACTTCCTGAGCTAAACACGTTTCTTCTTTCTGGGCTAAGGCCCACTCGACCTCAGCCCTCTTGACTTCCCGGTCTAATTCTCTCTCCCTCCGTATAGCGGCAAGAAGCCACTCACTTTTCTCTCCCTCACTCTCAGAGAAGTCCTCCTCCTCAGAATCGTCTGGTAGTGTTGCTTCCTAAATTCTGACCTCATAGGAATACAGGCTTGCCTCAAGATCCCTCCTTGTGGACCCTCTCTCCACAGGCAGCCCCCTCTCTTTGCAAAAAGCTTTTATCTCCTCCATCATGTAGATATACAGGTGGAAAAAGTTGACTTCCATTTTGCCAAGACTTCCCAGATGCAACACTAACCAGAGTCTCAGTATCAAAAAATACTTCCAGGAGGACACCAGGAAACAAACCAAACAGTATGTGGTTGCGTAGTGGTCTGCGCTAAACTAGTGATGTACACCAATCACTGTGGGTCAAGTACAAATACAAGTTCAAATCCTCACCGCTGACCACCAATGTTAGAAATGGGGCTCTCTAGTTGGCAGAGGTTTGTACCTTTGACCAAATAGGGACCCTTGCTTCTAGTCAGGGTAAGGGGGAAACACACTGTTGATAACCCCTGCTCACCCCCTTGGTAGCTTGGCATGAGCAGACAGGCTTATCCCCAAGGCAATGTGTAAAGTATTTGCACCAACACCCACAGTAACACAGTGAAACACCACAAATGGACACCACACAGGTATTTATAAAAAACAGAACTCTTTATATAAATTTAGGCAAGACCAATAACGACAAAAATCCACATACACAATTAATTCTCTTCTTGGAAAGCTTCTTGGGAAAGTTTCTTACTAATCAAAATGTCATTATCAACACAAACACAGATTTGGTAGGTTCTGTATGCCTCCTAGAAAATGCAACACAGTCACAGAGGTATTTTTCTTTTAGCAGGTCTGTGTTGGCTTTGAAAACCGCAACTCTCTACCGTGCCGGTACGGGCCGAAATCAGGACAAAAGTTACTGAGGGTTCCCCACCACATAGGTAAATGCTGGAATAGGCCCCCACAGGCCCCGGCAATTAAAAACAGGCAGGAAATCTCCTTAACAACAGGCCCCGGTAATACAGAGCCGCCAGCAATTTCCAACAGCAACTATTAGTTGTTTTCTATTATGTGGTTTATCGCAATATAAACTTAAACAATATGATATTGGCCCTGAGACACATAGCCAGAGACACATGCTAAAGACAGACCTATGACTTCATCCAGGAATAAAAAAAACAAAATAGAATTGAGCTGTGCACAAAAGGAAACAAACACGCAGCAACAAGCAGTCTTTATTTTATAGAATGCTGTTAGACCTGGCATCTTTGGCATGATTTCCCCTGTCTTTTGGCTGTGTGCTGCATTTAATTTTTGCTGGTTTTAGGACTCTGGGCACTTTACCACTGCTGACCAGTGCTAAAGTGCAAGTGCTCCCTGTGTAAATTGTATTGGTGATTGGTTTATCCATGATTGGCATATTTGATTTGGTTTATCCATGGTTGGCATATTTGATTTACTAGTAAGACCCTAGTAAAGTGCACCAGGAGTCGTATTACGATACGTGTTGCATTTTCCTGTTTTGCGCTGGGTTCACCTTTCAAAAGGTGCACCCAGCGCTAACCAGGAAAATGTGCTGCATTATAGTGAATGCGCTGCCCCCAGGGCAACTGCAAACTCGTGATGCCCTGGGAGCTGCACTTTCAGGTTAAAAACGGAGCGGCTTCTTTAAAGCCGATCCGTGTTTCACAGTGCAGGTGGCAACCGGCCTCCACCTTTAAAGGTGCATTTCCTGACAGCTTCTTTGCCTCTGTGCCTACGTCTGTAATATGACACGCCCCATACAATAGAGTTTTAGACTGCCATTTCAACTTAGTAAATGCACCCACTTGCCAGGCCCAAACCTTCCCTTTTACTACATGTAAGGCACCAATAAAGTAGGCCCACGGCTGCCCATGGACAGGGTGCAGTGTATTTAAAAGTTAGGACATGCACTGGTGTGTTTTACATGTCCTACTAGTGAAATACTGCTAATTTAGTTTTCCACTATTGCAAGGACTATCTCTACCATAGGGTAGCATAGGGATTGCCTTGAAATATCCTTTACATGTTATTTCCTGTTGGGAGCAGATAGAGATTTGGAGTTTGGGTCTCTGAACTCATAATTTAACAATACAACTTTTGGTGAAGTTGGTATTTAAATTGCGTGTTTGAAAATGCCAGTTTTATAAAGTGGGGAGGTTCTTGCTTAACCATTCTGTGCCTCTGCCTGTCTGTAGAATCTATGTCTGGGTTGGCTGACAGTTGTGCTCTTGCGCATTCACTCTAGACAGGCACACAAAGGGAGCTGAGGTGTGCCTTGCATATCCTGATGGCCCATCCCCAGGCTGATGGGACTTCCTGAGCTAGAGTGGCGGGAAGAGTTATCACTGACACCTGAATAGGGCTGTGCCTGCCCTCACACAAAGCTGTCTCCACCCCCCCTGTAGTGTGTCTGGAGCCAGGTCAGGGAAAGGCAAGGTCTTGTGCACTGCAAAGACTTTCCTTTGAAGTTTGCCTACTTCAAAATCAAAAAGGGGTATAAATATTGGACCTCTGCACCTCAAAATCAGAACACTTCTGGACTAAGGACATTCTGTTGAAAAGAAGAGATGGATACTATAGGAGGGACTGTCACTCTGCCTGTTGCTTTGTTGTGCTGGCCTGCTGCTTGCTGCTTCTGTCCTGGGAAAGAAAGGATTGGACTTTGCTTTTGTAACCTGCTTCCAAGTGTCTCCAGGGGCTTGTGTGTGCTTGACTCCTGTTAAGGAGTCTATGGCCATCAAAGACTTCACCTACCTGTGCCTGGGGTCTCCTGCTAAGAGCCCTGTCTTGCCAAGTGGTGCCAAATCCACTTCTGGGCCTTTGGAAGTGTAACCTGGTGGGAAAATCCACACATAGACTCTCAGCACTTGTGTTCTAATCGCAGCACCACTGTGCAGCTAAAGAATTGACACAGCGCTTGCTTTGCAGCTGAAAAATCACCACAGCCCAAGTCCTGAGCACTGTGTCATCGACGTCCATGGCACCACCACCCACTTCGACACATCGCCTCCTTCGCGGCAGTAAAATCAGCTTAGACCCGCATCGCCACCGTCGAAGCGCATTTGAATTTTCGACGCATCGTCCCTCGACACTGTCTCTTCATTGACATCGCCCAGTAGAAAGGAGCTGAGGCCGCATGTCCAAAGAACGATACATCACCTCCCCTTCCAGTAAGGAACTGTTACATCACCTCCCCTTCCAGTAAGGAACTGTTGCATCAGCTCCCCTGATAGTAAGGAACCAAAGCATCACCTCCCCTGGCAGAAAGGAACCAACGCATCACCTCGCCTGAGAGTAAGGAACCGACGCATTGCTTTGTTTTTCTGGTGCCTCACCTCCCCTGTGCCTCTTTTGTCTTTTATTTTTGACGCATTGAGGGTACTTTGTGCTAAAAGAATTGCATCTATAGATTCCTATGGACTGAACTTATATAATCTTTGAAAAGTGACATCTTGACTTGTGTATGTTGGATTTTTGTCATTTTGGTCTTGTTTTATTCAGATAAACATTGGCTATTTTCTGAACTGCTGTGGACTCATTTTGCAGTGTTTTTACTGTGTTACTGGGTGTATGTACAAATGCTTTACACATTGCCTCTGAGATAAGCCTGACTGCATGTGCTAAGATACCAACAGGGTGAGCAGGGGTTATCTTAGCTGTGTGATTCCCTTACCCTGACTAAAGTGAGGGTCCCTACTTGGACAGGGCGCAAACCCCTGCCAACTAGAGACACCATTTCTAACACATGCACAGAAATGTTGAGACAGATGTGAGTACATAGTGAAAGCTTGAGCGCTGCAATGAGTGGATGAAGAAGTGAGGTTTACTGATAAGTGTACGCTGCAAACTGATTCGCCTCTTGGTTCTTGCATAAATATAGCGCAATTTTAGTGGTGGAAAACGTTGCAGGGTTGGGAAAGCTGAAGTCTTCTTCCACAGCAGTACTCCCTACAAGTAAGCACATAGCTGCTTGGATCGACTCATGCTATTGTTGACTTCTCTGAAACGATGAGCCCAATGTGCCCAGTGCCATGAAGAAGACTTCTAGCCAATTCCAATTTTTCAGCCAGAAGCATTTACAGGCAGTAAATGATAGACTCACACTTATAACAAGAAGAGAAACTGCAATTCCCAGAGTGCTTCTTCTTGACTGATGATATGCAGTAAGTTAACAGTAATGAGAGAGTGATTACTGTCTAAAAACTAAAGAGTCCAGCTAGCCATTATCTAAATGTTCTGTGTCCAGGGACTGCATTGAAGACTGGGCTCACCAACACCATATGAACTCTAACTTTCTGCCGTTTTCACCACACACTAGCTATTCCACACATTCAGTAGTATCCGAAAAATGCAGCCCTTTAAAAACACCTTAATGATTGAATAAATAACGAAAACAGTTGCAGAGAGCAAGAAATGTGACTGAAAGGCCGCAGGACAGAGCTCAGACTGAAATAAGCAGTACTACTGCAGCCTTACTGGCATTTCAGAAGCATTGGCATGACTTGTGGTTGGCAACGGCGCATCATTACTAGGCCTGGACAAAATTTACATTTCACTGGAGTAAATCACGTAATTTCGGGGAATATCACATAACACTTTTTACATGAAATTTCCAAAATTATGCCATTATTACTTCACATAATTACACACAATTCACTGTAACAAAATTACCACAAACACAGGAGAGCAACAGAAAGCGAGCAGCTGTTTTTCGTGGCGCTTTTGTTTAAGTGCATTCTTCTGCTAAAAATTTGACACAATGATGCATTTTGGGCTAAATATAGCGCAAAATAATGGATTTGCATTTTGTGTAATTCCGTTTAATTTTGTGTATTTTTGCTGGAACAGCTTTTTTCAGAACACAGGCAACCCAGGGCCTGCTTTGCCCTAGTTATGGCTCGTCAACCAGGTATAGCTTGGGTTCAGTGATGCAGTGTGCATGGGACCCACACATGGGTCCGAATCAGGGCAAAACCAGTCTTGGGTTGCTTGGGTTCCAGTTCAGGGAGGACCTGGTTTGACAGGTTGAACTGGAGTGTTCCCATTGGAGTAGGGTCAAGATGGATTAGCATATTGGCGGGGTGCAAACTGAGGTGGCGGTGCGCAAAACAATGATCGTCTGGGAGGCTGCCTGAGTAATTACCAGTGCCTGAGATCAATTCAAGCATTCCGTCCATTACTTTTTTGTATACTTTAGCATTTTAAAGATACCGACAGCAACAACAGCGACTGGTTGCTTGTACTTCGCATATGCACGTATGCGGAAAAGGCCTTGCTCTGCTGTGCCCAGTGGTAGCTGCCTGTTTATAATGGAAGGGGGAACTGTCATGAGTGGGCCCTGCCCTATCATCCATCGCTTCCCTGAGTTTAACCTGCAGTCTTGCATCTTGATGAGTGAGGAAATAGGCAAATGTGCAAATGCTCCATGTTATGTTTGTAGAGAATTCATGCAAAAATAAAAGGACATTTCAGAATTCTTTCTCCTGCACATTAATTCAAGAGCGATACAGACGCCTGAAGGGTTCCCAATACACGAATGCACAGGCATCTTTAAGTATCAGTGTGAGAAGGTTCAGGGCCAATATCATTGGCATGACTAGCTGAAAGGCATTACACCATTTAACTGGACTGTCTCTTTGACGAAGAATTCATTAACTTTAGTTCTTATGAAAAGATTCCTACGGACCAAGACACTGCTGAGAGAGATTGTCAGTTGCATATGTGAACCAGACAATATTATGGGACTGCAGAAGACACAGTGTCCCCATGTTCTGCCCAGAAATATTTTAACAGAAGAATGAGAGTTTTGTCGCTTAATGAAATGAGTAGAAATTACTAAACCAACTATGCCTTAAATCTTCCTGAAAGAACACCCTCAAGTGGAGGGTAGCATTGAAGAGTATTGTTGTAGTTATTTTATTCACCATTAATAATATTATGATTGCAACCCACCAACCAACTGTCAAAAAGTTCGAAGTGAATTAAGTTGAATCATTAAAACATTGGAAAATTTTATGATCACTTCATGCAGAATTATACCTCAGTTTCAACCCATTTGTTGCTGGCAGCGGCCTAAATCATGAATGTACTCTTTGCAGGCTCCATAGCAAAGAAACAAACCAGCATTGTACCTATTTCCTTTCTAACTGGAACAGCTGTCATAAACATCCCACGCGGCACATAGTTCTTGCACGAAGAGATTTCAGCAACTTTAAGCCACCAGCTGTAGGGGTATTGGGCATGTTGTGAGGAAATGTAAACTAAGAGCATTGAAATAACTTCTAATGCCAACAAATTCAACCTGTACAATAATTACCAAAAGCAAACTTGTACAGTGCAAGTTAAGATAAAATAAATATCTCTGTCTTTATATGCTAAAAATGCATATAGTCATTTCACTAAAGTGAAAACAAAAGTTAACAAGCAGTGAGAGAGGTGATGATTTTGGTATCCTCACTAACTTAGGAGAGAACCAACAACCAAGCAGATGTCTTGAAAACAAAAAGCACATCTTATTGAACGATTCCTCCTAGGACCACCCCAAGCACAGTTATGGGCAAAAATACAATCCCAACCAAAGGCCCTGCAAAGCATTATGGGACGAGATTAGCAGTGGGCAGTGAATATTATAGTGTCCAATATCAAAATAATTCTACAAAGAGCTGCAGTTCAACTAGTCGTCACTGGGTGTCGTCCCTCAAGAGTGAAATGCAAAAGTATTGAAAACCTTTCATGAAGCTTTTGCATTTGACTCGTGAGGGACGACACCCAGTGACGACTAGTTGAACTGCAACTCTTTGTAGAATTATTTTGATATTGGACACTATAATATTCACTGCCCACTGCTAATCTCGTCCCATAATGCTTGCAGGGCCTGTTGGGATTGTATTTTTGCCCATAACTGTAGCTGAGTGGTCCTAGGAGGAAGGGACCACCATTGAATCGTTCACATGATATGCTTTTTGTGTTCAAGGCATCTGCTTGGTCCTCCCCTAGGTTAGGGGGACTCCAAAATCATCACCTCTCTCATTGCTTGATATGTCAAAATTCATTTTTGTGAATTGGTTATATGCTTTTTAGCATAAAAAATTGCTTTATCAAAGCATTTGAAGGAGTTTGTTATTATTATTAAGCCTGGGCGTAGTGCTAGCTGTGTGCTTGACTCACTGCACTGTACAATAATTACCAAAAGCAAACTTGTACAGTGCAAGTTAAGATAAAATAAATATCTCTGTCTTTATATGCTAAAATTGCATATAGTCATTTCACTAAAGTGAAAACAAAAAGCAGTGAGAGAGTGATGATTTTGGTATCCTCGCTAACTTAGGGAGAGAACCAAGCAGATGTCTTGAAAACAAAAAGCACATCTTATTGAATGATTAGGTGGTGGTCCCATCCTCTTAGGACCACCCCAAGCACAGTTATGGGCAAAAAATACAATCCCAACCAAAGGCCCTGCAAAGCATTATGGGACGAGATTAGCAGTGGGCAGTGAATATTATAGTGTTCAATATCAAAATAATTCTACAAAGAGCTGCAGTTCAACTAGTCGTCACTGGGTGTCGTCCCTCACGAGTCAAATGCAAAAGCTTCATGAAAGGTTTTCAATACTTTTGCATTTCACTCTTGAGGGACGACACCCAGTGACGACTAGTTGAACTGCAGCTCTTTGTAGAATTATTTTGATATTGGACACTATAATATTCACTGCCCACTGCTAATCTCGTCCCATAATGCTTTGCAGAGCCTTTGGTTGGGATTGTATTTTGCCCATAATGTGCTTGGGGTGGTCCTAGGAGGAAGGGACCACCATTGAATCGTTCACATGATATGCTTTTTGTGTTCAAGGCATCTGCTTGGTCCTCCCCTAGGTTAGGGGGACTCCAAAATCATCACCTCTCTCATTGCTTGATATTTTATTGTCAACATTCATTTTTGTGAATTGGTTATATGCTTTTTAGCATAAAAAATTGCTTTATCAAAGCATTTGAAGGAGTTTATTATACTCCTGCTACGCTACGTTTATTAGTACAGTTATTCACTCTGCTACGTGCAATTTGCGTAGTGCGTAGTAGCACAAACTTTGCATGCTTCGTGAGCGTAGCAAAGTATTATGCCCAGGGTTAATCCTAGTGCTGTGTTTGCACAGTGTCTTTTGGGGTGACTTGGTCAATTCATTGTTCAAAGCCACAAGCATCAGTCCGCCTCATTTCAAGAAGGCAGGTTGCCAGGGCTAGGCTGCAGATAAAGAAGGACCCGGGTCAGAGCAATGAACTGGGCCCTTAGAATATATCTATTCATACAGCAATAAAATACTATAAAATTGAAACAAAAGTACAGCAAATAAACCATTAATTACTACCAGAGCGTGAGCACCTATTGCGAGGAGCGAAGCATATCATGGATGCTCCCAGACTGTTTTAAGCTAAAGTTATAGGCTCCAGCTCTTTCAGTCATGGGGAAGACTGGACCCTAGGCAGCTGCAAGCCCTCTCAGTTGAAAGGCATGAAACAGCCTGATGCCATCACTACTGGTTGCAACGATTTTCAGAAATCCTGATTTATCAATATTATATTCATGAGACAGTATTCCTTCTGTTGATTCATTGAACAACTGCAAAAGCAGAGATGGAGGCCTACAAGTAACAGCAGACCTCCCTCTCCGCCTGTACGTTCTAGAAAATGGCAACGTTGGAACTTCTGTACATTTAAAAGCTAGGGGATGGAAAGCCCAAAAGGGAGCAATTTTGAACGGGACATTTGATGGAGCAAGGAGTGGTTAAATAAACCACTTTCTGTTTCCTCCCTTTCCCCGCCACCACTCTCCAAAGCCGCAACTCTCTCACATAGTGGAAGCAGTCTCTCATGGACAATTTTCAGTGTGGATAGTCACTGACTGACAAAGGCAGATGGCAACCTTGCAGTGTGTAGAATGTTCTGGTGTTTTGTTTGCTTTTAGGTGGGGTTTACTATCTCTGTTACTTTAATTAGTCCTACCATAGAACTCCATGACTATGTAGAATGTCACTTGTTGCCAATCGCGCAAGAACCACACTCCACGCTGTTACTTGAAGCGTAAAAGGCCATTTTATTAGGACAAGGTTGCAATTATTTAGACTTTATTAAAACAGTACATAAATGCAATAAATATACTTTTCCCATCCCATACCGACTCATTCTTCATTCATCCTTCTCAAAACCATCTCACCTGTTTGACTCTTCCCCATTCACTCGGTGACCTCCTTCTCCCCATTCTCACCTTCACTTGCCCTGCAAGCATCCTCTGTTGAATTTCCTTCATTGCCTCCCGCGCCCCGCTATCAGTCACCCGTGTACCGTTCTCCCCCCCCGAGGGGTGGATCCGCCCGTATGTGACTCACCACCCCTCCAAAGTACCGCAACGTCACTGCTCCGCAACCTGCCCTAAACTGGCACGCTCAGACCCAAACAACCACCCTAAGCCCTTTGCTTAAGACCTGTAGGGTGGGTGGGTGGACAAACTTTTCCTTTACCCCCCGGTGGTGCTCAGGTGTCAGGAAGAGGCCGGATCTTCCTCTCCTGACACCTTATATACCCACCCGGCTCCCGCCCCTTCCTTTACCCCTCTAATCCCACCCCCACTTTGTCCTTCCGGCCATTGCGCGAATACCCCGGGGAAGACTGGTCTGCGACCTTTACTTCCCCCGGGGCCGCATCGCGCAAGAACCACACTCCACGCTGTTACTTGAAGCGTAAAAGGCCATTTTATTAGGACAAGGTTGCAATTATTTAGACTTTATTAAAACAGTACATAAATGCAATAAATCTACTTTTCCCATCCCATACCGACTCATTCTTCATTCATCCTTCTCAAAACCATCTCACCTGTTTGACTCTTCCCCATTCACTCGGTGACCTCCTTCTCCCCATTCTCACCTTCACTTGCCCTGCAAGCATCCTCTGTTGAATTTCCTTCATTGCCTCCCGCGCCCCGCTATCAGTCACCCGTGTACCGTTCTCCCCCCCGAGGGGTGGATCCGCCCGTATGTGACTCACCACCCCTCCAAAGTACCGCCAACCAGGGAAACCCCGTAGGGCGGTTCCCTGCCCCACCCCCCCCAGTTCCTGGGCACCCTTCGCCTCCCGTCAGCCGACCCTGCGGCACCCGGTGGACGACCAATCCACCACCCAAACTTGTGTCCCGTATAAAGTACTATTGTTGGGACCATCGTTGGCCGCGAAAGGTGCCAAACCTACGCAGTACCACGTGTTCCCCCAGTTCCTGTGCACCTACCGCTTCCCAACTCTGTGGCAACCCAGTGGACGACCATCACCACTTTAACGGGCTTCCCGTGCAACCATTAACATTTCCGGGCCAATCCTCTTCGGAACAAATGCCACCCATCGCGGTGAACGACCGTCCACCACCCGGGCCTGCGTCCCGTGCAAACAAGTAACATTTTCGGGCCAACCTTGTCCGTGAAAGGTGCCCCCATCGCGGTGAACGACCATCCACCACCTTTACTGGCATCCCGTGTAAACCAGTAACATTTTCGGGCCAATCCTTGTCTGTGACAGGCGCCCCCTCGCGGTGAACGACCATCCACCACCTGTACCTGCCCCCGAGTAACAAATAGCATTTTTTGTCGGGCCAATCATTGACCATGGACGGTACCCCCTTTGCGGTGAACGACCATCCACCACCTAAACCTGCGTCTCGTGTAAATAAAGAACATTTCCAGGCCAATCCTTGTCTGGAAAAAATGCCCCCTTGTTAAACAAGACCACCTGTTTCTCCTCAAAACAGTCTCCCCACCAACGGGCCATTACAGGGCAATTCAGTTTGATAGCACCCCGATCCCCTCGTCTGCCCGGCACAATTCATTCACGTGCCCAAATTGCCCCACGTTCCATTTCATTGAACCATATCCCCCTCCATGCCTCATAATTGTAAAGCCAAACCTGACATATCCCAGAATACTCTTTTCACCCACATGTATCCACATATCGGGGCAACCTCTTATTTCTTTTGACACGATGTCAGCCGTACTGGCCACAACTCCCCCAATTTCATACCACTGTTCATCCCGTCATCTTACATCCCGTTGACTGTGTTCCCCTCCCAGTGACGTCTGTACACCGGCCAGTTCGCCACCTTTGCAGTCCAATGCCCCGGGTTAATGGCCACCCCATCCAGGCGACCGCCCTGGATCCCGATCCACTCCCAGCTCCTGTGATAGAAAAAGAAGATTAGTCCTGCAAGAAATACGTACTCTGTCCCTTAGCCCTCGTTCGACCATCGTTCCAAATCTATCCGCAAAAAACCCACGTCCAGTACCGATCGTCACAGAACACCTTTCTGTCCTCCCATCGTCCTCAGCCTTCAGCCTCCTCCCCCCCAGGGCCCTCCTGACACCACCACTGTGACAGCCCCCATACGTAGGGATCGTACGTCGCCTTTAAGGTAGCCCCCACCCCAACAGCCCGGCCTTCGCATGAGACCTATAAGGACCTGCATAACTGACAGTCTACCTTCCACATTTGGAAAAACAAATTCCCCCAGCCATAGGCCTTCACGCTCTTGCCACCAATCACCGCTGCCTCATGCCCTCTCCCTACTCCCCCTGCTCTTCGACACCCGCTCTACTCTCCCCCGAAAACTGCTGCCAACTCAAACACGCCAGGCGCTAGAGAGCCTGTCTCCACAGCCACCTCCCCCTTGTTTGCTGCTCCACATTGACCATAGCATCCCGTCTCCAGTGTTTCTCACAACCCTACTCCCAGTTCCACTAACCCTCTAAGTATAACCGATTGTCAATGTCTTTACGACACTACCACTGTGTGCCGGCTCCCTGTGTCATAACTTCTCAACTTTCCCCGCACATACCCTAACTCACACGCCTCCCATATCCCGCAGTGCACCCCGCCTAAAAACCCCTCATTCCGGTACAGCAAAGCTGCACCGGCCATGCCTGTACGTCTGCAGTCTGTCTCCCTGGTACCTCCTCCCCGCGTACCCTTCGCGTAGTTCTCCCCGACCCTTTATTCGCTGCCATAGGCCTCCCCTTCCATGCCGTACCTGGCTCGAATATCCCCCCACCCTCAGAGAAACTGCGGCACGCAGCCACAACCCCCCCTTTTCAACGTCACCCGTTACTACCCATGAGGCCACCCTGGACCCAACTGTAGCTTACGGCACCAAGCCCCCCTCCCACCTGCTGAGCTCCCTCCAGCAAGGGCCCGCCCCCCTGGAGCGCAAGTTCCCCGTCCGACGCCCCTCTTGGCCTCAGTGGCTGCGACGCCCTGTACTCTGTACAAGCCCCCACAAGGCTCTTACCGCTCTTTTGCACGTCCTCGCGTATATCGCCGTCCCCTTCGCGCTGCAACAATGCTTCCGCCCAGGTAGCCCCGGAGCTCTGCGCAACCCCAACTCCCAACAAGTGAGCACAGCCATCCATCAAGCCCGCCCCGTGCAATTGGTAAGCCTTGACGCAAAGCCTTCTTGCCGTGCAACCCTTTTTCCGTCATCAGCATATTCGTCACTTCCGTCAGCTGTCCTTGTCCCTGAGACACCCCCCCCCCGGGTTAAGTGAACACGACCACGTTCCCCCCTCACGGGGGCTGCACATACATGACGGCAATGTCTCTCAGTGTCCCAGTTCTCCATACTCTGCCAGCCCCTGCCGTAGTCAGCCTACGTCAGCTCGCCTGCCTCTCTAGACCCTCGTAGATTCGACAGTCCATACCTGACCCCCCTCCATATGACCGCCTACGTCTGCGCCGCTGTCCCGGCTTCTTCTTGTGAGACATCGAGCGCCACGGACCCATGGCCTCCAGCTAACCGGGAAAGGACCTCCTGGCCCGACATCACCCCCCCCTCCAGGCCACCCCCGTTTTGCCATGGTGGCCCAGTTTGCCCCAACGGGTGTATGACTCTCCTTCGCCCGCACCCTCCTGCGGAACGCCATTAGTTATCCGGCACCGGGGCCGTCGGTCTCCCTTGTCCCCACAGGGACCTGCCTGTTACATAACATCTCAATGAACCTGCGCATCCCCCCCCCCGGATCAGACGTCTCTGCCCCTTCTCCACTACGTAAGGGAACCCATCGTCATGCCGCCAAAGGCGCTAGCATGCCCCAGCTGCGGGTAGAGTCTGTAAATTGCGTTGACGCGCTGTTTCTGAGACCAATGACGCTCGTGTGCCAAATGGCACCCCCGGCCCCATATGTCACTCTCCTCCCATATAACAGCTAATGATCAGCGACCCATTGATTACTCTCTTTTGTCCCCTGGGCACCACAATGTCCGTTTGGACCCATGCCTCCGCCCCATCCCTCACAGCCCTTACATACCCCAGCCGGAACTCTATCGTTCGCCCAACGTCCCCCGTCCCAAGGCCTCCGCCTTAGATCTGTACCTGAGTGTCCGTCCGGGACCTCCTCCTCCCGACTGGGAGTTGCTGTTCCCCCACTTTCTTTCGTGCGCAGCTCTGACTGTGGCCGCCTTTGACTCCTGCAACAAACAACGAGAAGAGTCTGGTTACCTGAACTCCCCCCACCCCTTCACTACCCCCTTCAGCATCATCCCTTTGTGCACTTCAACATCCAGTCAACACTCTCATCCCTGTCGCACACCTGCGCATTCCTCCAACTTCGTCCCCCAACATCCACGCCATCTTCAACAACTGAATTCATAACTTGTGTAATATGCATAACGCTGCAATGTGCGCTGCGCGATCCCTCGTCGGAGGGAAGGCCGCCGCGGACCCCCCTACTGCTTCCGGCCAGCGTCTTGAGGCCGTTGTGCGCCTCGCTGGCGGTGCCCCCTTCTGCCGGCCTCAATCGCCGGTCCTGGTTCCCCACCCCCCCAACAGGTCGCACCAACCTGGTGGGTCCCAGGCACCACCGGGCCTCGTGCCGTGCTGGCAGTCCCTCAACCCTAGTCGGAAAGACCGAGGAGCAGCTGAAAACACCCCCCCGGGGGCCCCCTCCCCCCAGAATTACTGCGCCGGCCGAAAGAGCAGGGGGCCACACCCCTCCCCCCCAGGAAAACCGCCGCCTGCCACTGCCCCACCGCAGCACCCCCCCCCCACCTGCCCGAGCTGCAGCCCCTGTGCATGGCACTACCCCCTCCCAGCTGGACCCCCCAACCAGAGAAACAAAGGGGGGGGAGGCTGCTGCCCCCCTCTGCCAACACCCACAGCTCACCCCTCGCCCCACGAAACCCCCCCGGGACTGCCCCCCTCGTAGTGCGTGTCCGCATGTGAGGGGACCCCACATTCCTGCAATGACGGGGTAGGCCCCTTTCGTGGCTCCCGGCCAAGTTCCCATGTAAAAAACCTCCCCCAGCCCGTCGTGGCCTGCACCCCCCAATGCAGCTGCCCTTGTCCCCGCATCCAGAAAGCACACTGTGGGCCACCCACAAAGATTCCCTTCTCTAAAGCGCTCTCACACCTTCGGGTAATGTTCGCGCTATATAAAATTGCATTAAAGCAAAACCCAGGACTGGAAACTGCGGCACACCCTGTCGCCCGGCCCTCCCCCCTCGACGCCTCTCCACTCCAGGCCCGCTGATGCGCGCGAAGGTCTCCCGTCCCCCCCCAAGGCTCACTGAGGTGCGCAAAGGCCCCCCCAAGGCTCGCTGAGGTGCGCGATGGCCCCCCTCCCATGCGCTCTTAGCATGCACGCGTCAGCGGGCAGACGCGCAACAGGCCCTGCCGCCCGCTCCCTGTTCTCCAGTGAAAGCCGCCCCCTACCTGGTGCGATCCTCATACACGGTGGTGGCTCCTGCGGACACGCCACCACCGTACCGGCCGCTACCCCCGGCGCCATCATGAACGGGCAGGCCAGCCCGTCCGCATGTCTGCCGCCAAACATCAACGAGGACGACCACCCGGCCAAACCCACGGTTCGGCGCGGACTGTCTCCGCGACGCACGACTCCAATGTGGCTGAAAAACGGTGAGTGACCCTCCCTAACACTGCCCTGCACTACGAAAAAACCCCCGCCGATCGACCAATCAGCTAGGCGCCTAACTATCTCGGACAAACTTTTCCTTTACCCCCCGGTGGTGCTCAGGTGTCAGGAAGAGGCCGGATCTTCCTCTCCTGACACCTTATATACCCACCCGGCTCCCGCCCCTTCCTTTACCCCTCTAATCCCACCCCCACCTTGTCCTTCCGGCCATTGCGCGAATACCCCGGGGGAAGACTGGTCTGCGACCTTTACTTCCCCCGGGGGCCGCAGTGACATTAGAATGTGTTACTTTGAAATTACAGTTTGTAATTGCAGCTGTGCCTGGTAGAGCCATTACGTTACGTGCTGCTGACCCCACGACCATGTAGCCACAGGAATAAACCAATTTAACTGTATCCAGCCTCCAGCGTCCTTACTACAGAATTTTGGCGATGATCTTGGCTACATGGTGGAACCCTCTGCATGCAAGACTACATCTGCCACAAGAGAAAATAAATCGTCTACTTCATATCTTCCCTTTCTGTTTTGACGATTACTCTGCGACAACCTACCAAGGTATGAACTGCATGGCTTTAATGAAAATACTTAAACGAGTCGTTTTACATGAAATGACGAGTGTGCCTTAGAACCGGCAACAGATTCACATGCCGGAGCGAGGCGTGTTCTCGCGGCACACCATCTTCTACAAGCTTATGTATCCGTGTCAGATAGTGATGTTGACGGAGATTTCTCCTTTCACATGTCACTCAGAAGCTGGTGCGCGTCTGACTTTCTTCTTCCCCACAAGCTAATTCGGTACATTGGACGTTCCAATGTAATGCCGCTGATGCCGAAGCAGCCATTTTAATACATTGGGATAACCGCCCTCGATTTCCACGGCGTTGACATCATACTTACGACGATACGCATGTTTGTGCTTATCAAACTCCATTTTCGAAGGGAAATCTAACGGATCGGCACACAGTCAATCTTTACTCATCTGGATGATCGGGGAACAAGTTCAAGTATTTTTTCATCTCGTTAACTGCTCATTTCAGTGATGCGCACACCTGGACTGAGATCTTCATAATCTTCTACTGGTAATACCCTAAGTTGTTAGTCATTCTTCAGCTGTGCGTCACTTGGTGATAGGCACACTGCACAGTTGACTTTATTCGATTATAATTATTTCACTGTTCTTGTTGTTTTACTGATTCGTCAGATGTGTGTCACTCAGTGATACCTACACCATATAATCCTCCCTATTTATATATTTTTTCTTACAAGATTGTGCCAGTCACCCTGTCTTAGGTGGAACATACTTTCCCTAGTAGCAACTGGCTTTTAGGTTTTAGAATACTTACTGCCTTCAGCCTTAGTTTGTCATTCTGTTTGGTGCTATTTAATATGTGCACTATGCAGGCAGTAAATCCTCCCCTGCCTTTTTGGACACCCCAGGAGAACCACCAGTTAGGTGGGAAATATGGCACAATGCATTTGAAACTTATTTAGGGGTGATAGGTGCTTCAAGGTTTTGTGCAGACAGAAAAAAATGCTTACTACTACATTCCCTAAGGTGGGCTCAGGAAATCCATCTTCAAACATTTACCAAATTTGCTTCCGGAAGAAAGCGATGGAGTTGATGAATATCGCAAGACTGTTCTCAAACTTAAACATAGATTTGATAAACAAACTAGCCTTATGGTACTAAGGCATACATTTTTTAAAAGGAAGCAAAGCGAAGGAGAGGAGGTTGACTCCTATATATCAGCTTTGTGCAGATTAGCGGCTGATTGCAGATTTGAAAATTTTACTGATAAGAGACAAAGTCCGCCCGCCACCGTAACGGTAAACGGGACCAACCGCCAGAGGTGCGGTGGTCCCGCTAGGCCCATTAGGATGCGACCGCCACCCTGGCGGTCGCATCCCGCATATTTTACATTGTGGCGGGCGGTGCTATAAGCAGCAGCCGCCGCAATGTAAAAGCTGCATGTTGTGCATTGACATGCACGACGTGACAGGCACCATGCAATGAAGGGGGGTACCATGGGTATCCCCCAAGTGCAGCCCCCACCCACCCAACACCTCGGGGGCCCGCAACGGGCCCCCAAAGCCAAAGACCCCATGCCTTTCCATGGCGGCATCGCCGCCATGGAAAGGCACAAAACCGCACACATCGTAATATGGCGGGCGGTGCCTGCCAGGCACCGCCAACATATTATGGCCCAGGACCGCACGGCAGGCAATCGTAATGATTGCCTGCCTGCGGAAAAGCGGTGGACGGTCTTTCCGTCCGCCGCTGTACCCCTGATGGAGCAAGGACTCGGACATGAGACTTGCTGGGAAGCAATCCTCTCGTTTTAACTTACTAGCGAATTACTAACAACGTGTTTTGTGATTAATAATACACATTTCCTTTACACGCGGGATAAGATGAAGCTTGCCTATGTGTTTACTAACTGCAATAACATGAACGAAGGACTAGGATGCATTCTAACACGGAATCTTTACTGCGCATGCGTCTACTGCATCTACGTAGTATGACGAAACAACGCTTGGAGGGAAATTCTGGCGCTTGCGCAAATAACTATAAAATGGCCGCTTAAAAGCTCACATGCATGGCACCTGCTTGCTGAAATTAGAAAATGAGTTTACACTAACGCAAATGCAGAAAGGGAAATAATAAATGGCATGGGCTAGAGTAGAGGTTGGCGTATACAGTGAAATCTTTTATTTTTGAGAATAACATTTCTCCATTTGACTTTATTATTAGTGCGTATTTGGGCCTGTTAAAGTTGTCTGAGTTGAGTAGACTGACGCTGCGCAACGCATGCACCCTGGCTATGAAGTACAAAAGGATGACTAAGGACTTGTCACGCATCCAAGGTCGGCGAAGATGTGCCCTGGGAACATGAGGGCGAAGAATTCATATGAAGGAACTGTGTTCAAAAGATCGTTACATTTGTATTAATAAAGTTTAAAGATGTATGGGAAAGGAAGGGCGGAATAAAAGTTTGAGGGGAGGAGTTTGGAAACAATGGTTTAAAGAAATAAATGATGTATAAGCATGGTGTGATGATCATCCCCCCCTCGCCTGACCAATCAGAAGTTAGTATTTTGTAAAATTGAAACATTAATGGGTGGTACATGGAAAGAGAAAGGTATAATTGAGGTAGTTTAGTTAGTTAGTTTAGCTTTTGTTGGGAGCGGAAGCAGCAGAGGCGCAGCAGAGGCGACGCAGAGCTTGGGATGCTGTCGGCGATGGGGTTGGTGCTGATGCTCTGAAATGCTGAAGAAGAAATCGAATGCAGAACCATCTACTTAATTTGGGTGGGTTAGAAAGAAGATCGCGGAAGAACCACGAGGAGGAAGAGAGTGTCAGAGAGGGGTGCGACGTAGTCGTCGGTATCTAGAGAGGTGAAGTATCCTGTCCTGATTCCTGTCCTGAAGTCTTTGTCTCCTGATCTGTCCTGGGGACCCTTACCAGCCCTTTGGCCAGGGGGTTGGTCTTCACACCATACTTGGTAACTATGAAATTCATCGTCTTAATAAATGCTCTTCTCTCTCTATCCTTTTCTCTCTGAGTATAGTTGTTGTGTGGATCCGAAATATTACAACTATTGAAATTTTATTGAATTGGCACTCTTGTGAATGAGGGTGTTTGTACTGAAATGCTTTGAGATGGTTCACAACCCACTAATTTAGATAAAAATTTTAAAACTTATTGAGTCTGTGATTATTTTATTTTTGATCAAGAAATGTATTATAAGTCATGTTAATTATCACCATCAACTAGTTCCACCTAACTGGTCCATTGACCAGAGGAAAGAAATATTTGATCAGTGAAGGTGTAGTTAGAGAAGAAATAACTAGATCTTGAGGTATGAGGATCATTAAAAACTAAAAGTTCCATCGGTCTACTTAGTGTTAGCGGAAGCGAGTTGTATGGGCCCAGGTGAGTATATCGTAGTGGAGTATCTGTTGCTAGTACGCCGCTGGATCAGTTTTCTGGTAGCAGAGCTATGGTTGTTAGTAACTAGTTTGGTGATAAGTATAGATTATTGATTTTTTGATTTATGTTTTAACAAAAGAGTTAGTGTCCTGTTTTTATGTCGTCTGGAAAATTCCCGGGGAATGAATAGCAGGTGGTTACTCGTCTGTTGGAATAACACTGAGAAGCTAGGTAGGGCTGGCAGTGTTAAAGTAGGGACTATTTTCTGTATAAAAGTGAGAGTGATTGATAGCAAAGAGTTCGCTAGTGAAACTTTAGGCGTTATATCACCTAGTAAGGGTAATCCTGAAGGAGGTAGCAGGTTCTTCTAAGCTAGATTGACAGCAAAAGGAGTTCACTGGTGAAACATCGGTCTCAAATTTCCCTGACGGGTGACACCGGAAGAGTAGCAGGTTCTCTGGAGCTTAGGTGAAGAGTAAGCGGAAGGTTTTACTCGCAGTGAAAAGAAATAAACTATCCTTTGATTTAGTGGAACAGACAGAGTAGCGAATGTTTTTATGTTGTTAATAACAAAGAAGTTTAAAGAGAATTTTTGAGAAATAAAGTTACGTATTACCTTGTAAAGGGAGGGTCACTTGCCGGAGTGCTACTGACGTCACAAAGAGCCGCGCTGGGATTGGTAGACACAGCGGGCGTGTGACAAGAGGAGCTTGGTAAAGGAGGGGTGAGAAATCGCCTGAGTGGGACTGACGTCACAGGGAGCCGCGCTGGGATTGGTAGAAGCAGCGGGCGTGTGACAGGAGCAGCATTGTAAAGGAGGGGTCAGTAGTGAGGAGCAGAACTGACGTCAGGAAAAGGCCGCGCTGACGTTGGTCAGAGTACGAGTGTGAGCCTGATTTCATTGGACACTTAGTTAGAAGCCGCGCTAGGATTTGTGGAGAAAAGGATTGTATGCTGGATTTTAATTTGACTGTCAGTGCAAGACAAACAGGTAGAAGATTTCAAGGGTTTGCGGAATACAATTTCTTACACTGTTCTTCGAAGATGTATGGAGAGAAAAGAAAGATGTCAATTTTTAGGAAAATAAAGAATTTCTTTGTAAAGGATAAGCCTGTCTTGACTAGAGAGGGAATTCCTACTCCGCCACCGAAGACGCCAGCATCTTTTATGATGATGGAAAGAGGATATCATACCTGCGCGTGGTTGGAAAACTGGATAGAGTACACGAAGGATGATGGTATGTTAGCATTTCCTAAGGATGGTATGTTTAATGGGAGGATTCTTCAGAATTTGAGATTGAAAATGAATGATTTAGAACCTAGACCTAGGTTAACTCAATATGAGGCTTTGGAAGAATGGGAGACTGAGTCATATGAACGGGAGAAATGCAGAGGTGGAAGATATAGAGGATTCTTTCCGAGGCACTTGCATGAGTCACGAGAAGGGCAGATGAAACAGTGGAGGAGAGCTATGGTATCAGAAGGGTTATATCCAGTGTTGATGGCTGAGGAACAATCTGGAGGAAAGTGTAAGGAGAAAACGAAAATATGAATTCAACAGGATATGGTGAATCAGATGATGAGTTGTTAGAGGATATCTTAATTAAAAATCCACCACCGTATCAAGAAGCAGCTAGTAAGGTTGTCCCAAGTGCGCCAGTAATGGGAATACCATTAACTCCACAGATATTACATGAGACATCTTATAACAGAGTGTTGCAAGATAATGAAAGAGAAGCTTTGAATAAAACTAGAGAAAAACTAGTTCAAAAGATAAGTCAATTGAATTTAAATACTGAAGCTTTGACAGTACCAGTAACCATTGGTCCAGTAATCCCATTATATGGGGATAATAAGATTTGCCAGAAACCACAACTCGTGACAGTTCCATTAAATAATCCTAGAAAAGAGGTAGTAATCACAGATGATCAGGTTAGTGAAAGTGAGTCAGTTATTTCATTAATGGATCTCCCTATTGTGGAACCTCATACGGAAACTCCAAAGAGAGTTACACCTATGAATTTGAGAGAAAGAAGACCTTTGGTTCCGGCTGGAACTGCAGGCTCAACAGTAGTCACCTCTGAAGAAATAGAAAGGTGGGCTCAGGAAAGAGATAATCAGAACCCAATACCGAAGATTTTAGATATCAGCAGGTTGAAAGTGGAATTGGAAGAGATGATGACAGGATGTGTAGGTACAGAAAGATTAAACGTTTACAATTATGAGGAATTATTGTTTCTATGTAAGAGTATAACTAGGAGAGCAAGACTATTTCATGAGAGATTAACTGAAGTTGCTTCAGAGATTGGAATAGACATAGGGAAATCAAAATTGTTACAAAAACCTTATCGAGTGGATTTTACGGATAAAGATTTAGAAAGTGTGAATGCTTCGGGAAAAAGGTTACAGATAAAAGAATTAATGAGCATTTTGCGAAAGTGGGGAGACATTGATAAATGGAGAATTAGATGGATAAGAAAGAAAGAAGAAGTGCAAGCGAGAGAGGCAGCAGCTGCATTTCCAGTAAGAGAATCAGGAAAAGTAGAAAAATTGTGTCCGATGAGAGAGGTTCCTGGAGGTGCATATGTTCATGTCCCTTGGAGTAGACAAGGTATTTTATCATTTACAAATGATTTTCCAAAGTTGAGAGAAAAACCAGTTGAGTGGTACAAACAGGTAGAGAGGTTTGTGAAGGTTTCAAAGGTGTTATTGAAAGACCTGGATGGTCTATTTGACATAGTGGTACCTGCTGATTTATGGACAGAATGTAAGATCACAATTGATTGGCCTAATGAGGAGTATCCTAGAGATGCAAAAACAGGAGCACCTTCGGAAGAGGTGATGAAAAAGTATCACCAAGTAATTACGTATTTGAAAGGGAAAATCCCTCCTAAAGAAACAGATTGGGTAAAAATAGATAGAACAACACAGGAACCAAATGAATCTGTACACGCGTACTATGAACGGTTATTGCAGGTGTTTAAACAGTATAGTGGTTTTGAGAATATTGGTGACAAAGATATGGGACATTTTGTGTATCGGTTTGTATATGGCTTGAAACCAGAAATCAGTCAGATGATACAGCAGCACATGTTGTGTTGGCAAAGTAAGACAGTGGATGAGATTTTAAAGTACGCAAAATATTGCGGAGATGACATTGAGGCCAGGCGTAGGAAGCTAAAAGAGAAAATTATGTGGTCTCAAGTTAAATTGGCAGAGCAGCAAGAAGAGAAAGCAAATGAGCAAAATAATAATCAAGTGAAAGAGCAGAGTCAGAATAATCAAGGAGCGAATGGTAATAAATTTAAGGGGCGAATGGACAGAGAAGAAGCGAAAAGAAGTTTCCTTGTCATGCGTGCGGAAAGCTTGGACATTGGAAGAACGAGTGTAAGAGTACTCAGAATAATAAGAATAATAATGGGCCAAATCAAAATTTAATCCCACAGATGCAGAATGAAGTACTTATGAATCAGCAGCAACAGGTAGTCACTCCACAATATCAGGTGCCACCAGCTCCTATGCCAAATTTTGTGAACTATCAAAGTTTCAGTGCGAGCACCGGATTTCAAGGAGAAAGTGGTAAGAATAATAGAACAATTGCACAATATTTTTTACAGAATGATGAAGAACATTCAGATACCGCACAATGACGGTGCCTGAGGGGGGAGGAAGAGGAGTGCATGCTTGGCGCATCCTTGCCGGTAGATCAGTCAGGTCCATTTGTTGATGGGAAAGTAGAAGGTAAAGACATTACTTTCCTATTGGATACTGGTGCTACCAGGTCTACTGTGAGAACAGCAGACATCCCAAACCTACCCCTCTCGGGAGAATCTATCCAAGTTGTAGGCGTATCTAACCAACAGATTAGAACCCCAATCACAAAACCAATGGAGGTGCACATTGGGAACTTCAAAGAAATGCATCGATTTGTAGTTTGCGATTCCAGTCCAGTAGATCTTTTGTGCAAAATGAATTGCACAATCTATTGTACACCGGATGGTGTTGCTTTCCAAACCCCCGATGAGGATGTTGTCTATAAGATGATGCTGGCCAAACAGGGAACAGAAGTAGATGAAATGTTTTCATTAATAACCGAGAATGAATTGCCAGAAGAGTTAAGAACGGCAGTCAATCCAGAAGTGTGGGATTTTACAGGAAAAGATATTGGGCTAATGAAGAGTATAGACCCAGTTAAAGTGATAGTGAAAGAAGGTGCAGTGTATCCAAATACCCGACAGTACAAAATGAGTCCAGAAGTGAAAGCAGGAATTATTCCAGAAATTGAACTAATGGTTAAACAAGGTATTTTAAAAGAGGTGATGGGTAGTCCCTGTAATTCGCCAATAATGGGACTGAAAAAGCCTAGCGGAAAGTACAGAATAGTGCAAGACCTACGGAAGATAAATAAAATTGTAATTCCCTGTTGTCCAATTGTGCCAAATCCAGCAGTGATCCTTTATCAGATACCGTGGAATGCAGGATGGTTTACAGTAATTGATTTATGCCAAGTGTTCTTTTCTATTCCTTTGCACCCAGACAGCCAGTATCTTTTTACGTTTAAGTTTGAAGATCATATTTACGCATGGTGTCATGTTCCTCAGGGGTACACAGAAAGTCCTTCAATCTTTAATCAGATTTTGAAAAAGTGGTTAGAATCGTTGATTATGCCTGGAAATTCTGTTCTGGTTCAGTACATTGATGACCTATTGGTGGCATCAAAAACGCGAGAAGATTGTGTCACAGATACAATTGCATTACTGAACCATTTGGCTGAAGGAGGACACAAGGTGTCTCCAGAAAAATTACAATTCTGCCGACAAGAAGTAAGATATTTAGGGCATAAAATAGAAAGAGGAGTTAGAAAAGTGACACCGGAAAGAATAAAAATAATCAAAGAAATGCAATTGCCACAGACTCAGAGAGAAATGAGAATGTTTCTGAGAGTGGTTGGATACTGTAGGCAATGGATTAATGGATTTTCTATGTTAGCGAAACCACTGATACAGATGATTCGGAAGCGAGCAAAAGATCCAATTGATTGGAATGATGACTGCCTAGAGGCATTTGTGAAATTGCAAAATTGTTTGTGTGAGGCTCCTGCCTTGGGCATGCCTGATTATACAAAAGACTTTGCTTTGTTCTGTTGTGAAAGAGAAAATTGTGCACTTTCAGTCTTAACACAGAGACATGGATTGAGTCGACGTCCAGTGGCATATTTTTCAGCCACATTGGATCCAATGGCTTCAGCATTGCCTGGCTGCTTAAAAGCAGTAGCTGCTACTTGTATGAGTCTGGAGCAAAGTGAGTCGATAGTGATGGTACATCCGGTAAAGGTATTCGTTCCACACTCGGTTGAGATTCTTTTGACAAGAACAAAAATGCAGCACCTCACTCCTAGCCGTTTGACAAAGTATGAAAGAGTGATTTTGGGAGCTGAAAACGTGACTACGATAAGGTGTACGATCCTGAACCCAGCCACCCTATTACTACCCCTGTGATGAGGAAGTGAAAGATGAAAGTGATCATGATTGTTTAGACGTGACTGAGTTATGCACGAAGCCCCGCCCAGACATAAGAGAGACACCTTTGAAAGAGGCTGATCATGAGTTATTTATAGACGGTTCTTGCCTGAGGACACAAGAAAGAGGTCTAAGTGCTGCATATGCTGTTTGCAAACTTTCGGGGGTAATTGAAGCATCCTGTTTACCTGGGGTCAAGTCTGCACAAGTAGCTGAATTGGTTGCCTTAACAAATGGCATGTAAAAAGGGGAAAATTGGAGAGTAACCATATTTACGGATAGTCAATATGGTTTCGGGATTGTGCATGACTTTGGCCAGCTTTGGATGCAAAGGGGATTTCTGACTTCCTCAGGATCTCCTATCAGAAACAGCAAAAATGTAAAAGATTTGTTGGAAGCATTACAATTGCCAAAAGAGATAGCAGTTGTAAAATGCGCTGCACATCAGTCAGGAAATGACTATGTGACTGCTGGCAATAATTATGCTGATCAAGTGGCCAAATACTGTGCTAAAAATGCAGTAGCCATAAACAGAAAAATTGAAACGGGTGAGACCAGATGCCAACTTATGTACTTCTCAGTACCAGAAACATGGGATGAGATTAGACAATTGCAGGAAGAAGTTGAGGAAAAGGAAAAAGAAATCTGGATAAAAGCAGCCTGTACCAAAAGACCACATGATGAGGTATGGGTGTATCTAGATGGAAGACCAGTCATGCCAGATTGTTTGCTTTAAAAAATGGCGAGAGTATATCATGGAGCAACACACATAGGGAGAGATTCAATGATCAGGCTATTCAGACAGAGTTGGTGTAATCCGAAGTTCAGGGTAGTCGCAGAGAGCCTTTGCCAAAGATGCTTAACCTGTCAACAGCAGAAACCAGGTAGAAAGACAGTGGTAAGCTGGGGAAAAATCGGAAAGGCAGAAGGACCCTTCACCAGATTGCAGTTAGATTTCATTATATTACCTCCATGCAATGGATTGAAATACGTACTTGTCATAGTACGCCTTTTTTCAAGATGGGTGGAAGCCTACCCTACTAGAAGAAATGACAGTCTTACAGTTGCAAAATTGTTGTTGAGGGAGTTAGTACCACAATTTGGTTTTCCGGTCACTTTGGAATCAGATAGAGGCCCTCATTTTAATAATTAAATAATTCGATTAATCTGTGCTGCATTTAACATTGAACAAAAACTACACTGTGCTTATCGTCCAGAGGCTTCTGGAGTTGTTGAGCAAATTAATGGCACAATCAAATCAAGATTGGGAAAGGTGTGTGCATCCACAAAATTGAAATGGCCAGATGCATTACCTCTTGTATTGATGGGTCTCAGAAGCATTCCAGACAGAAAAACAGGAATGAGCCCACATGAGGTTCTCATGGGAAGAGCCATGAGACAGGCATTTATTCCTGGAAATAAACTAATGAGTATAACTGATGATCTGGTATTGGACTATTGCAAAGGATTGGCTGAAATGATGCGTTCTATCTCTCACCAGGTTGGAGAAGACGCAGTTGAAAGACAGCCAGATCAAGCGAATGATTTGAATCCTGGAGATTGGGTGCTAGTGAAGAAACACGCAAGGAAAACGTGTCTAGCACAAAGGTGGGATGGGCCACGACAAGTCATACTAGTCACTACCACAACAGTGAAGTGTGCAGGTCTGCCCAATTGGATTCATGCCAGCCATACCAGAAGAGTACTGATCCCATCAGATCAACAAGAATCATCACTGACTGAGCAGGCTGAAGCGTCAGGAGTTGTAAACTGTGAAATTGAAGAATCTAGAGTGATAGATTCTGAAAAACAACCATATGATGAACAGCCCGAGATAAGTCAGGAAGAATGGATCCCAGTGATTGAAATAATTGATGATTCTATTGAAACCAGAAGAAGAACAGAACCAAAAAGACAGGAAAGTAGTCAGGAAGAGACAGGGGAAGAAGAACACACTCAGGTGAAAACAGAAAGTGACACAAACAAACCTGAGGAGGGAAAAAGAGAAGAACACGTTCAGGCGGAAGAAGAAAAGTTTGAAATAAGACCTGAACAGGACCAGATAGAGTTAGAAGAACAAGTTCAGGCAGAAGAAGAAAGGTTTGAAGTAAGACCTGAACAGGGTCAGATAGAATTAGAAGAACAAGCTCAGGAAGAAGTAGAACAAAATACGGTAGAACCTGAGCAGGAGGAAGCAAGAGAAGGTTCAAGCACAGAAAACAGAGAAACAGAACAGATTGTGCCTAAAATAAATGAAATAAAAAGAACTTTACAAAGAGACAAGGAAGGTGAAAACGCAGTACAAATCAAAAGAATCAGGAGAGGAGACAATTGGCCAACTGGAGTAAAGAAATTGAAATATCATTTGAGAAACTCTGAAAAGAGACCAGAACAAGTGAACGAAGTCAGTAGTCAAACAAGACCTAAACAAACCTTGGCAAAAATAACTCGAAGAAGTCCAAGACTGAGATATTTAAATAGAAGATATAAGGCTCCTGAGTGACTTACGTCCTACTCGAAGAGTTTGAATCCTTGGATTTGTCTGATGAGACAGAAGAGGTCCATATTGCACAAATTGATGAGAGCCAATTGAAACCTCCTTAAGAATAAAAAGAAAGGTTAAGACTGAAAAGGAAAAAGACAAGAGAAAAGAGATTTTCTCAGGAGTAAAATGGCGGAAACTGAGGTTATCGGGAAACCAAAATGTGGACTAAAAAGAAAGTATTTTAGATTTTGTTTTTGTAGTATTTTAATTAAGATGGCTATTCTTAACAGTAGGAGTACCTTTTATAATGAAAACAAGTGACAAGAATAACACAGATGCTAATGTTAAGGTGGATAGACTAAGAGAAACTGAAATAGAAATAGGGGTAGAAGATGAAGCAAACTATCATAATGAATCGGATTATAATACGTCCTCTAATGTGTTTATTAAGCTGTTATTTCAATATGTTAGTACTATGGAGATTAATAACTGCTACGTGTGTATGAAGTTACCCTCATCAGTATCAGAAGGAATGAGATATCACCATATACCCTTAACCTATGGTGTGTCATGTAGTGTTTTGTCAAGTTTATTTTATGCTGCAGGGAAACTTCAATATTTTTATTCAGATATAGATGTAGTATTTTCTGAATTACCTATTAGAAAGGATATGAATCCAGTGGCTAGTAGTAAAAATGCACAGTTTATGGGTGAATTTTTCATAACAAGGAGTTCAATAGATTTAGTTCAGGCACACAAAGATAATCTAACATGTACATTAAGAAAAGAAGAAAAAGACTTTTTGAATTTAGTAGAAGAAAGGAGACAGGATTTAATGAGGAAGGCAACTACACAGAAAACCCAAGTACCTCCATGGGTTGGTAAAGAGGGAATCTTTGCAAGTGGCAAGGCTCATGCTGCGATGTCCCTGGACTTTGTGAAAAGGGGAAAATTCTGCCTCCATAGACTAAAGACAGATTATAACAATAATTACATTGGTTGCAGTGAATGTGAACATAACTTCCTAATATTAGGAGGATGGGGACTAAAAGGGGGAACTAATCCTGTGTTTCCAGGAGTGTATTATGTATGTGGGAACAATGCCTATTATAGGTTACCTGCAAGATGGTATGGAAGCTGTTATTTTGGAATAGGTTTTCCAAAAATGTATCATGTAGATAAAATCAGAGGAACCAATGGAAATTCTAATGGACTAACACGAAGAAGAAGAGCTAGTTTTTCTGAAATTGTAGGAGACATTTTTAGTGCACTGATACCCTCAGTTGGAGTCATTCTAAATTCACAGAAAATGTGTAAGTTATCAACCATAGTTGATCGTCTTTCTACAGACACTGCAGGAGGATTTCTAATGATCTACACGGAAATGGTTGCAATTAGATCCATGGTTTTACAGAACCGTCTTGCTCTTGATATATTGTTAGCAAAAGAAGGTGGAGTCTGTGGCATGTTGAAAATTCAACATTGTTGCACTTATATTCCGGAGAAGAGCAGAGAAATTAAAGGATATATTGAAAACATTACGGAAATGCATAAAGATTTGACCCAACTGGAGGTTGACAGTGTGTGGGGAAGACTAACGAAAAGCATAACATCAATAGGGAAATGGTTTGTTGATTTTGGGAAACGTTTTCTAGGTCAGATACTAATACCATTAGTTATGATAATAACGATAGTGATGTTAATAATAATTACATATAGATGTTGTAGAAAAGGCACGAAAGAAAAAGTACACTTGAAAAGAAAAGGAAAGGGACAGACACGAAAGAGAAAATATGATTAAATACGCTTGGAAGAAATGAAAGGCAGATTATATAAGAAGATGCAAGATTTAGAAGGAAACAAAATCATTGATGAAAATTTGAGAGGACAAATAGAGAAAACTGAGAAGTGTTAAAGTTGGTATCTGGGATGGATGGGAAATTTTGTGATGGCTTAATATGCCATCAGAGAGGGGATTGATGGAGCAAGGACTCAGATATGAGACTTGCTCGGAAGCAATCCTCTCGTTTTAACTTACTAGCGAATTACTAACAACATGTTTTGTGATTAATAATACGCATTTCCTTTACACACGGGATAAGATGAAGCTTGCCTATGTGTTTACTAACTGCAATAACAGGAACGAAGGACTAGGATGCATTCTAACACGGAATCTTTACTGCGCATGCGTCTACTGCATCTACTTAGTTTGACGAAACAACGCTTGGAGGGAAATTCTGGCGCTTGCGCAAATAACTATAAAATGGCCGCTTAAAAGCTCACATGCATGGCACCAGCTTGCTGAAATTAGAAAATTAGTTTACACTAACGCAAATGCAGAAAGGGAAATAATAAATGGTATGGGCTAGAGTAGAGGTTGGTGGTATACAGTGAAATCATTTATTTTTGAGAATAACATTTCTCCTTTTGACTTTATTATTAGTGCGTATTTGGGCCTGTTAAAGTTGTCTGAGTCGAGCAGACTGACACTGCGCAACGCATGCGCCCTGGCTATGAAGTACGAAAGGATGACTAAGGACTTGTCACGCATCCAAGGTCTCCGAAGATGTGCCCTGGGAAGATGAGGGTGAAGAGTTCATATGAAGGAACTGTGTTCAAAAGATCGTTACATTTGTATTGATAAAGTTTAAAGATGTATGGGAAAGGAAGGGCGGAATAAATGTTTGAGGGGAGGAGTTTGTAAACAATGGTTTAAAGAAGTAAATGAAGTATAAGCATGGTGTGATGAAACATTAATGGGTGGTACATGGTAAGAGAAAGGTATAATTGAGGTAGTTTAGTTAGTTAGTTTAGCTTTTGTTGGGAGTGGAAGCAGCAGAGGCGACACAGAGCTTGGGATGCTGTCGGCGATGGGGTTGGTGCTGATGCTCTGAAATGCTGAAGAAGAAATCGAATGCAGAACCATCTACTTAATTTGGGTGGGTTAGAAAGAAGATCGTGGAAGAACCACGAGGAGGAAGAGAGTGTCAGAGAGGGGTGCGACGTAGTCGTCGGTATCTAGAGAGGTGGAGTATCCTGTCCTGATTCCTGTCCTGAAGTCTTTGTCTCCTGATCTGTCCTGGGGACCCTTACCAGCCCTTTGGCCAGGGGGTTGGTCTTCACACCATACTTGGTAACTATGAAATTCATCGTCTTAATAAATGCTCTTCTCTCTCTATCCTTTTCTCTTTGAGTATAGTTGTTGTGTGGATCCAAAATATTATAACTATTGAAATTTTATTGAATTGGCACTCTCGTGAATGAGGGTGTTTGTACTGAAACGCTTTGAGATGGTTCACAACCCACTAATTTAGATAAAGATTTTAAAATTTATTGAGTCTGTGATTATTTTATTTTTGATCAAGAAATGTATTATAAGTCATGTTAATTATCACCATCAACTAGTTCCACCTAACTGGTCCATTGACCAGAGGAAAGAACTATTTGATCAGTGAATGTTTAGTTAGAGAAGAAATAACTAGATCTTGAGGTATGAGGATCATTAAGAACTAAAAGTTCCAGCGGTCTACTTAGTGTTAGTGGAAGCGAGTTGTATGGGCCCAGGTGAGTATATGGTAGTGGAGTATCTGTTGCTAGTACGCCACTGGATCACCCCCCGCCATTGTAATGTGGCGGGGGGTAAATGGAGGGTGGGCGGGGAAAGATGTCTTGCGGATCGCCGCCGCCGGTCGGGCGGTGGGGATCTGCCCGACATCATAATGGCCCCATTTGTGTGTCATTGCAAGGATAGTAACATAAGGCAAAAACTGTTAAGCATCGGTGATCCATCGTTAGATGAGACCATTAAGGTGGCTAAGAGTATAGAGATTTCTATGATCTCCTTGAAGGAATTGGATGATAAGGTGATTGATTGTGTAAATGTTGTTGGAGCAGGCAAGTTGTGTATGAAGTCAGGTCATCACAGCAGTAATGTCGCTCCCAAACCCATGAAATCAGCAGGAATAAACTCAAATGGTGTGAACATGTGTCTTAGGTGCAGTAATTCTCCTCATTTCAAAGGTGCAAAGTGTCCGGCCATCAACGTAACTTGCAACTATTGCAAAAGAATGGGTAATTTTGCCAAAGTATGTTTGAAAAAGAAAGGTTACAAGAAACCTGTAGTATGTGCTGTGGAATCTGACGATGAGTCTGATGCTGAAGTTGTCTCTGTCGTTTGGGATGAACGTGTGTGCTGTGGGTGAAGGGGATACCAATTGTGTTCCTATACAAAGTCTTATTGAAGGTGACCCTTCATCTTGCATAGATCCTAATGTAGATATTGAAGTGGGGGCAAGGTTCTTAAACTGCTTGTTGACTCTGGTGCCAGAATAACCATGATCACTCAAAAATTGTTTGAAGAGACTTGGGATAGTTCTCTACAGTTATCCCCTCCTGACCAATCTCCTGTTTCGTATGAAGGTCGCAAGATAGATCTGCTTGTTTTTTTCTAAGAGGACATGATATTTAAGGGAAGGCGAATGAAAGGGAAAATTTAAGTGCCAGGAAAAGGGTCAAACATCCTGGGTTGATTTCATCAGCGTCTGTTTAGCATGATCTTGAAGCTGGGTGCCAGTGAGCAAGTGTTAGATGTGGGCAGTAGCGATGACGTGGGACAAATGTGGAAAGACAATTTTCCATCTGTGTTTGGTGATGCACTGGGTAAGATTTGTGGTTTTAAGCATAGGATTATTGTTAAGGAAGGGGCAATTCCCATTAAACATAAACTCAGGGGAGTACCCTACAGTGTGAGAGACAATTTGGAAAAGGAGTTGAAGGAACTATGTGCAAAGGGGATCATTGAGCCAACGGAGTCCTCTTTGTGGCTTTCTCCGTTGGTTGTGGCCCGCAAAAAGTGTGGACAACTTAGAGTCTGTATCAATTTGAGGTCACTCAACAGGAAGATTTGGGTGGACTCACATCCACTGCCTAAGATAAGTGACTTGTTTGTGTCCACAAGAGGAGCCAAATTCTTCTCCAAACCTGATTTAGCCAGTGCCTACCATCAGGTGGAACTGCATCCTGATTTGCACCATTTGACAGCCTTTCTATCACCTCTGACTAATTTTCAATATCGTCTTATGCCATTCGGTTTAGCAGTGGTGGCTTCAGTGTTTCATGAACAATATTCACAAAAAGTTAGATGGCGTCCTAGTGTTTCAGGATGACGTACTCATTTTCACTGAAGATGCTGTTTCTCATGATGGTACTCTTTACAAAGTGTTGATGCTGTTCAAGGAATATGGGGTGGTTTTGAAGGCAGAGAAGTGCAAGTTTTTTGCAAGGAGGTAGAATATTTGGAGCACGTGATTTCTCAGCAAGGGGTCAGTCCCGGACCTGGTTTGTTGGAAGCTATTGTCAATGCCCCGGCACTCACAGACAAAACTGATGTGAAATCTCTTTTGGGCTTTTGTAAATACTACTCTAGATTCATTCCTGATTTTGCCACCATAGTACGGCCCATTAGCAATCTTTTTAAGAAGGGAGTATAATTTGAGTGCTGTGAAGATTGCATAACTGCTTTTGATCAAGTTAAGTTTATGTTGGAGAAGTGTAAAGCTCTCAAGCTGTTTGATCCTAGCCACTCTTGTTGTGTCACGGTATATGCCAGTCAAGTGGGAATTGGAGCTGCTTTGACACAAATAGTAGGGAGCGTTGAGAACACTGTTGGGTTTTCCTACAGTGTGTTGAGGGCAGCTGAACTTCGGTACTCTGTGATTAGGAATGCGCATTCATCTTGTTGCTGGGCGATTGAAAATTTTCGGCCATACATTTGGGGAAAATGATTTCTTTTACAAACTGATCACAAACCCCTCATAAGCATTCTGGGTGGTAATATGAGCAAGTGCTGTACACCCAGGATATTAAGGATGGTCTCCAGACTTCTACAGTACCAATTTGATGTAAGGCACATCTTAGGAGGTAAGAATGGGAGAGCAGATTTTCTTTCCCACTTTCCCATTGAGAACAATGATCATGATATAATCAGATATGGTGATCGTGTTGATGAAGATTGTGAAGATTGTCTGGTTGCAGCATTGGAAAAACTGAGTTGAGAATGTGTTCCGAAGATGAATGGAAGTCTGCTTTTTAGGATGATTCTGTGTTGCAGGAAGTTTGTACATTTGTAATTAAAGGTTGGGCCAGAGAAAAAGCATTGTTGCCTCCGTTACAACATTTTTGTAAAGCTGAAAATGAGATTTCTTTGGAAGATGGATTGCTCTTACAGTACCGACAAGCCCATTCCACCACAAGTTTTCAGGAGTGATATCATCAAGAAGGCCCACGATGGACACCTGGGAGCCACTCTCACCAAACGTCGCATTGGTGATACCTTTTGGTGGCAAGGAATGGGTGCACACATTGATGAGGTGGTTGCTGGCTGTTGTGTGTGTGGTAACTCAGACAAAAGTCTTAAGATAGTTACCCCTGCTCTCCTATCTATTGAATGTCCGAATGGTCCTTGGATGAAGCTGGGAATTGATGCCATGGGACCCTAGGATTCTTTGTCAGGAGGTTCCAGGTACATTTTGATTCTCATGGACTATGCTCCTAAGTGGCCAGAAATCAAGTTGGTGAGAGATACCAATGCTAAGAGCCTTGTTGAATTTCTAAGGGAAGTTTGCATCAGAGAAGTGTTCCCCGAGTTTGTGGTCTCTGACAATGGAAAGCAGTTTGTAAGCAGTGAGTTCCAAACTTTTCTTGATGTTTCAGGGATTAAGCATTTGAGGAGTTCCTTATATCACCCTCAAACCAACGGTCTTGTTGAGAGGATGAACTGAGTGGTGGGTGAATGTGTCAAATGGGCCAAAGCAGGAAACCATGATGTGAACAAGGCTTTAAGCAGTATGATTTGGTTTTATAGGACCACACCTCACTCTTCCACAAAGGTTTTGCCTTTCAAGCTCATGAGAGGTAGAAAAGCCAACACTAGCTTCAGACTTGGATGGATGTCAAAATGGCTCAAATCTGACTCAGATGTTTTGAAGTTGATGTCCATTGTGAAAGAGAATATGTCTGTGACTCAAACTAAGCAGAAGGAGTGGTTTGATGCCAAGAAGGAAGTTAAAATTGCTCCACTTGAGGTTGGAGACATGATCAGGATAAAAACTCCCGTACAGGTCAAAAAAGGGGAAAGTAAATTTGGGGAACCTTTCAAGGTTTTGAAATTGGTGGGTAATGCAGTGCAGGTTGAAGGTGGTCCTTGGTGGAATCTTGCTAAAGTTGTAAAGGTTCAGGGAGAGTATGGTGTTTCTGATTGTGATGGCAGGGTTTCTGCCCGCATTCACAAGTCTCCCCAACAGGTGAATCTTAGTAGGAGTGCCAGAGTGATTGCTAAACCTGCTAAGTTCAGGTCATAATCCTATTCTTGTGTTCTGTCTTTTGTTGTTGTACTGTGTTCATTTTCATTCCTTTTGTTTTGTATCTTGTTTTGGGAAGAAGGGAAGAAGTGTATTATGTTCTGGTGTTTTGTTTGCTTTTAGGTGGGGCTTTACTATCTCTGTTACTTTAATTAGTCCTACCATAGAACTGCATGACTATGTAGAATGTCACTTGTTGCCAAGTGACATTAGAATGTGTTACTTTGAAATTACAGTTTGCAATTGCAGCTGTGCCTGGTGGAGCCATTACATGCTGCTTGCTCCACGACCATGTAGCCACAGGAATAAACCTATCTAACTGTATCCAGCCTCCAGCGTCCTTACTACACAGTGCTTTGCCAACCCGTGCGTGGTCACAAACCTTTGAGATATTTCTTTGTAACTCTCAAGGACTTGGAGAATACCCCTCTATCACTGCCATCTACCTTGCGACTTGAAAAGTGTCACTGTGTTGACATTAGGCGCAAAACCATTTGCAATTATCAATGTTACTTTGGGACATTAGGTTTAATGCACAAAAACGATTCCTTTTTAAAGTTATCCAATTTTAATGATTCACATAAGTTATTACGTTCAGTGCCTTTCAGAAAATCAGTTTTCAAATGTATTGAGCCACCCAAAATTGCAAATCTAAAGTTCCCCAAAAAGTGATTCTCAAATTAGTAAACAAATAACAATATCTGCATGTCATGAACTGAAGACCTAACATAGAGAAGCTCCCAGACCCTAATAACCACACGGGGCATGAACTAGCACAAATTTGCGGAAGAAACGCTGGGAAAGTGACAGACAGGAGGATCCAAGGGACCGCGCTTGTGGGTGCGACCTGTGTCTGACACAGTGGCCTATGCCACGGCCTGGCGTTTTTGTGTGGCAGACGGCCCGCTGCACGCAGAGGCCAGCAGAAAGTATTGGATGCTGCCGGAGACGGGAATGTGTCGAGCCGCTGTCTGCTGCTGCCTCCCTTCTGGTGAGATAGAGGGACCAGGGGGGTGCGTGAGCGGCCGGGCAGGCATAGGTGTGGTGGACATGGGTGCCGTTGTGCTACCTGAAGGAACCGAACCGCGAGGACGATCCTGAGGAGGCGGCCTGTCCCACACCCTGTGGCCACTGCTGCGACCGGACGCAGACACAAGAACCTGCCTGCCCTACAGGGAGACTAAAGACGTACCCCAGGGGGCCGCTGAAAATCAGGACTCGCCCTGCCGTTGCCCTCCGTTGCCCCCCCTGGCAAAGTGACAGGGGTGTGGGGGGGAGACAGGAACAAGGCCCACACGGGCGGGGCTGCAGCAAGGCCTCCTGTGTGAGGAACCTGGGTGGCACAGAAATTCCGGCACCACCCAGGGTGGCATCGACGGGGACGGGGCCCTCCCCTGAGAGTAATCCAGCAAGAGGTCCTGGTGGGGACATGAGGCATTTAAAGGAAGTCCCACGGGGAGTGGGCTCTCCCATTACAGGACCATTCGAAAACCAACGTGTACGAGCCCATTCAAACGCGGAGGCGGGCGGCTGATGGGCGACCCAAGACACATGCACTAACCCATTGAGGACACCATGATTCCACCATCTATGCGAGGCAGGGAGTGCGGTGAGCGACGCATTACCCCCAGTAACCATATTGCAGGACAGTGGGCCCCACGAATCTCGAGACCCTGCAGTAACCTGGTCGGCCCAACCAAGCTGACTAGCCCCAAATACGAGTGCACGGGGAAACATATCCTGACACTACTCTGTGATCCCTTGTGGAGTAACACCCGGGCCTACAGCGCTTACCGTACTGAGGGCACAGGGGGGCCCTGCTCGCCGACTCCCTCTCTGGCCAGGAACACAGGGCCCCATGCCTCTCTGGCCCCAGAACACCCAAGACCATCAATAATCACAGCACCGATAACCACAGCCATTCCTATCCCCTTCATACACACGGAGTCCAACGTCACCGCAGATGCACCACAAAATCTAAGGCCCAGGCTGGTTCTCTATACATAAACTACACCTGGGAAGACCCTCATGATGTCCTGACACTTCCCCGCTGTTGTGGGGGGCCATCCACGTCTCCCCCCTCCAGGGTACTTAGTCGCAGCGAATATGGGCAAAGACAGGCCACAAAGAGGAGTGCAACAAACTAAGATGGACCAGTTCGCTGCACAGGGGAGCTCATCAAAACTAGACCCTCTGCGTGAGGCCCCTCCTCAGGGCATGAAAATGTATAGCCGGGACCCTCTGGGCTCAAATTCTCGCAGCCAGAGAGGCCTCAAGCACAGTGGTTCAGGCCAAAATTGATGCAATGTCCCTGGACATAGGACTACTAAGGGTTGTTCTCCGCACAGTTGCAGAGAGATCCCTGGCCACGGAGCAGAACATAGCCAAATTGGAGAATGAAGTCTCCACACTAAAAACAACCCTTGCTGACTTAGCTTCTAAAACAGCCACTCTGGAACGCAGAGCAGAAGACGCCGAAGGCCGATCACGAAGAAGCAACCTCAGATTTGTGGGATTCCTGGAGAGAGCCGAAGGTTGAACCCCAGAACTATTCCTGGAAAAATGGGTCAAAGACACTCTCCCCACAGCACAATTGTCTACCATTTTTGTGATCGAGAGGGCTCACCGGGCACTTTTACCAAAGCCACCCATAGGCGCACCCCCAAGGACCCTTATTGCCAAAGTGCCTAATTATAGGGCTAGAGACTGCATACTAAGAGAGGCACGCCAGGAGGGTGATCCTACCTATGAAAATCATGTAATCCACATCTTCCAGGACTACACACACTGAATTCAACAACAAAGAGCATCCTTTGATGGGGTTAAGCAGAACCTAAGGGCAATGGGCCTGCTGTGCGCGCTACTGTACCCCACTAAACTAAAGGTGATGCACAATGAGCGGGCTCATTTTTTCACCACACCCGAGGCTGCATGGGATTGGCTGGAAGTACGAGTAGAAGCCAGAATGGTCTACAGGGGGAAGGAGAGATCAAATATACCTGTGTCGGCACAGCAAAAAGTTCCAATGGCAGTGGGAGGAGGTCCAGAAAGTCATCGCGTTCGACTCAGCGAGTGGAGGTCCGCCAGGACGGATCCCTAGACTTGGAACACACGGACACTGGTGGAGAGGACCAGAGGACACCCCATGTAGACCCTCTCCTGCAACAAACTGAACGAGAGGCTGCAAGCTCCTTGGTGGAGTTGGTTACAGCGTCCAGCTCAGACGCCAGCACGGGAGACGTGTTAGAAGATATGCCACAACCAGATGAACATTGAACTGACACAATTCAGGATAATATAAGTAAACCCCTGAGTGGGAAATCTGTGTGTAAGGGGTATCTGGAGTGTGAGCCAAGCGATTGGACCCAAGGTGGAACCTGGGTGCTAGTGGTGGCCTGTTGTATTGGCCGGTGTAAGTGGGCAGTTGGGCTGGACAGTATTACAGGATGGGTGGAGTCACGCTCCCTCCTCTCGTCTCATTTCACCTACTTCTATATTCTTTTTCTCCCTCAGTTGCACTATACCCCACTCTCAGTCTATTAGCTCTCTTTTTTCTTATGTATTGGGTCCTAATTAGTGTATATTTAAGAATAAAGTGTGCGGAATGAATGGATTGATAGATGAGTAGTGAGTGTGTAGATGTATGCATGGAGGCTGAGAGTTGAGGTGGGATAGCTGATTGGTCCACAGTTGTGACTTGATGCATTTCATTCCACTCTGGCTCTGGATATAATTTTGGATGACTGAGTGTATAGTGTATGAGTAATTTGATTTGAGTGTGGATCAGTGTCATATTTGTGGACAGTTTATATTTAGATCATAATAGTTTAGTCGGAGACAACGTGTTATGGGTTCTACGACACGGATGCACCATGGTGGTGGATGAAGGGAGTTAGTAAGATTGGGAATGCATGAATTTTTGATATAGTGTTTACCCGGGGGGGTTGGGGAAAGTCAAATGTTGCGGGGGATTTACACGTTTTTTTAAAGCATTGACAGTGACGGAACACAGAGCAAGAAAGGCAGGGCCGAGTGCAGATAAACTGACAAATGGGACAATTTAAGATTATAACATGGAACGTGAGGGGGCTTAATGAATTCATGAAGCGATATAGAGTACAGACTTACTTACGCAGACAAGGGGCACAATTAGCGATATTGCAGGAAACCCACCTATTAGACCCTGAAATTCAAAAACTACACAAGAAATGGAGAGGACAATTATACACCTCCATGTATTCCACATATGCAAGGGGGTATTGGTGTGGGTAGCTCCACAAGTCCCATTCCAGATGCACAACTACACAGCAGATATAGAGGCCAGATATAACCCCAATTTCCTAAATGATATACCAGTTCCCCACATCACAGTGGAACAGGCACAGGCCCTAGGCGCAGTAATTCAGTTAGATGAACTATGCGAGGCTATGCAGAGCATGGCCAGATGCAGAGCCCCTGCCCAGACGGCCCACCAGTAGTCAGTCAATTAACTTTATTCGATCTTAGAAAATAAGATCATAAAAGTACAGTACCATACAAAGTGCATATGCAGTAATACATCACATTTCCAATGATTTAAATACAAATAGCAATTTTTATAAAATATAAAAACCAAAGCTAAAAACAGAAGCTAAGAAAACCCTCTATTTGGTGATAACTAAAAACCATCCAATTCATAATATGATGTATAAAGATTCCATATTGGGATAAAAATAGTGTTACATGGCAATTAATCTCCTAGTTGTTAAGGCCATACATAGATAAGATGCAAAGGAAAAGCACACATAAGCATCAGGGAGCATTTGAGGAAGAAAAGAGCTGGGCGATCTTGCACAAACTTATATTCCCGGAAAAATGAACTTTTTACGACCAGATATGTAAAATTTGCAATCACCACCCTGCCTAGTAAAAAGGCCACAGAAAGCAATCAAGGCTTCTGTGATGATATTGCCAATACTTTTAGGAACAAAGTTAACAATATCTATGACTCTTTGGAGGACACCCTCACACATGAGCTAATTGAAGAAACCCATATCACTGACCCCTGCAAAAATACACTTGAGGGCTTCTCCTGGGTAACTAGTGAGCTAGTGGAAACACTCATTAAGGAAACCAAATCCGGGTCCCCTTTAGACCCTTGCCCCCCTGCAGTATTGAGAGGAATAGCGAAGGAGGTGAGTCCTACTCTTACAGAAATTTTTAATACCATGTTTTCCTCGGGAATGTTTCCCGCACTTTGGAAGGACGCGTCGATCATTCCATTGATAAAAAAACCAAGCCTGGACGCATCTGACCCATGCAATTATCGTCCTATCGCCAGGCTGCTTTTCCAGCTAAGATAGTAGAGAAAATCATGAATAAACAATTAGCTCAATTTGTTCAAGAAAATGACCTACTCGACTCCTCTCAACACACTATGGAGACGGCCTTGATTAAGGCTACTGAGGAGATTAGGACGGTAATAGACAGAGGTGGTGCCGCTGCCCTGATCCTTTTGGATTTCTCAGCGGCGTTTGACACTGTTAACCATAATCTGCTGCGATTACGTCTGGAAAAATTAGGGGTAAAGGGTCTGGCTCTGTCCTTGTTATCATCTTTTTTGACGGAAAGAAGACAACAGTGACCCTGGATCGCTTTAAATCGGCCCCTTATGTTCTGCCATGTGGGGTCCCACAGGGCTCATCGCTTAGCCCATCCCTTTTTAATATCTAAGTGTCGGAACTGGCTCCGCTGATCCAACATTTCGGCTTTAGCTTAACATCATATGCGCGATGACACACAGATTGTGGTAGCTGCGTATAAAGATCAAGCCTCCCCTATATTGCAATTTCAAAAATGTGTGCTGGAAATTAACAGCTGGATGGGCAAGCACTGTCTTAAACTTAATTCGGAGAAAACCAAAATAGTGATTTTTGGCAACCTCCAACCTAGATGGGATGGCATTTGGTGGCCTACAGAGATGAGAGAATTGCCAAAACCAGTAGAAAAAGCGAAAAATCTTGGGATATTGATTGACAATAAACTAACATTTTCCCAGCAAACTAATGCTACTGTTTCTGCCACTTTTTACTTGCTCAAGAAACTGAAGAAGGTCCTTCCTTATATTCCTATGGATTCTAGGAAGATGGTGGTGACTGCATTAGTACTATCAAAATTAGATTATTGCAATGGACTGTACTTGAACATGCAGAAACAACATAAATAAAACTGCAGATGGTGCAAAATGCAGCTGCTAGACTCCTACTAAATCTGCCTAAGTACGAATCAGTTTCGAACGAAATCCGAAGACTTCACTGGCTTCCCGTAGCAAGTTGCGTCAAGTTCAAGACGCTATGCTTAGCATATAAGGCCTTGAATAATATGGGACCTGTGTTCCTAAAAAACATATTTTTCTGGTATGATCCGGGTAGACAGCTTTGCTCTACTGCTACCAAGCTGATGATGGTACCCAGGATTCGTACCTCTAGTTGGAGGGGACGAAGCATTGGTTATGGCATGGCCAAGCTATGGAATATGCTTCCAATGCATATTAGGTCTGCAAGTTCACTAGCCTCATTTAGAAAGACTCTTAAGACTTGGCCATTCCAGAATTAGTGCGCAATCTTTTTTGGGCTTTATTTAGTTCTATAGCGCCAAAACACCTCCGGGTATTCGTGCGCTGAATACGTTACATTAACATAACATAACAAGGGGGGGCGTGGCTAACCGCCGAGCATGGCGGCTGTGTGATAGCGGAGCCCCGCGTCAGGCCTGAACAATACGGCGGAGATGCGCTGAGACCGGGACCAGCTGGTGACCCAAGAACACTGGCACAAACGGCGGAATGGGCAGGGACTCGGTGACTGCCCCCAAGAACGGATTCTGCGCGTATCACCCACATTTGGCGGCATCGAAAGTTGGCAAGCGATAACCACCAGCAGCTACTGGGTGCCTCGAATGCAACGAGAGGAGGCACCGGCAGAGGGCCGTGTGGCGGTGGACCAGACGAGGCTTGAGACACTTACCAAGCGGGGGCCTCGTGACGGACTACGGCGTGGTGCAGGAGATTGGACGCCTGAAGGGGAGAGGCGGCGGGAATTGCCCACACACTTGAAACGGCCTAAAATGGCGGCGGAACGTGAATAACACTGAGAGGGCCCAAGTGAGTGCGGCGCTGCATTGTGCTTCATTTTGTGATCTGGGACAGGGCGCTCCAAAAAACAGAGTCCCAGCGCCCTACGGGCTGTTACACGCTGTGAACGGCACTCGGGACCTGTGGTGTTACGAAGCCTTGCATGCGTCAAAGAACGGCACAGAGCGGAGAGGCCAGGCCTGCACAGGGGGGTTGGATTCTGGCCCATAGCTGGAGCGCGATGACTCGGCACTGAGTTCGTACCTACTGAGGCCTTTGGAGGAAATAGACACACGCTACTGGAAGTAATCCTATCTCAGGTCGGAAGTTGTGATATGAGAATCACAGGAAGCAGGGTGATCTGGCATTAGCGGCACATCCTAACAGGTTTCAAGCGGAGGGAGTGAAGCAATCACGTAGTCATTATTCCCTACTTGCTGGGACGCAGCTATAAAGTGGTGGCTGTGGCTTGGGTGTACTCCATGAGTAGCCGTTTTTGACTTGGTCTAACACACATTGCTGGGAACCGCAGGGTAAAGTCTCCCTGCATCTGGAGTTCTGAATGGGATTTTGAATATCGCTGGCAGGAGCAGGCCCGGCATAATCAAGTGGGCACCCCCCCCTTTTTCCTTTGAACGCGATGGGGTGCACGAAGGCTAAACAACTAGACCCCCCGATGTCGGATGAATTGGATAATGGGAACCACACTAACGACGTCCTAGGCTCTGCTGCCGATATTATCCCACCTACAGCACAGGGGGACCAATAGATAAGTTGGACTTAATTCTGAAGGAAATCAGAGACACACGCACGGCGCTTGAGACACAGATGGGCACGATATCTGTGGGACTTACCCTACTCCAGGCGGACCACAAGAAACTAGCTGAAAAAGTCAAATCAAATAAGCTCGCTTTAGATGACCTAATTCCGCAACAGACTCTGCACTCCTCCCGACTGGAATCGTTTCAACAGCAACTAAAGAACCTGCAGGACCGCGTGGATGACGCAGAAGGAAGATCTCGAAGAAATAATGTTAGACTTTTGGGAATACCGGAAAAAAGCGAGGGGTCTAACCCCACTCTCTTTGTGGAGAAATGGCTCAGAGACCATGTCACATCAGAAGGCCTCACGGAGCATTTTAGCGTAGAGCGTGCACATAGGGTTCCTCCCAGACCACCTGCCCCAGGGGCTGCTCCTCGGCCACTTATAGCACGTATTTTGAACTATAAAGACCGTGACACTTTATTACGTGCCGCACGCGAGAATGCTCCTATCCGCTTTGAGAATAAAACAATCTCATTATATCCGGACTTTACTCTAACAGTGCAGAAAGCGCGCGCTACTTTTCAGGAAGTTAAAAAGGCACTCCGTACCCAGAACTTAAAATACGCTCTTTTGTTCCCAGCCAGATTAAAAGTGATGTTTGACCAAAAAGCCTTATTCTTTGATGCTCCGGAGGATGCATTTGAGTGGCTGGAGGTGACATTTCCAGGGCAGTCGACGAGTCCTCTCTTCAATCAAACAGGGGTCCAGCGCCTCTACCGCAACGCAAAGGCAAAGACAGGAATGCTGTAGCTGCGCGCCACCAACGTGGGGACGGAACTGGAGCTGGCCCGCCTCCAGAACAAGTGTCAGATAGCCAGAAAAATGCTATTTTGACTGCGGCAGCCTTGCCAGACTTGGACGTCGGAACAATGGCTAGGAGCAGAGACCTGTCAGAAGATACAAACAACATCTCGGATTCCGAATCCAGCGTGACCCTGTTCCCCATACTTACTCCACAGACTGCGAACGACTATTTGGGTTAACGTTTGACACATTCACGAACTGGTGATGTATAAGCTGTATTTTAGGGGGTCGTTACACGGCCCGCTGGGGTTGTCTGGTCCTGGTCTCTCTTATCATTATAATGGAATGTGGCCTGTGTCGGTTTGCTCTGTCCACAGAAACTAACTGTCAGTTGATGTATGTGGATGGTTTGGTGGTTGCCGCCCCCCCCTTGGCAACTGCATTGCATAGTGTACTATGTAGGATTTTTGTTGAGTTAGTTTTTGACGTTTGGTCCCCTATGTTTCAAGGGGGAACCTAGTATTGGGTTTGTTCATGGGGAAGGTAGGCTCAGCTGTATTTATTAAACTGATTAGAAGAATCAAGGTATTTTTAGAATATATAATCGCAAATCCCAAAATTAAGGATGACACAGCCTAGTAAATACACGTATATCTCCTGGAATGTGAGAGGACTGGGCTCTGTGCACAAGCGGCATAGACTTCTGGCACAACTAAATCGCAGGAAGGCTAACCTGGTATTTCTGCAGGAGACTCACCTGGTTATGGCGGAGGCTCTTAAGTTACAAAAGAAATGGAGGGGACAGTTATTCTGTACATCGTATTCGGCCTTTGCCAGGGGGGCTGCAATCTGGGTGAGAAGTGGCGTCCCTTTCAAACCAATAGAGCAAAAGATAGACACAAATGGCAGGTATGTGCTGGTGAGGGGCACATTAGATGGGGAACACCTCGTCCTCGGAAGTATATACGCCCCAAACACAGAACATGAAAAATTCCTTGAGACAGTCAGTAATATAATGGTAGGGTGGGAGGATCACCCGGGGTTAATAGGTGGCGACTTTAATATGGTTTTGGATGTAGCACTGGATAGATCCCACCCTCCCTTACCAAACACTAGTAGCAGAAAATTAGCTGAGGCGTTACAGGGGTGGGCCTCTGGATGGGCTCTGGGAGATGCATGGCGTCTCCACAATCCACTCAGCAGGGAGTACTCCTTCTTCTCACATCCCCACGACCTACACACTCGAATAGACAGAATTTTTTGCTCATTAACTTTGGTGTCCTCAGTCAGCAATGTCACCTATTTAGGAAAAACTCTTTCGGACCACAATCCTCTGGAACTCACATTGATATGGGGGAAAATTCCTATGCCGGTGCCCACATGGAAGTTACAGCCCATACTTTTAGAGGACTAGATTTTTAGAACTACTATGAATGAGGCAATCACACATTATTTCGACGAAAATGCAGGCACTGCAAGTAATGGCCAGATTGAATGGGACGCTTTCAAAACTGTAATTAGAGGGGTGGCGATAAGCACGAAAGCGGGAGTACGTAAAGCATTAATAGAGCGCCTTACCGAATTAGAAGACCGGATGGGTAAACTTGAGCAGCAGGCGATTACACAGGACTCACAACAGGCTCCACTTAAAGAGGAGCATATTCAGCACGCTGAATTATTAGAAGAGTTGCGGGTAGTGGACTACACCTTGTACACGCACAGACAGCACGCACTGGCTGACAAAGCGGGCCCGCTCCTGGCAAGAATTATTAAAAATGCCCCAATGCAGTCCCCTGTCATAGAAGTTCACACGGTGGAGGGGAATACGGTATGCACCCAATTGGAAATAAACACTGCGTTCCAACATTACTATGAACAGTTATACGAGTCTCCTGGGGTGCCGCAGGGTATAGATCATGCCCCCTTTTTCGAAGATTTACACATCCCGCACTTACCAGTTGCTTTTCAAGAGGATCTAAAAAAACCTGTGACTAGTATGGAGATTAGAGCTGCGATTAAAGCTATCCCAGAAATAAAGCACCAGGTGGGGATGGCTTACCCATAGAATTTTACATGGCCTACATAGACTTATTGACCCCTCATTTACAACGCCTTTTTCAAACTTCTCTCGACACTGGCACATTGCCGCTTACTACTTTACAGGCGCTGATGGTCCCATTACCAAAGCCAGGGCGGGATAGTGTGGAGATGGCAGGGTATAGACCATTGTCGTTATTGAATTCGGACTACAAAATTCTAAGTAAAATACTTGCGGATAGACTGTCCCAATTTATTCCCAAGTTAATCCATATCGACCAATGTGGTTTTGTACCAGGTAGAAACACGGCCCTTAACATTAGGAGACTACACCAAATCATGCAACATACGGCTTCAATTGAGGGCCTGCAGGGCTGTATATCTCTGGACCTGCGCCAAGCCTTTGACTCTTTACATTGGGATTATATGTTATATGCCTTAAGGAGGTTTGGTATTCCAGAGGAATACATTAACTGGGTGAAGTTACTGTACACTAGCCCAACGGCTAGGGTCAGAACAGGAAGACACGTCTCGAAACAATATTCAATTGCGAGGGGTACGAGACAAGGCTGCCCACTGTCCCCCTTATTGTTTATAATTGCTTTGGAACCGCTCTTATGCACAATCCGTCATAAAGCAGGGCACAAGGGCATACAAGTGGGTATGACACCGCATATAGTATCTGCATACGCGGATGATATCATATTATATCTTAATAACCTCACTAACGATTATGACCCTTTGCCGGCTATTTTTGCTACTTTTTAAAAGCTCTCAGTCCTAACAATAAACTAAACTAAATCTTATGCATATTTCTTTAAAGATAATACGCAAGCAGACGAGGTGGGCTTCGGGGAATGGACTTTCAAAATAGCGCCGGTGACATTTAGATATTTAGGCATACACGTTTATAGGGAAACACAGGACCTACTGGATGGAAATTTAATGCGCACTATCGGGACACTTAAGTCACAGATAAAATTTTGGATATCCCTGCCCCTATCAGTGGCGGGAAGAGTAGCAATTAGCAAGATGGTGGTGCTGCCCAGATTACTATATTATTTTACTAATATCCCAGTGCTTGTCCCGGCTCCGATTTTTAAATTACTGGACACACTAATAACTGAACTGATATGGGGCACTGGGCGCAGGAGAATAGGATTAAAGAAGCTCCAACTGGACACGAGAAGTGGAGGATTGGGAGCGCCGGACTTGAGGGCGTACTGCTACGTCAGTCAATTACAATGGTTAACATATTGGATTGTAGGCAGAAATCTACAGGAAATTGATATGTCTCAACAATCTTGGGAGCGTGGACGGTTACATAAACTTATGTTACCGGGGGGAAGAACTACTCCGATTACCTCTCATTTACTGAAAGTGGCGTTGGCATACTGGAAGAAGGCAGTGCGCTACACAAAGCCAATGACCCCATACGCACCTAACATACCATTACTTGGACTGCCATTACAATCGGGGACCGTCACATGTAGATCTATACTGGCTTGGGAGGAGGCGGGGGTAACCACTGTAGGGGCTTTCTTTACCGATGGGGACATCATGACTCATGATGCTTTTGTCCGTCTACACGGGGTACCAGACACACTATTTTTACTACACGCGCACATTTCTCGATTTATACGCACCACATGGGCACCAAATGGCCAGGAACCATTACCGCATGCACTATTAAACATGCAATACCTGATGGGGAACGGCAGACATATCACCAAATGGTTATACAGGGGTATCCGTAGTGATGGCGGCCCCGCTTCTCTCCATTCGCGAGAAATGGACCATGGAATTGGGCCATGAGTTTAGTGACAAGGAATGGGAGGTTATACTAGAACAACCCAGGAAAACCTCCAGAAACCCCAAGTTTAAATTTATTCAATTGATGGTAGTGCATAGAGCTTATTTGACACCATACAGACTGCACAAGATGTTCCCTGAAGTGGCGGACAGTTGCCCCCGATGCCAAGCACCAAATGCGAAATTGTTACACATGATATGGGACTGCCCGAGATTGCTTACTTATTGGTCTAAGGTGCACAAAACCTTGCATGAAATTGCACCAGTACTAAACGATGACACCCCAGAATACTGCATACTGGGACTAGGCCCTAGAAGCAAGAAGTTAGGCCCCGTCCGTAGATTCATGAACCTTGCTCTTATATTGGCAAAGCGCAATATCACAAAGCGGTGGAAGTCACTCATAGAATGGTACACCGAAATGGTTAGATGGGGTAGAGCAGAGGGGGCTGAAATTTACAGAGAAGAGCAAAGAGGCCTGCGTAAAAATATGATATCACTGGACTGGAACGTACTGTTGGAGGGATTCATAGCTATGGATGTGCAGGCCTGTTGAGGGAGGGTAATAGTGCGCACTAAGATCATTATGCCTGATTCTTAGCTAGCCGGGAGATACAATACGTGTAATCACTGATTATTACTATGTTATTTAAGTGGTGTATTCATGGAAATTGACGAGAGTACTATGATTTTGTGTTTTGGGAATTATGTGGCTATGTTTCTTGCAGCTGAGTCAGTGGGTGGGATGGGTGGGGGTTTATTTTACAGGAGTTATTGGGTTTAAGCAATGACCCACTTGCCAGAAAGAGACAAACAGAGTCTATTGCACAAGATGAAACTGGTCGTACCATCAGAGCTTTATGTTTAGAACCAGCATGGACGATAAGCAGGAATTTAACAGAGTGTAAATTTGCCGATTATTGCTTGGTATGTGATTATGTTGATACGTTGGGGATCACGTTAATGTTGTGCTTTCTCCCGAATATGTATTAGCGGTAATGCTATTGTTAGAGGGTATGAACCCCCCTTTATAGGCGAGAACTACCGGCTGTATCTTTTTGTCTGTTGTGTAATTTCAATAAAAAACTATGTTTTAAAAAAAACATAACATAACAAGATAAGGTGAAGGTTAGATTGGGAGGAGGTACCATCGCATGGGCAAACTGGCAATTCATTAAATGAGTAAACTCCCGCAGGAAAGCCCAGCATGCATGGGATAAGGTTTAATCTAAATCGCACCAATACATACCGATGTCAGATATTTGTAACAAAACCAGATAAGAATTTAAATCAAAAGGAATGGAGGGGAGCCCCAAGTATAATGATACCACGGTTTTGTTACAATATTGTGCGTGTCTATCGCTTCACCTGTGCAAGCTAAAACGAGTTTTCATTTCAGCTTTAGAGATTAAATGACAATTGAGTGGATCCTTATAGAGGGATTCAAGACCCAATACTATCAATATTTCTTTTACATATTGAATCCATGGTACCTTTTGAGTCTGATCAAGAGTTAAACAATCCTTAATAATGTTCTGTGTTAATACCACCATATCCCTCTGCCAAATCGAATGCCAAAGTAAAAACGGAGCCAGGGATATAAAATCTGAAATATAGGGAATGTTCAGCTCTTTATGCAAATTAAAATTTGAGCAGCTTTTAGGAAGGGCTAGCAATTTCTTATAAAAACAATCTTCTATTCATTGTAATGCATCAGCCTTCATTGTTCCCCGAATCCCTGCCCCATATGTGGCTGATGAGATAGCTTTTGAAGAACAGATCTTTTTAATTGGTTCCAAATTTTTTCACAACGGAAAATATGGCCATAATGTTCTTTTCTAACACATTACATCTATTCGTTACCATATTTGACCATGTGCCCGAACTATTAAATAGAACGCCCAAATATAAAAAGGTCTGGGTAATTTCAACTCTGCGGGCAGAAATATACAAAGAAGGAAGTCTTCTTGGTTGTTTCCCTGTTATTAAAATATAGGTTTTTGCTTCGTTAACCTGGAGGTCCAGTGAAGCCATTTAAGACACATAGGGCCAGATGTAGGTGGCGAAATACCGCTCGGTAACGCCGAAATTCGGAGAATTTCAGCGTTACCGACCGGTATTTGGCTGAGTGCAATATAGGTGAGTTCATACCTACATGCAAAATAAGGAATCGCAAAATAGCGATTCCTTATTTTGTTCTTGCATTTAAGGAATCGGAAATACCGATTCCTTAAATGCAATGTATGTAGCACTAAAAATAGTGCACTTGAGCCTTAAGGAATCACTAATTACCACCAACTTCAAGTTGGTGGTAAGTAGCGATTTCCTTTAAAAAGCACTTTTTGCTTTTTCAAATGTAGCCATGTGGCACACATCCATGCCCGTAGGGCATGTATGTGCGCCACATGTGCACACATGCACATTTCAGGGTGCAACAGGGTGTCCTTTGGACACCCTGGCACCCTTGAAATACCTCCTGCTATTAGCGATTCGGTAATACCGAATCGCTAATAGTGAATATCTTCCCATTCATTCCTATGTGCCTCCTAGCCCATAGGAATGAATGGCTAAGTATTCCTTAATAACGAATCTCAATTACCGATTCGTTATTAAGGAATGTTAAGGAATCGCTAATATTTTAGCGATTCCTACCTACATTCCATTTAGCGAGTCCTTAATAGCGATTCGGTAAAAATCGCTATTAAGGACTCGCTAAATTGAAGTTACCTACATCTGGCCCATAGTTATCAATAAGCTTTTGCAGTGCTAAGCCAGTCCTGGCTATCAATGCGGCATCATCTGCGTAAAACAGTATGGGACTACGTATTTTATTGGCCATGGGGACATCAGTTGCGGAATTAACCACTGCTGATTCCACACCATTGGTGTAGAGGGAAAACAAAAAGGGAGCCAGGACACACCCCTGCCTGACTCCCCTAAGAATAGGGAATGATCTTGTGCATTCCCCCTGGCTGCCATATCTAACACACGCAGAAGATTGGGAGTATAATTGGCGTATGAAAGATATTATGGCTTCATCAACACCCATTTCTGTCATAATACTCCATAGCTTACTATGTGAGACACAATCGAACGCTGCCAAGAGGTCCATGAATGCCATGAAAATATTTCCTTCTCTAACTTGGGTGTACTTGGCTACGATTAGGTTCAGGTTTAAACATTGGTCCAGAGTCCCCATCCCTTTTTTAATACCATATTGTGCAGGTAATAAAATGTTTTTGTCAGTGGTCCAATCCTCTAATCTGTTTAATAATAGACGGCCCATTAACTTCACTGTGCCATCCAAAAGTGAGATGGGCCTGTAGTTTATGGGCAGTGACTTATCCCCTTTCTTATGTATTGGTAAAATGATTGTGTTCTTCCATGAAACTGGAGGGACCCACTACCGGGATTGCATTAAAAACGTTCATCAGAAGTGGAATCCAGAGGTCTGGGTTTTCAAAGAAGAAGTCAATAGGGGCCCCATCTGGGCCAGGGGCTTTAGCACTACTGCATTGCAGTAAACCACATTTTACCTCTGCCATAGAGAAAATAATAGGGGTTTGCATATTATTGATCACCACATTAGGGGTTAAATATTCCCTTTCAGAAACTGATCCAAATATATTTGTGTAATGGTCAACCCAAGCATCCTCTCCCACATGTACATCTAAAGTTGGACCTATATCTTGTTTCAAGAATGGTGCATTGATTATAGCCCAGAACTCTTGCATTTTTTGAGAAGGCAGCAGTAAGTTTTCCCAGGCATCCTCCTTCAAAGCTCTAAGTCTATATCTCCTGCTTTCCTTATATTGGAAGCAGAGATATGTGACCAATTCCTTATCTTTTGTTTTTTTTCTTAGTGCATATGTAACTTACTGAGTGTTTTGGTGCAAGCAGCGTCAAGCTCTAAGTCTATATCTCCTGCTTTCCTTATATTGGAAGCGGAGATATGTGACCAATTCCTTATCTTTTGGTTTTTTTCTTAGTGCATATGTAACTTACTGAGTGTTTTGGTGCAAGCAGCGTCAAGCTCTAAGTCTATATCTCCTGCTTTCCTTATATTGGAAGCGGAGATATGTGACCAATTCCTTATCTTTTGGTTTTTTTCTTAGTGCATATGTAACTTACTGAGTGTTTTGGTGCAAGCAGCGTCGAACCAACGCGGAGCCGGTGATTTAAAAAATCCTCTTCGGGACGATAAATTGCTTTCCACGCCATTCAGTATTGATACAAATGCCTGCACTATGCACAAAGGTTCACTATAAAAATCTAGGCAAGTCAATATTTCCTCCTGAGTATTCCCAACTATGGTGGGTATTAGTTCAGCTTTATTTATCTTAGCCCATTTAAGGACCGTACCATTCCTTCTTGCTATTGTTGGCGTGGGATTTCTCCTATCAGACGATTTAAAACAATCTTTCCAATGAATTTGGAAGGTAATAGCAGCGTGATCACTAAAAACTGTAATGGGGGTTTGTATCTGGCTAAAAAAATAATTTTAATGGCATTGCAACAAACAGGTAATCTATAGTATGCAATGGATGGTATTTCCAAATGTTTTTTCCAAAAAACACATAGATTCATCAATCGGGTTAAGTATTACCATATTTCTTATGGTCAGAAGCCTATTCAACGCATTACCATATGGGGTGTGTAGAAAATGCAACGGTACAAAACCCTCTTCATCAATCAGACCACATAATGGTGTCAATATTGTGGTACAGCTGTGAGCGTTAAAGTCGCCCTTCCACACTATATTCAGAGGATTATGATGGTTAGTCGTAACTCTATCAATTGCACTCTCTAGTGAATCAATCACCTGGGACATATTGCCCTCAAAGTTGTTATTGTAAAAGTTAATTAGCAACATAACCTCTGCACCAGGCCCGTTACAAACTATAAGATGGAAGTAAGGGGACTTCTTAATAGTCTCAAAGATTTTCGCACATAGTGTGTTTCTAATCAGAGTCAAAAGGCCTCCTCTAGCTCTACCTGACCTTGAAGGGGTCGCTGGAGTTTGAAATGTGCGGAATCCATCAATATGGACATTGTCAACTTACCACGTTTCTTGTAGGCATACTAGATCTTATTGATGTATAAACCTGGTCCATTCTGGGTTGCTCAACTTAGATCCAAGCTCAGCTATGTTCCAATGTAATGATTTTATCATATCTCTTCTGGGTTCTGCTAGATGACCGGCTATTGTAGAGTACTCCACCTGCTGAGCCTGAATGTTCTGAGTATGCTGAGCTTCCCTACCAGCCTCTTGTCAATCACATGCTTCCAACCCCTCCAGGGCAGCACATTTATTATCCAAAGCTATTGCTGCTAAGTGATTAGGATTTTCCAGGGCGCTTAAACAAGGGGGTCCAGAATTACTAATGCGCCCTGCGCCAAAAAAACTTAAGACCCTGTGGTCTTTAACAGAACCCCAATGGACCCCCCATCATCAAAACCATGATCTGCCCTTATAAGGCTAACAGAAGACTCCGCTCAGATGAGCTCCAACTAGCAATGGTACCCAGGATTAAGAAGGCCAGAAGTGGCGGCCGGCGTTTTTCATACAATGCCGCGAAACTCTGGAACACCCTTCCGCTGCATCTTCGTAGGGAATCCAACCATCTCACATTCCGGAAACAGCTAAAGACCTGGCTTTTTCCGTAGGGGGTTTGTTCATCTCTAGTGGCCGCTACAGCGCTGGGATGCTCCCGGGTAGCCATGCGCTATATAAAAACTTTTTCATTTCATTTCAATGGTAGTGCGTAAATCTGCGGCACAAGATAGAGAAAGCATTGCTAGCAGATTGACATAGAGGCTCAGACCTCCCAAGGTACCTGATGATGGGCACACGGGTCCCCAGTACATGCCCATTTATAATCCGACAGGTGGCGGTGGCCTGGGAGCAGGCGTTCTCTCGGGTTATTCGCAGGGCACCATACACAAACTCACACCCTCTACAACGGTTGCAGGGGTTCCACCAAATCCAATCAGTCATGGATCTCCAAATAGTACGAAGGGGGATGCATGATGGCTGGGGATTTATACGCGAATGGGACATTTCTGACATATGATGAGGTGAGGGAATGGAACCAAATTCCAGAAGGTAATTTTCTACAATATACCAAAATATCACACACAGTTCGCAAAATATGGCTCTCTTTTGTAGAAGAGCCGACAGAGTCGCACACACTAGCATTGCTGCTTAACCCGGGGTCTACTAGAGGCCAAATTTCCCGCTTTTATAAGGCCCTCAAAGAAGACCACACAGTCGATACGTCTCTGATAAAAGGCAATACGTCTGAGGACCTAACGGTTCCCCTTACTGAAGGAGAGTGGAAAAAAGCATTCACACAGGTGTGGGAGGTAGCCAGCAACACCAGGTTCAAGCTTATTCAATTCCACCATGTATATCGCACCTACCTGACACCCCAGAGGCTTGCCCGTTTTAACCCAGAGCACCCCTCACATTGCCCCCGATGTGGCGCAGACCCTGCAACCTTCCTGCACATGACTTGGTCATGTATCCACCTACAACAGTACTGCCGTCAGGTAATCCAGATAATCCGCACTGTCACAGCCATTAAAATAGAAGTGACTATTAAACACTGCGTGCTGGGGGTACTCCCGACACCTAAAAAGGGAACACGTACACGATACAAATTTGCACTCCTAAGCCTAGTTTTAGCAAAATGATGCATTGCGATACATTGGACTCAAACCCTCCCCCCAAAATTGGACAAATGGCATGCAAAAATGGGGTGTAGTGGAAGAAAGCTGTCTGAAAACAGTACGCACTGACAAGAACGCAGAATGAGACCTTGAGGACTCGGGACACATGCTGGAAGGACTGCAAAGACCTGACACCCCCCTAGAGCCTGACTCAGACGAAATGCAGATAACACAACCCAACTTCCCCCTGCCACACACGGAGACTGTGACAGCTAGGTCCCCCACACATAGGAAAGACAGCTATCGCCGAGTAGTGAGGATCCCCACTTGACCTCGAATGGTAGTCTGATACCCGGCCCCAACAATGTACAGAACATATGGTAATCATGTTTTTTAGATAAATACCGTCACTAGTCACTGCTGCGAGTTGTTGTTGGGTTGTTTTCTTTTTTGATATAGTTCTTCCTTCTGTAACTCCTGCATTCTGATTGCAATGAACACTGCTGCACATAAATAGTGCCTGGGTGAGTAAGCCCTAGTACTTCAGACACGCCGAAATGTAACCTGGCCCTATGGGCAGATTACGAGAATTGTAAAATGAAAAATGTGCAAATTATTGTGACAAATAATGCAATACTATAATAAAAATATTTTTTTTTAAACATATGGCAGCCAAGCTACCTACTCCATGCCATTGTAGTGATGTAGAAATATCACAAACTAGGCCCATCTTATACATAGGCAAAGGCATTTTTCAAATGTTACATACCAGCATGATTAACTTTTTAACTTTATCATGTCTGCATAGTTTATAACTATGACCCTGTGCAGCAGGTATGTCCTCAGAAGTCTGTGTTTTTTTGTCCTACTCATTATCAGTGCCTTTGTCTGTTATGATGCGGTCTGCCTAAAAAAACATCTTCACATTCAGTGAGTGATGGCCTGGCGTATTTTTATATATGTGTTTTGCCGCAAGTCATAGGCAAAGTGAAATATGAGTGATGTGATGTAAATGACTCCAATCAAAGTGGGGAAGTGGGCAACTTTGTCAAATACTTTTTTCACACTCTGTAACTGGGCAGGCGTCTTAGGGACGTGAATGAGTGTTTCTGAGAATGGGTCTCCTTAGTCTGTTGTGTAAACCCGAAACAGCACTCTGTAATGTACTACCTGCCCTGGCAACTGTGGTTTGATATAACTAGAAGGTAGTAGTTGCAAAGCTGTGTGTATCTGCAGATGTAACGTGCCTACTTGACTTCTCTAAGGCCCCGATTATGAGTCTGGCGGTCCACGTACCACCAGACTCACGGGGATGTGGCGGTCTCCCATCCGCCCTATTACGATATAGGTGGTGCGACCGCCACAGCCCAGCAGCAGCCGCCATGGAACTGCCTTTCCCTGGCGGGGTTGTGACGGTCAGGAGACAGTTATGTGGGACCACCTAGAAAACCATGGCGGAGAGCAAACAAAGGGGGCCCTACATAGGGCCCCCTAGTGCCTCATGCTCTGTGGATGCACAAAGAGGGGCACAACATACGCCCCCTGTAAGCATGCACACCAGTTCCTGCATTGCATGGTCTTTTCAGTTTTCACTTCTCCATTATTTGTTAAACTGGAGTTAGAATAGTAAATCTTACCCACTCAATACGTGCTCTTTCCCCAATGGTTTTTAGAGTGGAGTTAGAATGGTAAATCTGCACCCCCCCATGCCCACAACACCATTTGTAAGATCTCTCCCCAAAGTTTGTTAGACTGGAGTTAAAATATTAAACGTGATCCACACAGTGTATGTAATTTCCTCAATGCATTTAGTCTGAGATTAGATTATATCCTAATTCGCCTCAAATGGCTGCACTTTCCCTAACGTTTCTTGAAGTGTTAAAAAGCAAATTTGATGTCATGAGTGATATAATATGTGGGGTAATTAGCAGTGCATGATGAGTTATAGTTATTTGAGATAACTCGAACTATAAGTGCTTAATTTCTATGGTTTTGTGTGTGTAAAATCTGAACCTAACTATAACGTCCCTGTAAAGTTTTTTTATTCCATTTTCTAACAACACGTCCATGTAGCCTTTGTTTTTTTCAGTGAATTTCTTGGGCCAGGCGCTCTGGCCAATTCCCCAAAGACACCCAACCTGAGAGAAAGGCACACAGCCCCTCTACCTTGCCAGATTTTGGTCTTTGGGCCCCCATCCCCCTGGGCCCAGCATATTTTGTGGGGTGGGGGCATTTATACTCCTCCCTGGACAGATTTTGAACCCCAGAGACCCAATCGGCCAGGGCCTGGCATATTTCTTTTAGGGGAGGGTGGTACATGGCCCCCTCCCCGGGCTGTTTTGTGCCCCAGGGCCCCACCTCCTGGGGTCCACCACAGTAATTATGGGTGGGGCACACAGCCCTACTCCCCGGGTCAATTTTGACCCTGGACACGCCACCTCCCAGGGCCCAGCACCTTTTGTAACTGGGGAGGAGGGCACGCGGCCCCCTGTGGTCTGGCCAATTACTAAAGAGTGAGGGGGGGCTGCGTGGCCAACCTCCAAGGGCCAGTGTCAGCCCCAGGGCCCCATCCTCCCGGGTCCAGCCAACAAAAGGTGGGTGAACTGGTGCCCACCCAAAGCACCCACCATCTCCTTGCTAGGAGCCTCGTGGGGAGCCCCAGCAGCCCCAAACAGCTCCCTGCATCCAGTGGGAGCCGGCATTGCTCCCACCCACAGGGAGCAGCTAAAAATGCTTTTCCCTGCAGGTGGAAGCAATATTCAGATCTGAGTTATGCTCCCAGCAGGAAGCATTTTTAAAGCTCCCGCAAGCTGAAAATGGACTTCATGTTTGCTCTTGCTTGGCGGGAGCTTCGAAATTGCTCACACATGGGTTTCCATGCCCTCGTCAATGCGGGCAGGGAAACCGCTATCCCCCATGAGTGAGCACCCCAGGACATATCAGGAGCTGGCCTTGGGGGATGGGATCTCCAGGGACATTATTGGCTCTGAGAAGGGGGCCCCTCCCTTTTCAAAATGTGGCCAGGCCCCGGGACCAAAATCAGCCTAGGGAGGGGGCCATGTGGACCCCCTCCCCATTACAAATGTGGCCGGGCCCAAGGAGATGGGGTACCAGGAGCCGAAATCGGCCTGGGAGGAGGGCCGTGTGCCCCCTCCCAATTTATGTTAATGGCCATGCCCTAGGTGATGGGGTACCCAGGGCCAAAATTGGCCTGGGGAGTGAGCCTGCATGGCCCCCTTCCCCTTATGAATATCGGCTGGACCCCAGGGATGGGGTCCCTGGGGCTGAGATTGTCCTGGAGTGGGGGCCACATGTGCTCCCTCCCCCATAATAATATTATTAATTCTCCCTGGGACCTGGTCCACCTGGGGGGCAAAATAGAAACAAGCGCAGGTAAATGCACTTGTTTTTTAAACCGTTTTGTTGCAGATCAGTGAATCCTCCATTATTTGCAGCAAACGTTTCAGAAAAAAAGGTTTTGGCCCCTGCAGGAGACCTTGTGGGATCCCACCACTAGGCCTAGGGGGTCAGAGTACTTCTACCCTGCCACCTTGTGTTTTTTTTTTATGATATTCTTGGGACTCGGGCGACTCCAGAGTCCCAAGATGACTGCCAACATTTCCTGGTTGAAGTGGTTTTCAGCACTTAGATGCATTTTGTATGAACGTGTGTTAAAATGACCAGATAGTGGGATATTAAAATTGTTAAATGTGTCTCATTGTTTGTCTTTCTTGCACATCATTTATTTAACCCTGTTGCATAACGGTCTCCCACTGTCACATAATTGCAACGCCTCTGCTTGTATTCATGTTTAACATTCCTCACTGATTAGCTTGAGGGCTCAGTGGCTGACGTCACTTCAGTGGCCTTGCCAGCTAAAATCTTGACCACTGCCACTAAGTTTTGTGGGCAGTGGAACATTTGGTTTCTCTAGAGGACTCCTTATTAGGGCCTGATTTAGAATAGAGTGATTATGATAACCTCTCCAGTTTCTAGATATATCTAGAAGAGAATATGCCTTCTGAATTTCTTCCAACATAAGAATGGTAAGAAAGAGAATATTGAGCTAGTAGAGTTTCTGCACAAATTTGCATTTTCTCTATTACCGCCCAAATCTAAATCAGGGTGTTAGTTTACTAGTCATATTCCAAGACCACTAGCCATCTTGCACTGAATGTTAGACCTGGCCACTAATGGCCTGAATTAGAGTTTGGTGGATGGGTACTCTGTCACAAATGTGACGAATATCCCGTCTGCCTTATTACAAGTGCCATAGGATATAATGCACTTGTAATAAGGTGGACGGGATATCTGTAACTTTGTGATAGAGTAGCCCATCCGCCAAACTCTAATCTGGCCGTAAGACTTTATTACCTGGCCCATAGGCAATCTATAGTGTCACTTTTCACACTGAGTGAGTTCCCTCTGTTCATCTTTGCAGGCGGCCATCGGGTTACTTGGACATTTTAATGACCCCACTTGTTTCACAGCTATATGAGCAAAAACCCAATGAGCTGTGGAGGTCAGATAAGAAACTAAAGCAGAGGGCATAGGCATTGTAGTCAGCCTGATACATTTAGCATTCTACTGTGCAGCACTCACTGGCTGTAGTAAATAGAGTACACATTAAATCACAAAGTGTACGCAGGAAACTCAAACCTTTCCCCAAAGCTTTACAATTGAACCTCTTACCACAAAATAACTATTAATTGTGTATGATGTTATTTCTTGCCCCCATAAGGTGTTAATACTTTCTTGTGGTTCGCAGTATTCATGAATGTAACTGCCCAACTTTCCTGCACATTATTAAAATGAAAATGTTCTTTTAACAATCAGACTGGGTAAATACAGTTGAAAGGACTGAACCAGTAATGGCATTCCTGACAATCTTTGCCAAAGTATTTACATCTTTGACTGATATTTCTGTGAATTGCCAGAGGAAAAAATGTTTATTACATGTCGCCTGCAGCAGTAAAACCTGCTAGAGGAATGTCCCGATACTTAGAAGGAGAAAAGCAGCATTACCAGGTCGCCGTCCAGTAATATAACAACATTGCCTGGTTTTTACAGCACATGTTTTTAATTGTATGTAAAGCAAAAATTCCGAATGAACTGATTATAAGATATTTTTCTACTCTACATACTTATCACCCACTTCAGAATAAGGGTCACACTGCTTTTCAAATTTATAGTACTATCAACACAATGAGTTTGTTATGTGTGTCTCACAGTATCTGATTTCTGTCCCTCTACTGAACCCATGAGAAAGCCTTGAGGGCTTGACCATTCTACCTTTGGGGAGTCAATTTACCCGAGGACATGAAACACCATTGGTAAAAGATAATAGCCCCATGGACACTAGCCTGTAACCACTAGCTACCAAGGGTTCCGGACAAATAACCTTAATGTGTATACAAATTAAAAAAATGGTACAAGGATGCTCTCGGGATTTAATGATTCGTTTGTTAAAACAAATAATTGCCAGGTCTCAAAGATGGTGCTGCTAGATGCCAGTGTTGATTCAAACTTATGCCTCTTTCTTCCATCACCCTTCACTTGTATTTTTTTATATCACTCTTGCAAGTTCTTTTTCATCCCTCCATTTTAACTTTGTCATGTTTTTGCTGTCTTTCTTTTCCTCTTTCTTTCCTGTCTTTCTCTTTCCTGCTCTTGGTCAAAATCCAATGATGAAAAATAAGTCCTAGTCCACAGAATGATTGCTGATTCCACCAGTTTCAACCACATGCACAGAATGAACAGTGCTCAGGATAGTTCGTCAATTTGATTGTTCTACTTGAGTCAGGAGGGAATGTGAATAAGGCAATTGGGAACGAGGACATGGAGATGGAACATCCTGATATAGAAAGGATGAAAACTTGCTGGCAAATGAAAAACGCCTATAAAATGAATAGACTTTACTATACTTCATCCCAGTAACACCTACATTTCTGAGATGACTAACCTTAACATTTTACCTGACAGCCCAAAATATGACTCTTCAATACTGGGTCTTTCAGTTATTGTCATGCTTGAATCATTATACGTAGTCAGGCTAGAATCCCCGGTACTTTCATATACATAGTTATACAGTGTTAAAAATAAAATGGCAATAGGCCTACCAACAATGTTTTGTTTAGTAGCACACCACCTTATTGAGAACAGTCCAAACTTCAGCCAGTGAGGTGGAAGGGCTGAGCTCTGTACTTGCCCTAGATGAAATCATGGCTTAAGTTTTCTACTAATGAACAGCAAACATGTAATGTATGAGGAAGTCCCTGGAAAGATCTCTGCTCTTGACTGCCTCATATATTACTTTGACTGGGTTTCAGGTCCCACTTAGTCTTCCCTGGTCTTCAGCCAGTCCTAGCTTCAGTGAAGATTCCTATAAGTTGTTTCTAAGTGATTTCAACTGGCCCAAGAGAGTAATATCAACCACCCCCATGGAAGAGGAGATGATGTCTCTAATCAAATCCTGCTCAGACTGTGGACTAATTAAGATTTACGCAGATGATCCACACAATCATTGCATTTATTGTCTTTATCCATTGTGTGCAATGTGCTCCTCTAAGCACTTCTAAGAAGGTGGCATGAAAATGGAAGCACAGAGAGCTCCCTTAACTGGAGCTCACCACTGAAGCCCCTGCAGCTGCCTCTGAAAAAGGTAAAACCAAACCTTCAGAAGACAAGGTGTTGAAAAAAAACAGAGGACTATCCTGCTATTACACCACCTGCCCTACTGACCTTATCAACAATGACTTCATCTATGGAAGTCCCATCAATGACATACCCATCAGCATCAACCCCCCATCAACTACCTCATCAACATTGATGACAACCACATAGATGCCAATCACATCATCGACCACAGCTCCGGTTTGCGTAGTGTCATCACTGATCCCATCGGCAATGGAAGACCTGTGTTTTCTACATCTATGGAGGCTCCACCAGGTTACTGCCATTTGCAACTGAAAGTCTCAGCTCAGTTGCCTCTGCAGATCTCGGACTTTGAGTTAAAGTGAGATGTCATTGATCAGGTGCAGGCCTTAGACGGGGCTTATAGCACAGCACAGCTAGACATACGCAATAAACCTGAACATGAGGAAGGAGACTATGAGTCACCTGAACACTGAAACACAAATGTTCCACTGCATAATATGAGGAATATGCTACTCAGGTTCAGTCATAAGAAAAGGTGAGTAAGGGGGTACATATGGCCTTATGAGACATTACAGGGAAACTTCAGTGATACAGCTCCCCGTCATCTTCAACACTACTCTGCAATACATGATAGAAACCTTTCAAATGCAACTTGCTCAGCTTGAACACCTTTAGCCAGCACAGGGTTTGCCATACAGCCTACCTCCACAACCTGCTTCCACGACACCTCAACTACAGTTATGTGGGCCTCAGATACACCTTTCACATAACCCACCAGCACTGTCTCCAGTGAAGGAATTACTACCTGCAACACCAAGCTATATAGAAGAAGTAGAAGACTCATCAGACAGTGACCAGAAGTCAGATCCAGAAGAGTAGGAAGATGAGGTTGCAAATAAGGAACATGACTCAATCATTAATGCAGCAGGGTAAAGACATTCAAAGAATCCAATAACGACTAGGTCTGCTCCCCTAACAGACATGCAGGCATATCAACAATTTGGGGCTTAGGGCTATGTCCATGGCAGCAATTTCCAAAATGGCATCAAAGTCATTGAATATTCTCAGCCACTATGACCGCCCAATGAGGTACAACATCTCACCCTTGATTGATTTGATCTCGGATTTTGGGAGAAAGGAGGAGGCAAAAGCAAGCCTCAAGGAGGGAGTTACCACCACGACTACCATTATTGATGTAGCGATGGACTTCTCACCACAGGTTTTCATTAGCTAGCAGGTGGTGCAGTCCTGAGGAGGCCAGGATGGCTCAAGTCAGCTCATTCTGCCCAAAATACAGGTGAGGATACTAGACATGCTCTTCCATGGACACACCCCCTTTGACAAGCATTTGAACAATGCTTAGCAAACTATAAAAATGGAGATTGATATAGCTAGCTCCTTGGGGCTGTACAAAATAGGCATACCCCTCCATGTCCTTTCCTGGCTATAAACATTCACAGGCCTACAGGGGTTCCTACAACCAATATGGTGAACAAGGTCACTAGTATTACCTTTCTAAGAAATTTGGCTATGACCATGGGTATTCCTTAGCTAGAGGCCAAGGACATTAGAGGTACCACAGGGTGGCAGGAAATAAGAGGGGTACCTCACAATTGCATTCCCAGAACAACACCAAGTAAACCTGGTGTTGTCATCCGCCCCAAATACACCACTCAGGCATGAGATGAGGATTTCCCACTTTGCTCCAGTATTGGTCAAGATTACCACCAATTGTGGGTACTTTCAGATGGTACTGTAGTGCAGTTTGGGTACATATTGGAATTCATGGGCAGATCACCCAGTCATCCACCCATGAAGGAACACTATCTGCATCTGCTAGAGCTTCAGCGGGAAATTCTCCTCCTTCTTCTCAAAGAATTGATTGAAAAGCTACTGAAGTTCCAAATGTATTAGGATTTCTACTCCAGGTTCCTCCTGGTTGGGAAGAATACAGGAAAATGGAGACCTATTCAGAACCTCTGAGAACTCAATAAGTGCATAAACAAACATTCCTTTCCTTGCAAGCGTTCCTACTCCTGCTGAAGGAATTAGAGTTTCTTATCTCTCTGGATTTATAAGATGCCTGCTGATTATATGTTCTGATATACCCATACCACAGGCAATATTAATGATTCTCCTTGGTGGGGCAGCACTACATGCTAAACGTGCTCCCTATTAGCATGAAATCCACTCCCTGGATATTCACAAAGTGCCTGATCCCCATGGCAGACTTCCTACGGAGACAGCGTCTCTAGATCAAACTATACTTGGACTACTCGTTCATAAAGGCTTTTTTGGAAAAAGAGACTTAAGCCTCCACACTAGCTTGTGTCAACATCACCTATCAGTTAGGTCCGATGTTAAATGCACAAAAGTCCTCCATCAATCCTGCCACAAGAATTCAGTTCCTATGAGTGATTCTGGATACGCAGCTTGTCAAGGCATTTCCCTCAGCAGAATGGGCTGGAAGGCTTCAAACACTGGTGCCAGCATCTGTTGCAGAAAGTCTGTGCCAGCCAGGACTTACGACTTGCTACTCAACCTAATGTAATGATACACAGAGGTAGTTTCCTTCTGCTGACTGGGAATGAGATCCATTCAGGAAGAGTTAGACTCACAATGGCAGTAATCAACAGGTTCATTTGATGACACAGTATCATTCTCCAGATGCTTCAAACATTCTCTGCCGTGGTGGAGGTTTCAAGACAACCTCAAAGCAGGCTTTTCCATCCAACGGGCAGCAGACAACATTGACATGACAATGGATGCATCAATGGAAGGTTCAGGGTCCCACATGTAGGTGCTGTTTACAACAGGTCTCTACTTGGGTGCGTGCAGAAAAAGCCCTCCACATAAAGATCTTGAAACTCTGAGCCAGAAGAATAGGCCTAAAAAAACAAACCTGCTGCGGCTAGTGGGTCAGGCTGCCTTGATAAAGACAGACAACACAACTTTGATGTACTGCTTCACCAAAAAAGGAGGCATGTGGTCTTAATCTGTGCCAGAAAATTTGCAGCTGCTCAGGGACTGGGCCAGAGCAAACAAGGGGAACATCTCTGTAGACAAAAACAACTTGGACAAGTCCTTAATAGGTTGAGGTCATAATTGTCGACCTTCACCTTGATAGAGGAACGCAGACAAACAGTGGTTGTCTTAGGAAACCCCTCACCCACCTACCTAGTAGGTGGCATGCTTCATCATCGGGGTCCAGCTGGATTGCAGAGTGCAATCCAGCTGTGCTTCAATGCCTGATTTACAGCGGAGCAGGTTATTTTGTGAGGAAGAGGAAGTGCTATGTGAATTGTGATTAAGTGCTAAAAATGTCTCTAGGAAAACCCCTTATAAAAGTTTTAATAGAAGGGTCCTAGGACATGAGTAAAAACATGGTTGGGATATACATGAGGTAACAATGTACCTCAATATCCCTAAAAAGTGTAGGTCTACTAGTTTCAGCCCTCTATGATATTCTTGAGGCTTTCTTCAGGACCAATGGAGTGAGCGTGGCCAAAAAGAATTGGTGGCCACTGTGGTGTATGTATCCATATATCAGCGCACACCCTAAAGTGCGCTGTGAGTGTAGTGGGATCTTGTTACTTACAGATCCTGCGAGATGAGTATAATAACTCCGCGTGTGTACAGTTTCATGGATCCTGTCACACAGTGGAACTTCCTGTTATGGGGACCATTTGTCTCAGGATAGGAACCGCTGCAACCTATGGTGTGGACCGGATCCCGCCGTTTGTCTGCGTTCCTCTATCAAGGTGAAGGTCGACAATTATGACCTCAACCTATTAAGGACTTGTCCAAGTTGTTTTTGTATATTACTCTGGGAAAGGGACAAGTTCCTGTTCCATTTCCTTACTCTCTAGTTGTTCTTTTGAACATCTCTGTAGAACACCTGCCAGGGGTCCAGAAAGAATGAGTGGATGCTGTCAGCCACTCCATGACTGCCATGAAAGGAAGCATCATCAAGATTAACCCTAGGCGTAGTACTACGCTACGCTCGCGGAGCGTGCGTAGTTTGCGCTACTACGCACTACGCGAATTGCACGTAGCACAGTGCAAAAACGCATAGCGTAGCGGGCATTTTTTGCTTGCTCGAGGTCCTCAACGTCAAGTTGGCGAACGCGAGCAAGCAAAATCAACATCCCGGCGAGACCTTTTCCTCGTTCGCGATCAGCAACATCAAGTTGCCGATCGCGAGCGTGGAAAATAAACCTCCCGGCGAGATTCTCAACGCGGGGAGGTCAGGTTTCTCATTGCGAGTGGTCGCGTATGCTCGCAACCGCTCGCGATGAGAAACTACCAGTCCGCGTTGAGAAAGCTGCCGCTCGAGTACAAATCTACTCGAGCGGCAGAAAACGACCGCTTGCACTGTGCAAGATGCCGTTTGCAATGATTGCACAGTGCGGACAAGCATCCGGCACTGTGCAATCAGTGCGAACAGCATTTCCCTACCGCACTACGCAGTTCGCGTAGCTACGCGTAGCGTGCGTAGTGCAAAGTGCACTTCGCGTAGCTACGCGTAGCGCTACTACGCGAGCTACGCCCAGGGTTAATCAAGATCATCTACAGCATACCTTTGGGAAATTGGGCCATCCAGCACTAGACCTATTTGCCACCAGGCAGAAAATGAATATGCAAGCAGGTATTGATAACCTGGGTTAAAAAGCAATGCTGTCTCAATGAGGTGGTTGCACATCTTTGCTTCTGCTTTTCCAGATTCCCTTCATGCCCAGAGTGTTGGGGAAGGCCAAGGTAGAGCACGGTCCACTCACACTGATTGCCCCCGTGTGGCCTCACCAATTCTGGTACACCAACCTAGTGCAACTGTTCCAATAACCACCGATTCAGTTGAAGAATCACCCCAAACTCCTCTAAAGTCACATTGGTGGGGTCCGTCACCACAAGTTGATGTTGCTCAACCTTACAGCTTGGTTTGTGACCACTCAGAATTTGGCCACCTTCAACATTCCCGTAAGTTGTAGGGAAATACTGGCACAGGCACATACACGATCTACAATAGAAACTTACAACAAAAAGTAGAAAGACTTCTGTGTGTGATAGAATGGTAGGAGAGTAAAGAGCTATATCCCATTTCCATACAACCACATCCAGGGCTGCTCTACCTGCTACAACAAGCCCAGGAGGGCACATTGAACCTTAATATCACAATTTAAAGGAACAGAAGATGCACATCATTGGTTTCCCAGAGAATCATCAGGCAATTGATAAAAGGCATGTTTAGGCAACCTTGGGTTCCACAAAAGTTAAACACAGTCCTCATTCAACTCATGTTTCCACCCTTTGAGGTGATCAACAAAGAACACCGGAAATATCTACACGTTAAACATCTCTCAAGGAAAACAGCATTGCTATTGACTCTCACCTCAGCCAGAAGGGTGGGTGATTTCCAGGTTTTCACAATAAAGGAACCTCACATCCATTTCACAAAGGATAAAACAATCTTGCACATCAACCCTAAGCTCATGCTGAAAGTTCTTTTGGACTTTTATTTGATCGAGCCTGTCAGTCTTTGCTCTTTCTTGACAAATCCAACTACATCAGTAGAAAGAGCTTTGCATTCATTAGATGTGACCAGATGCATCACGTTTTACAGAGACAAAACAAAGAAAGCTAATACTTATATTTGTTCTTCAGGTTTTTTTCTCTTTCAGCTATCCAAGCAAGGACTCTACTTTCTGTAGAAACAAGGCATTGCCTGTTGGCTATCCGCCCGCATCCCTTTTTGCCACAGTAAGGCTAAGCGTCAACTTCCAGGCAGTGTAAGGATGCATTCCACAAGAAGCATGCCAGTGACAGCTGAGCTCCGCACAGAAGTACAACTGTCGGAGATCTACTGCATAGATATATGAAAAAGCAGGCTCACTTTCACCAAGCACTACTTTCTGGATTTGAATGCAGCAGTGGATTCTGCAGTAGGATAAGCAGTTTTACGTAACCTTTTTATTTAAAGGTGAGCCTGCTTCCTGCTAATGTGATACATTTCTTCCTATTGTGATTGAAGGATGAGAATATATGAAAGATCTAATGCAGGAGAACAAATTAATTACCGGTAACTGCTGTTCTCCAGCGTTGGTGTCTTTGTAGTATCCATAACTGTTCAAATGTTTCTGACCAGAATTATGGTTGCAAAGCACTGACACATTGTACACCTAAATTCAAATTGGAATGAGCATCCCTTGAATGCTCCCTACACGTTGCAATTCGGAATGAGTCACAAAATCCATTTTACAAATAGGTTTTGAGTGGTCACAAACCCAGTGATTTTGTGAATCACACGGTGCAAGATCACAAAATAATTCCGTAGATCTCACCCATGGTATGAAGGAAACATTAGCATGTGGTCTTTTAACTGCCTGATTGACAGATCCCAGGTGAGCAGTATAATTCACCAGTAGGGTGAATCGTCTGGACAAAGTAAGTCACAGTAGAATCTGCACCAGTTTCCTACTGAGTGAGAAAAAAACCATTTGTAAATACTGTTGACTGGACAGGACTGCAACCCCCCTCATGCAAAGTCAAAACTCATTTTCTGTAAGCTTCTGTAGTGTGGCGGTCTAGCTCCCCGCAGTCACGTGACCCACGGCAAGGCATTGCGGGAGGACGTGACGTGAACCGGCCATGAAATGGGCTGATTGGAAGGGGTATTTCTTGAATTACCTCTCAGCGTTGGAGGACGAAGGCGAGGAGGAATTCTCAAGCAAACGGCGGAAGAAAATCCTGCTACATAATCTAGGGCCGGAGGGTCTGCGCGTTTACAACCAGATGGTGAAAAAGACCAGGGCTTCGACCGACGATGATGTTTTCCAACACGCCCTCGACGACCTGGAAAGCCATTACCAGCCCGTGATAAGCACGGCCATTGACCGTTACAATTTCTTCCAACGGAAACAGGCAGAAGCGGAGTCAGTGGAGGATTATGTGGCGGCCCTCAAGGAACTGGCCATCAACTGCAAGTTTGGCGCCCTGCACGACGACCTCATACGAGACCAAATCATCATGCACTCCACCCACACAAGTGTCCAGGAAAAGCTCTGGGTAAGCGGCAAAGCGTCCCTTCCAGAGATCATTGCGATAGTGAAACGAGCGGAGTTATCCAAACGATGCGCTCTCGCGGCCAAGAAAGACATGGCACCACAAGCCACAGTGTGCAAAATCTCCGACCGTAAGGTTCCACCATCAAAAACCTCGACGGGCTACGCCTCACCCCGCCAATCTACATCTAGGAGCAGTCGTCCCGGTCGCGCCCCTCAGGGTAAACAAGGTGCCTGTTACAGATGCGGCAGCCACTCCCACATGGGTAATGACAAAAAATGCCCGGCGTTCCACGTCAAATGCTCTTTCTGTGGCATCACAGGACACTTCGGCAAGGTCTGCCGTCAGAGGCCCAGAAACGCTGCAGTCAAATACATCCGGGACGTCTCCGATGATCAAGAGGGGGCAGATCTCTCAGACCCAGACAGCATTCTTTGCATCGAAGATCACATCCTGGGCATAGGGGGCGTCACAACAAAAAAAACCTCCTGCAAGTTGTTGATAGGGGGCGTCCACGTCGTCATGGTTGTGGACTCCGAGTCGCCCTACACCATCATCCAGAAACAGATTTGGGACCGAGACTTCGCCCAAGTGGTGGGCGATCATCTTCACCCCACGGACGTCCATCTAGTCACATACACGGGAGAAAGGATCCCCATGGTAGGCTTCCGGCATCTCCTGTTCAAGTTCAAAGGATGGCACACCACGGTGAAATTGTACGTGGCACAAAAGGGCCCATCGGTCCTGGGTTGGGCTGACCAGGGAGCGCTCGGCATCCAGCTCAACCCCGGTGGCGACACGCAGGTGCTCCTGATGGATGACACGTCCATGCCGTCCTCACTCCAAGCAGAGTTCCTCACTGTCTTCAGCAACCAAATCGGAAAGATGTGCAAGTTCTCCCACAAGATCGTACTGAAAGACGGAGCGGTACCAGTCGCCCACAAAGTCAGGAACATCCCGTTCAACTGCCGAGAAGCAGTACAGCTAGAACTTAAGCGCTTAGAAGACAGTGGCATCATTGAACCGATCGAATGCGCCGAATGGCTCGCGCCTTTGGTCGCGGGAAGATCCGCCTCTGCATTGATCTCTGCGAACTTAACAAGAACATCATTGTGGACAAGTTTCCATTGCCCAAAATCAACGAACTGCTCGCCCAGACCAAAGGTATCAAGTGGTTCTCTACCATCGACCTCAAAGCCACCTACCACCAGGTATCACTCCACCCGTCATGCCGAAAACTTACATCCTTCATCACACCCTTTGGATGCTACAGGTTCAGACGCCTGCCCTTCGGGCTCGCATCCGCGGCGGCCGTCTTCCAAAAACTCATGCACAAGCTGTTCCAAGGTGTCCACGGAGTCCTCTACTTTCAAGATGACATCCTCGTCATGTGGAAATCCAAAGCTGAACACGACGACATCCTGCACACCGTCCTACACATGCTCGCAGCCAATGGCCTTACGGCCGAATTAGAGAAATGCAAATTCGGTCTCCGCAAGGTCACATATCTGGGGCATGAAATCAGCGACATGGGAATCACCCCCAAATCGGCAAACGTGGAGGCCATCTTGTCAGCTCCCTCCCCGAAAACCAAAGACGACGTTTGCTCGTTCCTGGGGCTGGCGGAGTTCTACAGTAAATTTGTCAGGAACTTTGCAACAAAGACGCACAGCCTACGCCAACTGCTCAAGTAAAAGAATAGTTTCGCCTGGTCAGAGGAGACGGAAGCGGAGTTCTTAGCCATCAAACAAGACATCTGCAAGGCGGTTCCCTTACATGGGTTCGACGGCGCTGCGTCCAGCATCCTGACCACGGATGCCAGTGACAAAGGACTGGGAGCAGTCCTTTCCCAGAGGGCTTCCGATGGCACCGTAACCACGGTGGGGTTCGCATCGCGATCCCTCACCCCCAGTGAAGAGAAGTACAGTGTAATCGAGAAGGAAATGCTAGCCGTCATCTGGGCGATGGAGAAATTCCGACAGTACCTGTGGGCGTCACAATTCACACTCCGTACCGACCACAAGCCCTTGATCAAGGTCCTCACATCCAGCGGCAACGTGACAGCCCCTCCAAGCATCGCTAAAATGACATTGCGCCTGTTGGACATTGTCTACGATGTGGAGTACATCCCTGGCCCGCAGAACAGAGTGGCGGATTTCCTGAGCAGGGCAGCTGCCATGGAAGAACCCGTCACATCATCGGAGTGGGATGAATATAGTGTCGCCTTCATAACGGATCATGAACACACCATCAGTGCCCAGGACTGGGCAGAAGCCTACACGCAGGACATGGAACTATCCCAGGTCAAGGGGTACGTCACGCGAGACTGGCAGGAGAAGAAGCACATCGACAGCAACCTCAGAAAATTCTGGGAAGTCCGCGATGAACTCTCCATTGGCGAGGACTCCATATTCCTGCTACGAGGTGACAAAGTGGTGCCCCCGAAGGCTCTGTATGACCGCATTCTTCACATCAACCACGAAGGCCATCTGGGCATCGTAAAAGCCAAAAGGCGGATGAAACTGCTGTACTGGTGGCCCGCCATGGACATCCAAGTGGAAAGGTTCGTGAGGTACTGCGCCCATTGCGCCAGAGCTGACAAAACTCTTGTCACCCTGAGGCCCCCCAAGTGCGAGTTCTCCACTCCCAACAACCCCTGGGAGGACTTATCCATCGACATTGTAGGCCCGGTCCTAGACACCTGGGGCACACCCAAACACCTCATCGTTGTCGTGGACCGCTATTCAAAGTGGCCAGAAGTCGAAATCTGCGAATCGGCGGATTCCAATGCCGTCATCGCCTTCCTCACCAACATCTTCTTGAGGGAGGGTATCCCCAAGTCCATCACCAGCGACAATGGACCCCAGTTCACATCAGCCAAGTGGACAGCCTTCACCAAGAGAAACGGAATCCAGACAAAGCGCACTCCGGTCTACCACCCAGCGGGCAACGGCCAAGTGAAACGCTTTAACCGGGTGATCATGGGCTCGATCCAAGCAGCCATCAGCGCCGGTAAGAACTGGGAGTCCGAAGTCAGAAACACGGTATGGGCCTACCGCATCACACCCACCTTGACAGGCTACAGCCCGTTTAAGATCCTAAGAGGCAGAGAACCCTTCACCAGAGACAACACAGCCTGGATGACCATGTGGCTCCAAAGCAAATGGTCCCCAGCCATTGTCCGCAGCAACATTGCGAAGGCACAAAGCATCTACAAGGCACATTATGACAAAAGGAACAATGTGCGTGACGCCTCATTGGCAGAGGGCGAGTGGGTCAGAGTCAAAAAGGGCCAACCAGGACTCAAAGGAGACAGCAAGTTCAGTGAGCCCCTGTGGGTGGTAGAAGCATTCACCCGCTCTGCCTTATTAAGTGATGGCAAGGTTTGGTCCCAATCCAGAATGGCCAAGTGCAACAAGATCCTGCATTGGGGCATGAGCAACAGTGAGCTAGACGAAAGCCCCAGTGTAGCGGGAGCGGCAGCACCCTCTACAGACCACGTGAGTGCGGCCGGACAATCACCTAGACAGCCGACGCCGTGTCCGCCCAGCCAGGACGCAGACGAAGGGGGCATTCCGGGCGAGACATCCAACGCCTTCCGGAGAGACCAGGAGGAGGGCACGAGGTCAGACAGACCCCGCGGAGGAAGAAAGCAAGGGACCGGAATGCACACCCGCAAGGGCCGTGTGGTGAAGCTACCGAAACACCTCAATGACTTTCAGTTGTGAATATCTCTCTCTCTCTCTCTCTCTCTCTCTCTCTCTCTCTATCTCTCTCTCTCGCTTACTCTCTCCCTTTCCCCCACACCTGTGGGCACAGTTACAGTTATGTCTGCTATTGTTAAGGGGGAAGATGTGTAGTGTGGCGGTCTAGCTCCCCGCAGTCACGTGACCCGCGGCAAGGCTTTGCGGGAGGACGTGACGCGGGGGCTAGCATTCGGACTGCGGCACCGCTGCAAGCAGACCGGCTCTCCCCATATATATATCCTGTTACTGCCTAATAAAGTAAAGGTTAAACCGCCCCATAGACTTCGCTCTTCTTTCGGTGGGGCATAAACTTCAACCTCACAGCTTCCACCTACGTTTGGTTCAGTTTTTTAATCTTTGAGAATTTGCAAAGAATGAGCGTAATACTCCAGGAAATCCTGATAATCATAGATTTTCAGGAGTACTCCTTCTTCCTCCAATATGTTCATGCAGATTTTCTACTACGTGGAAAATCTGCATGTGCAAATCATGTCAAAATGTTCATTTAACTTTTCCTTTTTCCCCACGAGAAAGATATTTCTTACGGTGTAGAAATCCCATCCCTCTACCAAAATAAATATGGAGGTGTTCCTTTCCATCCGGGAAAGGCATCAGCTCCTGTCTTTAACAGAAGTAGTTTTAGATACAATTTTACTATGGAGATCTTCCTGCAAACTATTTGTCAATTACCAAAATCCAGTGCTTAACTCAAGTCAGTAGTTACAGGTGAAGGGCACTCGTGTTTGGTGAATGGAACCTATTTTTCACCATCAGACTTTGACGCAGAGCAAGAGAAGAAATGAAGAAAAGGGAGAACGAAAAGGAAGGAGAAGCATAGAATAACTGTGACAAAGGACAAAAGCACAGATGAAAAGTAATCTGTGTAGTGAGATAGAAAACAGATAGGAAGTGTACGATGGCGGGAAGTTGTAGACAGGCGGTAAAGTCAAGGCTAGGTAATGGTGGTTTTCAGCAACCCCGGCAAACAGCAGCAGTCTCTCCTGGAACTATGGACCACGACACTTATTTATTTATTTTTTACAAGTAAAGCTTGATAAAACTATGTTAATTTTTGAGTATCTATTGCTTTTTCCATTCCTTACCTTAAACTTATGTAGCAAATCCACCGTAGCGTTTTGACTCCTGCTGAAATGGGTAAAAGAAGCACGAATGAGTCTAGTGTGTGTTATATTTAATTACGCAGTATTCGATTTAAACCTAAAATGATTGGTTTATCCGAGAGACCAAAGAATTGATAGGTATATATGAAGGGCGGATTGCGGAATTAATGTGCACGCCTACCTTCAATTTCCTCGACCAGAGAAGACAAGAATGACGTCACCTTCAATGATGGTCACTCCATCCATTTTCACGGGTAATAAAGACTACTCCTAGTCAATGACGGGTTAATCGTTCAACCAAGTCTAAAATGGCTCCTTGTGATTCACAATGACATTGATGCATTCTGAGTTTAAGATGCTGGCCACCCTTCTTTGAGCTGAGCTGTGTGGCTCGGCTGCGGTTCAGCTGCTCGCCCACATACTTGTTGAGCCTGGGTGACTTGTTTGTGCACGAAGACACAGACGATGAGACAGACTGCCATTATGCCTTGCTCTTTATCTCAAATACACTAAGGGGAGGTGGGAGAAGAAGCATCCCTTTATTTGGAGCTGGCAGTGGTGGCGAGGCTCGCCTGACCACTCAGCTGCTTTGTTGCTTAAGTGATGTGGGTCGAGACTTTGAGGTTTAGCTACTGACGCACTTATTTATGGAACTGATTCAGGGTAATTTTACAAATGGACCACGGCAGATGACGTCAACCTTCAATGGTGGAGATGCAGTGTTATCCCTCAGTATAATTGTAAACACTATGAAAACCTCTAAATTCATTTTGCAATCTGTGTGCCTTGACCGTTTTGGTCCTCGAATAGCTTAGTGTCTTCATTTTAATGTAGAAATCCAAGACAAATGGTTTTTTTTAACCGTAATTTAGCATTAGTCCTTACGCCGAGGAGTTGTTCTTCCTGTGAGGCCTAGGCGATACAACGTTTTCTTCATCAATTCACTGATGCAAAGCACAATCTATTTCCCCATGTAGTTTATACATCGGAGCCCTTTCATCTTTGTATTAGTTCGCGTTAATGATCAACATGCGTAGTACACTGATACGTTAGAGAGGTGGCTGGGATACTAAGGTGTGTGTGAATTGTCACCATGCGAGCAAACTCTTGCACAATTCCTTATTATTGGATATTTCGGTAGTTTCGGTCTTTTGGCCATTTTACTCACATGGGGATAGTTCGGACAGAAAATCTCCCAGAGGAACCTTAGAAAAGGATGTGTGCTTCGAGGCAGCATGCGCCGTGCTAATAATATACCTTTATTAATGGCTATAGTATGGAAGACTGCCATGGGGCTTATCATTTTCTATGGTGCGGAGCTGCACGAGTAGTCTGTGTTTCGTTTTGGCGCCTTCAGCACCTACATTAACTCGATCAGAGCATGTTTTCCAGACATCAAAACTCAGAAACACAAAGAGCCAATTGCTGCCAAGGCCAGACTGGCCATTCTCCCCCTCAGTCCTTTCCCAGTGCTCTAGAGGGCTATTTTCAGAGCTGGATGGGCTGCCCTGACCCAAAAATGAAAGCCCCTAGCCTTATTCTAGTCACTCCTGTGGTGTGGGGTGCCTATTTGAAATGTTTTGCCAGTGTTGGTTTACAGTTCGGCCTTCATTACTGCCCTGGATTGCCCAGCTTTTTTGTCAGCAAAACAGACACGAACACTGAGTTATTTCAAGTTAATATGTGCACAAAAGATTCCAAATAGAGACACACAGACCAGCTGCGCACCGGCACAGTGCAGAAACATCATAATACAGCCCCTGGCTATGCATGTATTTGTTACAACAATAGATCTCCATTGAGCATTTTTCTGTAGTTGTAGTCTGGATTATTGATTAGGGAATATCAATTTTCCATAACTTCATAGCCAAAATATCTAGGACAATAATTTCAAAAGGTAAGTGCATATAGGGAGGCATAGATTTATTATTCTTAACTCCACTTCTTCGCACCTTGATATATATACATCATCAAGGTGCATTAATGTGGAGTTAGATATAGATAGTCAATACAAACCTGCCAATATTTTTGTCGGTGTCAGAGTGGGTGCTAGATTTCTCATAAAAGCTGCCCAGTGAGGTTTGTGGAGGTCAGTCACATGCCTCCAGATTTGTTAGAATGTACAAGACAACATACACTCCTGATGATTTTCTAGTCTTGTTATTCACAAATACCCGAATTTATAAGATTACAAATTACGCACCTGAAAACTGAGACAATGCTATATATCCAGTCAAAAGCCTTGAGCCACAAAGTGTCATTAAACACAAATGATGTCACCGGACCTGCATACCTGAACAGCCGCCTCTCCTTCCACGCACCCAAAAGACACCTCCGATCAGCCCAGCTCTCACTGGCCACTGTCCCATGTATCAGCAAGACTAGAACGGGAGGAAAGTCCTTCTCCTACCTCGCAGCCAAGGCCTGGAACACCCTCCCCCTCCACATCCACATCCACCTCCGGCAATCTCCCACATTGCCCCAATTTAGGAAGGACTTGAAGAACTGGCTTTTCGGGTGACCCCAGCACTCAACGGAACGGACCCCCAAACCCCCCAGCGCCTTGAGACCCTCACAGGTGAGTAGTAGCGCTTTACCAACCCTGATTGATATATTGATTGATTTCATCGAACATACCAGTTAATATTTATTAAATAGGACTACACATATTGGCAAGGAATTAGTCACAAAATGTCAAACCAAAAAAAGATATACACTTACTAAACAATGGAAACATTTCTCTATTAAAGTCCCATTTACAAGGGTTGTATTTTATTTTATTTCATCATTCATATACCTGATGGGTTTGCAAAGCGCTCTGATTTTCACTGGAATCCTAGGCACCCTTATCAAACAGCAGGACTGAAAATGGTATTGATTGTAGAATGACCTACATCAGAGGTGGCGTGTGAGCTATGAAAGGATTGGAACTCTACGTTTGGTACATCAGCAGCATTTGCTTTAGGCACGAGGAGCACTAGAACATTTGAGAATAAACATATCTGCATGTATGAACACTTAAATATTTGGTGTTGATTGTAAGTAGGCTTGTGAAACATTTTAATTTCCTGCATGAAATTCACATAAATCCTGAATTTTATGTTCTGAGAAAGTCCCGAAATTACTAGAAATTTCTCATTACACAATTTATGTAATTTTTTCATACAAAAGACTTGTTTATGCAGAAAATATCTCGACAGAAACACTTTTTTTGCTGGAGCCAGTCCTGTTAGTATCTTAAGAGACTTTCTTTACCCGAAGTGAATCCTAATGGGAATAAAATATATTTGAGATACCAGCAAACCATAATTCACTCTTACAGCATAATTTCACACAATGTTGATGGAAATTCATGAATTTTAGTGGGAAAAAATTATGCAATTTCGCCCACCCTTAACTATAACAATCTAGTTAAAGGCATAGGAAGAACACTTTTAGTGGTCTCTGGCAATTAACTTGGTTGTTTATTGTTCTCCTACTTGTGGGGGGAAACTAGTGATAATTTAGCTTCTTGGACTGAGAAGCAGATTCCTCTGGTACAGTTTGTTGAAGGAAGGACGAAAAGTTGTGCCGCCAGATTGGAAAAATATTGTAACCCTAAAGCAAAGGCGGTTGTGGTCAGCATTGTAGCACTCGATGTTATTCCTTTCAAGAGCGCCTGCCTTCCACAGTCACCCGTCCGAATACCCAAAGTAACACAAATGTGTGCATGAATGATAGGAGAGGCACTCCAATGTTATCATTTTTAGTTATTCACTCTTCTGTTATATCTCGTACAGCCCTTGTATTCCATTTGTAGTGACAAGTCCTGACCCTTTATTTTGTAAAGAGGTCTGTTGACACGGCGAAAGCGTTTTCATAAAATGATTTTCTTATTTTACATTCCCAAATAGAAACAACATACAGCCAAAATGTTTCGTGCCACAAGGAGGAACATTTTCAGGGCTGTCTAATATACAAATCTAACAAATGCAAACCAAAAATCACAACATAGTAAAATCTAACAACTTGTTACCCTAAGTAACAAATGACTTACTGAAGTAAATGACTAACTCCAGAGTATGACATGGCAAGGATTGTGAAAAAACGATCCTTAACAATCTAACTTCAACCAAGACCTGTGACACATATTTGACTTTCATAGGGATGATTAAAGCTTGTTTTTTTTTTAAACAAAACAGAGAGATGGAATTAGCTCACATATGGTTCGTAAACTCATATTTAAAATTACTAATAATAGATCATTGTCAGGGGCAAGAATGACTGTTGAAGTCAATCAAACACATTTGTGAAAATTCAATTGTCTGAATGTCATACGAAACAAGAGTAACAAATGTTCCATTACCTTTCTGATTACTGTTCAAGTGTACTTGTACGCACACATAATACTATTACATGTTGCCATATCTCTTAGACCAATTACTGTGTTAATCTAGGTACATTTCTCACCAAGTCTTAGAGCCCCACTCCTTTTGCTGACAAGTAATTGGTCCTATTCAGTTTCCAGTTCAGAAGCAACCTGTATTCTACCCTGTTATTAGTCTCTCTAGATAAACAGATGCTGTCTATGCATTAGTTTGCTGTAAAAATCTGTACATTCCCTTGTAATTATTATCCTATAGTATATTTCCTAAATCCATCCATCCATCTTTTAACTTAGATTATAGTCATGCGCATACCACTAATATTTAGGGGCCGATTACAATGTCGGTCGGAAAGGCTCCGAACGGGATTCAGACTCTCTGAATCCGATTCAGAACCTGTGTTTCCGACCGAATCGGGCACATTTCCGACCGACCGATTGCGATGCAAGCAAATCATTCGGGCTGTCCGATTCTGTTCCGATCGGCATTCGGACAGCCCGAGTGGTTCGGAGACGAACCGTACAGCTCTATGGACACGGTTTCCGACCGAGCGATTACGAAGGCCGATTCTGCCAGCCGTTCTGAATCGGTCTGCCCGACAAGAAACGGCTGTCAGAATCTGACTTTGGGGGCCCGTAGCAGGCCCCCCTTCACCCATAGGCCTCCGGTTGGGGCCTTAGGAGGTACCCAAGGGACCTCTCTTTCCAACCATGCACAGTGTGGCAGGCACCAAGAGGTGCCCACCACAGGGTACAAGGTTTTCCCTAACCACCCCTTTTTTCAATGAGAGCCTTTGTTCTCGTTCGGAACACAGGCTCCCATTGAAGTAAATGCGAGTTCAACCGAACGATATTCGGAAGCATCGTAATCGGTTGGTCGGACTCGCAGAACCCGATTCGGTCAGAAACGATTCCAAAACCGATTCGGTCGGAAGAGGTTCCGACCGACATCATAATCGGCCCCTTAGTCTTGTATTCCTTCCTGTGTAGCAATTAGTGTTTCTGAAAAAGTATTTTTTCATATATCTGATGATCAGGTCTACCACTGTTCTACATTTTGTTACAGTAATGAAGAACGCGGATCCATATATTAACAGTTTGTGTAATATATCCCATTCTAATATTACAGCCCAATTAACCCAAATTGATATAGTTGGTCATTGGATGAGAATTGGACACCACATTATGTGATACTTAAAGTCCCTAACTAATGAGTGCCATAATATCGTATTAGGTATTGCTCTAAAATGTATTGTTTATAGGTCATGTTTAATAGAACAAGATCTGGTTCGAAGAGCAAGAGGGTCAGATTCTCTGGTGTACTCATGCTGCAAACATTGTCAGCCAAAGTAGGATGTAATCAACTTGAGTTTCACTACCAACATAAATGTTATGGAGCATATTGTAACACTGATTAAGACAAAATATATATACATTGTGGTTTCACAGCCAGATCATAACTTAAAATGATTCCACATTTTAAAACAGTGATGCACCGCCTTAAAATGGTATGTGCAAATATAATTATGGGCACAAATTATAGTAATGATTTGAAACATAAGAACACATTGCAATTTCACACCCGAGTCCCAACAAAAAAGATTCCTCCTGATTTTAAGCAGTGCAGCACTATGTTAGAATGGGGGCGTGCAGATTTGGTTACGAGGGCAAATTCTTCAATTACCCTTATTCCATAATTATGATACATAAAACAACACTTTCCTGAAAATCCCATTCAAGAAAAACAAAAATCTAAAACTGTTCATATCATTCACTTATAAGTTTTTTATTTAATTCATGCCTCCATCATACAGTGGTAGCAGGTTCTTTATATTGGCATGTTTTAGTGCCCAACCTTGCTCATATGCAAGGACATAAAGCGGACATCGATGTGTATAAAGCTACTGATCACATAAGTCCTCAAATGCAGAGTTTTAAAATTCACCATGCTGTTTAGTGGATCAGTTGGGAGTAGCCCGCAAAACATATTGCAAGAAGCTTTTACCTGCACTTCTTGTCTTTCGTGTTCAAGGCGTTCCATCCACCAACGTTTTGCAGTATTAAAGATTCATTTTCAATCAACCCAACGTGGTTGTCGTCCTGTGTTGGACATGTTCCTGAATTATTACATGACCCAAGATTAAATGTCAATAGAAAATAATTGCAACAAGTTACAGTCTGTATTAGTATATTATTTTGGGATGGGGCAATACCATAAAGCTGTTGTGGTTCACTGTTGATGAAATTAGCACCATGTCCAGGGGGGGCGCTAGAGAGCCCACGGCAAGATTGCCACACTGTAGTGTAGCTCTGCCGGCTGGAACAGCCTATCTGTCATTTATCTTCAAATTAGGCAGCCATCCGCCTTACAACACAGGGGCATTCCACAGAGAAATAGACCAGCTATTCTATATTGCAGAAATTGTTGTCTGAGATGGAAGAAAACCCACAGATACGACTGACTGATGGCAAGGTGGCGAGGGCCTAGAGCATTGAAAACGGCAGAATCCACTTGCGGGGATTAATGCAGTGCTGATAGAGATGCTCTGGCCCTGATGTGGGACTGCTGGACGCAGTGCCGGACTGCCCTCTCGTCAAAGATATTGCAGTAGAGGTGACCGAGGAGCATCTCTGGTGGGACGTGGAGTGCGGTATCTACATGGTCTGAAGGTGGTGGGTCGCACGAGTACCAATCACACCTTACCTTTGAATCAAAGCGGGCTCACAGGTCGCCACAGCGCCACTATCAGATTTTGAACAGGAGTCGCCAACTCAAGGTGCATCAGCCTTGGAATCCACACTCCTGCGGCTATGGACTTTATTAAGAGTGTACGTCATCTGCGGTGCAGCCCGGCGCGATCAGTTGACTCCTCATCGGATGTCTAAAGGTTGTGGCTAATGTGGCAAACTGTCAGTAAGTACCGTATTATCTGTCAGCTGTAGTGGGCCATTAGCGATATATAACCTAGGCTCACTGTAGCGGCCCACACTAGGTTTGATGCTCTGAAAATTTTGCTACAGTGGAACTTGGACAGGAGTCTGACTGAACTCTGCTAAGATAAACCTTTGATGGGCCTCGAACACTGTGGCTCTAGACAGTGTGGCAAGACCCAACAGAAAACACTGAATTGTTAACTGTATGCTCTGTTCCCGGCCACCTCCGTCAATCTGGAAGGATAATTGGCCTTTAGCTCCTCCATGAGGGTATACCCCATACGTTACAAGATTTGATGTTTTTATTGCAAAGTTGTGATGTGCTAGCTGTTATACATGCTTGCTTTCTTTGTTTGATTAAGTATGAGAATGGCTTTAGCATGCTTGGGGTATTTTAATGGGAGGAGGGGAGCGAGTTTGTTTGTTGTGTGCAAATGTATAAGTGCATCCCTGACATAGATGATAGAATTCACCACTATAGTACATTATCAATATTAGATAACATGCCCCTTGATCACACCCATCAGATATGCTGAATACCACTGGGTGCACCAGATTCATTACGTGGAATGTAAGGGGGCTGAATAACCCTAAAAAGACCAGGCAGTTCCTTGCCTACCTGGATCGTCATTAAATACAAATATTGGTACTGCAGGAGACGCACCTCACCCCCCACAAAGAACCACATGTGGGACAGAGATGGGCTGGATACCATATAGCCTCCTCTTACTCCTCTTATTTGAGATGGGTCCTGCAACTCATTAAAAAAGGAGTCCCCTTTACCCCTACACACCTCATGATAGATAAATGGGACTCTACTTAATAGTGCAAGGCAGTCTACATGGAACCACACTCACTATAGTTAATTTATTTGGTCACAATGTGGATGATCTGGACTTTTACACCCGGATCTGGTGTCGTCTACATTCACTGCCAACCACTGCTACTATCTGGGGAGGAGATTTTAATATAGGCATAGATCTGGTGATGGACAGGCATGCTAGACTAGCGGTTTAACAATCTCACGAGATAACATGGCAGAATGCGAGATACCAGATATATGGAGGGCGAGACACCCAACTGCTCAGGAAGGTACTTTTGGCTCCACGGTGCACAACACAAGGTCGAGACTGGACTGTTGACTGGGATCCAGGCAGGTATGTACACAGGCCACAGATGTTACGCACATGCCTAAGACACTATCGCATCTTGCCCCATTGCTGCTAGAACTAGCGAGTCCCACCCATAAGCCCCCACAGTTCTAATGGAGACTTCAGGCCACATCCCTGTTAGATCCTTTTTTTCACGATAGCATACACACAGTGATAGCTCACTATTTTGAGGAGAATAAGGGGTTGGTGGCAGGGGCTGATACACTGTGTGAGGCGTTTTATGTTACCATAAGGGAGATATGTATCAGAGCCCAAGAAGGGGTGCTGCGCTCCATCCGATCTTGTCTGCATTCCATTGAGTATGTTATAAAGTCCCTAGAATGTCAATACGAGATATGCCCACTACCCAGTATTCTGGCAGATATTAGAACACAGATCTCTTAATATAATGATATTGCTGCACAGGAAATATTATACATATCCAGAGGTTGGGTTGCCAGGGCATATGGTGAGTGAGGGCGAGCCGGCCAAAGCTTAGCTGCCAAAATCTATCAATCACTGTCACAGTTGCATTTAGAAAACATAGAATCCCAGACGGGAGATGTCAGTTATGAAACCCCATCTATCCTGTCTCAATTTGTAGATTATTATTCTCGACTATAAGGCACTGGCAAAGATGCTTCTACTGTCGAGACAGAGGCATACTTGGATGATGTAACCCTGGCGTGGCTGCAGCGGATCAGAGGGAGTTTTTAAAACAACCAATTATCGAAACAGAAGTGATCAGAGCCAAAAGAACACTTCCTAATGGGAAGTCCGCAGGGGGCGTCAGTCTCCCCAGCGAGTTTTATAAGGAGTACGAAGAATTATTGGCACCACACCTGCATGCCATGCATACAGAGGAATATGAGAAGCAAATACTACCACCACCACTTAGGGAGGCCCTAATATTAGTCCAGTTAAAGCCTAAGAAGGCCCCAAAATGCTGCACATCATACCGGCCACTATCCTTAATTAATATAGATGCAAAAATTCTGGCGAAAATAATAGCGTCTAGACTCCATTAACGGCACTGGTTTTACCAGACCAATCAGGATTCATACCCACTTGGCCCACCGCCCATAACGTACGCACACTGTTTGCGGAACTTCATCAATTACACCTGTCCATTCAGGCAGAGGCGGCACTTCTAGACTCCACAAAAGCTTTTGATTCTACACGGTGGAGTTATATGTTCACAGTGCTTCATTGTGTGGAAATCCTGCTGGCGTTTACACGATGAATCCAATTGTTCAATACGGAACCATCGGTGAGAATGCAGGTGAATGGCAACATTTAGGGTCTATTAAGGATCTGCAGGGTAACGAGGCAGGGATGCCCCCTGCCGCTGATCCTATTTGCGATTACGCTAGAGCCCTTGGCGTGCATCATTCGGCAGCATCAAACTAATGTGGCTCAGCGTTTCCACCAACGACCCCTAGCCATTTCCCTTTATGCGGACGACATGGTCATCTATGTTCGAGACCCAGTGATAGACCTAGCACCAATTATACCTGAGCACATTTGGCGCAAGGGATACTCAGGACTTAATATCAACTAGCACAAATCAGCTATCTTTCCCCTAACAGAATGCACTGAGCCGAAAGCTCTGGATTTCCCCCTTGAATGGTGCACGGAACCCATTAAGTACCTACTGGTGTGGATACATAGAGACCTGGCGTTAGTTGTCGGTCACAATTATGGAATGGCACTCCCCAGTTTAGAGGATCAAGTGGCCCGGTGGATACGTCTGCCACTGTCACTAGCTGATAGAATAGCCGTTATGAAGATGATTATACTGCCTAGATTCCTTTATCTGTTTATCAACATCCTGATCACACTGCCAAAAGCCTTCTTCAACACCCTACAAACCTTCATGATTCCTCTTGCCTGGGGTTGGAAAGCAACAAAGGATAAACTGGAATACACTCACATGGCCTTATGATTAGGGGTATTTGGTGCACCAGATATGTATCTATATTATATGTGTGTGCAGGAGCACTTTGCGCACTATTGGTACATCCCCGCCAAGTTCTTACCACGTCTCTCTATAGAAGATGATGATGCCTATCCAATTCCTCTTAAGGCTATATTACCACATAAGCACACAATTTCCACAAGACTTGAAATTAACACTATACATAGTACCAGAAAGGCATGGTGGAACCTAGGCGCCTGGATGAACAGGTCTCCCATATATGCACCTGCGATGCCATTATTACACCACCCGGCCGTATTGGTGATCAAAGAACCTGGGGCCCTTGCGTTACTTGCCTAAGTGAGTCTGCACACAATGGGTGATGTGTCCCCGGGGGGGATTTATAATGCAGGATCTCAAGGGGAAGTCACAGTGTCAGAAACCTCTGCTGACCTTCATATAGCATGGACTTTGCGCAGTCTTGAAGGACCTATACCCACAATTTACCGATAAGTCACCTTCGTTGAGAGCGCTACAGACAATAATCACTAGTAGCTCACAATATAAGCTCATCACTAGGTTATACAACACATTCCAGAGGGATAAATCAGTGGGCCTGCAGGAAAGTAGGATCTGCTTTTATGGTTACCCCCACTTCTTGCCTGGTGATATGCTGTTTCTGACTAGTCTGACAGGGATCCTGCTAATCAGGACCCCAGTCTCTCTGCTTTCTCCCCTAAATTCTTATGGTAAATACTTAGGTACATCCCAGATTGGATACTGGGGTACCCTTATCAGTCCCTAGTATATGGTACTAAGGTACCCAGGGCATAGGTACCCCAGGGGTTCCCCATGGGCTGAAGCATGTATTATGCCACCCATGGGAGACCATTCAAACTGTCACTACAAGCCTGCCATTGCGCCCTGTGTAAGCTGGGGCTAACCCCACTTACGAAAGATATAGGTTCCCTATATCTATGGTCACTGCACTTAAAACCTATGTCAACCCTACAGCAGGCCTTTTCAATCCTGAAGGTAGGGTGCTCAGTTTTAAGTGTGAGGGTGCCCCTGCATGAGCAGGACACCCCTACAGCCTTCGGAGTCCATTCTCCCAGGTTGTAAGTGAGACAACCATATAACATATAGAGGGGCACGTGTCATTACACGATGACCATCTCGAAACTGGCTGTAATGAACCCTATCATGTTTGGTATCAAACATGTTGGAATCATACCTCCCACACCGTTTATTCCAAGCACTGTAAAGGCCCTCCGTTAGGCCCTCAGTGCTCCCTGTACCAGTCTTCTAGACCTGGACAGCACAACATGGCTTCTGCTGGCCAGAGACATGATTCTGCCCTCCTGCTGCTGAGCCAAGCTCGAGCAGGGGAAGGCAGAACAATAGATCTCCTGTCACAGGGAGGTGTGACCACCTTCCAGACAGGGTTTAGTGTATTGGGGCCAGGTGGGAGCGCTTGCCAGCACCACTCAGTCTGCTTGAAGGGCACATTTGGTGCCCTCCTTGCATAGTCCAGTTCAAACCAGCTCAGGGAGACGTTGGCCCTCACTCTGGTGCGAAACTGAACAAAGGACATGGAGTATCCTCCCCACTGTCCAACCCCTCCCCTGGGAGGGAACCCTGAATCATCCCACCCTTCCCTTAGGGTACTTAAGGGCTTACCTGAGGGTGGGTCCCTAGATTCGTTGTGGGACACGATTCAATTCAGACACCACTTCAACTTCGACCATCTGGGCACTCTGTACTTCGCTGGACTTCGCGTGGGCATTAAGGCTGCAACCGGGAAGACTACAGCTGCTCCTGATCTCTTCGCCCAGCTCGTCTGCTGCAACGTCCATGCCTGTGGTCCATACAGGAAACCTTCCAAGGCCTGTGGGCATCCAAGACACCTGAAGGGAAGGAGTCACTTCCCTGCATCTGCAGGCACCGCAACTAAGCTGACCGGTCTGCTGATCCTGGCTCCCACGGACTCCAAAAGGCTCAGCAACACAGGTGGTGGTTCTTCACATCCCTCGAGGCCTGCCCTGTCCTCTCACCAAGGTTGAGCCCAGTATCCCTCGTCGGAGCCGCAGGAACCAAACCCCTGTGCACTGTGTCAACTTGCAGTTACAAAGGCTTGTTGGCTTCCTTCCAACAAGATCTTCAGGTTCCAAGTAGCCCCAACATCAAGCATCTCCAGTGACCAGAATCTTCGACCACACCGCATTGCTTGCACCATGGGCCTGCTTCTTTGGTGAGCTGCTCGAGGTCCTCTTGCGACTCCTGTGCCTCCGGCCTGTGGGTCCTGTTGAGGGTCACCTTTGAATTCTTTGGGCTCCCCTGATTGCTCGGGCCTGCCCTTGTCATGTGGTTTGTGGCCTCCTGGCCTGCTTTGCTGCGTTGACTTAGGCCTGGCTGCCATGATGCCTTTTTTGCGCACGTTACTCTAAGCCGTTGTTCTATCAGCCTCTGCTCCTGCCAAGTTATTTTAGAACTGTCTGCATTTTCTGTCTTTCACCTTTTCTCCTGTTCCCTTTGGGCTACGTCTGCACAACATGTACAAGGTCGAAAAACAACGTCCCTTGTTCTTGCTGATCTGGCCAGTCCCTCGCACCTAGACATAACACTATGTACAGCTGCCATGGAGAAATTTGTGCGCTTTTAATATTGCGCTTTTCACGCTTTGGAGACACTTGGAGAAATACCTTTCCAGGGAGAAGAGCTGTGATTGTCTGCTGATGTAGACTTTGCATCTAGACACTGAGGTATGGCGGTTCGCTAGACAATGCCCAGAGGTCTTCTATTTTTATAATAAATTAGCTACTAGCACGGGGAGGGTGGTAAGGTCATTTAGCCCTATATCCACTGCTTTATGAAATGCTTTCCCTGTTTGTATTCTATGGTGTTGTAACTATGCTGCTTATATTATTCTTATGCATTATGCTGATAGTACTGACACGTGTACTGTATCTGAGAGCACGTTAGTTGAAATAAACATTTTAAACTATACAGTGTCTCTTCTTACGCACGTTGTGGACAGGTATGAGTGAGTGATGAAAGGGTGTTCTGGCTACTGCGAGTCCTGAGAGAGAGATACCGTGCTCTGGGTTGTCTAATCATTGGTAACCTTGTTGCTAATGAGATGCTAAGGCTAGTCGGGTTGGGGTTTTAGGTGCTAAGGTTTATGGTTGGATCACCACTATATTCCGAGGTCCTATCATCCTGTGCATAGCTCTGTATATGTGCAGAATCCCTACAACATGGCGCGACCAACGAGTGGGGCCGCTTATCCGCGAGACGCTTGAGTAGTATTTGTGCTTGTCCACAATTCCCCTCACAGACGCTTCCGGAAGCGTGTGTGATGGTGATACCTCCTATATTGTCGTTTTTATAGGTTCTTTCAAGCTTGAAGTTGTTAAAAGGTTTCTTAACTAAAACCCTATTTGTGCTGCCTCCTTTTAGATTGTCGACTACTTCCAGCCTAAAATGGCTGTTCAAATTGCGGCACATAGCAGCACAGCGCTCCGGGCTCACTTAACCGTATATGGAGTGCCTGACGCGGGTGTCGATCTGATCTTTGTGGTACAAGCTGATCCAGCTTACCACTTTGAGGTGTTTTACTCTTGGGTCACCTTTCCGGCGGTGGATGGGACTGACCATATGTTCCATGAATATGAAGCCACCGTAGTTCCGAATCACTATAGACCGTATAGGAATATTGAAGTACCGCTCACGGCTTGGCAACACCGTGTTTGGTTTGATGGCGCCCTCCCCCAAACGGTTACCACAGTTCGTTTAGGTCCCTTATCAATTGAAGGGGCCACTTGGCCTGTTTTGGCCGGGTATACCCCACATCCACGTTATATGTTGGTACCCGTCGCTGAATTGCGTGATATGCATTCGTCTTTGATACGAGTGCATCGAGCCTTAGTGCAGTATGTTACAGGCAACATCCAGGAGCCCCACCTGGAGTTGCGGCCCATCCAGCTGGTGCAGGAGGGGTGACCATAAGTCCTGTCATGGTGAATTCGGTGATGGGCAAGCGCCCACAAAATAAGGATGATTTTCCTTATTGGCTTGCAGAAAAATTTGACCAGCTGGAGGCAGTTTTTCCTAACACCTCTCCCGTGGATAAACACAGGATTTTAACGATTAGTTTGCCAAAAGACTTAGTCCCCGAGTTGGCAGAATGCAACAACTGGGGTAGGGTATTCGCAGCAGTATATGCGAAGTGTTTCGGCACCCCCTCCATGACGGTACTCCCCTCTGTAATTAAACGAGTGCAGGATGAGCATGGCCCTGAAGCGGCTGTGGAATTAGGGATGAGACTGGTGGGAGTGTTCGACGTAGTAGCTGAGTTGATCCTTGCGAATGTCAAGGGCGATGCAGTGAACTTTCAAGTAGCTAATGCTTTGGCTTTAGTCCCAGAACCGGACAGGCCGCGCGAATTACCGAAAATGATAGCCCAGGCTTACAAAACTATTGGCAGAAATAGCCTGGGAGTTAAGCCTTTTGCTAAAACGCAACAACAATCGCAACAACAACAACCAAAAACTCAATCTGAGAAAGATGAGAAACCAGTCTTTACTAAAAAGAGCTCGAGGTTGAAAAAACAGGGTAAGCAACAAAAGAAACCGGGGTCGCGAGGCGCATCCCCGGTTTCCATCTCTTCTGTACGCACTTATGATTTGCGCGATAGGGCGAGAATTAAATCTCCGGATAGGTTTCAGATCCCTGATACGCGTTCTCCTCGTTCTTCACAGGCACAGACAACTTCGCAGGTCGGTGGAGGAGATCGCCAGGATAGAGGAAGGGGTCGAGAGGCTCCCCAGGGACGAGACCAACCTCAACAACAAGTCAGAGGGAAAGCAGAAGAATTTCAACGTTCTCGCCCGCAATTTCAGAAGAAGAAAGTTGCCGCTGTAACAGCGAGATATGCCACAGACGGTGAGAACGAGACTCCTGAATTGGACGTGGGCAGTGACCCTCCTAGACAGCGCCGCGGAAGTTACCATAGTGCGGGAGGCGCTACGTCCTCATGTGGAGGCGACAGCAACTGAAACATTCATTACTGTTGAGACAGCAGACACCAGAGTGGCACCCCCTGACAGACTATTTAATATTGTCATTCAAATTGAAGGTGATATACAGCGTGTAATTAAAGGGATTTTTGGGGAAAATCTGACCTCTTCGTACGACATTTTGTTGGCAGAGGCGGATTGGCGCCCCCATTCGTACTTGCTGCGCGTAAAGGGGAGGAGGTAATCCTTCCGAGCTTTTCTCGACATGTCCCAAAGGACAAAGCGGAGGCTCTTGCAGCTGAGTGGGCTGTGTCCCTGGCTCCAGCGTTATATCGCAATCACGTGGGCTGGGATGAGGACTCTCCCCCCATGAAATACCTTTGCGGTCGCTGCCACAGCCACTACCCCAATATCCCATTAAACGGGAAGCAAAAGGCCCTGTTTCCGAAATTCTGACTCAGTTAGAATATCAGGGGGTAATTGAAACATGTGTATCACCAATGAATAATCCCCTGTTCACGGTTTCTAATCCCGATGGATCGTACCGCTTGGTTTTGGATTACCGACATTTGAACTCTCATTGTCGGACCTTTGCGGTGCAAAACACACATAGTTCTGCGCTTGTAGACAGTCTTGTTCGTAAAAATATAAAACGACACTTGACCTCTCCAATGGATTCTACACGCACAACTTAGCCCCGGAGAGTAGCCAATGGAGCGCTTTTACATCCGGTGGTAAATTATTCAAATTCCGGCGTTTACCTATGGGCTACCAGAACAGTCCAGGCGTATTCGCTGCCCGTGTTGTCTCTTTGTTAGACGGCATAGACCCAGATGCATGTTCGTACGTCGATGACATTTATCTGACGGACGACGAACTATTCCTGCATCTTTCCAGAGTGGACCGCATTATTCTAGAATTTGCGGTTTTAGGTTATAAGTTTAACTTTGCCAAATCTCACATTGCTGAATTTACCGTTTTGTTCTTGGGCTATGAGCTCAACAATGAAGGTAAGGGCTTAGCCCCCCATTTCCTAGAGAAATGTGCACTTTTGTGCCCTCCTACTACTCTGAAAAAACTTCAGTCTTTGCTGGGTTTTCTGAACTTCGGGCGTACTTACATTCCCAAATATGCCCAGCGTATCAAGCCACTGTATGCCTTGATACAACCTAACTTTTCGAAGTCATGCTGGCTTCCGGAGCATACCTCCATTCTGCAGTCTTTGCAGACAGACCTTCTTGAGTCTAAATACTTGTTGACTCGTGATAACCACACAAACCTGGTGATTAGAATAATTCCAGGGGCAGTGGGTTTCACGTACTTAACCTTCAACGAAGGTGACACAGTTCCAATCGCATACAAGTCACATCTTTACACTTCCGCGGAAATGCGCTTTTCCTCTGTGGAAAAAGTTTTAACAGCAGTGCCAGTCGCGGTCCGTGTAGGAGTGCTGGCCGGGCGGTGACGTGGCGTGGGAGGGCAGGGTGGGGGTAGCAAGGTACGGATTATGGACCAATACAGGTAAATAAACATTTAAATCAATGAAACGAATTTCGTTGCGCGCACTGCATCGCAGTTGGCGATGCAGCGCTCACAACGAAATTCGCTTTATTTATTTAAATGTTTACTTACCTGTATTGGTCCGTAATCCGTACTTTGCTATCCCCCACCCTGCCCCTCCCCCACCCCACGTCACCGCCCGACCGGCACTCCTACCGGACCGCGACTGAGCAGTGCAAATGGCGATTCTTAAGGAACGCGCACTGGCACAGGGAAAATGCATTCTGGTGGTAACACCATATCCTGCTATAGAGGCAGTGACAAAGGCAAGTGTTCCGAATTCTAAAGCTTTGCACCCCCATTGGATTCAATGGGCAACCTCTTTGACGTCTCCAGATGTCACTTTCATCTTTGATTCTTCTCTACAGACTCAGGAGTTTTTACAGTATGAATTCGTTCATCCACCTCCTCTGTCATTGCTACCGCTTGAGGATTACGAATGTGTGATCTACACCGATGGTTCGGCACAACCGGCCATGAGTTCCAAGCATGCTTATTCAGCCTCATGTGCTATTGTTGCAGGAACCTTTGTGAACGGAAAGTTCAAATCTACTGTGGTGAACACTCAGGCACTCGGGGACAGTACTGCACAATTGGCCGAGCTGCGTGCATTGGTGCTCGCACTTGAGTTCGCTAATCCGGATGTGACCACTCTAATTGTATGCGATTCTTATTACTGTGTTCAATCTTACAATGACAATCTGTTCTTTTGGTCGCAAAACGACTATAGAGACGCCAAAGGTAGCACAATTAAGCATGAAATGCTTTGGGTACGGGTGGCAGATTTGCAACAACGTCTGCCCCTCACACAGGTGGTTCACACACTTGGCCATCAGCGGGTGGGCGCACACGCTGTTGGTAACGGTTTGGCAGACGAAGCAGCCAAATCAGCAGTAGTCACGTGTTCAGTAGCAGCAGTTACTAGATCCATGTCTAAAATAGATACTGATATTCTAGCAACTATTGCTGCAACAAAAGAAGGTGCTAATTACCCTAGGGGTTTTCCTTCCAAATATTCTTATCAGTTAGGTCCCGAACAGGCTCCTTATGTAACAATACCCCACGTTGGCGATCGGCTGATCCCCAAAGCGGACCGCAGACTTTCCTTGATAACGGCTGCACACGAAGGCATGGCTTCGGCTCATGCTGGAGTGTCTGCAACCATTTCCATCTTGCAGCAGCGTTACTGGTGGCGTGGTTTATACAAAGACACCCGTACTTATGTGCTTTCTTGTGACGTTTGTCAACAGATTAAGCCTTCTACGGTTACAAGACCACCACAGACCCCGCTCTGCATCTCTAACAGACCCTTTGGGTGTGTTTACCTGGATCACTGCGGTCCATTTTCTTCAGACACTGCCTATAAATATATCTTAGTGGCAGTGGACTCGTGCACACGTTTCATCTGAGTCTGGCCACAACGGAGTGCTGACGCTCGAAATGTCATCAGGGATTTGCGTGTCTTTGTGGGAATTTTCGCCTTTGGCACCTTCCATTCTGACCAAGGTCCAGCGTTTGCCTCGAAGGCTTACAAGGACGCAATGGGTTCACTGGGGGTGCGGGTGAAATTTTCGTCTCCGTATCGGCCTGAGGGCAACTTGATCATTGAACGAATGAACCGTGACTTAAAGCAATCCTTGACAGCTAGAGTCTTAGGTACTGGCAGGAACTGGCTGGCCCACTTGTATACCGTACAACGTGCACTTAATAATCTCCCTAGAAGACCTCTGGGTGGGCGGACCCCATACGAAATGCTCTTTGGCATTAGGATGTTTGTGCCTGACCTTGATGGTCTAGACATGGCGGCGCAATCCGCCATCTTTGATGTAGATAACCATTCTACTATGTTACAGGACTTACAAGAAGCCCAAGACAAACTTGCAATCGCACATTTACCTTCAGCCACAGACCCTGCACTGCAGATTCCGGTGGCCGGCTGGCTTCCGAAGATTGGAGATCTGGTTCGAGAGAAGGTGGAGAACAAAAAAGAATTCGGCCCCTCTTATCATGCACCGGTTCCAGTCCTGGGCTTGAAGGGAACACGTACAGTAATCCTACCACCACTTCCTGGTCGCAAGGAGAACAGATACATCTCAGTGGAAAATGTCAAGCTACAACATCTGGCCGATCCTGAATAGCGTTACACCAGCGGTCTCTTGCCCTGCCATTTACCGGACAAGTGTTCGTGGCCCTCCTGCTCGAACGGTCACTGATGTTGCCGTTGAGATGGATGATTTGCCTGAAAGCTCACTCGAACACCCGGTTTCCCCCGGCAATGACGAGAATGAGTATACCTATCCCGATAACGAGTCGGTGGCACACTTACCAACAACGCCACTGAGCCCAACGAGTTATTCTTTTGATTCGAATTCCACGTCATCTATTGTCCTGTCCAAGTTCAGTATTTTTGTATCCTGGTTCAGAGACAAGTTTTTGATTCCCCCCTGGACATACATCTGGTTGGTGCTGTTCCTAATTTTTTTGTTCATGTCCATTGGCTTTGTCACAGTGTTTTTTCTACTCATCAATGGTCACTATTTACCAGAACGCTCTGCTGTGAACAGTGTCGCTGGAACTTTGGCACCACATTCCTCATCTCACATCATGAAGCGTGACCACACATTTGTGAACATTTCAGCTTTTCCAGTTGCTGATGGCATCGTATGGGATGCAGTAAATTTTCAGATTCATGGACCGACAGAAATTATTAATGTACCAAATGTCCTTCGAGTTTCGATGGGTGATGTCGTAAAAGTAATATTCATTCTGACGATTGGGATGTGCATGCCGTTGAAGCATTGTTTGCTGATTTAAAATATTATGCTTCCTTTAATGCTGAAGATTTGTACATGAATTCTTCCAGCATTGGGGCAACCACTTTGTCCATAAACCAAGTGCACTGCGTGGTCCTTTTAACTACACCCAGTGGGAGCATTGTCCAACACCTTTACCTGGTAGCTCCCAGACTCTTAGAAATAAATGTGCTTATTTTTCGAATTTTGATAGATCGAACCCTGGGTCCTATTATTTTAAATTAAATGCACCATCCACTCAGAAAATCATGTTGACCCACACCAAATTGCTATATTCGGGTTCCTTTTTGAGCGCCTTAGCTGTGGGTGGTTATGAGTACTGGAAGGACACTGTGGATTTGAAATCAATATGGGGCTCTAAACCATGGCAGGTGCAAGGCACTGAAGCCTTGCACCGTGCTTGCCTTATCCCGGCCCAAATGGTGTTTCTGAATACTTCCATCTATCAGACTACGTGTTGGGGTTTGGCTACAACTAAACAATTAAACGCGCCTTCCATTCCATCGTTGTCTTCCACTCCCAACGAAAGCTTGCACTTTAATATGTCCCTAGCCACTTTGCAAGCTTTGTTTCAGAACAATTCGTTTAATGTTTCTACGCTTGTTCAGTCACCCTGGTTGGCTTGGCCCATATCATCTAATGCGTGCCGATTGCGGTTTCACGACTCAGTCCCTGGTTACAAACAGGATCGACCAGATCCTAGGTTTTCTGACTCCCGTACTGTTACAACATATTCTGTTGGTAAATTGTGTAAACAGTGGTTGCAGCACTCTTCCCTAGAATCGGTTAAACAACATTTATCCCTCCTATCAGGCAACATTGATCTGTCCGACTTTATTCTGGGACCCCGTGGTCCACGACCTAAGAGATTCATTTATGAAGCTTATAATGAACTCTGGAAGCTGTCGCAAATGGAAGCTGCTTCCCGTGTACGGGAAATAGACCAAGCAAATTTGGAAAAGGTGCTTGCTGTTGTTGACAACAGTATTAATACCCTGTCTTCCCGCATTTACACGTTAGAGAATATTGTGTCCTCTGTTGTCGATATTGTACAAGATGATGTTTCTGTGTTGTACCATGGTCAGAATCAATTACGTTCAGTTATGCAGTTTGCGTGGACTTTGCAAACACTTAAGTTGGGTAAAGTTCCTTGGCATTTTTTGAACACCACGGCCTTATTTCTGCCTTTTAATTTAACTGACAAACAGCAGTTCATGTCCATGAAGGATGCAGCATACACTCTGTTACATATCGAGAAAGTGGAGCCCTTACCATTCTCTGTGGCGGAATTGGATTCTGCTGTGTGGCTAGTTCATGGGGTTATCGCCTTGCCTTTTTCTTTATTTGAATTTAGCTGGTTCATGAAACATTTTCCTGTGGGCCGTTTCCAGCCCTTGGGAAGTGCCTTCCTGCATGAACTTTGGTCCCTGCCTTTCATGTATAAATGCCTTAGAGACGAAAAGGAAGTTTTTCTCACGGGGGGAGTCTTGCGATTCCACTGTGGGTCATTCCCTTATTTGCAAACACATTAAATTGCACGGGGCTTGTAACGTTTCGGCTCCGAATCTTGCTTGTGTGTTAAAGGGTATTCCTGCTCCGGCTATTTCTCCTACTTTCACTGTGCTTTCTAATGGTAGCTATCTGCTTTTGAATAACCAAAACTGCTGTGGCATGCTGGCCGGCATACCGTATATTGTTACAGTTTCCCACAGGGTTGTCTGCTGCAAAAATGTGCTTTTTCCTCCCCCGCACGACATCATAGATAGTTCCGTTTGGCCTTCCATTCCTACTCTGAAGGCGGATTTCAATAAATTGAGCAGAATAAAGGCGCTATTATTGAATCAGGAGGTTATGCTCACGTCCGCCCGGGAGACATTCATTCTCCAGGTGGCAAGTACCCACAGTGAAATACAGGCCCTTTTGAACACTAACCTCCCACAACATTTCGGTGAACTGATTCACCGTGTTTTTAATGCATCTCGCACTGAAGGTCTGGTACACTTTTTTAAGGTTGTGGGTTCCGGCCTTGTGACCTCTTTTCAAACAATCTTTGGTGTGATAACGGCTTTTATTCATTCTATTTTTTCCAGCGTCTTTGGTGGCTTCCCATTAATCCTCGCTTTGGCGGCTGGTGTACTGCTGTTGGTCTGTTTTCTGCGCAATGGCTGCTCCCCAATGGGCCCTTCTCGACCCAGGTCGGCTCCAGCTGCTCCGTGAGTGCATCCTCGCTGGCTTCGGCGTCCTGCCGTTGGCAACACTGAGTGTGTCCTATACACTTTCTTTTCGCTTTGCGTATTTCACTTGCGTGCAACCGGTGCTATCTTGCATCCGCTGTCCTTTCTCCTGCACCATGGATTATTGCCTCTCCAATACGTCGTTGTCTGTTCCGGATTTTGTTCGGTTGGTGGGTCCCTTAGAGGCCCATGAACGGGACTGTTCCGCTGCAGGCTGCATGACGCGTGCGGCTGCACTGGGGATTTTGGCACAATGGGATATCTGGGCGGCTGCTCAGGATCTCCTACATCAAAGTTATATTGAGTACCACGCAAGTTGTCCCGCATTGCTATTTGATGCTCCCTCCTGTGAAGAGCATGCCTGCAGTTTTGATTTATTGGACTGGATGGCGTCACTGTATTCTGATGATTCAAATGATGTCCTCTTAGAGGGTGTGGCATTTTTCTGCACTCACACTCTGATGGATTAACATGGCCTTCGCTCTCGGTGACCTGCCTCGCTGACGGTATTTTTTCTTCTAAATATTTTTTTTCCTTCTCTTCCCCTCTCCCATTCATTGTCCTTCGTGGGGACTGCGTCATCTGTGGACGTTTCGGTTCTGCTCAGTCGATTTGAACTCTGCCTTCGTCCTTGGTATTGGCCGATGGACTGCCCAGGGGAGGGTGTCATGTGGTTTGTGGCCTCCTGGCCTGCTTTGCTGCGTTGACTTAGGCCTGGCTGCCATGATGCCTTTTTGCGCACGTTACTCTAAGCCGTTGTTCTATCAGCCTCTGCTCCTGCCAAGTTATTTTAGAACTGTCTGCATTTTCTGTCTTTCACCTTTTCTCCTGTTCCCTTTGGGCTACGTCTGCACAACATGTACAAGGTCAAAAAACAACGTCCCTTGTTCTTGCTAATTTGGCCAGTCCCTCGCACCTAGACATAACACTATGTACAGCTGCCATGGAGTAATTTGTGTGCTTTTAATATTGCGCTTTTCACGCTTTAGAGACACTTGGAGAAATACCTTTCCAGGGAGAAGAGCTGTGATTGTCTGCTGATGTAGACTTTGCATCTAGACACTGAGGTATGGGGGTTCGCTAGACAATGCCCAGAGGTCTTCTATTTTTATAATAAATTAGCTACTAGCACGGGGAGGGTGGTAAGGTCATTTAGCCCTATATCCACTGCTTTATGAAATGCTTTCTCCGTTTGTATTCTATGGTGTTGTAACTATGCTGCTTATATTATTCTTATGCATTATGCTGATAGTACTGACACGTGTACTGTATCTGAGAGCACGTTAGTTGAAATAAACATTTTAAACTATACAGTGTCTCTTCTTACGCACGTTGTGGACAGGTATGAGTGAGTGATGAAAGGGTGTTCTGGCTACTGCGAGTCCTGAGAGAGAGATACCGTGTTCTGGGTTGTCTAATCATTGGTACCTTGTTGCTAATGAGACGCTAAGGTTAGTCGGGTTGGGGTTTTAGGTGCTAAGGTTTATGGTTGGATCACCACTATATTCCGAGGTCCTATCATACTGTGCATAGCTCTGTATATGTGCAGAATCCCTACAACACCCTGACTCCCCTGCTTGTGGTGAGTCTCCTGGACCTTGCTGGTCCCAACATTGCACCTTCTTCAACTTCCATGTTGGTTGCAGTTGCCAAGGCTTGATGGTGCTCCCGACGGACACCGACCCCTCAACTCTTGACATTCGACACGGGACAGCTCGTATCCGGCTCCTGGTTGTTCACAGCATCGTCTGGTCCGCACAGCTGCAGTTTTAAAGTCACCATCAGCTTCCCTGCAACACCCGACATTGTTGGGCATTCGTCTTCCGTGCCTCCTGGTCACTCCTAAGTGGCATAGATTATGTCCCATCTGCTTGCAGGTTTTTCACATCTTGAATCCACCTTTGGGTTCCACGGGACACTTTCACCTTCTCCAGCAGCTGCAACTTCCTGAAGTCTCCCATTGAGTTTGACGATGGTTTCCGACGCCACTTCACACCTATGCACCCAGCTTCCCTGGTGCAGGTAACCTTTTCCCAAGGGTATCCATGGGTGGGGTGGCTCTCCAACCTCTTGTCTTCCATGGGGTTTCTTCAGGGTCCACTGGGAAGGGTTCTCTTCCTTTAAAATTGCAACCACAACCTACACGTTGATTTGTACGGCTAACGCGGTCGTGTTTCTCCACTGCACACGACCTTCGTGGGGCCCCTAGATACTCACCTTGGGTGGTTCTTTGGGTCCCCGGCACTTCTGCGTCCTCTGAGTATTGGCTTGACTCTAGTCGTGGTTCGCATACCACTAATTTAGTATATGGGTTGGTCTCCCCCTGGTGACCACTGTGTATTCTGTGCTACTTACCTGTTTCTATTGAAAAGTTTTGTGTGCATTGTGTATATCTCCGGCTAGGAGATATCTGTATGTGTTAGTGAGTGTCTTATAATAAATACATATTTTTAAAAATACACTGTGTGGTTGTTTTTCACTTAATCTATACCTACAAGATTGTGTGCTGGTAAAACAAGCTGATTTACACTCCTTCTGGACTAAGCCTGAAGGCTGCTCTCCACATCTATCACTTAGAGAGCTTTCTAAGGTTGTCTAAGACCACTAAAATCACCATAAGGGTTGTCTGGATCAGTGCAGGGTGTCCACTTACATAAGTGTACATCATATACTGAGCCAGCCTCTCACAGGGCCTTACCGACTTGTTGGACAAATGGAATAGAGTATTAGACACCCCCTAACTATGGAAGATTGGAACTACAGCTGTGCAATCACTGGTAGACTTACGGCTAACTGTAACTTAAAAATCATACATTTTAAATACTTGCAGCAAATATATTATACCCCACTTCATTAATATAAATACAGCCTCAGTTCAGATGCCAAGTGCGCGCGTTGCAGTGAGGATGAGGCAGACTTTCTGCACTTGACTTGGGCATGCAGGTTAATAGAAAACGTCTGTGTGCAGGTGACACGGGCCATATCAGACATGGTGTTCGAACAGATACAGTGCACACCACACCTTTGCCTACTAAGATTTGAGAAACCCTTACAACAGCCCAACCGGAAACTAGTGGCATTGGCACTGCTGCTGGCCAAACGGAGAATAGCTATGCACTGGGGTAAGAAAGCAATTCCTAAATTCGAACATTGGATTCAGGATATGACATACTGTAAAGATCAATTGCATACGTATGCTGAGGCTCTTCCGAGAGCCACATGCCATAAGGATGTATGGGGTACCTTAACAGTGTATTTAGTATAATCATCAGCTGTCCCCTGAACTGCTGAAACCTCCAATGGTATTTTTTAGATATCATTGTATTACAACGGGATGGGTGTACTATGAGATGATAGTGGTACCTATAATGTCTATAGAATTGGGATGTCGACATGATTGCATTGTTATGTCTGTTTTTTTTAAAAGTTTAAAATACCTAATAAAGAAATATAAAAAAAAAAATAGCACCATGTCCAGGATGTTTCATTCACCTAATGGTATCATGTTATTTATAAATAGGTGCCATTCCTAAGTGGTAGGACCGGGTAAATTCCTTCTACTTTCAAAAGATATACAAGGGGGCAGGGGGCACACTGCCTCTCATCCCAGCACAGTTCTCCCCATTGCATTCTGGTAAATGCAGTACGCTTACTTCAAAGTTGCTGTAGTTTTTCACCAAAGTCGGTGCAGGTAGTGCTGTTATCTCTAGACACGTGTTTCTGGGTTTAGCCCTTCATCAGTAGAGAGCAAAAAGTAGTTGAGAGCAGAAAAAAGTCATCAGGGGTTGCTGAAATGCTGCCCAAGTCTTCACAGGTCACAGTACCAGTGTGCTCCCATTCCCCTTCTGTTTCAAAAGATATACTCTATAGAACAAAAGAGATTTCAAGAAGATGTTTCATTTGACAATAAAAATCAAGGGTTATTGATACTTCCTTGTTCATTCTGTTAACATTAAGACCGTTAAGTTAATATGTCCTATTTTTAAGGTATATTTGCTGTGGGTGTGTGGTATTGGGTCTGTTGCACATTTGTGAACCTGTACATGTTGTGCAAGAGCCATGTACATGTTGTGCACATGCCGGCTGGCATGGGTACATTTATTTTGTGGTTGGATTTTGTTGCCCTACTTGCTACTGTTGTCCAGCCGACATTCCAACTGGATTATCGGTCTGGACAGCAGCCATTCCAGAGTGTTCTGCCTGCTCTTCATGGGCAATGGTATTCAAGTTCTAATAAGCCTACGCTTACAGAAGACTGCTTCTTGTGTGTGATTTATGAGACAGCAGCACACTACAATTTGGCGACAAGGGTAGGATTTACATTGTCGCCCACCGGAGATTTTCTGGCTGCTTCAGTACTGCGGGAGGATATCTTCCTTCAAGCTATGTCTACAACTTCAGTGTGCTGCTGTTCGAAGCTGTGTTGGGTTGCAGCGCTTTGCATCAGTATGGGCTTGTAATTAAGTAGTTGCACTTTGGATCAGGCCTTGATTTTAAAAGTCGCACTTACCTGCCTCAACTTGAAGCGCAGTATGGTTCTTTGACTCCTGAGTGATTGGCGCTTGGAATACTGGGGCGCATTGTCCTGGCGCCATACAAGGAAGTGTTTCAATGTGCAAGGCATTTTGGGTGCATTCTATCTGATGGCTGGTTGCAGTTGCTTTGAGATAATATATTTTGCTGCACTCACTTGCTCACAGTTTTCAGTGTGGTGTTCATTTTGTTTTGAGCTACTGAAATCAGATACAGTACTGCTTACAAAGAGGTGGGTGCTGTTTTACCCCTAGCAAACACTATTTTTCTGTGCACTTTATTTTCCTTCAATAACAATGTCTAGTTATTTACATCCTGCACAAATTAATCCTTTTATACAAAATCCATGGAAGCCTTTAGTCAAGTGGCAGCAATGGTACAGGGCTTTTCAAAAAATTATATTGTGGCTATTGATGGTAAAAACTACTCCAATGAAAGGAAGAAAGCTTTACTATTTAGGTTACTTGGGGATGCTGGACAAGAGATCTTTGATAACTTACAGGAGTTCAAACCTACTTCAGGGCAGTTTATACCTTGGGATGTATTTACAGAAGCAAAAAATAGGGCTGAGAAAAGGTTTTGTGAACAACACAACATCATGATTGAGAGGCACAGTTTCATCAGAGGAAACAACTTGTTGAGAGCATTGAGAAATAGATCTCCAACCTACGTATAATACGGTCCAAGTGTGAATTTAGGGATTATCTTGGCACATGCTTGAGGGATCAGTTTGTGTCCAGTTATTACAGCAAAAAGTGCAAGAACGTCTGCTTGCTTGTAGGGATCCTACTATATATGAAGTATTGGATATTGCTAAGAGTATTGAGCGTGCATCCATTTCTTCAAAAGCTATCACTGGCACTGAACTCAATCATGATGCTGCATGTGCACTTTCAAGTAAAGCTTTGCACCAGAATATATCTAAAGGGAGGAATACCACAGGAAATGCTAAGAAAATGATGTGCTATAGGGGTGTATCTAAACAGCAGTTGGAGAACAATCCAAGTTGTCCAGCAGTTAACCGTAGATGATCTAAGTGTAAAAAACAGGACATTTCTTCAGTTTTTGTAGCTCCGCTGTGAGATCTAATTTGTCACCTTGTAAGAGTTAATGCGGTCGATAAGTTACAGGATGACATTATAAATAATTTGGTGCTAACCACTGATGATAATAACACTGCATCTTCCTTCAAGGCACCACTAAGAGTTTCACGGATTGGTAAGATGGAAATAGAAGTAATGGCAGATTCGGGTTCACCCATTACTATTTTGTCTGATGTCACGTTTTATGGTAAACAATGCAATAAGGAATTGAAAAACTCAGATGTGTACCCAAAAGTCTTTAAAGGACAAGATATTGAAATGCTGGGTTATTTTGAGGATGTTTTGAACCTACGTGGGCGAAAGATTCTAACCAAGATATACGTTGCTAAGAAGGGACTAGATATAGTTGGTAGGCGGGATTTGGGGAAATTGGACATTATCCTCAAGCCTGGCAGTGATCAACTTATAGTTCTGGGAGACATGCCAGTTGCGTCCATTGAAGGGCATACTGATAACTCGCTAGGAGGAATTACTGGTATAATTGATAAATTCCCAGGTGCTTTTGTAACCAAAGTGGGGTGTGTGTTAAGGGGGTACTACATTATATCAAACTCAAAATGGATGCTTTACCTGTCAGCATAAAGTCAGATCAGTTCCTCTTAGTGTGAGGGATGACTTACAGATTCTTCTTGATGAATGTTACGTTATGTTATAACAGACTTATAGAGTGTACGTTCACCATAGGCTTCTTGGCGCTTGGCTGAATTGTGTGTTGAGGGTATCATACAACCAAATGATTAATCAGACTGGCTTTCTGCTATTGTTTTGGAAAAATAGAAAAATGGAAGATTACGCCTATGCGATGCTTTATGTTCTCTTAACAAGAACATTGTGGTGGATTGTCAGCCGTTGCTGAAAATTCAAGACATGTTAATGGCAATAGGGGGTGCACATATTTTTCGATCATCGACCTTAAATCAGCGTACCATCAGGTGTCCCTTTCACCACGCTCACAGCACTTGACCATGTTTGTTACACCTTTTGGCACCTTTAAATTTCTGAGGTCACCATTTGGACTAGCATCAGCTGCTAGTATGCTCCAGAAATGAATGGACTCATTGATTAAAGGTGTCAGGGGTGACAAGCATTTCAGTATGACATTCAGATTTTTGGCAAGGATATAGCTGCACACAATGCTACATTAGAGAGTGTTCTAAGAATTTTGAATAAGAGAGGTATGACTGTATCGAAGGAGAAATGTAAGTTTCTTGTTAAGGAACTTGAGTACCTAGGGCACACCATTATGGTGGATGGAATATATGACGTTATAACGCACACCATCACAACGCATGCTTTTTCAACGCAGTTTTTACAACGCAACTACCATTACATCTCAAGTTTTTACAACGCATGCTATTACAACGCATGTACATAGGGGTACATTGAAACTACCATTGCAACGCAGAGTAGTACAATGCACGTATTTACTACGCATAATGGATAGTAATTTAGAATATTAATTTCATTTTGTCTTTTGTCACCCACCCTCCTGGACGGGATGCAAGGGAAACAGGGGTTTTGGGTGGGGGAGTGTATATTACCCGGGTATTAATTTTAATGCCCGGGTATTAATTTAAATACTCGAGCAATATATTTAAAACCAGTATATTAAATAATACATATATTTTTTAAACTAAAAAGAGTTACCCAACAATAAAAATATACATTGATGTAGCTATAGAGCACTTTTTCATAGAATAAAAACACTAGAGACATTTTTAAAAGCAGCATCCACATACAAGGCATTGAAGGCATACAAAGCAAAAAAAAAATTGTGTCCTTCAACTATTTCTACAACATCAGGCAAGCTATCCTCTACTCAAAATGGATGCCATTCTAAGACGGAACATAAAAACCAAACCTTCACACACAAAATTAAAAATAGACCTTTTGTCAGGTTCTGAATCATGTGGAAAAATCGTTTATGAAACATGTTTTCTTTTAAATTTTTGTTTACCCATTCTAAACGTATAAATTAAGCCGACCACCATTTTGTCCTCAGTGGTGCTCAGACTTTTCTGACAACCACACGCATCTGGAGTAGGAGGAGGAAACTGCCACTTTCGACCTGAAAGCACTGCCATCTATTGACTAAAGTAAGTGTACGTCAAAAATGAAGCACAATTAGTTAGAAAACAATAAATTGGCAAATGTGAAAATAAAACAATTTTTTTAACTTTTTTCGCAGATTTTGGAAATTCCACCTTAAATAAATAAAGTAAGTGTATATTTCAAATAATAAATGGTTGCTAATTATGTGGGGAAAAAAATAAAAGTCAAATTTAAGATTGGTAATTTCCTTAATCGATTTTAAATATATTATATTCATAAAAATATTAAAATCCAGGAAAACATAGAGAGGCAGCTGGTCAGTGGTGGGGGGCAAAATACTACTCCAACTCCGCAGGGTGCTTGCCTCAGGAAAGTTGCTGGTCAGTGGTGGGGGGCATAAATACTATTTTGTCTCCACAGGGTGCATGCCTCACAGAATATGATGGTCAGTGGTGGGGGGCAAAAATACTATTCTAACTCCACAGGGAACTTGTCTCAGGGAATATGCTGGTCAGTGGTGGGGAGCAAAAATATTATTCTAACTCCACAGGGTGCTTGCCTCCGGGACATGCTGGTCAGTGGTGGGGGGCAAAATTACTATTCAAACACCACAGGGGGATAGCCTCAGGGAAGGTGAAGGACACTGGTGGGGGCAAAAAATACTATTCTAACTCCACAGGGTACTTGCCTCAGGGAAGGTGCTGGTCAGTGTTGGGTGGCAAAAATACTATTCTAACTCCACAGGGTGCTAGCCTCAGGGATGGTGCTGGTCACAGGTGGGGAGCTAAATTACTATTCTAACACCACAGGGTGCTTGCCTCAGGGAAGGTGCTGGTCAGTGGTGGGGGCAAAAATACTATTCTAACTCCACAGGGTGCTTGCCTCAGAGAAGTTGCTTGTCAGTGGTGGGAGGCAAAATTAATATTCTAACACCACAGGGTGCTTGCCTCAGGGAAGGTGCTGGTCAGTGGAGGGGGGCAAAATTACTATTCTAACACCACAGGGTGCTTGCCACAGGGAAAATGCTGGTCAGTGGTGGGGGGGCAACATTACTATTCTAACTCCACAGGGTGCTTGCCTCAGGGAAGTTGCTGGTCACTGGTGGGAGGCAAAATTACTATTCTAACATCACAGAGTGCTTGCCTCAGGGAAGGTGCTGGTCAGTTGCACAATGAAATATACACAATTTAAAAGAAACACATAAAGTCCTTTATTTTATTTTTTTACAGGTTAATTAATTTATCTGGGTTGAAAACCATACACAGGACAGGAAAATATCTTCCAAACAGAGGTTAAACAAACCGAAGTCCTATCACAGGTATAATTGTTCCAAATCCTTATGTTGTAACCAAAACTAAGCAAAACATTTCTTCTAACCAAGCAGGAACTGAAATGAACAACAATCTGTTACAGAAATCCAATTTTAATTTGTCAAACTGAAGCAAAAGTGAGAATGTTTTTTTTAAAACATCTGTTTAAGAATCCACTTCACATTTTAGACCAACCCAAACTCACACCGAAGAAAAAGAATTAAAACAGCTGAATCATTTCAAGAAAACAATCAAAATCAGCAAAAGAACAGACCAGCAAAACAAGCAAGTTTACTAAGGTGAGGCCAAATACATTTACAATTAAAAGTGCCTATTTCTCTTTTAAAGGACCCACTACAAACCATAGCAGACAATTAAACCAAGGAAAAGTGAAAATAATGACAAAATATAATCAGCATGTTCTTAGTGCACTCAATAGGCAACCTAAAGAATTGCTAACCAGTTTTTTTACAGGTTGTAAACAATAAACAATGCCAAACTAGATAAGCTTTTTACAACAGCTATAGATATTAAAACTTGATTAGTTGATTGCAGAAATGTCAACAAACAAACATGTAAAAATACCAACATTTTCTTTGCAGGCTAAAAATTCTTTTAAAAAGCAATAACACAAAAACTCTTTTTCAATCCTTTATTTAAAGAAGCACAATAATGGCATCATGAAGACAAGGCAGCTATCTTATGTCCCAAAGAGGAAATCGTCTCTTAAAATATGGTGGCTATATATTTTGTTAGGAGAGACTAACTAAGCCCAGGAGTCATTGGAGGTGTGTGCAATATTACTCATCCCATTGCACAGGCAGAGCAGTTACTCTTGGAGATACTGTTGAAAGGACCACAGAGCATAACCACTCTGCTTTTCACACACAGAGAAGTAGGAGAATGGAAATGTCGCTGTTTTCAAGAGGTATAACGGCAAACATAAAATGTTAGAAAAACTGCCTTCACCTATAAAGATTTGTGGCATGCTTCATCATAGGGCTGCTAAACACACCTCTGCGCAAGCCAACGCTCGAGGTGGAGCAATAGGGTGGGGGAGACAATACAAACACATAGAAGAATAGGGATCAAGGAAAAGTGCAGATGTACAATGTTAAAACGAACTCAGGAATCTCCAAATACCTATTTTATTCACGGACTCCCAGGTTAGAGTTAAAAAGGTTATGCTAAACCAGTGGTTGGTGGTGTGTTGGTCAATTATGGACCATTTACCCCTCCACTCTGCAAGAATGTCGACATGTTTCAGCTGGATTTAGTGTCTTTCCCAGCTTTCATCAGGACTACTAGATCCCTGTATTTCTACCCTTATCTCCTACCTTGATCAGTAGTTCGGAATTTGAGCCTGTGTTAATACGAAGGTAATGTAGATCATGTAATCACACTCTGAATAAAATCTGTAAATAAAAAGATATATTTACATGTGAAAAATAAATATAGGTGAAAATGTATGTGCATAATAGAAAAAGTAACAAGTTACTTTGCCCCTCTAAACTCATTTAGTGTGACACAGATGTTTAAACAATCTTATTCAAAAACTCGTTTAACAAGACAATTCGCCACTCTATATCATTTAAAAAAATATATATAATAATAATCATTACTTGGGTCACATTTTACGGGCGTACCCTCGGTAGTTTTTACTGAGTTTCACTGTAGTTCGTGTTCGAAATGGCGGAGGAGCGAGGACGGCTCCCTGTAGTCACACTCTATTTTTAGATAAAGGAATATTGCATAGGTAGTCAAGCAAAGGCTAAAACAATTAGTATTGCCGATCGTACTCCATGCACTGTTGACATATCCGTTTTTCTCATCTCACAGACACCATAGACCAATACTGTGATTCGTCATGCCATACTGGATCTCGTGTTAGGTGGCCTTACCATCGGAGAGGATACAGAAGGGTACTAAGTGATCTCAAGCATTCGTGGATCTACCCCTTATATACCCCGCTTACTTTGTCAAGGTGAGTCCGTCTCTGGAGCTGTGTCCCTCCCAGTGCTGTGAAGGTGCTGCCGGTAACCACTGTTGCCCTCTTCATTGCTCAGGCACTTCCCGTCACGTGATCACACTCGCGTATCACATGACCAGTCTGTTCTGAATGGCGAACTAGAGTGCTAAACTCTGCCACCATCTTGGAGCAGTACATGTCATGATGGGAATGTTTCCGCCCGCTCAGAGGCATGTTCTCTAATCCCAGGGATGACTGAGTTGTATGGGCCATTGTATACTGTAGGGCGCCTCCCAGGAGGGCATGAGACTACATCTACTCAACAAGCCAGAATGTTACCCCCTCTTTCAAAAAGAGAAAATATTGACATTTGTGCATTGTGACATGTAGCCTCCATTCCTGAACCCGTAATGCCACAATTGAGAGTAAATAGTGGACAAAAAGACTACCCTCATTTGATTTTCTTGGCTCCCATACCAGGACGACAGAGCCTAGTGTTCTCTAAAGTTCAGCCAACAGCATTTCGCTCAGGAGTTAACCCCTCCCAATCACTCGGCGGTGCGGGGCCCAGAGTATGCATGTTACATTCTATTGAGAGTGTTCCAAGGAATGTCGTCGTTCAGGCCAATTTCATGGCTAAGTATCCTATAAATCCATTTCTGTTCTCTCAGAAATAAGATTCTTTCTGGGTCTCGGGTCGTAGCTGGGATGTATGGTTTATCTAGTACAGTCCAAAAAAGATCATTAGCTGAATGTTTTTCTCTGCATAGTGTGTGGTAAAGCGTGTCATGGTTTTCTGGCACCTAATGTTAGATCTGTGTTCCATGATCCTGATTTTCACTTTTCGTGTTGTCATGCCCACATACACTAAGCCACATGGGCATCTAGTCATGTAAATTACATTGTTAGAGTTGCAGTTCGTATGCCTACGCTACTCCCAGGGATAGTCAAGGCCAACGTCAATGCTCTTGGTGTTCTCTGTTAGTTTGCCAACATCACATGAGCCACACTTGGTGTGTCCAGTGACTGGGGGAAGGTCCCATAATCTTTGTTGGTCCTTCTGTGTGTCTGACCGGGGTCTTGTATGCACAAGATGGTCCCTTATATTCTGCTTCTTTTGAAGGAAAAGAGCGGTTTCTCCAGGTTCAGGCCGTTTGAATTTAGAATCCGCCTGTTACGCAATATGATGCGTTTGATGTTGTTAATAGCGGAATTGAAGATTGTAACACAAATGGCACTGCTCTTTTGTGACTTGTCCACTATTCCCAGCAGAGCCTCCCTATTGCAGTTCAGTGCTCTCTTCTGTGCTCCGTTGATGATTCTGTGGGGCTATTTCCTATTATGCGGCTTCTCTGCCAGTGTCCCTGACTCAACTTTGAAGTCACCTGTATCGGAGCAGTTCCTCTGAAGATGAAGGAACTGAACTACTGGAAGGTATTCCCTTAGTGATTTCAGAAGGAAACTCTCAAATAAAAGGAGGCCGTTCCTATCAGTAGGTTTGTGAAAAACTTGTGTCTGGAGTTTGCCATCCATAGGGACGATTTCCAGGTCTAAGAATTGGAGACACTTCTTGGTCACAGTGGATGTGAAGAGTAAGAGGGGGTTCTGGCTATTGAGCCAATGTAAAAAATCCGTAATGGATAATTCATTACCTTCCCATACCAGCAGCACGTCATCAATGAACCGCCTCCATAGTTTTATGTTATTACTCCAAGGACTGGCAGGATCAAAAATTAATTGTTGTTCAAAGGATGCCACATAAAGGCCAGCCAAGCTGGGGGCGAAGGCACTCCCCATCGAAGTGCCATGGGTTTGTAGGTAGTAGGTGCCTTGTTATTCAAAGAAATATTTAGTCAATTCAATCTCAGCTAGGTGCAAGATAAATTACCTCGGTGTGCAATATGACCAATCCTGGTCATACAGAGTCTCCTCTACAACCCTCAGGGTCTCCCTCTGGGGGATGTTGGTATAGAGGGACTCAATATCCAAACCAACCAGGAATTCTTTAGTTGGGTCAAAATTCATGTCTTTGATAAGGTTCAGGACATCAGTTGTATCCTTAAGGTAGGCCTTCCTATTCTGTACCAAGGGTTTCAGGAAAAAATCGCAGAACTGCGACAATGGTTCCAGAATGAACCCGATCCCGGACATGATAGGTCTACCTGGGGGAGGCCTGGTCCATTTGTGCACTTTCGGGAGGGTTTAGAAATATGGTACAATAGGATTCTGTTGACAGAGAAAGTTACCTTCCTTCTCTGAAATCCAGTCTTTGGTGGTTCCTTCCTCAACCAAAGTGGCTATCTCAATTTTGATCACTGGGGTAGGGTCCCTTTGGAGGATTTTATAGTTTCGGCTGTCTGAAAGCAATCTCAAGCATTCACGCTCATAAGCTCTTTTCGTTTGGAGGACTATTGCACCCCTTTGTCAGCAGGTTCTATGATGATATCGGGGTTGCCTTTCAATTGTTCAAATGCCTATTTCTCATCTCTCATGAGATTCTTAAATGGGTGTGACTCTTTCTTAGCCAGTTCTTCCACTCCGTGGATTACTGCCTGTTCGAACGTGGCTACCTCTATAGGGAGCACTGAGGTAGTAGGTGTGAAATTCGATTTAGGACGGAAGTTGGTATCCCCTTTCCTCCCTCCTGATTCTGGTCTGCCCTCAAAGAAAACCTTGAGTCTAATGTTCCTAAAAAAATCTGACTACTCCTGTCTGATTTTAAAGCTGTCCAAAGTGTTGGTAGGAACAAAACCCAGGCCCTTGTTCAATATTCTCTCCTGTGTTTCAGTCAGTGGGGTATCAGTCATATTCATAACTAAGGTTACTCCATGCTGGTCCCGGTGTAGGGGACCCTCGACATGCTCCTCGTCAGCCTCTGATTCAGATACTCCCACTGCACCCCTTGGGAACCTCTCTACTTGCCCCTGCCTCTCCCTCTGCCTCTCCCTAAAAAAGGACTGGGCATTTGGGGGTATTGGGGGTTGTGAGGCCCCTGCATCGGTGGAAATTGCTGGAACATTAGGGGCCAACCAAAGCCCTGCCCCGGGAAGTTCGGGTATATTGGGTTGAATGTAGGGCATGGACCCGTAAAGTAGCCCCTGCCTCTTCCCCGTCTGCGAGGTTTCCTTTCGTAGTCGCTCCCGTCACTATTGGAGCTCATTGTGTCTGTGTTCCTTCTACCACTCCATTTTTTTGTGGATGTACTCCTCTGTAGTGTATGGGTACACTTTCTCTTTAGAGAATTTTTTGAAATCCTTCTGTAGTTTCTTAATTTTGGACTGCATCAGGTAATCTTTATATTCACCCAACTTACTGTTAGTCTCGTCCAGTTTTCTTTTATATGTACTTGGTACAATGCTTGCCTTCAGACCTTGTTCACTGGTCTAGATCTGAATGTAGAGGGTGTCAGCTATCCTTTTTGCTGTAGTAATGATCAGGATCAGCCAATCCCTCGTACACTTCCAGGCTATAGGAGCCCAATCCTTCCTAAATGAAGTGTCTTCTAAAAAAAATCAGTGGTTCATTGTTGACTATTAGACCCCATGGGGCAGCATTTGCCCTGAGATACTCCGTTAAAATAGCACCATGTAAGATTGCTTTAACATGTGATTTCTTCAGTTCTACCAGTGTGTCCCACCCTTCACCCTGGGTTAGGACTTGGTTAATAGTTGTTTCTCCGCGTAATGAGGGCCCCGAGAGGATCTGCATCACAGCATCCTCCCCATATGCCAGGCCCTGTTGCTCCAACATTTTTTGAGAAGATTAGGTTGAAAATGCCAGCCAGATCTAGTATACAGGACTGAAACTGTGCACTTAATAAAACCCCTGTGGCTCAGCGGCCGCGCTAATCAGTATCACACTCAAAGATAAGGGGAAGGAGGGGAACTCCTACTTCGACCTCCTCTACCATAGACTTATCACACACAGAGAAGTAGGAGAATGGAAATGTTGCTGTTTTCAAGAGGTATAACGGCAAACATAAAATGTTAGAAAAACTGCCCTCACTCACAAAGATTTTTGGCATGCTTCATCATAGGGCTGCTAAACACACCTCTGAGCAAGACAACGCTCGAGGTGGAGCAATAGGGTGGAGGAGACAATACAAACACATAGAAGAATAGGGATCAGGGAAAAGTGCAGATGTACAATGTTAAAACTAACTCAGGGATCTCCAAATACCTATTTTATTTGCAGACTCCCAGGTTAGAGTTAAAAAGGTTATACTAAACCAGTGGTTGGTGGTGTGTTGGTCAATTATGGACCATTTACCCCTCCACTCTGCAAGAATGTCGACATGTTTCAGCCGGATTTAGTGTATTCCCCGGCTTTCATCAGGACTACTAGATCCCTGTATTTCTACCCTTATCTCCTACCTTGATCAGTAGTTCAGAGTTTGAGCCTGTGTTAAAACGCAGGTCATGTAGATCATGTAATCACACTCTGAATAAAATCTGTAAATAAAAACATATATTCACACGTGAAAAATAAATATAGGTGAAAATGTATGTGCATAATAGAAAAAGAAACAAGTTACTTTGCCCCTCTAAACTCATTTAGTGCGACACGGATGTTTAAACAATCTTATTCAAAAACTCGTACAAAAAGACAATTGTCCTTGATGAGCATGGATTCACCACTCTATATAATTAAAAAATATATATATGATAATAATCATTACTTGGGTCACATTTTACGGGCGTACCCTCAGTAGTTCTTATCTAGTTTCACTGTAGTTCGTGTTCGAAATGGCGGGGGAGCAAGAACGGCTCCCTGTAGTCTCACTCTATTTTTAGATAAAGGAATAATGCATGGGTAGTTAAGCAAAGACTAAAACAATTAGTATTGCCGATTGTACTCCATGCACTGTTGACATAACCGTTTTTCTTAACTCACAGACACCATAGACCAATACTGTGACTCATCATGCCATACTGGATCACGTGTTATGTGGCCTCACCATCGGAGAGGATAGAGAAGGGTACTACGTGATTTCAAGCATTCGTGGATCTGCCCCCTTATATACCCCGCTTACTTTGTCAAGGTGAGTCCGTCTCTGGAGCTGTGTCCCTCCGAGCGCCGTGAAGGTACTGGCGGTAACCACCGTTGCCCTCTTCTTTGCTCAGGCACTTCCCGTCATGTGAACGAACTCATGTATCACATGACCCGTCTGTTCTGAATGGCGGACTAGAGTGCTAAACTCCGCCACCATCTTGGAGCGGTACATGTCCTGATGGGAATGTGTCCGCCCGCTCAGAGGCATGTTCTCTAATCCCAGGGATGACTGAGTTTTATGGGCCATTGTATACTGTAGGGCGCCTCCCAGGAGGGCATGAGACTACATCTACTCAACAAGCCAGAGTGTTACCCCCTCTTTCAAAAAGAGAAAATATTGACATTTGTGCATTGTGACGTGTAGCCTACGTTCCTTAACACGGAATGCCACAATTGAGAGTTAATAGTGGACAAAAGGACTTCCCTCATTTGATTTTCTTGGTTCCTATAGCAGGACGACAGAGCCTAGTGTTCTCAAAAGTTCAGCAACAGCATTCCGCTTAGGAGCTAACCCCTCCCAATGACTCGGCGGTGCGGGGCCCAGAGTATGTGACTCGCCATAAAGACATGCATGTTACATTCTATTGAGAGTGTTCCAAGGAATGTCGTCGTTCAGGCCTATTTCATGGCTACGTATCCTATAAATCCATTTCTGTTCTCTCAGCAATAAGATTCTTTCCGGGTATCGGGTTGTAGCCGTGTTGTATGGTTTATCAAGTACACTCCAAAAAAGATCATTAGCTGAATGTTTTTTCTCTGCATAGTGTGTGGTAAAGCGTGTCATGGTTTTCTGGCACCTAATGTTAGATCTGTGTTCCATGATCCTGATTTTCACTTTTCGTGTTGTCATGCCCACATACACTAAGCCACATGGGCATCTAGTCATGTAAATTACATTGTTAGAGTTGCAGTTCGTATGCCTACGCTACTCCCAGGGATAGTCAAGGCCAACGTCAATGCTCTTGGTGTTCTCTGTTAGTTTGCAAACATCACATGATCCACACTTGATGTGTCCAGTGACTGGGGGAAGGTCCCATAATCTTTGTTGGTCCTTCTGTGTGTCTGACCGGGGTCTTGTATGCACTAGATGGTCCCTTATGTTCTGGCTTCTTTTGAAGGAAAAGAGCGGTTTCTCCAGGTTCAGGACGTTTGAATTTAGAATCCGCCAGTTACGCAATATGATGCGTTTGATGTTGTTAGAAGCGGTGTTGAAGGCCGTAACACAAATAGCACTGCTCTTTTGTGGCTTGTCCGCTATCTCCAGCAGAGCCTCCCTATTGCAGTTCAGTGCTCTCTTCTGTGCTCTTTTGATGATTCTGTGGGGTTATTTCCTATTATGCAGCTTCTCTGCCAGTGTCCCTGACTCTATTTTGAAGTCACCTGTATCGGAGCAGTTCCACCGAAGATGGAGGAACTGAACTACTGGAAGGTTTTCCCTTAGAGATTTCGGATAGAAACTCTCAAATAAAAGGAGGCCATTCCTATCCGTAGGTTAGTGAAAAACTCGTGTCTGGAGTTTGCCATCAATAGGGCCAATTTCCAGGTCTAAGAATGGGAGACACTCCTTGGTCACAGTGGATGTGAAGTGTAAGAGGGGGTTCTGGCTATTGAGCCAATGTATAAAATCCGTAATGGATAATTCATCACCCTCTCATACCAGCAACACGTCATCAATGAACCGTCTCCATAGTTTTATGTTATTACTCCAAGGACTGGCAGGATCAAAAATGAATTGTTGTTCAAAGGACGCCACATAAAGGCCTGCCAAGCTGGGGGTGAAGGCACTCCCTATCGAAGTGCCATGGGTTTCTAGGTAGTAGATGCCTTGGAATTCAAAGAAATGTTTAGTCAATGCAATCTCAGCTAGGTGCATAACCACTCTGCAATTTCAGCTAGGTGCATAACCACTTTGCCTCTGCAATGGAGATAGAGGTAAGAGAAAACATTAATCAAAGTAAAGACCTTGCATGCACCTCCAATGAACCCTGTGGCTCAGTTTTGAGGGAGGTATCCCAAAACATTCCTATGCATGTAACTAGTTCGAAGCCCACAATCCCTAACTTAAGAAGAATTAGTCAAAGGAAAAAACAGGCAAGTAACCCCCAACGTGTAACACCCCAAACATTCTCTGATATTAACGTTCCTCTTGAACTATCTGTCACCGTTACTAATGAAACCTTTCTATTGCACGACAACAAAAACCCTCAAAAGAGAATACTAATCTTTAGCACACCCTGTAACCTTTCAAAATTGGAGAGTTGTGATATTTGGATGATGGATGGGACGTTTAAATCCACACCCCATCCATTCACCCAAATATGCACTATTCATGCCTACATTAATAACACTGTAGTTCCCTTATTATACTGTTTACTCCCTGATAAACAATCCTCAACATACACTGAACTTTTATCAGTGGTAACATCTAAAACTCAAAACAAAAGTCCTAGAAAAGTGATAATTGACTTCGAATTATCAATGATTAACACCATTACTAAATCCTACCCGGAAACCCAAATTCAAGGATTTTTTTTTCACTTTTCACAGGCATATTGGCGAAAAATTCAAAAACCATCCTTAGTTGAGGATTACATATCAGACAGTAAATTACAATTTGAATTAAAAAAACTAACAGCATTGTGCTTTGTTCCACCTGACAGTGTGGATGAATACTACACGTCAATTACCGAATCAGAGTATTTTACTGCAAATGAAGAAAAATTGGGCACCCCACTAACTTATTTTGAGGACACATGGATTGGCCATCTAAGCAGGTCGGTTCGCAGGAGGAATTTAGATTTTTCACAGCCTGCTGGGCAGAAAATCTGGATTTTATTAAGGACACGGAAGCTAATATTATGCAAATCTCCTTTATTGCCACAGCTCAGCAGCAACAATTGAAGAACATAGAACTTCAATGAACATTCCAATGAGATATAAAAGTCCTCCATGACCAGCCATCTTCCTTCTTTGTTAGACTGCGAAGAAAAAAGTTCAACATGCAGAAAACAGGAGTTCAATTGAAGACAGCTTTCCAACTCGTGGTCCGGAGGGAAGGAAATTCTTATTCTGAAAGAAGAAGAATAGATTTCCGTAATAACATCCTAAAACATTATAATACATTAGGGTGGGTTTCAGTTCAAAAAGTGGTGGGATAATATTAGCCTCTGTGTCCTTAATAAAATCCAGATTTTCTGCCCAGCAGGCTGTGAAAAATCTAAATTTTATGGCACGACACGGAGGCCATATTATGCAAGTTCAAAGTGCGTTGAGAACATTATCAATCACATTAGAGATTGGTCTAAAATTACAATTCTTAAACATACTATCATTTGACCAATCTGCTGCCCTAAGTATTTCTTGCAGCCCCCCACCCAGAAAGTAGGCTTTGGAAGCTGATGCACCTCTGAGAGAGTGTGCTCCAAAAACAGAGGTATCCACACCGCTTTCATACATGACCTCTCTCACCCATCTTGCCAAAGTTGGTGATGAGACTCCCTTATGAGGAGATCTGTGGGAAATTAATAATTGACTTTCATTCAGTCTCAGACTTTGAGTTCTTTTCTCGTACTCTTTCAAGCATTTAACCACACAGAGTCTTTCATTCTGAGGAAAGAAGGGGTAAAAGATAGAAGAGGACATAGTTTTGGTTCTCTTTTTGAGGTAAAAACAAACACCCTCTGGTTGAAAGGCCCTGCTAGAAATATCTAAAGCTTTGACATCTGAAAATCTCCTGAAGAATACTAGACATAACAAAACGGTAAGTTTATGTGAGATGCGTTTTAAGGAGAGAGAGGAGCTGTCTCCTCAGGAGGATAGGGTACGAAGTACAAGTGTAACGTCCCATAGGGCGGTATATTTAGCGGTTATCTTTTTGGTTAGCAAATTCTGTCCGACAGAGAGGCCATTAACTAAAGAGTGACCTGCAGAAATAGCGGATCTATAGACATTAACGGTTCTGTAAGACAGGCCTGAAGTAAAAAGTTCTGAGAGATAGTTAACAACATGTACTACATCAGCTGAAACGGGATCATAACCCCGTTGAAAACACCAGCGAACCCATTTGTTCCATGCCAGTCGATATGCTTTCCTTGTTCCACATGCCCATGACTCAGAAATGAGTCTGAAAGCATTTGACGAAAGCCCAGGGATTCGCCACTGTCTCCTGAAATCTTCCATGCCGTCAGAACCAGAAGACCCTGTTCTACAAGGGGGTGAACATCTCCTTCTGGACCCAAGAGTATTTCTCTGAACGAGGGGATTAAGATTGGGAAGTCTATGCTCATTTCCAGGATGATTGGAAACCAGGCTTGAGATCTCCAAACTATGCTCTCTCTGTAACATCGAGCGTGAAGGAGAAGGCGGGGTAGCATTGTAAATGGCGGGAAGGCATAGGGAGCAAAACCCCTCCAATCTTGGAGGAAGGCGTCCACCTTCTGAGCCTGAAGATCCGGTCTCCAACTGAAGAATTCCTTCAGTTGAGTGTTCAACCGGTCCGCAAATAGATCCGTCCTGAAGGGACCCCATCTGGACTGGATAGTCAAGAATATTTGTCTGTCTAATCTCCAGTTGCTGGAGTCCTTGAAATTCCTGGAGAACCAGTCTGCTACACCATTGCTCAACCCAGGAATGTGTTCCGCTATAACTGATATTCCTTTGCTCAAACAGTATTCCCAGAAGCCCTTCGCTAGGTCCATTAGGCCTTTGGAGTGGGGTCCGCCCAGTTTGTTGACATATCGGACTGCTGACACATTGTCCATCCGTAGTGTTACACAGCATTTCACTGACTTCTGGGTGAAACAGCGAATTGCAAATGAACCTGCCAGTAATTCTAAGCAGTTGATATGCAACTTCTTCTCTTGGGTTGTCCACCGACCCCCTGTTGAGGAGCTCCCACATGTCACTCCCCATCCTTCCAAACTCACGTCTGATTCTATCATTAGGTCCGGTTCCTCCCCAAAAATGGCTCTGCCATTCCATGCCTCCGCATTCTTCAACCACCAAAGGAGTTCGCTCCTCGATTCCTGGTCTAAGGAGATCATTTGGGAGTATGATTGAGTTGATCTTAGAGCCCTGGCTTTTAGTCTCTGTAGTGCTCGATAGTGTAGGGGTCCCGGAAAGATAGCTTGAATTGTGGAGGATAGAAGGCCCAAGATTCTTGCTAGTACTCTTGGGGGAAGGTCTTTTTGGCGAGCGTTTTTCTTAGCTCTTTCCTCACCTTCCTTACCTTTTCCGCAGGTAATTGCAGTTCTGTTTTTATAGTATCTACCAGGAAGGCCAAAAATTGAGTTTGTTGGCTTGGTACTGTACAAGATTTTTTCATGTTTATGACAAAGCCTAGGTGTTCTAGAAGTCGTATTGCGAGGTCCGTGTGAAGTGAAACGGCCTGTTTTGATTGGGCCATTATAAGGATGTCGTCGAGGTATATGATTAGCCTCACCCCCCTTTCCCTGAGCCAAGTAGTCACGGGGTGTAGTACCTTGGTGATGCACCAAGGGGCGGACGATAGTCCAAAAGGGAGACTGCAAAATTGGTATAATTTTTCTTCCCATGTGAATTGTAGGAATTTCTGATGGGGTTTCCAGATCGGAATTGTCAGATAGGCATCTTTTAAGTCTAGTCTCGTCAGCCAGTCCCCTTTCCTTAAAATGTCCCTTAAAAGGTGTATTCCCTCCATCTTGAAGTGATGGTAGACTACCCAGTGGTTTAAGTCTTTTAGGTTTATGACAGGTCTCTGTTCTTTGTTTTTCTTCTCTACCAGGAAGATGTTGCTGAGGAAGCCCAATTGTGTTCCCTCTATAATTGCCCCTTTCTTTAGTAAGTCTTTTACCTCTTGAGAGACTAAATCTCTGTCTTTGGATGAGAAAGTAATCTCTCGTGGGTGTCTTGTTTGGAAGGGGATATTGGTGAAGTCTATCTTGTAACCCTTCACTGTATTCAATACCCAAGTGTCTTGAGTTACTAAATTCCAATTCCCAGCGAATTGGTGTAGTCTCCCTCCTACCCTTGGAGGGGTATCTGAAAGGTCTTTCGAGATTCCTACCTGATGAGAAAGAACGTTGTCTCCGTTCGCCTCTGAAGGGTCGTCCACGGTTCCTCTGCCTCTGTGGGTAGAATTGTTGGGTGCCGTAGTTGTTGTTAAATCTGCCGCCACGGCCCATGAAGGGGATATTCCACGGCCGGGGAAACGACCCCGCATTCTCCCGGCCCGGGTAAAAACTATATCTTGAAATACTTTTATAATTTCTTTTGGGGATTTTTGGATGGAACTAAAAGCACCAACGTATTTAGCCATATCTTTAATGAAGTCCTCGCCAAAGAGAAGGACTTGTGAGTTGGGACCTCTGTCATTTTTGGCTAGTTCCACCAATTTAGGATCGATCTTCAGTAACACCCCTTTTCTTCTCTCCGTAGAGATGGCAGTGTTGGCATTGCCTACGAGGCATATTATCCTCTGAACCCATTCTCTGAGTTCCTTGGGGTCGACTTGAGTATCCCCTAAGTAAGCTGACTCAGCCATTTCAAATATTTTAGTGAGTGGACCTATAATGTCAAGGAGACGGTCTTGACAGGATTTTAACCCTTTGTCCATGCCTTTCATGGGATCTCTGGTGGTTTTAGCTATAAAAGCTGCTACCGTGTGGTCTAATTCCGGGGTCATAGCTATTTTGTTGGGGAGGGTGGGGCGCGGACATTCAGATCGAAGTCTGGATCTAACCTCTTTTGGGATCTCTTTCCTCAACTAAAAGGAGAGGTAATCCGCAACATGTTGGGAGGGGATCCATTCTGGTGATAGGGGGTGTTTTATTAGTAAGGGGTCGAACATTTGTTCACCAAAAGGGTCCAGGATTCCCAAGTTGGCTTCTGAGGCCTTGGATGCCTCTCCAGAGCTTCCCGTTCCCCTTAATTGTACTTCTTGTGCATCAGTATTGAAGCCAGAAGAGCAGGAAAGCTCAATTTCTGGTTCGTAGCTGTCGTCGAAATCAACGTGAATAGGGAGCTCAGGGCCTTTATCTTGCCCATATGGGGTGCCCAAGGCACCAATCTTGTCACCGCCTTGAGAGCGTGATAAGGGGATGGAGGTTTTTGCTCTTTTTGTGCCCTTTTGTTTGTTACCTCCAGAAGCCCTCTTCTTTGGAGCCTTAGCTGCTCCTAGCTTGTTTACTAGTGGAAGGGCGTGGGGACACGTGTGAGAAGGACACTAGTTTTTTATTTATTGTTTCATCAATTGAGCCCAGAACCTTCTCTAGGGCTTTATTCACTAGTTCCTCCAATTTATCCTCAATATTTAAATGAGGTGGGGGTGCAGACATTGTTAGGTTCTTATAATTGATCTCAAATAATAAATGGTAAATTGTTAGTATAGGTGTTAATATCCTATGAGAGGTAATCCTTAGTAGGTCACTAATGCTTAGTTCTGCACTCCTCTTTTTTTTTTTTTAAACAAGCTGGGATTGGTACATATATTTGGTGGTAAATTCCTACCTATCTAGAGAAAAGCGTGTCGAGCGATCAGCTGATGTCTGACTAAAAGCAGTTATTCTAACTGCCGGTATTTTAAGTTAACAGCTGTTCGTATCCCAAGCTGTTAAAATGTCCGTATAGTGTTTATTAATGACTACAGCCCAAAGAGCTAAAATGGCCGTCACGCACGTAGAAAGACGTGCGTGGTTGCCTGTTAGGATATTTTCCTTTAATGAAGAGCCGGCCCTCCTCGGCGCGTATGATCGCGTCGAGGGGGGCCGGATCGGGAGAGTTAGTTTGCGCGGAGTTGGTTCCCTGTGTCGGGAGTAGGGGTTGTCGCGGCTGGAAAGGGTCGAGGGGCCCAGTATGAAAGGCGCAAGAGACCGTTTTGAGGTCGCGGGAGGAGCGAGAGGATGCGCTCGTGTGCGCGAGTGTAACAGAGCCGGTAGGATTGTGTTTTAAAGACGCGTGTAGCATTGGAGGGCTGAGGGTTGTTGGAAGTTTAATCCAGTTCAAAATAAAACCGGAGGAAAAAGGAAGGAATGTGGGGAAGGGATATTAAAAAATTCATTGCCAAAAGGTTAAATAGGAAGATCGCCAAGGGTAGAGAAAGTACACAAAGAATGCTACAAGTTTAAAATGCGTCCAATAAGCATACAAGGTTAATAGATATCATTCATATATATCAATTATTAAAATTCATTAGTCAAACAGCATACTAGGTAAATCAAGTAAGGTAAGTAATGTAAAAGTGCCAAGCTTGTAAAGGTAGTACTTATCTTTCTGAGCAGCAGCAACAAAGAAGGAAGATGGCTGGTCATGGAGGACTTTTATATCTCATTGGAATGTTCATTGAAGTTCTATGTTCTTCAATTGTTGCTGCTGAGCTGTGGCAATAAAGGAGATTTGCATTATATTAGCCTCCGTGTCGTGCCATAAAATCCGAGGTTTCCTGTCAAGTGGTGGAACTTTTACACAACCTGCTTAGAGGGAGGTGCAAATACCAATAATGTCATAGAGGGATGGCACAACTCCTTCAAGAAATTGATTTTCAAACCTCACCCTAACTTTTATCATTTTTTGGAAATTTTGAAGAAGGAGCAAAGTTTCCAAGAAATGAGAATAGCGCAACATTGACTGGTAGTCTGAACCCACAAATTACAAAAAGAACAAAGGAAATGTCTGAGAGACTATTGGGACAAATTCAACAGTTTTCGTTGATGGTGACTTCAGACTACTTAGACAATATTGCTCACAAACTACATTTCTAAATATGACTAACACCTATTCTATCTTACCTGCCTGTTTTGCATTTTTTTAAATTCACTGTATTTGGATTTCTTTTTTAAAAACATTTTTCTTTTAAATTTAGAAAAACGGGATCCTACCTTCAGTCGTCTTCCTTCTTTGACTCTTGTTTCTCTCTAAAAATCCACTTTCCGGCAAGAGTCTGCAGCTTCCCAAATGTCCAAAGTGTGTAACCATAATCCACAATTCGATTCAAAGCCTGTGCTTAAGTTTTAAAAAAAAGACACAGATTGGCATAGCTATTTTTATTTGCAAATGAAATCCTGCAAATTAATCTGTGTTCCCTAAAAAAACTGCATCCCCCCCAAAAAATCCCGAAAATTTGAACAAAACTGGCAAAAAACGCAACAAGAAATCCAGCATAGCAATCCTCTTTCCATTGTTTTTCATTCCAAGATGTCTCCAAAATCAAAAACCAAACGATAAGATGATTAAAAATCAATCGTTTTTCAAAAAAATAGTGATGCAAAAATACTCCAAAATGTCTAAAAGTTTTATAATGGCGAACAATCCCATTGGTGAAGTCCAAAAATCCACGTGGTTGAAAATCCATAAAAAAGGTTGCAACGCCAAAAAAATGTTTAGAAAAAAAACATTACTTCTGTTACACTTTGGTTAAAAAAAATAGAAATTCTTCTCAATTGAAAGTTCCTTTTTTTTTAAACCAACAGTATGATATTCACAAACAAAAACCCTGTCGTGAGCGTACAACTGCTACCTGCATAGGAATGAAATTGGTGTTAAAAACATAAAAAAACACAACTACCTACATCCATACATCTAACTATCTCCCTCAACTCTCCTTACAATAAAGTATGCCTGCCACAATGTCTAATAAAAAAGTAAAGTTTCACTTACCTGACCCCATCTCTTCCTTGCATCTGATCTTGACCCCGACGCTCCACCAACTGTAGAAACATACTCTCAACTGCGTACGTCATCTGAAAAAGTAAAAACAAAAAAAGGACAATTTCACCCATTGAATACAATTGGAAACCGTGGGAAAAATGTTTAAAAAATGTTTTAAAAATGAAAATGTACATCTTTTAAATTTCTTTTATTAAGGCATGCCTGACCCTATCATGATCCTATCAAATCCCATGATAGGGTCAGGCATGCCTCCACACAGTACACCATGCGCACTGGAGTTCTTCCTGTTAATTTTAATCAAGGCTCCATGTTTTCCGTTTTTACGGATTTTTACATATAAATACAGACAGAAAACAATGTGTTTTCGGTCTGCATTTATTTTTATAAGTGGATAAATACAGAAAATTGTGCTTCTTTTAAGTGACTCTCCGAGTTGTCTTTCATGAATTGTAGCCCAATAGCTGAGCAAATGGATAGCATGGGAAATTAAAATCCATGATGCAATTTCTTTAAAGAATGGCATATGTAAACATACATTTGTGATATAATGCTAATATTTAGTGGATTTATCGTTATGTAATATTTGGAAGCTTAAATAGCTAAATCACAACAGACATCAAAGTATGAGTGCGTCTATCAGTTAAATAAATATGGAAATGTACAGTTTTACAAATTCATTTATACACAAAACACAAAATAAATATGGATAAATACAGATAAAATGGCCCAAAAATAAATATGGATAAATACAGACGGAAATGTTGAAAAAATAAATACCATAAAACAGGGAGCCCTAATTTCAATTGAACCGGAGCAGCAGCGGAAGGCGAATGGAGCCACAGGCAGAAGCAGGAGCAGGCAGAACACCGATTTGGCTGGAGGAAGAAGGTAAGTCTCCTGGCTAGCAGGGAGGGGAGGTGGAGGGTTTAGTGGGAACGGGAGGGGGGCGGGTTTAGCAGGAGCGGGAGGGTGGAGGTGTTTAGCGGGAAGAGGGGGCTGGAGGTTTAGCAGGGGGGTGCAGGGGAGACGAGGGAGCAATAAGTGACTCCGCCAGACATGGAACCCCTCGGAATATCCCAGAGTTTTCGAGTAGCTCCGTGAAATTCTGCTGAGTACTAGTACGCAAACTCCGCCCACCCTTAGACTCAATCACGATTAATGACCTGATGTTCCCTAAATGTTAGACTGTGTATGTGATCCAGCGGTGTACTAACAGCAGATACTCCACTACCATATACACACCTGGGCCCATATAACTACTTCCACTAAACAGCAAGTAGACCGCCGGAAACTTTAGTTTATGCTTCTCATACTTCAAGATCTAGTTATTTCTTTTCCCTAACTAAACCTTTCACTGATCAATTAGTTCTTTCCTCTGGTCAATGGACCATTAGGTGGAACTAGTTGATGGGGATAAATTAACATAACTTATTAAACATTTCTCGATTAAATGAAATAATCAGAGACTCGGGAAGTTTTAAAATCTTTATCTAAATTAATTAAGCGTGAACCATCTCAAAGTTTCAGTACAAACACCCTCATTCACAAGAGTGTCAATTCAATCAAGTTTCAAATAGGCATTTAGCAATTCAGATCCACACAATAACTATGCGCAGAAAGAAGAGGACAGAGAGAGAAGAACATCTATCAATACGATATTTTATATTTACCAAGTATGGTGTGAAGACCAACCCCCTGGCCAAAGGGCTGGTAAGGGTCCCCCGGGATAGATCAGGAGACAAAGACTTCAGGACAGGAATCAGGACATGATACTTCACCTCTCTAAATACCGACGACTGCGTCGCACCCCTCTCTGACACTCTCTTCCTCCTCGTGGTTCTTCCGCGATCTTCTTTCTAACCCAATTAAGTTAAGTAGATGGTTCTGCATTTGATTTTCCTCATCAGCGTCTCACTGCATCAGCACCACCCCCAGCATCCCGAGCTCTGCTTCTGCGCTCCTGTTAAGCTCCGTGTCAGCTCTCGAATCATCAGCAAGACTCCCGTAAAAGCACGCTAAACTAACTAACTAAAACTACCTCAATTATACCTTTCCATATCCATGTACCACCCATTAATGTTTCAATTTTACAAAATACTAACTCTGATTGGACAGGCGAGGGGGGATGATCGTCACACCATACTTACATTTCACTTATTTCTTTAAACCATTGTATTCAAATCCCTCCCCTTAAACTTTATTAAATCATTTCCTTTCCCATACATCTCCAAACTTTATTAATATAAAATGTTGCAACGTTATGAATAAGCTCCTTCATATGAACTCTTCACCCTTATGTTCCCAGGGCACATCTTCACTGGCCTTGGACGCGTGACAAGTCCTTACTCATCTTTTCGTATTTTCTCTTCAGTACGCATGCGTAGGGTCAAGTCAGTCAGCTTGATTCAGACAAGTATAGAGGGCCCAAATGCGCACTAATAATAAAGTCAAAAAAAGAAATGTTATTTTCAAAAATAAATGGTTTCACTGTACACCACCAACCTCTACTCTAACCCACTTCATTTGTTATTACCCTTTCTGCATTTGCGTTAGTATAAAACTTATATTCTATTTCAGCTAAGCAGGTGCCATGCATGTGAGCTTTCAAGCGGCCATTTTATCGTCTATTGCGCAGGCGCAAGATTTTCCCTCCAAGCATTAGTACGTCATACTACGTAGATGTAGTAGACGCATGCGCAGTAAAGATCCCTTGTTAAAGTGCGTTTTAGTCCTTCGTTCATTTTATTGCCGTTAGTAAACACATAGGCAAGCTTCCTTGGCCCGCGTGTCTTTTTCTAAAGGCGATTTATTAATTACAAACACGTTGTTAGTAATGCGTTAATGAGTTAAAACGAAAGGATTGCTTCCGAGCAAGTCTCATTTACGAGTCCTTGCTCCATCAATCCCCTCTCTGATGGCATCTTAAGCCATCACAAAATTACCCATCCCATCCCAGATACCAACTTTAACACTTCTCAGTTTTCTCTATTTCTCCTCTCAATTTTTCATCAATCAACTCGTTTCCTTCTAAATCTCTCATCTTCTTATATAATCTGCCTTTCATTTCTTCCAGCTGTATTTCATCATATTTTCTTTTGCGTTTCTGTCCCTTTCCTTTTCTTTCAAAATGTACTTTCTCTTTCCTACTTCTTCTACAACACTTATATGTAATCATTATTATCATCACTACTGTTATTATCATAACTAATGGTATTATTATTTGACCTAGAAAACCCTTCCCAAAACCAACAAACCACTTCCCTATTGATGTTATACTTTTTGTTAGTCTTCCCCACACACTGTCAACCTCCAGTTGGGTCAAGTCTTTATGCATTCTTGTAATGTTTTCAATATATCCTTTAATTTCCCTGCTCTTGTCCGGAATAAAAGTACAGCAGTGTTGAATCTTCAACATGCCACAAGCTCCACCTTCTTTTGCTAACAATATATCAAGAGCAAGACGGTTCTGTAAAACCATAGACCTGATTGCAACCATTTCTGTGTTAATCATTAAGAATCCTCCTGCAGTGTCTGTAGAAAGACGATCAACTATGGTTGATAACTTACAAATTTTCTGTGAATTCAGAATACTCCAACTGAGGGTATCAGTGCACTAAAAATGTCTCCTACAATTTCAGAAAAACTAGCTCTTCTTCTACATGTTAGTCCATTAGAATTTTCATTGGTTCCACTGATTTTATCAACATGATAGATTTTTGGAAACACTATTCCAAAGTAGCAACTCCTGTACCATCTTGCAGGTAACCTATAATAGGCATTGTTCCCACAAACATAATACACTCCTGGAAACACAGGATCAGTTCCCCCTTTTAGTCCCCACCCTCCTAAAATTAGGAAGTTGTGTTCACATTCACTGGAACCAATGTAATTATTGTTATAATCTGTCTTTAATCTATGGAGGCAGAATTTTCCCTTTTCACAAAATCCAGGGACATCGCAGCATGAGCCTTGCCACTTGCATAGATTCCCTCCTTCCCAACCCATGGAAGTACATGGTTTTTCTGTTCAGTTGCCTTCCTTATTAAATCCTGTCTCCTTTCTTCTACTAAATCTAAAAAATCTTTTTCTTCTTTTCTTAATGTACATGTTAGATTATCTTTACGTGCCTGAACTAAATCTATTGAACTTATTGTTATGAAAAATTCACCCATAAACTGTGCATTTTTACTACTAGCTACTGGATTCATATTCTTTCTAATAGGTAATTCAGAAAATACTACATCTATATTTGAATAAAAATATTGAAGTCTCCCTGTAGTATAAAATAAACTTGACAAAATACTACATGACACACCATAAGTTAAAGGTATATGGTGATACGTCATTCCTTCTGATACTGATGAGGGTAACTTCATACACACGTAGCAGTTATTAATCTCCATAGTACTAACATATTGAAATAACAATTTTATAAACACATTAGGAGATGTATTATAGTCTGATTCATTATGATAGTTTGCTTCATCTTCTACCCCCATTTCTAATTCGGTTTCTCTTATTCTATCCACCTTAACATTAGTATCTGTATTATTCTTGTCACTTGTTTTCATTAACGAAGGTACTCCTACTGTTAGGAATAACCATACTAGTGCTGCTAATAAAATACTACAAAAACAAAATCTAAAACACTTTCTTTTTAACCCACGTTTTGGTTTCTCAGTAACTTAAATTTCTGCCATTTTACTCCTGAGAACATTTCTTTTCTTTTCTCTTATCTTTTCTTTGTCAGTTTGATTTTTCTTTTCGTTTTAAGGAGGCCTCAATTTGCTTTCATCAATCTGGACAATATGAATTTCTTCTGTATCATCAGTCAGATCTAAGCATTCAAACTCCTTGAGTATGACGTACGTCCATTCAGGAGCCTTGTATCTCCTGTTGAAATTTCTCAATCTTGGACTTTTTCGGGTTATTTTTGCCACAGTTTGTTTAGATTGTGTTTGACTTGTGAATTCGTTTACTTGTTCTGGTCTCTTTTCAGATTTTCTCAAGTGATATTTTAGTTTCTTTACTCCAGTTGGCCAATTGTCTCCCTTTCTGATTCTTTTGATCTGCACTGCATTTTCACCTTCTTTGTCTCCTTGTAAAGTTCTTTTTATTTCATTTATTCTAGGCACAATCTGTTCTGTTTCTCTGTTTTCTGTGCCTGTACCTTCTTTTACTTCTACCTGCTCAGGTTCTACCGTATTTTGTTCTTCTTCCTCCTGAGCTTGTTCTTCTAATTCTATCTGTTCCTGTTCAGGTCTTAATTCAAACCTTTCTTCTTCTGCCTGAACGTTTTCTTCTATTTTTCCCTCCTCAGGTTCGTGAAAGTCTTTTTTATTTTCCACCTGAGTGTGTTCTTCTTCCCCTGTCTCTTTTTGACTACTTTCCTGTCTTTTCAATTCTGTTCTTCTTCTGGTTTCAATGACATCATCAATTATTTCAATCACTGGTATCCAGTCTTCCTGACTTGTACTTGGCTGTTCGTCATATGGTTGTCTTTCAGAATCTATTACTTTAGATTCTTCAATTTCGCAGTTTACAACTCCTGACGCTTCAGCCTGTTCAGTCAGTGGTTGCTCTTGTTGATCTGATGGGCTCGGAACTCTTCTGGTGTGGCTGGCATGAATTCAATTGGGCAAACCTGCACACTTCACTGCTGTGGTAGTGACTAGTATGACTTGCCGCGGTTTGTCCCACCTTGGTGCTAGGCACGACTTTCTTGCGTGTTTCTTCACTAGCACCCAATCTCCAGGATTCAAATCATGCGCTTGGTCTGGCGGTCTTTCAACTGCGTCTTCTCCAACCTGGTGAGAGATAGAACGCATCATTTCAGCCAATCCTTTGCAATAGTCCAATACCAGATCATCAGTTATACTCATTAGTTCATTTCCAGGAATAAATGCCTGTCTCATGGCTCTTCCCATGAGAATTTCATGTGGGCTCATTCCTGTTTTTCTGTCTGGAATACTTCTGAGACCCATCAATACAAGAGGTAATGCATCTGGCCATTTCAGCTTTGTGGATGCACACACCTTTCCTAATCTTGACTTGATTGTGCCATTCATTTGCTCAACAATTCCAGAAGCCTCTGGACAATAAGCACAGTGCAGTTTTTGTTCAATGTTAAATGCAGCACAGATTAATCGAATTATTTCATTATTAAAATGAGGGCCTCTATCTGATTCCAAAGTGACTGGAAAACCAAATCGCGGAACTAACTCCCTCAACAACAATTTTGCAACTGTAAGACTGTCATTTCTTCGAGTGGGATAGGCTTCCACCCATCTTGAGAAAAGGCATACTTTGATAAGTATATATTTCAGTCCATTGCATGGGGGCAATTCAATAAAATCTAACTGTAATCTAGTGAAGGGTCCTTCTGCCTTTCCAATCTTTCCCCAGCTTACCACTGTCTTTCTACCTGGATTTTGCTGCTGACAGGTTAAGCATCTTTGGCAACGGCTTTCTGCGACTACCCTGAACTTCGGATTGTACCAACTCTGTCTGAATAGCCTGATCATTGAATCTCTCCCTATGTGTGTTGCTCCATGATACACTCTTGCCATTTTTTAAAGTAAACAATCTGGCATGACTGATCTTCCATCTAAATACACCCATACCTCATCATGTGGTCTTTTTGTACAAGCTGCCTTTATCCAAATTTCCTTTTCCTCAACTTCTTCCTGCAATTGTCTAATCTCATCCCATGTTTCTGGTACTGAGAAGAACATAAGTTGGCATCTGGTTTCACCCGTTTCAATTTTTCGGTTTATGGCCACTGTATTTTTGGCACAGTATTTGGCCACTTGGTCAGCATAATTATTGCCAGCAGTCACATAGTCATTTCCTGACTGATGTGCAGCACATTTTACAACTGCTATCTCTTTTGGCAATTGTAATGCTTCCAATAAATCCTTCACATTTTTGCTGTTTCTGATAGGGGATCCTGAAGAAGTCAGAAATCCCCTCTGCATCCAGAGCTGGCCGAAGTCATGCACAATCCAGAACCCATATTGACTGTCCGTAAATATGGTTACTCTCCAATTTTTCCCCTTTTTACATGCCATTGTCAAGGCAACCAATTCAGCTACTTGTGCAGACTTGACCCCAGGTAAACAGGATGCTTCAATTACCCCAGATATTTTGCAAACAGCATATGCAGCACTTAGTCCTCCTTCTTGTGTTCGTAGGCAGGAACCGTCTACAAATAACTCATGGTCAGCATCTTTCAAAGGTGTCTCTTTTATGTCCGGCCGGGGCTTCGTGCATAACTCGGTCACGTCCAAACAATCATGATCACTCTCATCTCTCACTTCCTCATCTCAGGGGTCTGGCAATAGGGTGGCTGGGTTCATGATCGTACACCTTATCACAGACACGTTCTCAGCTCCCAAAATTACTCTTTCATACTTTGTCAAACGACTAGGTGTGAGATGCTGTGATCTCGTTCTTGTCAAAAGAATCTCAACTGAGTGTGGAACAAAAACTTTTACCGGATGTCCCATCACTATCGACTCACTTTGCTCCAGACTCATACAAGTAGCAGCTACTGCTTTTAAGCAGCCAGGCAATGCTGAAGCCACTGGGTCCAATGTAGCTGAAAAATATGCCACTGGACGTCGATTCAATCCATGTCTCTGTGTTAAGACTGAAAGTGCACAATTTTCTCTCTCACAACAGAACAAAGCGAAATCTTTTGAATAATTAGGCATGCCCAAAGCAGGAGCCTCGCACAAACAATTTCTTAATTTCACAAATGCCTCTATGCAGTCATCATTCCAATCAATCGGATCTTTTGCTCTTTTCCGGATCATCTGTATTAATGGTTTCGCTAACATCGAAAAACCATTAATCCATTGTCTACAGTATCCAACCACTCCTAGATACATTCTCATTTCTCTTTGGGTCTGTGGCAATTGCATTTCTTTGACTTTTTTTATTCTTTCCGGTGTCACTTTTCTAACTCCTCTTTCTATTTTATGCCCTAAATATCTAACTTCTCGTTGACAGAATTGTAATTTTTCTGGAGACACCTTGTGTCCTTCAGCCAATTGATTCAGCAATGCAATTGTGTCTGTGACACAATCTTCTCGTGTTTTTGATGCCACCAGTAGGTCATCAATGTACTGGACCAAAACAGATTTTCCAGGCACAATCAATGACTCTAGCCACTTTTTCAAAATCTGATGAAAAATTGAAGGACTCTCTGTGTACCCTTGAGGAACTCGATACCATGCGTAAATATGATCCTCAAACTTAAACGTAAAAAGATACTGGCTGTCTGGGTGCAAAGGAATAGAAAAGAACGCTTGGCATAAATCAATTACTGTAAACCAACCTGCGTTCCAGGGTATTTGATAAAGGATCACTGCTGGATTTGGCACTATTGGGCAACATGGCACTACAATTTTATTTATTTTCCGTAAATCTTGCACTATTCTGTATTTTCCGCTAGGCTTTTTCAGTCCCATTATTGGCGAATTGCAGGGACTGCCCATCACTTCTTTTAAAATACCTAGTTTAACCATTCGTTCAATTTCTGGAATAATTCCTGCTTTTACTTCTGGACTCATTTTGTACTGTCGGGTATTTGGATACACTGCTCCATCTTTCACTGTCACTTTAACTGTGTCTATATTTGTCATCATCCCAATGTCTTTTCCTGTAAAATCCCACACTTCTGGATTAACTGTGGTTCTCAACTCTTCTGATAATTCATTCGCAGTTATTAGTGAAAACATTTCATCTACTTCTGTTCCCTGTTTGGCTAACATCATCTTGTATACCACATCTTCATCAGGGGTTTGGAAAGCGACACCATTCGGTGTACAATAGATCGTGCAATTCATCTTGCACAAAAGATCTCTTCCCAACAGATTTACTGGACTGGAATCACAAACTACAAACCGATGCATTTCTTTGAAGTTTCCATTGTGCACCTCCATTGGTTTTGTGATTGGGGTTCTAATCTGTTGGTTAGACACGCCTACAACTTGGATTGATTCTCCCGAGAGGGGTAGGTTTGAGATGTCTGCTGTTCTCACAGTAGACCTGGTAGCGCCAGTATCCAATAGGAAAGTAATGTCTTTACCTTCTACTCTCCCATCAACAAATGGACCTGACTGATCTACCGGCAAGGATGCGCCAAGCACGCACTCCTCTTCCTCCCCCCTCAGGCACCGTCATTGTGCAGCATCTGAATGTTCTTCATCATTCTGTAAAAAATATTGTGTAATTGTTCTATTATTCTTACCACTTTCTCCTTGAAATCCGGTGTTTGCACTGAAACTTTGATGGTTCACAAAATGTGGCATAAGAGACATGGCTTGGCAATTCGGGCTGGACTGTTCCCATGAGGCACAGAGTGAGACTGATTTGCATATAGCCATGTCTGAACTGGCGTGGCGGAGTGAGCTAAAGAATGATGATGGATTAAACCCAGATCAGTTGACTGGGGGTGAGTGCTTGCAATGTTCAACACTCCGTCCATCATCCCCTTTGGTTTTGCTTTGTTCGCCCTAAGTTGGCAGGGTATGCCCAGACGTGGGTCCCTTGCTCACTTTGCCACTGGATTCAAGATAGCCTGGCTGATGAGGGCTGTGAGACCGAAACCGGTCCCAGGATGCTTGTTTCCGGTCCAGGGATGACATGGCTTGGCAGTTCGGGCTGGACTGTTCCCATGAGGCACAGGGTCAGACTGATTTGCATATAGCCATGTCTGAACTGGGGTGGAGGAGTGAGCTAAAGAATGATGATGATGGATTAAACCCAGATCAGTTGACTGGGGGTGAGTGCTTGCAATGTTCAACACTCCGTCCATCATCCCCTTTGGTTTTGCATAGGAGCTGGTGGCACCTGATATTGTGGAGTAACTACCTGCTGCTGCTGATTTATAAGTACTTCATTCTGCATCTGTGGGATTAAATTTTGATTTGGCCCATTATTATTCTTATTATTCTGAGTACTCTTACACTCGTTCTTCCAATGTCCAAGCTTTCCGCACGCATGACAAGGAAACTTCTTTTTCGCTTCTTCTCTGTCCATTCGTCCCTTATATTTATTACCATTCGCTCCTTGATTATTCTGACTCTGTTCTTTCACTTGATTATTATTTTGGTCATTTGTTTTCTCTTCTTGCTGTTCTGCCAATTTAACTTGTGCCCACATAATTTTCTCCCTTAGCTTCCTACGCCTGGCTTCAATGTCATCTCCGCAATATTTTGCATACTTCAAAATCTCATCCACTGTCTAACTTTGCCAACATAACATGTGCTGCTGTATCATCTGACTGATTTCTGGTTTCAAACCATATACAAACCGATACACAAAATGTCCCATATCCTTGTCACCAATATTCTCAAAACCACTATACTGCTTAAACACCTGCAACAATCTTTCATAGTACGCATGTACAGATTCATTCGGTTCTTGTGTTGTTCTATCTATTTTTACCCAGTCTGTTTCTTTGGGAGGAATTTTCCCTTTCAAATACGTAATTACTTGGTGATACTTTTTCATCACCTCCTCCGAGGGTGCTCCTGTCTTAGCATCTCTAGGATTCTCCTCATTAGGCCAGTCAATTGTAATTTTACATTCTGTCCATAAATCAGCAGGTACCACTATATCAAATAGACCATCCAAGTCTTTCAATAACACCTTTGAAACCTTCACAAATCTCTCTACCTATTTGTACCACTCAACTTGTTTTTCTCTCAGCTTTGGAAAATCATTTGTAAATGATAGAATATCTTGTCTACTCCAAGGAACATGAACATATCCACCTCCAGGAACCTCTCTCATTGGACACAATTTTTCCACTTTGCTTGATTCTCTTACTGGAAATGCAGCTGCTGCTTCTCTCGCTTGTACTACCTCTTTCTTTCTTATTCATCTAATTCTCCATTTATCAATGTCTCCCCATTTTCGCAAAATGTTCATTAATTCTTTTATCTGTAGTCTCTTTCCAGAAGCATTTACACTTTCTAAATCTTTATCAGTAAAGTCCACCCTATATGGTTTCTGTAACAACTTTGATTTCCCTATGTCTATTCCAATCTCTGAAGCAACTTCAGTCAATCTCTCATGAAATATTCTTGCTCTCCTGGTTATACTCTTACATAAAAATAATAATTCCTCATCATTGTAAGCAATCAATCTTCTGTACCCACACATCCTGTCATCATCTCTTCCAATTCCACCTTCAATCTGCTGATATCTAAAATCCTTGGTGTTGGGTTCTGATTATCTCTTTCCTGAGCCCACCTTTCTATTTCTTCAGAGGTGACTACTGTTCCGCCTCCAGTTCCAGCAGGAACCAAAGGTCTTCATTCTCTCAAATTCATAGGCGTAAATCTCTTTGGAGTTTCCGTCAGAGGTTCCACATTAGGGAGATCCATTAATGAAATAATTGACTCACTTTCGCTAACCTGATTATCTGTAATTATTTTTTCTTTTCTAGGACTATTTAATGGTACTGTTACAAGTTGTGGTTTCTGGCAAATCTTATTATCTCCATACAATGGATTTACCGGACCAATGGTCACTGGTACTGTCAAAGCTTCAGTATTCAAATTTAACTGACTTATCTTTTGAACTAGTTCTTCTCTAGTTTTATTCAAAGCTTCTCTTTCATTATCCTGCAACACTCTGTTATATGATGTTTCATGTAAAATCTGTGGGGTCAATGGCATTCCCATTACTGGTGCACTTGGGGTAACCTTACTAGCTGCTTCTTGATACGGTGGTGGATTTTAAATTAAAATATCCTCTGACAACTTGTCATCTGATTCACCATATCCTGCCGAATTCATATGTTTCGTTTTCTCCTTACACTTTCTTCCAGACTGCTCCTCAGCCATTAACACTGGATATAACCCTTCTGATACCATAGCTCTCCTCCATTGTTTCATCTGCCCTTCGCGTGACTCATGCAAATGTCTCAGGAAAAATCCTCTATACCTTCCACCTCTGCATTTCTCTCGTTCATATGACTCAGTCTCCCATTCTTCCAAAGCCTCATATTGAGTTAACCTAGGTCTAGGTTCCAAATCATTCATTTTCAATCTCAAATTCTGAAGAATCCTCCCATTAAACGTGCCATCCTTAGGAAATGCTAACACACCATCATCCTTTGTATATTCTATCCAATTTTCCAACCACACGCACGTATGGTATCCTCTTTCCATCATCATAAAAGATGCTGGTGTCTTCGGTGGCGGAATAGGAATTCCCTCTCTAGTCAACACAGGCTTATCCTTTACAAAGAAGTTCTTAATTTTCTTTAAAAATGACATCTTTCTTTTCTCTCCATACATCCTTGAAGAACGATGTAGGAAATTGTATTCTGCAAACCCTTGAAATCTTCTACCTGTACGTCTTGCACTAACAGTCAAATCAAAATCCCGCATACAATTCTTCTTTCCACCAATCCTAGCGCGGCTTCTAACTAGCTATCCAATCAAATCAGGCTCACGCCCGAGATCTGACCAATGCCAGCATGGCCTTTTCCTGATGTCAGTTCTGCTCCGTCACACGCCCGCTGTTTCTACCAATCCCAGCGCGGCTCACTGTGACGTCAGTACCACTCCGGAAACTGACCCTCCCTTCACAAGGTAATGCGAAAACTTTATTTCTCAATATTTTCTTAAAAATTCTTTGTTATTAACGACATAAAAACATTCGCTACTCTGTCTGTTCTGCTAAATCAAAGGATAGTTTATTTCTTTCTACTGTGAGTAAAACCTTCCGCTTACTCTTCACATAAGCTCCAGAGAACCTGCTACTCCTCCGATGTCACCCGTTTTGGGAAATTTGAGACCAAAGTTTCACCAGCGAACTCCTTTTGCTGTCAATCTAGCTTAGAAGAACCTGCTACTCCTTCAGGGTTACCCTTTCTAGGTGATATAACGCCTAAAGTTTCACTAGCGAACTCTTTGCTATCAATCACTCTTACTTTTACACAGAAAATAGTCCCTACTTTAACACTGCCAGCCCTACCTAGCTTCTCAGTGTTATTCCAAGAGACGACTAACCTCGCTGCAGTGTGGTTTCTATCGCCACCTGCTATTCATTCCCCGGGAATTTTCCAGACGACATAAAACAAAGACGCTAACTCTTTTGTTAAAACATAAATCAAAAAATCAATAATCTATACTTATCACCAAACTAGTCAATAATAACCATAACTCTGCTACCAGAAAACTGATCCAGCGGTGTACTAACAGCAGATACTCCACTACCATATACACACCTGGGCCCATATAACTACTTCCACTAAACAGCAAGTACACCGCCGGAAACTTTAGTTTATGCTTCTCATACTTCAAGATCTAGTTATTTCTTTTCCCTAACTAAACCTTTCACTGATCAATTAGTTCTTTTCTCTGGTCAATGGACCATTAGTTTGAACTAGTTGATGGGGATAAATTAACATAACTTATTAAACATTTCTCGATTAAATGAAATAATCACAGACTCGGGAAGTTTTAAAATCTTTATCTAAATTAATTAAGCGTGAACCATCTCAAAGTTTCAGTACAAACACCCTCATTCGCAAGAGTGTCAATTCAATCAAGTTTCAAATAGGCATTTAGCAATTCAGATCCACACAATAACTATGCTCAGAAAGAAGAGGACAGAGAGAGAAGAACATCTATCAATACGATATTTTATATTTACCAAGTATGATGTGAAGACCAACCCCCTGGCCAAAGGGCTGGTAAGGGTCCCCCGGGATAGATCAGGAGACAAAGATTTCAGGACAGGAATCAGGACAGGATACTTCAACTCTCTAAATACCGATGACTGCGTCGCACCCCTCTCTGACACTCTCTTCCTCCTCGTGGTTCTTCTGCGATCTTCTTTCTAACCCAATTAAGTTAAGTAGATGGTTCTGCATTTGATTTTCTTCATCAGCGTCTCACTGCATCAGCACCACCCCCAGCATCCCGAGCTCTGCTTCTGTGCTCCGGTTAAGCTCCGTGTCAGCTCTCGAATCATCAGCAAGACTCCCGTAAAAGCGCGCTAAACTAACTAACTAAAAATACCTCAATTATACCTTTCCATATCCATGTACCAACCATTAATGTTTCAATTTTACAAAATACTAACTCTCATTGGACAGGCGAGGGGGGATGATCGTCACACCATGCTTACATTTCACTTATTTCTTTAAACCATTGTATTCAAATCCCTCCCCTTATACTTTATTAAATCATTTCCTTTCCCATACATCTCCAAACTTTATTAATATAAATGTTGCAACGTTATGAATAAGCTCCTTCATATGAACTCTTCACCCTTATGTTCCCAGGGCACATCTTCGCTGGCCTTGTCCTTACTCATCTTTTCGTATTTTCTCTCCAGTACGCATGCGTAGGGTCAAGTCAGTCAGCTTGATTCAGACAAGCTGACTGCTGACTGCAAGCTGACAAGCTGACTGCATTTTCGTTAGTATAAAACTTATATTCTATTTCAGCTAAGCAGGTGCCATGCATGTGAGCTTTCAAGCGGCTATTTTATTGTCTATTGCGCAGGCGCAAGATTTTCCCTCCAAGCATTAGTACTTCATACTACGTAGATGTAGTAGATGCATGCGCAGTAAAGATCCCTTGTTAAAGGGCATTTTAGTCCTTCGTTCATGTTATTGCCGTTAGTAAACACATAGGCAAGCTTCCTTGTCCCGCGTGTCTTTTTCTAAATGCGATTTATTAATTACAAACACGTTGTTAGTAATGCGTTAATGAGTTAAAACGAAAGGATTGCTTCCGAGCAAGTCTCATTTACGAGTCCTTGCTCCATCAATCCCCTCTCTGATGGCATCTTAAGCCATCACAAAATTACCCATCCCATCCCAGATACCAACTTTAACACTTCTCAGTGTTTAGTTCACAATTTGCTTTGTTTCACCAGTGTGTGCATGTGGACAAACTCTGCAAATCCACTTTGAGAAGTCCACATTATCAATGTATCATGATGTGTTTTCCTACAGGTCACCTTTCTTGGCGAGATGCATACACACTGATGTAAGTGTGATAGGATTTAAGCATCTTTTGCAATGAGAGCACTCTTACTCTCTTTGTGAGGACTAGGTATTTGTAGTTTAGGTCCTGACGAAATGCCATTTGATCCTTGATTTTCTGTAGTGTAGGGAATTCCACACACAGCTCTTCCTAGATGAGTACCTGTAGTTCAGGGATTACATACACAGTCTTACATTTAGGCAACATCAGGTCATTAATCCTGATTGACTCCCACCTCCTGTTGTGAAACTTGACAGAAGTCACACCTCTCAAAGTAAAATCACAGCATAGGCACCCATAGTTAATTTTAGCCCACATCCTTTCCTCTCCTTCACCAATCACAAACTAGGGAACACTTGAAACTCTTTGGAGCACTTTTCTACACAATATCTCCGGCAAAGAACCCTCTTGCGGGGCCCATTGGGCATTGCAGTGCCGGCCCAACAAGGAGCATGCTCGATGATGAAGCATGTCACCTAAGGGTGAGTGGGGGCACTTGCTCTCAAGAAGCTATTGCTTTGGGTGACCTTTTCTTCTCCTCTCCAAGTTGGTAGTGAGTAGTAGTTATTCTGGAGCGGTGTACCCTTTGTTTATTGTTTGTAATTATTTGGGAGAATGTACACTGAGCCATTTTTATTCTCCCAGTCCCTTCCTTTGCACTAGTTGTGTTCTGTTGTCCTGGTTGCGACTGTTGTCCAGCCGACATTCCAACTGGATTATTGGTCTGGAGAGCAATATTTCCAGAGGTTTCTGCCTGCTCTTCATGGGCGATGGTATTCAACTTCTAATAATGCTACGCTTACACAAGACTGCTTCTTGTGTGTGATTTATTTGCCATAAGCACGCTACAGGGTGCCATCTTTAAATGGTGAAAACCACTTGTGAGAACCAACCACCAAATAAATTATATGTTACCCATCTTGATTCTAAATAATAATTTTGCTGTCACTTTGACCATTTTCAATACAAGTTAAATTACTGCATATATCCATTCCTGTTATAATATTACCTAAATACTAAAAAGATGCTGTGTATTGGTAGTAGGTACACGTTTATACTGTAGGAGGCAGGGTCCACATCTTTGAGTGACATTTTATGCATGTTGCTTTGAAGGTGATAGATTTAGTCAGATGTAGCCAGTGTAGAGAATAAAGTGTAAAAGAAATTAACAACCTGATGTTAAAGTCAGGGAGTCTTGTGGCTGCATTCTGGATTCTCTGTAGCTTCCTAATCACTAGGACATACCCTTGGTGTATGAGGACAGATGTATGCAGGCAGGATATTATCAGATCCATGGTTACATGTACCTTTTGCTCGAACCCTAAGAAAGGAAAGATTTGACGTAGCCATGTCATTATGAAAATCAACCATTTTAAAACATTTTTCACTTGAGGTAACAGAAACTTTGTTTTAACCATGATCAGACCTGGATTTTTTACCCTGGGTGATGGCATAGGTGGTGGCCCAAGCTCTTGTGACCAGATAATGAACAGTTGTTAGTGGTCTATTTACCATAAGCTAACATGTTAGTTTTTGATGTGTTGTATTTGAGGTATATTTCATTCACATCTGATGGTTTATAGTCGGCCTAGATTAAATTTCCATCACAGCAATGTAATCTCGTGGATGTTTGGTAATTACACATTACTCTACCTCGCCATGTTGCATAATTACATGCCTTTTGAAGTAAAAATGTAGACCGAGCACATAGGAACAACGCAAACTACCAGAATGCGAGCAACTGTTGTTTGTGGCCCTTAGTCCCGTTCTGTTCTCTTTATGGTACATTATGGTCGCTGTTTAATTTTGTAAGAATATCTTGCTTTTTTCATTGTTCGATAAATTTCGATTGATCTGCATGTTCCGACACATTGAATATTTCAAATGTAAACACTATTTCACTTATACAGGGGGTTTTGTTATTATGAGCTTATGATAATTGTGCACTTAACATGGGTGCTGCTAATTAATGAACTCTTTATATTGGCATTTGAAAAAATGGTGCCCTTATATCATTGTAATGAATTCTTTATCAGGCTGCTGAATATACTTTCTATATGAAACTTTTATGGTGTTCTTATGTGCTGAACCCTGTCTTGAACAAAATCGTCCCGCTGTCTAGCATCTTAGAGTAAAATTAAGCCATTATTGGGCACATGCATCAAGGTAGGCTTTTGCGATTCCTTAATTGCGATTATTAAGGAATCGCAATTAAGGAATCGCAAAGCCTATGCATGTAGGAATCGCTATAAAAATAGCGATTCCTAAACATTCCTTAATTGCGACTCGCTAATTGCGAGTCGCAATTAAGGAATACCTCCCCATTAATTCCTATGGGCCTAGAGGCCCATAGGAATGAATGGGAAGACATTCTCAATTAGCGATTCGCAATTAGAGAATCGCAAATTGAGAATGCAATTTCAAGGGTGCCAGGGTGTCAAAATGACACCCTGTTGCACCCCTGAAATTGTGATGTGCACCCATGTTAGCGCACACACATGCCCCAAGGGCATGTGTGTGTGTAACCTAAAACTTAAAAAAATGCATTTTAGAGCATTTTTCGAAGGTATTGCAAATTACAGACAAGTTTGATTTGTCTGTAATTTGCGGTCCCAAATAGCGAAATCGCTATTTGAAAGTGCTTCTAGCATTGCATTTAAGGAATCGCAAATTGCGATTCCTTAAATGCAATCGTAATTTAGGAATTCGCAATTAATTGCGAATCTTAAATTGCGCATAGGAAACACTTTCATGCATCTCCAAAGGCCAATTTGCGATCGCAAACGGCCGATTTTTGCGATTCGCACCGTTTGCGATCGCAAAAACCTTTGATGCATGTGCCCCTATGTTCCTCTGTACTCCTTTAATAATGGTAATACAAATAATAATAGTACTAGCAATAAAAATACTACTACAATGGCCACTAGGACTACTATCACTACTACTATTAACCCCTTTAGTGTGGGTGTCGGGCAATGGCGGACATCCGCACTACCTCTCTAGTCGGTCACTGGTCGACACTGGGGAGGTAAATAAAGGCCACTCTTGTGCTCTGCACCAGAGGGAGTCCTTTATTTTATTTTAACCTTGAGCAGCCTGAGTGTTTTTTTTGTAATGACAATCAGTGAGCAGGTCGCATTGATGTCATTACAGAAAGGTGAAAATATAACAAGCCATTGGGCTAATTTTGCTTTCACTGAATCAGTGCTCGGGGGGTATATCTCAGCCCGAGCACTGATTGCTTTGGGAGAGGTATTGTTACTAAGGGGAGTATCTCTTCTTTCCAATGGTACCTCTGCCCACTGGATCCCTGCTTGGGGATCGCCACAGGAGAGTGATCCTCAAGCAGAGATCCACCCACTATGCCCCAAGGACATGGGGGAGCATCCCCTTAGGCAAAGGCTTATGCTCTCCCCACCACAGTGAAACTTTTAGTCTTTCTGCCCCCTCCCGGGGGCGGATGGGGAGTGATTATCACACCACAGGACACACACTTGACCCCATCTTCACGTCCAGCGACAGAGTCAAGTACAACCCTGTCACATGGTTCACCTGGACCGACCACTAAAGCATCCACTTCACCATCTCAGGACCTACCAACACTGTCACCATTTCCCCCAACTCCACATGCAGAAACTGGGAAAAGATATCAGAAGACCAGTGGATCAATGTGCTCACCAAACTGTTAACTCCCAGACACAACATCCAACCCAGAACAGGCTGTGAAAAACTTCTCCCATTGGATCACAGAATGCGGCTACACAATTGCCCCCGCCAAGCCAGCCAAATCCAAAGGGCCTACCAGAAGAGCCAACTGGTTCACAACCAAGCTGATATCAACCAAATGCAACTGCTGGCAACTAGAAAGGCAGTAGCGCACCAGCAAAGAAGCAGGAGACCATACCACCTTCAAGACAGCACTCAACCAGTACCACCGCCTCCTGAAAGAAACAAAGAAGAACGCCCTAGCAAACCACACAGAAACCAACACAAACCACAACAAGGAGCTCTTCACTATCGTGAAGGAGTTCTCTAACCTCGCAGCCACCAAGAACAACATCACCCCTCTCCTAAGAACTGTGTGACAACGAGGCAGACTTCTTCCACAACAAGATCTCAAGCATCTATGAAAACATCAAAACCCAACCCCTCACCACCGACAGCCTCCTCACACCCATGAACACAAACCCTAAACACCTGCTCACCCATTGAGACGCTCTCACAACTCAAGACACAACCTCCATCATGATCTCTGTGCACTCAGGAGCACTCATGGATCCCTGTCCCCACCACATCTTCAAACTTGGGAGAAAGATGATTGGTGACAAGCTCAAGAAAGTCCTGCACACCTCCATCACCTTGGTCTCATTCCCTGAGGAGTGGAAGAAATCATCCGATGAACCAGCAGAACAGAAGAACTACTGGCCCATCTCCCTGCTCCTCTTTCCAGTGAAGGTTCCCGAAAAGGCAATTAACCAGCAACTCACCAAACACCTGGAACACAACAACCTCCTGACCCCTTCTCTATCCAGATTCCAAGCCAACCACAGTACTGAGACAGCCCTGATCGCAGCCACCAATGACATGAGGGCCCTCCTGGATCGCAGCGAAATGGCAGCCCTCATCATCCTGGGCTTGTCAGCTGCCTTCAACACAGTCTCCTAGCACACCTTGATCAACAGACTAACACATCGGAATATAGGGAGACGCCCTCAAATGGATCACCTCATACCTCACTGGAATAACCCAGAGAAATCGTCTCCCACTGTTCACCTCAGAACCCTGGAAGATCATCAGCAGCGCCCCCCAAGGATCGACGCTCAGCCCCACCCTCTTCAAAGCTTACATGACCCCCCTGACCAACACTGTCAGATCGCGTAGACTCAACATCATCTCCTATGCCGACGACACCCAGCTCATCCTCTCACTGTCAAAAGACCCCTCTACCACCAGAGCCAACTTCCACAGATGTATGATGAACATCACCGACTGGATGAAGGACAACGGTCTCAAGCTCAACACGGACAAGATGGAAGTCCTCATCTTTGGGAACAACACCTCACCAAGGAATGACACTGGTGGCCTGCTGAACTCGGCCCATCCCCTGCCCCGACAAACCATGCCTAAAATCTCAGCATCATCTTGGACAGCAAGCTATCTATGAAGAAACAGGTGAATGCCATCTCATTCGCTTGCGTCCACGCCCTATGCATGCTCCGCAAGTTCCTCAGGTGGCTCCCAGGCAACACCAGAAGGACCATCATGCAGGCCCTCATCACCAGCAGGCTGAACTATAGGAACACATTCTACGTAGGAATCACTGCACAACTCCTCAAGAGACTACAGACAATACAAAACGCAGTGGCAAGACTCATCCTCAACCTCCCCAGATAGACCCACATCACACCGCACCTCAAAAAGCTTCACTGGCTCCCGATCCAGAAAAGATGCCAGTTCTAGATGTTGACCCATGCACACAAAGTCCTCCACAATGAAGGACTGGCATACATCAACAAACAAATGACGTTCCACCAACCAACCAGACACCTAAGAGCCGCCTCCCTCTTCCTCGCAGAAACCCCCTGGATCCGCAGAAGCAACAGTGGAGGAAGATCTTTCTCACACCTGGCGGCCAAAGTTCGTAACGACCTTACCCTGCACCTAAGGACCACTTCATCTCTCCGGGAATTCAGGTAAGGACTCAAAACCTGGCTGTTTGAATAAACAAATCACCACTAAGCAGTCAGCAACTCCAGTGCATTAAGACTCTCACAGGTGATTTGCAGTGCTTTATAAATTCTTGATTGATTGATTGATCACCCCCTTTCTGCCCACCTAGACCCCAGGGACACAAATAAAATAGAAGGTAGGGGTGGGGGCTGTACACCATGGGCATGGCCAATTCCCCACCCCTAAATAAAGCATCAGCAGTCTTTCTGACCCTCCTGTGGGGGGAATGGGATGATTACAGCCAAACTGCACCCCAAAGAGTGCAGAAATCCCACTAGACACCAGGGAAATTTTGTAGAAAATAATGTTCAGGGGTAGGAGATGCCCACCATAGACATGACCAAGCCTCCAACCCCAAAAAGGTGACATCAGTCTTTCTGCCCTTCCCGGGGGCAGATGGGGGTGATTATTCTCAATCATCCCCTGCCAGAGGGACAGACAGCCCTACTAGACACCAGGGAAACTTTGAAAAACAAAATGCACAGGGGTGGGGGCTGGCAGCATGGGCATGGTAGTACCCCACCCTCAAAAAATATGGTCGCAGTCTTTCTGCCCCCTGGGGGGGCAGATGGGGTAATCAGCCCGTACCTTCCCCCTGAGAACAAAGAAAGGCAGCAAGGTACCACTTACTGCACAACCCAGTATAGTCACTCCTAAGTCACAATTGTTTTTATACTGCGCACCTCAAATGACCAGCTGCCACATGGCCATAGATTCAATGCAAATATAACAAAAAGATGAGAGGCAATATGATCCTAATAAAAATGTCCAAATTTCAATGATATTCAATCCACTGTTTTCAATGTGAGCCAGAAATTCTTTATTTCAAATTCTTCAATATCATGTGGACACGGCCAACACATTTCGCCCTACGTCAAGGGCTTTTTCAGGGCACTATAGTGTAATATCAATAAGTATTGATAACAATAAGAAACGCCAGATCTGTGCCAAAGGTTCTTCAATTCCTCGTAGTATTTAATTCTGCCGTCCTGTAAAGTCATACATCAGATGATTGTGTTTCAGTTAAGTACGCTAACATCAGGCATTCAGCAGAAACGGGCCAGCGTATGTAAAGGAACTGCCATGGTTTAGAATTTCATATCCAATTGTTGTCGCCAGTTATTCTCAAGTCATATGTGTCAGGTCAGAAAGCTCACTAGGTGCCAGGGAAAATGCAAATAAAAAAGAAAATGTAGGGGTGGGGGCTGTCCACCAGGGGCATGGCCATGTCCCCACCCCAAAAATTGTGGCATCAGTCCTTCTGCCACCTTTGGGGCAGATGGAGGTGACCACCACCAATCTGACCCCTGGGTCTTTCTGATCCTCCTGGGGGGGGTGGATGGGGTGATTACCCCCAATCTGCATCCCCTAGGATGCAGAATACCCACTAGACGCATGGGAAATCTTGTAAAAAAAACGTACAGGGGAGGGAGCTGCCCACCATGGCCATGGGCATGGCCATGTCCCATCCCAAAAGGGCACAGACAGTCTTTCCGTCCCCCTGGGAGGTGGATGGGGCAAGTAGCCCCAATTTGCCACTCTGTGGGGCAGAAAGCCCACTAGAAACCAGGGACTGCATTTATACAGTGCTTTTTTAGGGTGGGAGCGCCCCCCCCCCAGGGCATTGGTCTGTGCTCTCCCCCACCCCACAAGACGTTCTGCTCCCATGGGGGAGGATAGAGGTATTCACTCCCAAGGTGCTCCCTCAAAGTGGCTGAAAGCCCACTAAACACCATTGGTTTCAAAATAGAGCCAAAACAAATAAAAGGAGTGGTCAGTCAACCCTGACATCGAGTCAGAGCCTGCCCCAAAAGGAGCAATAGTGTCTTTCTTTCCCCCTGGGGGAGATAGGAGGTGACACCAGGGATTTTGCCTTTGGGGCAAAAGAAAGTGGTGTGGGTGTTGCACTCTGGCATTGGCCACAAACCCACCCCAAAAGTGTCAAACCAGTTTTGCGACCCCCCCAGGGGCAGACAGGAGGTTTGCCCCCAATTTGCCCATGGGGGAGCAAAAAGCCCACTGCATGGCAGTAATATATACTTTTTAGGTCGAGCATTCGAGACCTCTTGTATATGCTTTAGCATATACTTATATGTGTATGTACTTTGTGGGCTCTGGAGATCAGCCCTAGGACTTGTCTGCTTCCACTTAGGGACTTTTTTTTTCCGTTCAACTGCCTCTATTTAACTGTCTTCATAAAAAACGACCAGTAGAGGTCAGTAAAATACCAGAATTGCTTTCTGCTTGTTCAACTGCCTCTATTTAACTGTCTTGATAGAAAACGACCAGTAGAGGTCAGTAAAATACCAGAATTGCTTTCTGCTGAGGGAATTTCTTTTTAAATTTTTCTGGCAACTGCCTCTATTTAACTTTCTTGACATAAAACGACCAGCAGAGGTCAGTAAAATACCAGAATCACTTTAGCATTCTCTAGATTCCAGTCTATGAAAATTGTCTTCCATGAGCACTCGTAGACAATAATATTTTTTTCAAATCTTGTATTTTCAGTGATATGATCACCAAAGGCCCTGATTTTATATTAAAAACAGAGCTTTGGACTATATCATTTCCCGCTGAAAGGCAATATTTCTCTCCATGTGTTCCCATACCTGGCGTGTCACGCAGTTTAGTGCTTACTTTTCCTCCATGTTAAAGAACAGTAGATGTTTCAGCACACAGGCTAATGTGCTGCATAGCTAAATACATATAAGGTCCCAAAGGCGAGATCGATTGCATTGCAAATGCTTGTTTAAATAATGGAGTGGTTCTGACACATCCTAACATCAGGCCCGCCCTCAACCCCAGAGCCTTAACAGTCTTTCTGCTCCCATGCGGACTACAAAATCCCATCCCAATGGCAAGCAAGAGGACATTTTATTCTTTTGGGTGTTGTTTTTACATATGGACCAGGAGAATGTGGCTAACTGCCAATATCATCCCACTTGCAATGGTGAATGACTACACTTTTAGTGCTTAGGTAGGCTGCCACCTAGGAAAGCCTACTAGACTCATACAGTTCTGAAAGCTAGACCCAGAGGGGAGTCCAGGGTGTTGTGATTCACGTGGATCCTACAATATTGTCTTACCAACAATGCACTGCAAACATCAAACTGTGTCTAAAAACACACATTTTCCTCACATTTCTGAGGAAATCTTCTGGAATATGAGGGAAGCCACAAATTTCCAACCACTGTGAGTTCCTACATGCCCCCGATCAGAACAGTATCCCACTATTATGGGTGGAGCAAGAACATACGACACAAAAGGACCTAGAGCACTACATTGATAGATAAGCAATAGGGATAGGTGCAGTATTTGGGGCCATGCTGTCGTGCCACCCATGCAAAAACACAAACTACAGACATTTTTGAAAACTAATCAACCAGGGGATTCCTGGGTGGTGTGGCTTGCGTGGATTCCATGAGGTTTTTTTTACCCACAATGCCATCCAAACCTCAAAATTTCCTGAAATCACACATTTTCCTTACATTTATGTGATGGAAACTTCCAGAATCCGCAGGAATCCACAAAACTTCTACCGCCCAGCTGGGTGTTAAGACTATTGTGGATTCCTGTGGATTCTGGAAGTTTCCATCATAGAAATATAAGGAAATGCGTGATTTGAGGCAAAGTTTGAGGCAAACCACCTTGGTCTACCCTAGTTGTCTAGTTTTCAAAAATGTGCAGTTTTTCCACATTTTCTGCATTGCCGCCTGAGTTAGGACCCAAAATCCACAGCGACCTACTTTGCAAAAAAATGGGTCAGTTCTGTTTAAAAATGTGATTTAGCCATGTTGAGTTTTGGACCGTTTTCTGTCACGGGCACTAGACCTAACCACACAAGTGAGGTACCATTTTTATCGGAAGACTTAGGGAAATGCTGAGTGAAAGGAAGTTTGCGGCTCCCCATAGATTCCACAATTTTCCAACACAGAAATATGAGGAAAATGTGTTTTTAGTCAAAGTTTGTGATGTACAAGGGATTCTGGGTAAAACAACCTGGAGAGAGCCATACAAGTCTCCCTACCCTGGATTCTCCCAGGTGTCTAGTTTTAAAAAATAAACAGACTTGCTAGGCTTCCCTAGGAGCTAGGGCCCAAAACCCACAGCTACCCACTTTGCAAAAAAACGGGTCAGTTTTGAGAAGAAAAATGTGATATATCTATTTTGTGTTTTGGGCCATTTCCTGTTGCAAGCACTAGGCCTACCCACACAAGTGAAGTACAATTTTTATCGGAAGACATAGGTGAATGCTGGGTGGAAGAAAGATTGTGGTTCCCTGCAGATCCCAGAACTTTCCATTACAAAAGTGTGAGGAAAATTTGTTTTTTTAGTCAAGCTTGGAAAGGATTCTGGGTAAAACAACCTGGTGAGAGTCATGCAAGTCACCCCATCCTGGTTTTCCCTACAAGTCTAGTTGTAAAAAATGTACAGGTGTGCTAGGTCTGCCTACGTGCCCGCTGAGCTAGGGCCCAAAATCCAGAGCTACACACTTTACAAAAAATGGGTCAGTTTTGAGTGAAAAAATATGATGTACCCATGTTGTGTTTTGGCCCATTTTCTGTCATGGACACTAGGCCTACCCTCACAACTAAAGTACCATTTTCATCAGAAGATTTAGGGGGAATTCTGGGTGGAAGGAAGTTTGTGGCTCCCCGCAGATTCCCGAACTTTCCATCAAAGAAATATGAGGGAAATGTGTCTTTTTTAGACAAAGTTTGAGGTGTGCAAGGGATTCTGGGTAAAACAGCCTAGTAAGAGCCACGCAAGTCACCCAATCATGGATTCTCCTAGGTGTCTAGTTTTTAAAAATGTAATGTTTTGCTAGGTTTCCCTAGGTGCTGGCTGAGCAAGGTCCCAAACCCAGAGCTACCCACTTTGCAAAAAAAGGGTCTCTTTTGTTTGGAAATATATGATGTATCCATGTTGCATTTTGGGCCATCTCCTGTCTTGGGCAATAGGTCTACCCACACAAATGAGGTACCATTTTTTTTATCAGAAAACATGTGGGAGCATAGAATAGTAGGATATTTGTTATTACCAATTGGATTTTGCTGCATTTGTGCCTTCCAAATTTAAACCAGTGTGTATGAAAAGACATTTTGACAAATACACTCTAAATCATGTGCTCTGTATGGGTTAGACTTTTTTTTTACCTTTCTCAACAGGGAAAATATTTTTCCTCAATGAGACACCACATCTCTACTAATTTACATCGCAAACTTCAATCGTAGCCCATATCTAGAATTGGTACATTGCTGCTAAAGGATTGTGAAAGTTTATGATTATCCACAAACTCGCAAATGTGTGAGTGTTTGTCTAGTCTGGTGAGTAACCCCGTCATAAAATGCCCACACCCCACTTCTTTAAGATTTACGCATGAGTAAATCTAGTCACATGCGCGGATTCACGTTTTGTGAATCTCTCACATCAATTTCCACTCATAAACAATTGTATTTGCACACCTAATAGCCTTTTAGGAACGCAAGTACCTTTGTAAATGGAGCTGGATGGTATGCTAACTCAGCAACAACTGAAATAGCATGCAAAACTCTGATCTTTAGCTTTCCTCTGACCCTAACCTAGGCTCAGCGTGTAGTCCTGCCTTTGCATTGAAATAGAATGGTTCAGCACGTCCAGAGCTGTAGACTATGAACAAAGCAGACCAGCCTTTGTGCCAAATGTATTCTACCTGTCCTTCGCCCCAGGCTTTTTCAAAAGCACAGCGGGCTCTTTCATCCCTACCCATCTCTACGCATTTCCAAGTCATGAAAGAGGCTCACTTACAGTCTCGCATGCTCGTCATCTGAATCTGGGTAGATCTAATGTTTTTAGTTAAAAGTTGTTATCGTTTGCTTATCGCTATTCAATACTGGAAATATGTCTGCCTCTGTGATTGGTTGGTTGCTATATTAAGCTATTAGTCTGCCTTTTTTTAGTTTATGTATCGTTTGCACTATGTGGAAAAATGTGGCTTTCCTGCAGGCAACAATGATGGGAGTCAAACCATACCCCGCTTACTAATTAATAACATGCTTTTTACATAGAGTCTCAAATTTCACTTTTGTTTCTAAGTGCTATAAATAAGCTTATCTATCAACCCAATTTAAAATGCACAATTTCTCCTCCACAAAAATGAGGCGATGGTGCCAGGATTTAAACGCGACAGATCACAAAAACGAATAATTAATTCATAGAGCCATACTGCTGACAGTTCTTTAAGGCAAGTTATACATGGGTCACTCCCTAATCATTCCCAAAAACAGCTGAAATCATTGGTATCAGGCTCATTAAATTGGAAGAAATAGTATGGTTGCAGGCATGAAGCAGAAAAGCGGAATCTGTAGTGCAAAATTAAACACACTCGAAAAGCTGTTGCTAATTTATTGAAAAAAATACTTTAGAACTTGTTTAATGTATATCAGATTTAATCCAACAGGCTGTATCTCTGAATGAGTAGTAAAATGCAGAGGCATTCTTTCCCTTCTGAATTGAACTATAGTATACAAAAATTAAACGTTGTCATCAATTTCTCCTTTTGCTGATCACTGTTCACTCTAGTAAAACAGGTCATAAGAACGAAAAGTGTTTAAACTGCAGTTGCAAAAATCTCCATGACCTGCCCTTTACCTTGGCTGTTGGCAGCAGGTATTTTGAAATCACAACTCAACTGTAACATATGGGATAATACATGGGATAAATACTCCCTGTCCTACACCAACGTGTTCTCTGACCATGTAGTGGTTCAGGTCTGATAATAACATGAGACCCGCCTGCAAGCAGTGACGACTTCTAAAGTAGTAACAGTTTTCTTGAAGTGGACTATGCAAACACGGGAAATGAGCAAGCCTGACCTTTAGGGGAGGGATGGAGAGTTCAGGGTTGTTTATCCTGCAGAACATTTTGAGAAAAAACGTGTTAAATGGTGATTTTTGAAGCTCAATTTTTCATTTAAATGGACTAAAAATACAAAGATTCTGATGGGGCACAAATGAAATATTCCAGTCCTTTTTTGCTATTCCAGTCTTTCCTTACCATTTCCAGAAAGTGTTTGAAAACTGGTGGCCAAACAGTAGATTTTTAAGCGTGATTTGTGTCGGACCCCGTTTGGAGGGAAACAGGGGAGACAAAGCCTACTGGGCCACAACTGTGGTAGTTGAGATCGTTTGGCTCTGTTGTCCTAGTGTCCACCCTACTAGGGCTCTTGATAAAGTACACCCTTTATGCACTTCACTATCAGAGTAGCGAGGGCAAGCAGGCAAAACTTTTCTGGGAGGTAGCATTGGAGGTTAGAGTTTAGAATTCAATAGTCAAACAACAGACACTATAACCTACTTTCCAGTCCAGTGCTTATCTTTAGTTGAAAAGAAAGTGCATTAATCTTACAGAAAAGTAAATTCCAAGATGGTTCAGTCACAGCGTTACTACCTCACCCACAAGTTTTAGTGAGGATCCCAACATCTGTGATAATCGAGGCAAGGTTTAGGCAAACATAAAGGTGTAGGCACTGATTAAGCACAGGGGCACATCACTGTCAATTACTCCAATAGATACTTTGTGGGCAGGCGCGGCTCCTCCACTAGGGCGGAGGAGCTTAGCCCCACTGCTTTCTCGCAGTGCGAGAAACAGAAAAATAAAATGGTAATAACTACCATTTTATGTTTCTACTTCTTGCACTGCGAGAAAGCAGAAGCGTTTGGTTGGGGGCAGGCGGGTGGGCGGGTCTGCTCTAGGGCAGGGGAGGAGTGGCTTGCCCACTCCTGAGGGCGCTGACTGTTTGGTCGGCCCTCTGGGCAATGCAGCCTACATGGAGAAAATGGCCTCCCCATAGGCGCCTGGCTGGGCGCCCCGTCCCGACCAATCACAACGCTGCCACTGCAGCGTTGTGATTGGCTTAGGGGAGGGGAGGGAGGCTGCCTGCTTTCAGAGGCAGGACAGCAGGGGGGCAGGTCAGGAGCAGAGAGGACGCGGGACCCGGGAAGGTAAGTCTTTTAACCCCTTCCATGCTCATGACGAGCTGGACTCGTCATGGCACACAGTGCTCGTGTGCTCATGACGAGTCCAGCTCGTCATGGAACCCAGTCAAGGAAATCCCTCTGGTGCGGGCACCAGAGGGATTCCCTTTCATCTCCTAAAGCCTCGGGAGCTGGGGAAGAGCTTCCCAGCTCCCGAGGCTCCCTGGTTTCCCTGAAATGACGATCGGCGCGCACGTCGCGCTGATCTCATTTCAGTGAAACTGAAACTGAAATGAGCCAAGAGGCTCATTACAGTTTCAGTTTCTACGTGCTCAGGGGCTATCTCAGCCCCCTGAGCACGTAGAAACTCAGGAGAGGTATCGTTGGAAAGGGAGAATCTCCCCTTTCCAATGGTACCCTCACTAGTGGATCCCTGCTTGGGGATCGCCCCAGGAGGGCGATCCCCAAGCAGGATCCACTCACTAGGCACCAGGGAGGGGGAGCGGCCCCTGGGCAAGGGCCTTTGCTCCCCCATACAATTTTTGGCATAATTAGTCTTTCTGCCCCCCTGGGGGTAGATGGGGCAGTAGCCCCCAATCTGCCTCCCGGGGGTAGAAAGCCCACTAGACACCAGGGATTTCTATTTAAATTATATTTAGGGGTGGGGCTGCCCAAAACGGGCATGCCGATGCCCCCATCCCCCCGGCCACAAAATTAGTCTTTCTGCCCCCCTGGGGGCAGATGGGGCAGTAGCTCCCAATCTGCCCCCGGGGGCAGAAAGCCCACTAGATACCAGGGATTTTTTTGAAAATTATAGTTAGGGGTGGGGCTGCCCAATATGGGCATGCCAATGCCCCCACCCCACCCCGCCGCAAAGGTACAGTCTTTCTGCCCCTCCTGGGGGCAGATGGGGGCAGTAGCCCCCAATCTGCCCCCCGGGGGCAGAAAGCCCACTAGATACCAGGGATTTGTTTTAAATTATAATTTGGGGTGGGGGCTGCCCAATATGGGCATGCCAATGCCCCCACCCCACCCCGCCGCAAAGGTACAGTCTTTCTGCCCCTCCTGGGGGCAGATGGGGGCAGTAGCTCCCAATCTGCCCCCCCGGGGGCAGAAAGCCCACTAGACACCAGGTTTTTTTTCCCTCGATACATTTAGGGGTGGGGGTTGCCCAAGATGGGCATGCCAATGCCCCCACCCCTCCCCCACGAAATTCCAGTCTTTCTGCCCCCTGGGGGGCAGATGGTGGCAGTGGCCACCAATCTGCCCCCACCCGGGGGTTCAGAAATACCCTAGATGCCAGGGATTATTTTTTTTATAGGCCCGGGGTGGGGGCTGCCCAGAATGGGCATGCAAATGCCCCCACCCTACCCCCAAAGAAAAAAAAAAACTTTCTGCCCCCCCAGGAGGCAGATGGGGGCAATAGCCCCTGATCTGCCCCCCGGGGAGGGGGCAGAAAGCCCACTAAGCGCCAGGGATTTTTTTTTTATATAGGTAGGGGTGGGGGCTGCCCAGAATTTGCATGTCAATGCCCCCAACCCAAAAAAAATGCTACAGTCTTTCTGCCCCCTGGGAGGCAGATGGGGCAATAGCACCTTATCTGCCCCCGGGGGCAGAAAGCCCACTAGCCACCAGGGATTTTTTTTTTTACAAAGTTCGGGGTGGGGGCTGCCAAGAATGGACATGCCAATGCCCCCACCCACCCCAAAAAAGATGTCACTGTCTTTCTGCCCCTCCCAGGAGGCAGATGGGGGCAGTAGCCCCTGATCTGCCCCCGGGGGGCAGAAAGCCCACTATGTGCCAGCGATTATGCTGGCTTTTTTATACGGAGGGGTGGGGGCTGACCAGCATAGGCATCCCAATGCCCCCGACCCCCCAAAAGAATAGCCACAGTCTTTCTGCCCCCTCGGGGGCATATCGGGGCAATAGCCCCTGATTTCCCCCTCCCCAGGGCGGCAGAAAGCCCACTAGGCACTGACTTTTTTTCGGAATGTGCCTACCTGTTGAATTTGGTTCCTAGCTCTGCCGGCACCCAGGGAAACCTAGCAAACCTATACATTTTTTAAAACTAGACACCCAGGGGAATCCAGGATGGGCTGACTTGACTGGCTCTCACCAGGTTCTGTTACCCAGAATCCCTTGCAAACCTAAAAATTTGTCCCAAAAAACACATTTTCCTCACATTTTTGTGGTGGAAAGTTCTGGAATCTGCGTGGATTCACAAAATTCCACCCACCCCGCGTTCCCCAAAGTCTTTCGAGAAAAATGGTACCTCACTTGTGTGGGTAGGACTAGTGGCCGCGACAGGAAACGGCCCAAAACGCAACATGGACACACCACATTTTCACAGTGAAAACGGACCCTTTTTTGCAAAGTGCCTAGCTGTAGATTTTGAACCCTAACTCTGCCGGCACCTAGGGAAACCTAGCAAACCTATACATTTTTGAAGACTAGATACCCAGGGGAATCCAGGATTGGGTCACTTGACTGGCTCTCACCAGGTTCTGTTACCCAGAATCCCTTGCAAACCGAAACATTTGTCAAAAAAACCAAATTTTCCTCACATTTCTGTGGTGGAAAGTTCTGGAATCTGCGTGGATCCACAAATTTCCACCCATCCCGCGTTCCCCAAAGTCTTCCGAGAAAAATGGCACCTCACATGTGTGGGTAGGCCTAGTGCCCGCGACAGGAAACGGCCCAAACGCAACGTGGACACACCACATTTTCACAGTGAAAACGGACCCTTTTTTGCAAAGTGCCTAGCTGTAGATTTTGAACCCTAACACTGCCAGCACCTAGGGAAACCTAGCAAACCTATACATTTTTGAAAACTAGACACCCAGGGGAATCCAGGATGGGGTGACTTGACTGGCTCTCACCAGGATCTGTTACCCAGAATCCCTTGCAAACCTAAAAATATGTCCAAAAAACACATTTTCCTCACATTTCTGTGGTGGAAAGTTCTGGAATCTGCGTGGATCCACAAATTTCCTACCACCCTGAGTTCCCCCAGGGCTCCCGATAAAAATGGTACCTCACTTGTGTGGGTAGGCATAGTGGCTGAAACAGGAAATGGCCCAAATCGTATTGTGGAGACTTCAAAACTACCTATAACAAAACTACCTGGTTTTGGGGGGCACCTGGTTTTTGGCCCCGGGCTCGCCGCCATCTAGGGAAACCTACCAATCCCACACATTTCTGAAAACTAGACACCCTGGGGAGTCCAATGAGGTATGGCTTGCGTGGATCCCCCAACGTTTCCCTACCCAGAATCCCTGCAACCCTCAAATTTAGCTGAAAAACCATATTTTCCACATATTTTTGCGTGGAATCACTGTGCTGGCACAAATGTCCTACCACCCAGCGTTGCCCTTGTTCCCCGAGTAAAATGATACCTCACTTGTGTGGGTGTCCAAAGCAGAACTGGCTAAAAACGTATTTTAAAAAAAATATAGCGCTTAGAATTCTCGGTGCTATACCCTAAATCCCTATGTTTTGGGCTCTTCCCAGTCACAGGCCTTTGGCCCACCCACACAAGTGAGGTATCATTTTACTCGGGAGAACAAGGGGAACGCTGGGTGGTAGGACATTTGTGCCGGCACGGTGATCCCACGCAAAAATGTATGGAAAAAGTGATTTTTTCAGCTAAATTTGAGGTTTGCAGGGGATTCTGGGTAGGAAAACGTTGTGGGACCCACGCAAGCCATACCTCGCTGGACTCCCCGGGTGTCTAGCTTTCAGAAATGTTTGAGTTTGGTAGTTTCCCAAGATGGCCGCCGAGCCCAGGGCCAAAAACTCCTGGGACCCCCTTGCAAAACCAGGTTGTTTTGTGATAAGTAATTTTGATGTCGCCTCAATAGGTTTTGGGCCCTTTTCTGTCGCGGGTACTTGACCCACCCACGCAAGTGAGGTATCATTTTTATCGGGAGACCTGGGGGAACGCTGGGTGGGAGGTAATTTGTGGATCCACGTAGATTCCAGAACTTTCCCACATAGAAATTTGAGAGAAAAGTGATTTTTTTCAGCTAAATTTGAGGTTTGCAGGGCATTCTGGGTAGGAAAACGTTGGGGGATCCACGCAAGCCATACCTCGTTGGACTCCCCGGGTGTCTAGTTTTCAGAAATGTGTGGGTTTGGTAGGTTTCCCAAGATGGCCGCCGAGCCCGGGGCCAAAACCCAGGTGACTCCCTTGCAAAACCAGCTTGTTTTGTGATAGATCATTTTGATGTCTCCTCAATACGTTTTGGGCCCTTGCCTGTTGCGGGTACTTGAACCACCCACACCAGTGAGGTTTTTGGCCCTGGGCTCGGCGGCCATCTTAGGAAACCTACAAACCCACACATTTCTGAAAACTAGACACTCTGGGAGTCCAGCGAGGTATGGCTTGCGTGGGTCCCCCAATGTTTTCTACCCAGAATCCCCTGCAAACCTGATATTTTGCTGAAAAAATCACTTTTTCGCACATTTTTGTGTGGTAAAGTTGTGGAATCATGGGGCTGACACAAATTTCCTACCACCCAGCGTTCCCTCAGGTCTCCCGATAAAATGGTGCCTCACTCGGGTGGGAGGCCTAAGTACCCGCGACAGGCAAGGGCCCACAACGTATTGAGGCGACCTCAAAATGGCCTATCACAAAACGACCTGGTTTTGCAAGGGGGTCCCATGACATTTTGGCCCGGGGCTCGGCGGCCACCTACGGAAACCTACCAAACCTACACATTTCTGAAAAGTAGACACCCGGGGCATTCCAGGGAGGTATGACTTGCGTGGATCCACTAACGTTTTCTTACCCAGAATCCCCTGCAAACCTGATATTTTGCTGAAAAAATCACTTTTTCGCACATTTTTGTGTGGTAAAGTTGTGGAATCATGGGATTGACACAAATTTCCTACCACCCAGCGTTCCTCAGGTCTCCCAATAAAAATGGTGCCTCACTCGGGTGGGAGGCCCAAGTACCTGCGACAGGCAAGGGCCCACAACGCATTGAGGCGACCTCAAAATGGCCTATCACAAAACGACCTGGTTTTGCAAGGGGGTCCCATGACGTTTTGGCCCGGGCTCGGAGGCCACCTACGGAAACCTACCAAACCTACACATTTCTGAAAAGTAGACACCTGGGGCATTCCAGGGAGGTATGACTTGCGTGGATCCACCAACGTTTTCTTACCAGAATCCCCTGCAAACCTGATATTTTGCTGAAAAAATCACTTTTTCGCACATTTTTGTGTGGTAAAGTTGTGGAATCATGGGATTGACACAAATTTCCTACACCCAGCGTTCTCCAGGTCTCCCAATAAAATGGTGCCTCACTGGGTGGGAGGCCCAAGTACTCGCGACAGGCAAGGGCTCACAACGATTGAGGCGACCTCAAAATGGCCTATCACAAAACTACCTGTTTTTGCAAGGGGTCCCATGACGTTTTGGCCTGGGCTCGGCGTCCACCTAGGGAAACCTACCAAACCTACACATTTCTGAAAAGTAGACACCGGGCATTCCAGGGAGGTATGACTTGCGTGGATCCACCAACGTTTTCTTACCCAGAATCCCTGCAAACCTGATATTTTGCTGAAAAAATCACTTTTTCGCACATTTTTGTGTGGTAAGTTGTGGAATCATGGGATTGACACAAATTTCCTACCACCCAGCGTTCCCCCAGGTCTCCCAATAAAATGGTGCCTCACTCGGGTGGGAGGCCCAAGTACTCGCGACAGGCAAGGGCCCACAACGTATTGAGGCGACCTCAAAATGGCCTATCACAAAACTACCTGTTTTTGCAAGGGGGTCCCATGACGTTTTGGCCCGGGCTCGGCGTCCACCTAGGGAAACCTACCAAACCTACACATTTCTGAAAAGTAGACACTCGGGGATTCCAGGAGGTAGGCTTGCGTGGATCCCCCAACGGTTTCTTACCCAGAATCCCCTGCAAACCTGAAATTTGGCTGAAAAAATCACTTTTTCACACATTTTTGTGTGGTAAAGTTGTGGCATTACGGGGCTGACACAAATTCTCTACCACCCAGCGTTCCCCAGGTCTCCCGATAAAAATGGTGCCTCACTCGGGTGGGAGGCCCAAGTACCCGCGACAGGCAAGGGCCCAAAACATTTTGTGATAGGCAATTTTGATGTCGCCTCAATACGTTGTGGGCCCTTGCCTGTCGCGTGTACTTGGGCCTCCCACACAAGTGAGGCACCATTTTTATCGGGAGACCTGGGGAATGCTGGGTGGTAGGAAATTTGTGTGAGGCCAGTGATGCCACACTTTCCCACACAAAAATGTGTGAAAAAAGTGATTTGTTTCAGCTAAAATTGAGGTTTGCAGGGGATTCTGGGTAAGGAAACGTTGGGGGATCCACGCAAGCCATACCTCCCTGGAAGCCCCCGGGTGTCTACTTTTCAGAAATGTGTGGGTTTGGTAGGTTTCCCTAGATGGCTACCGAGCACGGGGCCAAAAACCCAGGTGAGCCCCCGTGCAAAACCAGGTCGTTTTGTGAAAGGCCATTTTGAGGTCGCCTCACTACGTTGTGGGCCCTTGCCTGTCGCGGGTACTTGGGCCTCCCACACGAGTGAGGCACCATTTTTATCGGGAGACCTGGGGGAACGCTGGGTGGTAGGAAATTTGTGTCAGCCCCATGATTCCACAACTTTACCACACTACAATGTGCGAAAAAGTGATTTTTTGAGCAAAATATCAGGTTTGCAGGGGATTCTGGGTAAGAAAACTTTGGTGGATCCACGCAAGCCATACCTCCCTGGAATCCCCCGGGTGTCTACTTTTCAGAAATGTGTAGGTTTGGTAGGTTTCCCTAGGTGGCCGCCGAGCCCCGGGCCAAAACGTCATGGGACCCCCTTGCAAAACCAGGTAGTTTTGTGATAGGCCATTTTGAGGTCGCCTCAATACGTTGTGGGCCCTTGCCTGTCGCGGTACTTGGGCCTCCCACCCGAGTGAGGCACCATTTTTATCGGGAGACCTGGGGGAACGCTGGGTGGTAGGAAATTTGTGTGAGGCCAGTGATGCCACACTTTCCCACACAAAAATGTGTGAAAAAAGTGATTTTTTCAGCTAAAATTGAGGTTTGCAGGGGATTCTGGGTAAGGAAACGTTGGGGGATCCACGCAAGCCATACCTCCCTGGAAGCCCCGGGTGTCTACTTTTCAGAAATGTGTGGGTTTGGTAGGTTTCCCTAGATGGCTACCGAGCACGGGGCCAAAACCCAGGTGACCCCCTTGCAAAACCAGGTCGTTTTGTGAAAGGCCATTTTGAGGTCGCCTCACTACGTTGTGGGCCCTTGCCTGTCGCGGGTACTTGGGCCTCCCACACGAGTGAGGCACCATTTTTATCGGGAGACCTGGGGGAACGCTGGGTGGTAGGAAATTTGTGTCAGCCCCATGATTCCACAACTTTACCACACAACAATGTGCGAAAAAGTGATTTTTTGAGCAAAATATCAGGTTTGCAGGGATTCTGGGTAAGAAAACTTTGGTGGATCCACGCAAGCCATACCTCCCTGGAATCCCCCGGGTGTCTACTTTTCAGAAATGTGTAGGTTTGGTAGGTTTCCCTAGGTGGCCGCCGAGCCCCGGGCCAAAACGTCATGGGACCCCCCTTGCAAAACCAGGTAGTTTTGTGATAGGCCATTTTGAGGTCGCCTCAATACGTTGTGGGCCCTTGCCTGTCGCGGGTACTTGGGCCTCCCACCCGAGTGAGGCACCATTTTTATCGGGAGACCTGGGGGAACGCTGGGTGGTAGGAAATTTGTGTGAGGCCAGTGATGCCACACTTTCCCACACAAAAATGTGTGAAAAAAGTGATTTTTTCAGCTAAAATTGAGGTTTGCAGGGGATTCTGGGTAAGGAAACGTTGGGGGATCCACGCAAGCCATACCTCCCTGGAAGCCCCCGGGTGTCTACTTTTCAGAAATGTGTGGGTTTGGTAGGTTTCCCTAGATGGCTACCGAGCACGGGGCCAAAACCCAGGTGACCCCCTTGCAAAACCAGGTCGTTTTGTGAAAGGCCATTTTGAGGTCGCCTCACTACGTTGTGGGCCCTTGCCTGTCGTGGGTACTTGGGCCTCCCACACGAGTGAGGCACCATTTTTATCGGGAGACCTGGGGGAACGCTGGGTGGTAGGAAATTTGTGTCAGCCCCATGATTCCACAACTTTACCACACAACAATGTGCGAAAAAGTGATTTTTTGAGCAAAATATCAGGTTTGCAGGGGATTCTGGGTAAGAAAACTTTGGTGGATCCACGCAAGCCATACCTCCCTGGAATCCCCCGGGTGTCTACTTTTCAGAAATGTGTAGGTTTGGTAGGTTTCCCTAGGTGGCCGCCGAGCCCCGGGCCAAAACGTCATGGGACCCCCTTGCAAAACCAGGTAGTTTTGTGATAGGCCATTTTGAGGTCGCCTCAATACGTTGTGGGCCCTTGCCTGTCGCGGGTACTTGGGCCTCCCACCCGAGTGAGGCACCATTTTTATCGGGAGACCTGGGGGAACGCTGGGTGGTAGGAAATTTGTGTGAGGCCAGTGATGCCACACTTTCCCACACACAAATGTGTGAAAAAAGTGATTTTTTTCAGCTAAAATTGAGGTTTGCAGGGGATTCTGGGTAAGGAAACGTTGGGGGATCCACGCAAGCCATACCTCCCTGGAAGCCCCCGGGTGTCTACTTTTCAGAAATGTGTGTGTTTGGTAGGTTTCCCTAGGTGCCGGCAGAGCTAGGGTTCACAAACTACAGCTAGGCACTTTGCCAAAAAGGGTCATTTTTCACTGCGAAATTGAGGTGAGACCACGTTGCGTTTTGCGCCGTTTCCTGTCGCGGGCACTAGGCCGACCCACACAAGTGAGGTACCATTTTTCTCAGAAGACTTTGGGGAACGCGGGGTGGGTGGAAATTTGTGAATCCACGCAGATTCCAGAACTTTCCACCACAGAAATGTGGGGAAAATGTGGTTTTTTTGACAATTTTTAGGTTTGCAAGGGATTCTGGGTAACAGAACCTGGTGGGAGGCAGTCCAGTCACCCCATCCTGGATTCCCCTGGGTGTCTAGTTTTCAAAAATGTATAGGTTTGCTAGGGTTCCCTAGGTGCCGGCAGAGCTAGGGTTCAAAAACTACAGCTAGGCACTTTGCCAAAAAGGGTCATTTTTCACTGCGAAATTGAGGTGTGACCACATTGCGTTTTGCGCCGTTTCCTGTCGCAGGCACTAGGCCGACCCACACAAGTGAGGTACCATTTTTCTCAGAAGACTTTGGGGAACGCGGGTGGGTGGAAATTTGTGGATCCACGCAGATTCCAGAACTTTCCACCACAGAAATGTGGGGAAAATGTGGTTTTTTTGACAATTTTTTATGTTTGCAAGGGATTCTGGGTAACAGAACCTGGTGGGAGGCAGTCCAGTCACCCCATCCTGGATTCCCCTCGGTGTCTAGTTTTCAAAAATGTATAGGTTTGCTAGGTTTCCCTAGGTGCCGGCAGAGCTAGGGTTCAAAAACTACAGCTAGGCACTTTGCCCAAAAAGGGTCATTTTTCACTGCAAAATTGAGGTGTGACCACGTTGCGTTTTGCGCCGTTTCCTGTCGCAGGCACTAGGCCGACCCACACAAGTGAGGTACCATTTTTCTCGGAAGACTTTGGGGAACGCGGGGTGGGTGGAAATTTGTGGATCCACGCAGATTCCAGAACTTTCCACCACAGAAATGTGGGGAAAATGTGGTTTTTTTGACAATTTTTTATGTTTGCAAGGGATTCTGGGTAACAGAACCTGGTGGGAGGCAGTCAAGTCACCCCATCCTGGATTCCCCTGGGTGTCTAGTTTTCAAAAATGTATAGGTTTGCTAGATTTCCCTAGGTGCCGGCACAGCTAGGGTTCAAAAACTACAGCTAGGCACTTTGCCAAAAAGGGTCATTTTTCACTGCGAAATTGAGGTGTGACCACGTTGCGCTTTGCGCCGTTTCCTGTCGCAGGCACTAGGCCGACCCACACAAGTGAGGTACCATTTTTCTCGTAAGACTTTGGGGAACGCGGGGTGGGTGGAAATTTGTGGATCCACGCAGATTCCAAAACTTTCCACCACAGAAATGTGGGGAAAATGTGGTTTTTTTGACAATTCTTTAGGTTTGCAAGGGATTCTGGGTAACAGAACCTGGTGGGAGGAAGTCAAGTCACCCCATCCTGGATTCCCCTGGGTGTCTAGTTTTCAAAAATGTATAGGTTTGCTAGGTTTCCCTAGGTGCCGGCAGAGCTAGGGTTCAAAAACTACAGCTAGGCACTTTGCCAAAAAAGGGTCATTTTTCACTGCGAAATTGAGGTGTGACCACGTTGCGTTTTGCGCCATTTCCTGTCGCAGGCACTAGGCCGACCCACACAAGTGAGGTACCATTTTTCTCGGAAGACTTTGGGGAACGCGGGATGGGTGGAAATTTGTGGATCCACGCAGATTCCAGAACTTTCCACCACAGAAATGTGGGGAAAATGTGGTTTTTTTGATAATTTTTTAGGTTTGCAAGGGATTCTGGGTAACAGAACCTGGTGGGAGGCAGTCCAGTCACCCCATCCTGGATTCCCCTGGGTGTCTAGTTTTCAAAAATGTATAGGTTTGCTAGGTTTCCCTAGGTGCCGGCAGAGCTAGGGTTCAAAAACTACAGCTAGGCACTTTGCCAAAAAAGGGTCATTTTTCACTGCGAAATTGAGGTGTGACCACGTTGCGTTTTGCACAGTTTCCTGTCGCAGGCACTAGGACGACCCACACAAGTGAGGTACCATTTTTCTCGTAAGACTTTGGGGAACGCGGGGTGGGTGGAAATTTGTGGATCCATGCAGATTCCAGAACTTTCCACCACAGAAATGTGGGGAAAATGTGTTTTTTTTGACAATTTTTTATGTTTGCAAGGGATTCTGGGTAACAGAACCTGGTGGGAGGCAGTCAAGTCACCCCATCCTGGATTCCCCTGGGTGTCTAGTTTTCAAAAATGTATAGGTTTGCTAGGTTTCCCTAGGTGCCGGCAGAGCTAGGGTTCAAAAACTACACCTAGGCACTTTGCAAAAAAAGGGTAATTTTTCATTGTGAAAATGTGGTACGTCCACGTTGCATTTTGAGCCATTTCCTGTTGTGGGCACAAGGGCTACCCACACAAGTGAGGTACCATTTTTATCGGGAGACTTAGGGTAACACAGAATTGTAGAGCAACTGTTATTACCTATTGACTTTCGATGCATTTCTGCCTTCCAAATGAAAGACAATGTGTAAAAAATAAGTCATTTTGAAAAATGACCTATAATTCTCATGCTAGTATGGGTACTCCCAATTTCGGAAATGTGCAAATATCTACTGTTTCTAAATTCTACATTTTGTTCCCATTTCAGAAATACATAGGTGTCTTTCATAACAATTTTTCCATGTATACATTTTCCCAAAATAATTGCTATATACCCGGTACATAATAAAAAACCATTGCAAGATGCTGCTCAATTATTGGCTCTGGGTTCGTCGGGTTCTTGGTGAACCTACAAGTCCTATATATCCCCACAACCAGAAAGGTCCAGCGGATATAACGGTATATTGCCTTCAAATAGCTGTAATAATTAGAAGAAGTTACAGGTGAAAACGTTGACACAAATGGCTGTTTTTTTCAACTAATTTTCAATTTTTCCTTTATTTAGCTGTTAGTTTCTATAAGGAAAACTTTAAGGATCTACACAAATGACCCCTTGCTGAATTCAGAATTTTGTCTACTTTTCAGAAATGTATGGCTTTCCAGGATCCATTATTGGTTTCATACCCATTTCTACCATTAACTGGAAGGAGGTTGAAAGCACAAAAAATAGCAAAAATAGGCTATGTCCCAGAAAAATGCCAAAACTGTGTAAAAAAAGTTGGTTTTCTGACAAAAGTCTGCTTGTCCCTGAAAGCTGGGAAAATGGTGATTTCATCCCCACAACCCCTTTTTTGATGCCATTTGCAGGGAAAAATCAAGACGCTTTCATCTGTAGCCCTTTTTTCGCATTTTTCCCCAAAAAAACAAAATTTAGCTGTATTTTGACTAATTTCTGGGTCCCCTCCAGGGGAATCCACAAACCCTGGGTACCTTTACAATCCCCATGATGTTAGAAAAAAGGACGCAAATTTGGCATGGATACCTTATGTGGTCAAAAAGTTACAGGGGCCTAAGCGCGCACTACCCCAAATAGCCAAAAAAAGGCTTAGCACAGGAGGGGAAAAGGCCTAGCAGCGAAGGGGTTAAATGAACCCCACCCCGCGACACCTCCTCTACCGCCCCCACCCGCGAGTCATGCCGGCTGTTTATAGGTGAGTTCAATGATCTTTGTGCCCACATAGTAGATACTGTAAATGGTTAGTAATCTTGGAGCAGGTTTTACCTTTGTGCGAGTTGGCACAGTCAACCAGTTCAAGAGATTTCACACCTGGTGATGGGTGAAGCAGTCAATGACCTTGCACCCTTGGGGTCTCTGTTGGCATACAGAGACCGTTTCAGGCCAATTTGATGAGTGGTCATCTTTGGCAGTTGTGGCTTCTGGGCCAGTGCAGACAGTCACTTGCCTTCACCAGTTGCAGCTTCTAGGCTGGTGTAGGTGGGTGCCTGTTTTAAGCAGTAATGGCCTTCAGGCCAAGGCAGAGGGATGCTCACCCTCAGTAGTTGCGCCCTCTGGGCTGGTCCAGATGGGTACTCGTCTTTGGCAATTGCAGCCTCTGGGCTGAATATCTTGGGCAGGCAGTGGCCAAACTAGACCCAATCAAGGCGTATACCGGAATGCCAGGCAGCACTAATACAATCTGATGGATAGCTTCTTTACTGGATTCGCTACAGGGACTGCACTGGAACACCCCTACTGACTTTGGTCGACACAGGATGTGTTCCCTGAAGGTAGCTGGCCATTTCATGGTGTCCCATATGCTGGGCTTTTCTGCCTCAACAGTCTCTAGTCAGGGCCAGGCACTTTCTTTCCCTTTCTGAGCAGTCTGGTACTAGGCTCAAGTCAGAATGTCAGTTTCTCTAGCACGTTACAGGCTTCAGGTGATGTCCCCTCAGCCTGGGAGACTAGCTGCCTTGCAGACACTAGCCCTTCCTTAGCCAACAAGAGCTTGTAACTGGAACTAAGTGGGGTGGTTTGGGTCCCACTTTTAAACAGAGTTTCCAGACAAGGGATGTGGATCCACTGTCTAAGGCTTGAGAACTGGTTTGGGTTGGTTCCCCTTCACATGTCATTTTCTGGCTTTTCATCAGGCTCAGCCTCTCTATGAGGTGATGGCTCTTATAGAAAGTAGCAATAATGCTTACTCCAAGCAGGAGCATCCAACACAAGAGCACAATAAAGTGATAAAGCTGAACACAGATGAACAGAAACCATTTGATGTCTGCTGACAGTTGCTGGTAGCATTTAGAGTGGCTGCGTTGTGAACTCTTGATGAACTCATGTCTAATGTGAGCAGGCGAATTCACGCTTTAAAAAATGTTTGTTAAGAACTTAAAACTGGGAGCAATACTCCTCTCTAATGTTGCCAATGCACAATTAAAATGAGGACAACACTAAACTACATTATTGCACGATCCCGCTCATAATTTTCTTGCATGCTTGACCCGAGTGATAACGTATCTCATACATGCCAAACAGAAAATGCTTACTTCTCTTCACGTTTTAAATGCTTGTGAATTCTTCCTTTAAGCAATCAAACCTTCATGGAAGCAGGCATTCGTCAGTTGATTCCAGGGGCGGGTCCTCGGCTAAGGCGAAGGAGCGTAGCCCCACTGCTCTCAGAGCAGTGGAAAAGGGAAAAATAAAATGATAATAACAAAGTTATTATCATTTTATTTTTCGTTTCTGCGGGGCTGGGTTAGAGCAGAGCGGGGCGGGGCTGGAGGCTAAGGGAGGAGTGGACTGTGCACACTAAGGGCCCGATTCCGATCTCGTTGGGAAAGCCTTCCCACGACTCTGATCGGGGATGCCTTCGAAACAACTCGCACGCACGCAGTCCGACCGACGGAGTATGATGGTATACGTGTCAAATCCAAGCGACTCGCACGGAGCACAATACGGAAGACCGACTCGTCTATGTCTATGTCTATGTGGGGAAATTTATAGAGCGCACTGTTACTCCAAGGAGTGTCCTGGCGCTAAAAAGCTGAAGGGTAGCAGCGGGGAAGGAGGGTTACAGGCATGAGTAGAGCCAAGTTTTAAGTTTTTTCCGGAACAGAGGTGTAGATTCAATGTTTTTTCAGATGGAGGGGCCTTTTCTTCCAGAGGGAAGGTCCAAGGCAGGAGAGAGCCTTACCCCCTGACCTAGACTTTTTAATACGGGGGATGTTGGCTAGCCGCAGGTTGGAGGAACGGAGATTTCTTCGTGGGGCATAAAATGAGATCATGCGTTTGAGATACCCTGGTCCTGACCCATATAGGGCTTTCTGGGTAACGAGCAGAGTCTTAAAGGTTATTATTTTCCTTACTGGGAGCCAATGGAGTCTCCTCAGAAGGTGAGACACATGCGTATTCCAAGGGAGCTCAAAGATGGTATGGGCTGCTGCATTCTGGACAGGCTGAAGCCTGTCTGTGAGAAGTTGGCCTGGCATATGCTGTCCACTAATTATAGTGGGCACCTTGCACCAGTCCAAACAACCCCTTATTGGAGATAGGTTAAAGACAACCTTTATTGAAAGCTATCCTAGTGGTAGCTATGGAGAGCAGCCTTCAGGCTAAGTCTTGAAGGAATGTAAAGCAGCTTGTTTTACCAGTCTATAATCTCTTGAGTGACCAAATGAAAGAGGACCACACCAGGTATATATTCAAAATATATGTATTTATTACTAAACACACCCCTCTAGTCTCTTTATGAGGCTAGAGTTCGAAGTACATACGTTACGAGTTAGTTATCTACAGATATAGCACAAATACACGTTTGAGCCCCAGGGGCGTACCAAACCATATACCAATAAAGTGGTATAAGAACCACGACTGAGCTAGACACAAGGCCTAGAGCCTGTAGAAGTGCTTGGACCACAAGGAACCACCCAAGGCAGTGACACAGGGGACCCACGGGGACGCGTGCAGTGTATGAACACAACCACGAACCACCGTTAACTTCTATGGGGAAAGTCGCGATTAGAATTTAAAAGAAAAGGGACACTTAGAGGAGGACTTGGAGCAAACCCTTTGAGAACTAGGCTGTTCTAGTGTCAATACCCACGGGAGCACCGGAGTACTCGAGTTACCTCACCCAGGGAAGCCGGGTGCATAGGTGTCTTTCGGGGTCGGGTTTCGTCGTCGCTTTCAATGGCGATCTGCTGCAAAGTGCTGCTGGCGGCCAAGTCGAAAGTGTTCGGGTGGATCCAAAGGTGGATCGAAGATCTGAAGAACCTGAAAGCAGAGGGGACAGAGTCTGGGTCACTAGCCAGTGACCAGGAAGGCGATGAGCAGATGCCCACCGATGTCGAGTGCTTCAGGTAGGTTGACGGTCGTCTTGACTCTTCAGCCACGAGGTCCAGGAGGTGTCGACGACAACCAGGAGCTGGATTCGAGCTGTACCACAACGTTTGTCGATTGCAGAGGTGTCGGCGACCGGATTGGACCCAACAAGCCTTGGCAACGGCAAGTCTTGTGGAAATAGAAGAAGGACGATGTTGCAGACCAGCAAGGTCTGGGAGATTCACCCAGCGAGGATAAGTCAAGGCACACCTAGAGCAACCAGGGAGCCCAAGCAGAAAAATATTGGCCTTCGGGAGGGCCTACTAGCCAACGTACTAGCGACCGCGAAGGAGCCTTGAGACTGTGCACGTGGAGCTGGCTCACAGGACACTCGTGGAGTGGAGGCCAGTGATCTTCAGTGCAGTTGGTGCTGGAGGCTGGGGCTACTCGGAGCCCAAAGCACGACTTCGTGGGAGACCCAGAAGAGGATGCACTTGCAAATGCGTTCGGTGTCCAGGGGTCACAGTTCCACGTTACCCACGACAGCTACAGGCCTCAGCTTTGCTGGGGACTCAGGGCAGCCTCGGGGAAGTCTGGAAATCTACCTCTGGTGATGCAAAGACTTCGGCGTCCGACGGGAGCTTCAGCGATGCAGACCGGACAATTGCTTCTTTGGTGCCTGCCAAGCAGGGGAGTCACTCCTTGACCCCAAGGGAGATTCTTCAGTCCTCTAATCTTAAAGTAGAGCGTCGAAGATCCAGGATTCTGTGTCAGAGTTTCATCCAGGTAAATCTAAAGTCCTAAGGACTGGGTTCCCTTACTTATACTAAGGTAGGGGGTTGGACATACTCTGTGGCCCCACCTATGGGAGGGCCAGGGCAGAGGGGTGGTTACACCCCTTTCCCTTTGTCCAGTTTTGCGCCAGAGCAGGGGCTGGAAGCCCCTGAGCCGGTTTGAACTGGGGTATGCACAGGGACACCAAATGTGCCCCCAGTGCAGGACTTCAAAGCACCCGAGAGTGCTCCCGCCCAGCCCTAATACACACTATCCTGTCTGGGGAGGTGGTCACACCTCCCTGGGACAGGAAACCTATTGTCCAGGCCTCCCCTCCACCAAACACGACATGTTTCCGTGCAGCCATCCCAAAGTTAGCATTTAACGCGAGGTTATAATGCGCTTAAGAGTATATGGTCAGGCTGCACTACAAACAGCATCAGAGAAGGGTCTCCGAACGCTGCAGAGGGGCCCTGCTCATGCAGGGGCACCCTCTCACATAGGAACCACGCACTCTGCCTTCAGGATTGATAAGGCCTGCCATAGGAGTGACTTATAGGTTTATATGTGTGAATGTATATAGTGTTATAGATAGCCTATATCACAGTAAGGGGTGCATGCAGCACCTTACCCAGGCTGCAGTAGCAGACCTGTGGTGTCAGTTTGGATGGCCTTCCAGGGTGGCACAATACATGCTGCAGCCCCTGGTAGGCCTCTGAGGTACCTATGCCCTGGGTACATAGTATACCATATACTAGGGACTTATAAGGGCACTCCAGATTCCAATCAGAGATGTGCCTAAGGCACATGGAAATCATTTTAGAGAGGAAGCGGCTAGGCTGGGGTTCTGATTAGCAGGGCCCCAGCCAGACTAAGGTCGAAAAACAGTGAAGCATCAGCAAAAGTGGGGGTACCCATGTGAAGCAGATCCTACTCTCCTACACAACCCCCCCAAACGTAGGGACATTAAACTAACCTTGCCCAGTTAAGTCTTCATGTTCTAAGTGGAAGTACCTAGAGAGTCCATCTGCATTGGCATGGTTACTCCCAGGTCTATGTTCCACTGTGAAGTCCATCCCCTGTAGGGAAATGGACCACCTAAGCAGTTTGGGGTTTTCACCCTTCATTTGTTTTAGCCATAAGAGGGGCTTATGGTCTGTTTGAACAAGGAAGTGAGTACCAAACAAGTATGGCCTCAACTTCTTCAGAGCCCAGACCACAGCAAAGGCCTCCCTCTCAATGGCTGACCAACGTTTCTCTCTAGGGGTCAGCCTTCTGCTAATGAAAGCTACTGGCTGATCCTGACATTCATCATTCAATTGTGACAGTACAGCCCCTACCCCCAATTCAGATGCATCAGTTTGAACAATGAACTTCTTGGAGTAATCAGGACTCTGTAGAATGGGAGCAGTGCACATGGCCTGCTTCAGGTCATCAAATGCCTTTTGACAGCTAACTGTCCACTGAACCTTTTTGGGCATTTTCTTGGAAGTTAAGTCATTCAGGGGTGTCACTATTGATCCATACCCCTTGACAAATCTCCTATAGTACCCAGTCAGGCCTAAGAAGGCTCTCACCTGAGTCTGGGTAGTTGGAGCAGTCCAGTCCATGATGGTCTGGATCTTGCTCTGCAGTGGTTGAAACTGGCCTCCACCCACAAGGTGGCCCAGGTACACAACCTGACTCTGCCCTATCTGGCACTTGGTGGCCTTGATAGTCAGGCCTGCTTTCTGCAGGGCCTGTAAAACATTTCTGAGGTGGACCAGGTGATCCTCCCAGGTGGAGCTAAAGACAGCAATATCATCTAGATATGCTGCACTATAGGCTTCCAGACCTCTAAGGACTGTATTCACCAACCTCTGAAAAGTGGCAGGTGCATTCTTCAGACCAAAGGGCATCACCACAAATTGATAATGCCCACTAGGGGTTGAGAATGCTGTCTTTGGCTTTGCATCATCAGTTAGTCTGATCTGCCAGTAGCCAGCTGTCAGGTCAAATGTGCTTAGATACTTGGCTGAGGCCAAAGTGTCTATTAGCTCATCTGCCCTTGGTATTGGATGGGCATCAGTCCTAGTGACTGCATTGAGACCCCTGTAGTCCACACAAAACCTCATCTCTCTTTTCCCACCATTGGTGTGAGGTTTTGGCACAAGGACCACTGGACTAGCCCAAGGGCTATCTGAGGGTTCAATAACTCCCAAATCCAACATCTTCTGGACTTCTGTCCTGATACAGTCCCTGACATGGTCAGGTTGCCTATATATCTTATTTTTAATAGGCAGACTGTCCCCAGTGTCCACTTCATGAGTACACCAGGTAGTCTGACTGGGTGTCAGTGAGAATATGTGTCTGAACTGATTGAGCACCTGTCTGCAATCAGTCTGTTGCTGGGTAGTGAGGCTGCCTGCCTAGGCTACACCGTCCACTGACCCATCACCAGGGTTCTGTGAGAGCAGGTCAGGGAGTGGGTCACTCTCTTCCTCCTGTCCCTCATCAGTAGCCATGAGCAAGCCCATGTCTGCCCTGTCCACATATGGTTTTAACCTGTTGACATGGAGAACCCTGTGGGGACTCCTGGGTGTTCCTAGGTCTACTAAGTAGGTAACCTCACCCTTCTGTTCAACAATGGTGTGGGGTCCACTCCATTTGTCTTGGAGAGCTGCTGGGGCCACTGGCTCCAACACCCACACCTTCTGTCCTGGCTGGTAAACAGTCAGTACAGCCTTTGGTCATGCCAGGCCTTTTGAAGTTCCTGGCTAGCCTCAAGGTTTTTAGTTGACTTTTTCATATACTCAGCCATCCGGGAGCGGAGACCAAGTACGTAGTCCACTATGTCTTGCTTTGGGGGCTTGAGAGGTAACTCCCATCCTTCCTTCACCAAGCACAGTGGACCCCTGACAGGGTGACCAAACAAAAGTTCAAAAGGGCTGTAGCCAACCCCTTTTGAGGCACCTCCCTGTACGCAAATAAAAGGCAGGGCAAGAGTATGTCCCATCTTCGCCTAAGCTTTTCTGGGAGCCCTTTAATCATGCCCTTCAAGGTTTTGTTGAATCTCTCAACTAAACCATTGCATTGTGGGTGATAGGGTGTGGTGAACTTGTAAGTCACTCCACACTCCTTCCACATTGCTTTTAAGTATCCAGACATAAAGTTTGCCCCCCTGTCTGATACAACCTCCTTAGGGAAGTCCACTCTTGAGAAAATTCCCAGGAGGGCCCTTGCCACCACAGGTGCTGTAGTGGTCCTAAGGGGAATAGCCTCTGGGTACCTGGTGGCATGATCCACTAACACCAGGATAAACCTGTGCCCAGATGCTGTTTGGGGATCCATGGGACCAACAATGTAAATCCCCACCCTTTCAAAGGGAACCCCACCACAGGTAGTGGTATCAGGGGGCCTTTGTAGTGCCACCTGCCTTGCCACTGGCCTGGCAGGTTACACAGGAGCGACAAAACTCCTTGGTGTCTTCAGACATGTGGGGCCAGTGAAAGTGAGGGACAATTCTGTCCCAAGTCTTGTTCTGGCCCAGGTGACCTGCTAAGGGAATATCATGGGCTAGGGTCAATAGGAAGCCCCTGAACTTCAAAGGTATAACCAACCTCCTGGTAGCACCAGGCTTGGGGTCTCTACACTCTGAGTACAAGAGTCCATCATCCCAATACACAGTATGGGGACCACTAGCTTTCCCAGCAGCCTCAGCAGCAGCTTGCTGTCTGAGGGGTTCAAGAGAGGGCAGCTCTGCTGCTCCTGGCTCAGATCTGCCCTGGAAGGTCCCCCTGTCCCCAAGAACTCAACCTGTTCAGGTTCAAGCTCCTCTGGGACAGTTCCTTCCTCAGGACTGAGATCATCCCCCTCAAGGGACTGATCTTCCTTCTGAGCCAAGGGGGAAGGCACTGCCTTTACCCTACTACTCCTCTTCTTGGAGGGCACTTGGTCCATTATTCCAGAATCCAAGGCCTGTTCAGTGCTAGACATTTGGCTTGTGACCTGGTCACAGCAAACACATCTGCAGGGATCCCCAGCATTTCTGCATGGGTCCTGAGCTCCACTTCTGCCCAAGCTGAAGTTTCTAAGTCATTGCCAAGCAAGCATTCAACGGGTAGGTCTGCACTTACCACAACCTTCTTAAGGCCAGTTACCCCTCCCCAGGAGAAGTTAACAACTGCCAGAGTATGGTCTGTTCTGACGTTGCTAGCATTGGTCACTTGGTACATTTCACCAAGTATGATCTGCCCAGGATTCACAAGGTCTTGTGTCACGATGGTGACACTTGCCCCTGTGTCCCTAAATGCCAAAGCCTCTCTTCCATTGATTAAAGGCTGTTGTCTGTACTTGCCCAGATTACTGGGACTCACAGAGGAGGTCATATCCATGCCTCCATCACAGACTAGGACAGCCTGAGTGAGTTCTCTGACTAGGTCAGAGCTCATCTCTTTACCCAGGGTCAACCCTACTAAACCCTTGGCTTGTGTAGTCCCACCACCAACTGTAACTGCACTAGGGGAGCAGGTGCCTTAGGGGCATTGGTGGGGGCTGGAGTCGAGTCTTTGGACTTGGTGCAATCACTGGTCCAGTGGGTCTTTTGCTTACAGACCTTGCACCATGGTTTTCTTTGGCCTTTCCCTTTGGTAGACTGTGAATCCCCACCTGAAGAAGATTTTTGGGGGCCTTGTGAAGACTTTTGATCTTTACCCTTCTCCCCACCCTTATCAGAGGTTTTCGAATCTTGCTTCTTAGGGTCACCACCTTGGTTCTGTACCTTCTGCTTCACCCTGGTTCTGACCCATTTGTCTGCCTTCTTTCCCAATTCTTGGGGAGAGGTAAGATCAGAGTCTACCAGGTGCTGATGCAACAGCTGATTTTGACAGTTATTAAGAATCTGCTCCCTCATTATCAGATTGTACAATCCTGTGAAGTCACATACCTTACTGCCCAATAACCAACCTTCCAGAGCCTTGGCAGAACAATCAACAAAGTCCACCCAGTCTTGAGTCTGTGCTTTTGGGTATCCCTGAACTTTAACCTGTATTGTTCAGTGGTTAGGCCAAACCCATCAATTAGAGCACTCTTCAAGACTTTGTAATTATCAGCATCCTCCTCTCTAACAGTGAGGAGCTTGTCTCTACCTTTGTCTGCAAAGGAGAGCCACAAGATTGGTGCCCACTGCTCCTGAGGGACCCTCTGTACTTTACAGGCCCTCTCTAGAGCAGTTATCCATTTGTGGATATCATCCCCACTCTGGTAGGGAGGGACAATCTTGCTCGGGTTTCTATGGTCATAAGACCTTTCCCTATCTTTGGGGAAACTGCTGCCACCATGGGACTCTAGTCCCAACTTTTGTCTCTCTCTATAGAGATCTAGGGACTCCCTGTCTATAGCCAATTGCTGTTTCCTGAGTTCAAGCTGAGTTTGCTCATATTGAATCAGTCTCTTTCTCCTCTCATGAGAGGATTCCCTCCTATGAGAGGAGACAGAGGTCCCTATTGAGGTGTCAGAGTGGTTAGACTCCTGAGAAGGAGACATAGTCCTTCTGGGCACACTCAGAACTCTTCCTGGGGGGACAAAGGGGAGGTCAGTCTGATCCTCCTCCTCCTCCTCCTCCTCCTCCACAGGAGGAATTGGGTTTTCCAGGACAAGGTCATTTTCACCTTCCTGGCCAGTTTCAGAGGGGGGGGCCTGGGTTTCTTCACCCCTGGCCCCTTCCTTATCTTCTGCCCCACCCTCTTTGCCTACCCCTTCAGACCCTAGGGGCCTGCTGAGATCATCAGCTAGTAACACCTCCCTGAGGTGTTGGGTGCTGGCACTTTTGCCTGTCTTCAACTTCCTAGTATTGCATAATGCTCTCAATTCCAAGAATGGGAGTTTATCATACTTGGAGGGAAGAAGCCCACTGGCTTCTGGCAAGGACTCACTGGGTCCTGGCTTTGAAGACATTACTAGTGAGGTGTGGTGTATGCACTACCTACTCTAGTGTGGCCTACTAAACTCTCTTGAGTTGTAGAAAGGGTGTGCTGTCCCTTAACACACAACTCTAAGTTCAGTAGAACTTACTGTATTACTAAGCTTGATTTATATGTACCTTAGGTACCCTTAGTGGTTTTCAGTTGATCAATTCAATTGAGATTATCTGGTAAAACAATAGCAAGCTGGAATCCCACACGCTGCACACCAATGTGAGAAGTTGGCCTGGCATATGCTGTCCACTAATTATAGTGGGCACCTTGCACCAGTCCAAACAACCCCTTATTGGAGATAGGTTAAAGACAACCTTTATTGAAAGCTATCCTAGTGGTAGCTATGGAGAGCAGCCTTCAGGCTAAGTCTTGAAGGAATGTAAAGCAGCTTGTTTTACCAGTCTATAATCTCTTGAGTGACCAAATAAAAGAGGACCACACCAGGTATATATTCAAAATATATGTATTTATTACTAAACACACCCCTCTAGTCTCTTTATGAGGCTAGAGTTCGAAGTACATACGTTACGAGTTAGTTATCTACAGTAATAGCACAAATACACGTTTGAGCCCCAGGGGCGTACTCAAACCATATACCAATAAAGTGGTATAAGAACCACGACTGAGCTAGACACAAGGCCTAGAGCCTGTAGAAGTGCTTGGACCACAAGGAACCACCCAAGGCAGTGACACAGGGGACCCACGGGGACGTGTGCAGTGTATGAACACAACCGCGAACCACCGTTAACTTCTATGGGGAAAGTCGCGATTAGAATTTAAAAGAAAAGGGACACTTAGAGGAGGACTTGGAGCAAACCCTTTGAGAACTAGGCTGTTCTAGTTTCAATACCCACGGGAGCACCGGAGTACTCGAGTTACCTCACCCAGGGAAGCCGGGTGCATAGGTGTCTTTCGGGGTCGGGTTTCGTCGTCGCTTTCAATGGCGATCTGCTGCAAAGTGCTGCTGGCGGCCAAGTCGAAAGTGTTCGGGTGGATCCAAAGGTGGATCGAAGATCTGAAGAACCTGAAAGCAGAGGGGACATAGTCTGGGTCACTAGCCAGTGACCAGGAAGGCGATGAGCAGATGCCCACCGATGTCGAGTGCTTCAGGTAGGTTGATGGTCATCTTGACTCTTCAGCCATGAGGTCCAGGAGGCGTCGACGACAACCAGGAGCTGGATTCGAGCTGTCCCACAAAGTTTGTCGATTGCAGGGGTGTCGGCGACCGGATTAGACCCAACAAGCCTTGGCAACGGCAAGTCTCGTGGAAATAGAAGAAGGACGATGTTGCAGACCAGCAAGGTCTGGGAGACTCACCCAGCAAGGATAAGTCAGGGCACACCTGGAGCAACCAGGGAGCCCAAGCAGAAAAAGATTGGCCTTCGGGAGGGCCTACTAGCCAACGGACTAGCGACCGCAAAGGAGCCTCGAGATGGTGCACGTGGAGCTGGCTCACAGGACACTCGTGGAGTGGAGGCCAGTGATCTTCAGTGCAGTTGGTGCTGGAGGCTGGGGCTACTCGGAGCCCAAAGCACGACTTCGTGGGAGACCCAGAAGAGGATGCACTTGCAAATGCGTTCGGTGTTCAGGGGTCACGGTTCCACGTTACCCACGACAGCTACGGGCCTCAGCTTTGCTGGGGACTCAGGGCAGCCTCGGGGAAGTCTGGAAATCCACCTCTGGTGATGCAAAGACTTCGGCGTCCGACGGGAGCTTCAGCGATGCAGACCGGACAATTGCTTCTTTGGTGCCTGCCAAGCAGGGGAGTCACTCCTTGACCGCAAGGGAGATTCTTCAGTCCTCTAATCTTAAAGTAGAGCGTCGAAGGTCCAGGATTATGTGTCAGAGTTTCGTCCAGGTAAATCTAAAGTCCTTTTTTTTTTTTTTTTAATTTTTTTATTAGTTAAATATCCGGCAAATCAATACATACATTTTACAATTCATTTTATACTATATTATAAACCATATAAAATCCTGCTTATACATAAAATCAATAAATCAAACAAAAAACATTTAAAAATAGCTAAAACATAGGGGAGCACATAATTAATATTCCATTATCTTACAGTTCATTCTATATTAAAGAGCAACCTCACTCTCAATGGTCGGATGACATTTCGCTTTATCTCTCCATCTCCTGATAGGGGCCCAAATTCTCAATCCCAATTCCCTCATCTTCCTACCTCTCCTTATATAGAGGGTGGATTCCAGGTTATACATCCCTAAAAGACGTGTCAACCACATTTGAAAGGTGGGGGAATTGGGTCCTTCCAGCCTGCTGCTAAAAGTAGCCTGAGGACTGCTATACATATACAAACAAAAGATTCATTTTCCTTACTAAGGCCCAGATTACTATCATACCCTATTAACATTAAGGTCGGGATAGTTCAATCTTAGATCCTAGCAGCCCCTCCCAAAAGATCTCAATCTCTCCTTGAATCATACTTAATTTTCCACATTGATAAAACATGTGTATCAAATGAGCTGGCCCTTCTCCACACCTTGGGCACTTATCATCTACTCTCTTTCCCCACTTATACAATTTTGCTGGGGTGTAGTAAAGATTAAATAGGGTTTTATACTGTTGAGCTTTTAAATTAGTTGATCGAAATAGCTTTCCTGCTAAATGTAATGCTTTATACATATCTACATCAAAATCATTTAATTCAGTTACCCAAGTTGCTTCAAATTTTTCCATATCGTCTTGTAAATTCAAGAGCAGGGTACTATATACCATCTTTATTTTAGTTCCACCCCCTACCAAGTACTCCATAAGATTGATTCTGTCCCCCGGAGAAATCCGTGGCCTAAAACCCGATAAATATTTCTGGATTTGTATATATTTAAAGCCTTGATTTGCCGGGAGCCCATATTTCTGCTGTAGAGCACTAAATCCCAACATTTGATCTCTTTCATATATATCACCTATTTTCCTTATACCTTGTTGATCCCAAATCCTGCCCATCCTATCATACAATAGTTGCGGCAATATAGTTGTTTTCCAGAGGGGGTATAGTAATTTATTTTTGGGATTGCCAAAATCTTACATGCCTTCTTCCAAACCTCCCATGCATTTACCATTACCTTATACCGCATTTTCTTGTAGTATCGCCTATCTGACATACGAAGTAGAAACCCCATGGCCTCTCCACCTAATATCAGCTCATATATTGATGGGAGGATATAATTACTTGTATTTATAACCGTTTGGTTCCTTTCTGGGTCTAGTAATATTGCCATCTGGCTTATTAAGCAAGACCATTGATAAAATCTGACATTCGGGATTGCTAACCCCCTTAGCAGCGGTAAGGACAAATATTTCATGGCACGTCTAATTTTCCCGTATTGCCACATAAAATTTATAAAAACTGATTCAATTGATTTCATAGTTAATTCATCAATCATAACTGGAATAGATCGGAACAGATACAAAATCTTAGGTAGCATAGTCATCTTTAGTACGTTACCTCTCCCAATTAATGATAGACGCATACCATCTATCCTTTTTAGATCCGCTGAGATTGATCTTACCAACGGGTCAAAGTTATCCTTTACTATTTTATCCACTGCTGCACTGATTCTAACTCCTAAATACATTGCTCCTTCTATACACCTTATATCATCCATTTTAATATTCTCTGTACACACTATTTGGGTCTTACTTTCATTTAACAAATAGCCAGACCTCTGACCAAACTCCCTAGTTATCTCAGTTATTGCCTTAATTGCTCTGACTGGATCCGGAGTTAATACAGCCAGGTCATCCGCGTATGCCAGCAACTTGGTCTCATAACCGTTAGTTATTATAGGCTTGATATCTTTACAACCCAATAATCTTATTATCAATGGCTCAATATATAGGGCGAACAATATTGGTGAACAGGGACAACCCTGTCTAGTCCCTCTGGAAATAAAGATATTATCGGAGCTATCCCCCATTAACTGAATTTTGGCCTTTGGCTCCGAGTACATTGCCCTGATAGCCTGTAGCATTCTTGGGCCAAACCCCTTTCGTTCCAATATCCCCCACAAATACGTCCACTTTACTCGGTCGAAGGCTTTTTCCGCGTCGAGAAGGATCATGTCCATTCTGCCCCCGTGGCAGCCTGGACATCAAAGAGCGTAATGGTACGCCTTACATGGTCAGTTGTTCCACGCCCCGGTACAAAACCATGCTGCCACGGGGAGACCAAACCGCCAATGACCCCTCCCAACCTTTTCGCTAGCACCTTAGAGTACACTTTAGTATCTGCATTAATGAGGGATATTGGACGATATGATGCTGGATTGTCCTTTGGTTTCCCCTTTTTGTGAAACACCACTATGTTGGTTTCTTTCCAAGATTCTGGGATATTACCCGTATGTAATATACCATTAAACAAGTCCAACATAATAGGGGCGATCACACTCTGAATACATTTATAAGCTTCTAAGGGGATGCTATCGGGGCCCGATGCCTTTCCTGATGATAGTTCTTGAAGGGCCTCATTCACTTCCTCTATCGTAATATCCCTTTCTAATTCTTCTTTTGCCTGTCTGTCAAGCTGAGGGCCTATATCCTCTACCTCCATCCTAGGGGCTTCCGTGATATTCTCTTCTTTATATAGCTTTTGATAATAATCTTTAAATACCCTAAGGATATCTTTTACCTCCGTATATACTTGATCTTCTTCCCGTATATCTATAATTGTATTCCTAATACTTTGTTGTCTAATTCTTAGTGCTAATAGTTTACCTGCCTGTTCTCCTGTCTCATACAACTGACCCCTATGAATTTGGTAATCGTCTGCAGCTTTCTGTGATATCCATTTTTGCAGCTCAGATTTTAGGGTCAAAATCCTATACTGGATCTCTACACCCTCTTTCCCCTGACCTATATCTTCTATATGTTGTTCCTCTGCTACCATTAATTCTCTTAGTAATCTTCCACTTTCCATCTCCCCTTCTTTCCTTAGTCTGGCTATAAAACTAATTGTTTCTCCCCTAAGAGCAGCTTTGAATGTGTCCCAGACTATATTTCGAGAGGCACTATATCTATTCATGTCAAAAAAGTTTGGGCCCACTTCTTCAAATACTCACAATAATTTGGGTTTACTAATACCTTCCTATTAAAAGTCCATTTTGCATAGCGTTTATGAGGGGAATCAATTTCCAAATATAAAACCAGTGGGTTATGATCTGATATTACCTTTGGTAATATCTCAATCCTAACTTTCATTATTACTGTCGCTGATATTAAAAAATAATCCAGCTTTGTATATTTTTTATGTGGACATGAGAAATAGGTAAATCCTGCCTTGTTTGGTTCTTTATTCCCCCAGACATCTATCAGCCCATGACTACTGATTAAAGCACTCAAAGCCCGATATACTTTTGGCTTTCGTCCAGTATATGGCTTATTACTAGCCAGATCGACTGCAATATTAAAATCTCCACAGACTATCATTGGAGTTGACCATGTTGTCAGTTCAATTTCAAGATGAGCAAAAATTTCAGGTTCATCTTGATTAGACCCATATATAGTACATAAAGTAATTCCAATTCCAAGCTCCACCACCACCCATCTCCCCAGAGTATCTATTATTTTACGCTTCACACCACCAAGAGCCGTTCTACCCAATATCGCTACCCCCCTAATAGTAGAAGTCTGAGAGGAACAGGCCAATAGTTCATATCCTTTTATATTTAACATATTTCTTTTGGCCCAAGGTACGTGGGTTTCCTGTAAACACACCACGTCGAAATAATTTGATCTTACAAACTCCCCTAATCTTTGCCTCTTTCTCCAATCATTTAATCCCCCTACATTTACAGTACATATCTTAAGCTTCCCCATTCTTCTTTATAGAGTTATTCCATCCTACACTACTTTCATTGATTAACTGTTTTATTCGCAGGCCCTTCAACCATCTCTTTATCAAATGCCGGATATTCATTTTCTCCCCGTGACCCCCTCCCCCACCCCCACTCCCCCTTCTCACTCCCCTCCCTCCCCCTCCCTTCTACCGTGATCCTCCACCTCCCTTTGAAGCGCTCAGACTCTAGTCTGTGCATAGGATGATTGCAGCATCAGTGACATGGCTGATCCTCTTCCAAAAATTCCCTTACAGATTACCCCCTATTAATCTTATATAATCATTAATCTAATGATACACACTTATAACATTTACAAGACTGCCCCTTCACCATTTCTTTCCTATATCTCCTTCGCCTTCTCTAACCAATTTTTTTTTTTTTTTAACTTTATTTGATTATAGTGTCCAGAAATTCCTTTGCTTTTATTTCTGATGCAAAATACCGCGTCTGCCCATCATGGATCACCTTGAGTTGAGCCGGATTTATCAAATAGGCCTGGATACCTTTCTCCTGACACGGTTTGATGAGCTGCCTTAACCTCCATCTTCTTTCTACAGTAGTATGGCAGAAGTCCGGGCGCACAAAGTATGATATCTCCCCACTTATTCTCTTAGAGTCAGGTCTTGCCTTTTCTGATATTGCCTGACGGAGGAGAAAATTGCCAAAGTACACAAGAATCGCCCGCGGCTTAGCTCCTTCCCCTGCTTGCACCCTTGGTTTGAAAGGAGTGCGATGTGCTCTCTGGACTTCTACTGCCCAATTCCATTCTGATAATTCAGGGAGCGAGGACTTGAATAACCCAATTATGTATGTCCTAGTGTCAGACCCCTCGACCCCTCCGGGATCCCTAGCACCCTTAGGTTATTCCTCCTCTGTCTATTTTCAAACTCTTCGAGTTTCCATTGGATATCCTTAATTTGCGAGCCTTGAGCCTCTACCTGTATTGCAGCACCTGAAGCCTCTGTTTCCGTTGACACAATCCTTTCTTCTAAGTTGGTCACCCTCTCCCCAATCTTCATATAAGACTTAGAGAGTTTCCTAACAACGCCTTGCATTTTTCGAAGAGCAGCCTGCGCCTTGCGGCTATCTTGGCGCGTTTCTTCCCTGTGTGAGAGGATAGCCTGGTGTATTACCTCTAATGTTGGAGAAACAAAACTAGCCTCTGCGGGGGTTGCCCCTGCCTCTGTACCAGATAGCTGAGTCGCTGCTGAGTAATCCCATTTCAAATCCTTTCTGTCTCGTTTTTGTGTACTGAGGTGCTGGTTATTCTTTTTACTGTTTTAGATTGAGCCTTATCACTGTCCTCAGGGTCGGTATCTAAATTGCTCACCTCCGATGATGTACTAAGACCATCCTCCGACCACTCAGCTCCTTCTGAGACTGAAAAAAATAATCGCTCGGTTCTTTTTCCCCATTATTTTTGTCCCCTGCATCCAGGTCCGCTGTGACATTTAATTCACTTCCCAATATATTTTCCGCCCTTTGTTGTGCCTCTGGACACACCATTACTATCTTGGGGCCGACTACTACCTGCTCCACTGCTGTACCCTGAAGCTCCAGAGTAACCAAAGATGCCTCCTCCAATTCCGTGATTTCTTCACCAACTCCATTATCAACCCTCTCCCCCTTCCATCAGTCCCTCGCAAGGGGGACGTCCTCTCTCAATTGCCTCTCATTTGGCACAGTACCTTTCACCGCTGATGAATCCCGATTCTCCTTGCGGCTCACCTCCCGATTTTGTCTACTCCTTTCCCCGACAGCCTGCGATTCCTTTGGGCGCTGCAAGAGCTCCACCACCGATGGACCGGGCGGACGGGGTTTCCCAGCTCCCCGCCTCTTCCGCTCTTCACCGCTGGAAGCTCTTTGCTGGGAGTCTGAGGCTGCGCTCGTCCCATAACTAAGTCCGGGGATCCATGCTCCGTCTCCACTGGGTTCCGACATCGCACCACACGACTTCCCGCCGATTTTGACATCCCGGCATTCGCGGCTGCTTTCGGGCCCATTCTATCACGGCTCCCGTCACTCCCAGGTAGACGATGCCTCAGGCAGGACGGATGCGCCGTCAGGGCGCGTTTCAAAACCTGAATCCCGGACTCGATCCCGTTAGTCCAGTCCTCGCAGCAGCAACAGCTCCGGGATCTCTGCATGAGGGGGCTTCTCATTCAGTAAGCACTTTTCCTCAACTCATACGGGGTTTCGCCAAACCAACAGCCAATTCACTGATACTGCTATCGGCCTTCTACGCGGCCGCCATCTTGCTTCGCCGGTAGTCATAAATCTAAAGTCCTAAGGACTGGGTTCCCCTACTTATACTAAGGTAGGGGGTTGGACATACTCTGTGGCCCCACCTATGGGAGGGCCAGGGCAGAGGGGTTGTTACACCCCTTTCCCTTTGTCCAGTTTCGCGCCAGAGCAGGGGCTGGAAGCCCCTGAGCCGGTTTGAACTGGGGTATGCACAGGGACACCAAATGTGCCCCCAGTGCAGGACTTCAAAGCACCCGAGAGTGCTCCCGCCCAGCCCCAATACACACTATCCTGTCTGGGGAGGTGGTCACACCTCCCTGGGACAGGAAACCTATTGTCCAGGCCTCCCCTGCCAGAGTTTCGGTCAGCAGCAGGAGGCCAGACTCGTGTCTGCGGCAGCGGCATCCATTTTGTGATGCCAGGGCTCTGGAAAGTCAGTACCGGGCATACCAGTGTGTTCATGTCTTTCCCTCTAGAAGGGTGGAATGCTACCCCCGCCGCCAGAACTGGCGGGGGGGTAGTATTCCAAGATGTTTGACACCAAACACGACATGTTTCCGTGCAGCCATCCCAAAGTTAGCATTTAACGCGAGGTTATAATGCGCTTAAGAGTATATGGTCAGGCTGCACTACAAACAGCATCAGAGAAGGGTCTCCGAACGCTGCAGAGGGGCCCTGCTCATGCAGGGGCACCCTCTCACATAGGAACCATGCACTCTGCCTTCAGGATTGATAAAGCCTGCCATAGGAGTGACTTATAGGTTTATATGTGTGTATGTATATAGTGATATAGGTAGCCTATATCACAGTAAGGGGTGCATGCACCACCTTACCCAGGCTGCAGTAGCAGACCTGTGGTGTCAGTTTGGATGGCCTTCCAGGGGTGGCACAATACATGCTGCAGCCCCTGGTAGGCCTCTGAGGTACCTATGCCCTGGGTACATAGTATACCATATACTAGGGACTTATAAGGGCACTCCAGATTCCAATCAGAGATGTGCCTAAGGCACATGGAAACCATTTTAGAGAGGAAGCAGCTAGGCTGGGGTTCTGATTAGCAGGGCCCCAGCCAGACTAAGGTCGAAAAACAGTGAAGCATCAGCAAAAAGTGGGGGTACCCATGTGAAGCAGATCCTACTCTCCTACACTGTCCAGCAAATAACTAGGCATGCCCAGATAGAGGCCATTCCCGTAATCCAGCCTGGATATGATCAGGGCTTGAATCACCTGTTGTCTGGCAGCTCTAGACAGAAAGAATAGAAATTTCCGCAGAAGACGCAACAGAGTAAAAAGGTGCCTACTACTGCGTTAACTTGGGCACGGAATAACAACTGGTTATCAAATTTGAAACCCAGGTTTTTCACCATCAAGTTGTTTGCTGTGGGGGCAGGAGCGTCAGCTGGCCAGAAAACCTGCAGCGGCGTCTCTGCACCCTTGCCAAAAAAGAGTAGCTCTGTCTTTCCTGCATTACATTTCAACTGGTTCGCAGTTAACCATCCGAAAACAGCTGAGAGGCAGGAACTAACTAGTATACCAGGACAGGGCTCGTTTTCCTTCCACGTAAACAACAGCTGCATGTCATCTGCATAGGACACTATTTTGGCCCCCAATGATTCAACCATCGCGGCCAGGGGTGTGAGGTAGATGTTAAACAAGGTCTGACTCAAGGGCGAACCCTGCGGGACACCAACCTTCAATAAGCGAGATGAGGCTGAATAGGGATGACACCAGACCTCCTGCCCCCTCCCCTCTAGAAAAGATGCCAGCCATTTCCAGGCCAAACCCCTGAAGCCAATCAAGCGGAGCCGAGTCAGGAGCATCTGGTGCGAGAGCGTATCAAAAGCGGCCGATAGGTCAAGCAAGATCAGCAACGCTCTCTCGCCTGCCTCCTGACTCAGCCGGATGGAATCAACCACTTCTAGAAGAGCGGTTTCCATGCTGTGGTTAGGGCGAAAGCCCGACTGGCTAGGGTGAAGTAGGCAATTCTTTTCAAGAAAGGATGATAGCTGCCGCTTCACATGTTTCTCAAGGAGCTTCGAGAAGGCCGGGAGCAGGGAGATAGGCCTATAGTTGGCAGGGACAGAGGGATTAGCCTGGGCCTTTTTTAGCAGTGGAATAACGTTAGCCTGTTTCCAATTAGTGGGAACCGTGGCAGACGAGAGGGAGGCGTTTAATAGCTGGTTCATGGGTGGATTTATTGCCTCCGCTCCCAGTACAAGAATGGAAGCGGGGGCAGGGTCCAATGGAGAGCCATATTTAAGGCATTTTAGGACCCTTAAAGAGTCCTCCAGAGAGATGGGGTCGAAAAAGTTCAGGGAACATACTTCCCTAGTAGAGGGTGGATTGTCGTTAAGTATTTCCTGATAATTGACCACCTCTAAGGCAGGGCCTGATGTGTCATATCCCACCGTAGGTGGTGGGATGCTGACCTGGATAGAATCTATTTTTCCCTGGAAAAATAATCAAGCATCTCATACCATTCCTCAGAGGGCGGTTTCACGTTAGAACCAGCTTCAGGCGTGGAGAAGGACTTCACAATTTTGAAAATTTCTCTAGAATGATTGCCTGCATTTAGAATTCTTGCCTCAAAATAGGCTTTTTTTTGCTATTTTAATTTCTCTATAATAGTTTCCTAGCTCTGCTTTATAATCTGCTTTGGCTGCTGGACAGTAATTTATCCTCCATAGCCTCTCTTTACGTTTACAGGCTAATTTCGATTTTTTTTAGGGACGGGGTGAACCAAGGGCTAGGCACTTTTGACCGAAGCTGTTTGGCGCCACTTTCCGGAGCCAAAGATTGACAGGCAGACTCAATCCAGCCCTCAAACAGGCCTACATCATAGCTAACCATGCCAGTCAGAGAGGGGCTTGTGGCTTTAAGCTTGTTACTCAATAAGTCTGATTTAAGTTTGCAGAGGGCCCTAACCGTATGGGGAAAGTTGCTCTCTTTGAAAGGGACATTACTGAGTTTTGGCCATCTGAACCTAAGCATAAAATGGTCAGACCAGACCAAAGGAGAGGGAGGATCAACCTCAAGGGGAATTGAGGTAAATATTTGGTCTAGCGTATGCCCGGCCAAATGAGTCGGGCCATAGTGGTAGGCATAAGGCCCATGGCCATGAAGCTCTCCATAAGTGTATGGCTTTCCTTTAGCTGATCACAATCCATGTGTAGATTGAAATCCCCCAGCAGGACGCAATGTCCATACCTAAGGGCCAGAGGGGATACCACTTCACAAAGTGCGGATACAAATCCTGCAGAGGTGCCCAGGGGTCTGTATATACAGTCCCCGGATATTGATTGTTTAGGAGAGAAAGAAAGGGTAAACCCAGTATCTCTGCCATCTCCAGATTCACCTGGGGCAGCTGGGTCACGGTATAGCAGTCTTTAAAAATAATGGCTATCCCTCCACCTCTGCCCCCATTCCTATCCTTTCGTACAATTGTATAACCCTTGGGAACAGCTGTCCAAATTTCAGGACCCGAGGAGTCCGTGAGCCAGGTCTCTGTTAAGAACAGAGCCTCGAAGTCTTCCTCACCTAGGAGGTCATATATATCGATAGCATGCTTTGGGAGGGAGCGTGCATTGATTAATGCCGCTTTGAATGAAGGGACCTGCTCAGAGTAGTGTTGGGGGCAGATTTATTATACGTCAAGGTAAAATTGCAGGAGGTGCATAGGTTTCCAGAGGGACCTAGAATGTCCAAGCTCAGCGATGTACAAGTAGGGGTGATATTGAGGGCATGAAGTTGTGAGGAGTTGTAGGTATGGCAGTGCTTACCAATTATACTCATTTGGGCATAGTGGCTGGTGCTGGTCGCTTCTGGGACGCTGACGGGCGCAGACGGTCTCGCCTTTGGCACGCCTCCGACCCCCCACCTGCCTCCCACGACCGCAGACGGGATAGAGAACTACTCACAGCCAGGTCAGTAGAAGCGGAATACAAGAATGAATATTTAAAATAGGTTCAGCATAAAATTGATGTTAGTCCAATTCCAAATTCAAATTCCGTTTAACACAATTTTACATGCGGATGTGCTCCCTCCCCCAAAGTGCAGAGTTTAAAACAATAAAAAATGGCACAGAGCAAGTTAACAGACTCAAAGTCAGAGGTACATTAAAAGAGGTTCAGCGAGAGATACGCTCTGCTAACCTTACGGAACACAATCCGTCCGAGCGAATCATACGGAAACGAGGCTGATGCGACCGACTCGTACGCGAACTCTGCAACATACCTAAGCGTGAATGGGACAGACTCGGACCACCCCGCAAATACATGAACAAGTATCCGGTTCGGTCTACGGAACGTTTCGGTTATTCTCAATAAAGTACAATAGAAACAGACAGAAAATGTCCAAACAAGCATTGTCAATGCCAAAAAAAAATGTCAATCTAAGACACACCCACAACTCCACCAATAGAAAGGGCCAAAATCATGACCATGATCCTTTGCAAATTTCCCACAACTCCCAGGACATAGCCACTGATACACTGCTCTCTGCTACATACACTCACACTTCACCCACCACACAACCTGCACACATCTAGCACCTGTGATATACTACACTCTCAAACACACACTCATTTACTCATACACACTTACCTTCACCTTCACACTCACCCACACCCCCATCTCCACCACCACCCCTCACCATGCCCCCAAAGAAGAATCCCAAGTTCACAGAGAAGGAGTTGGAAGTCATGGTAGATGAAATTGTCAGAGTAGAGCCCCAGTTATTTGGGAACTTAGTCCAACAGACCACCGTGTCCCAGAGAACTAAGATGTGAGACAGGATTGTCAACAAGGTGAACGCTCAAGCACCCTGCCTGCGCACAATGGATGATATCAGGAACAGGTACTATGATGTGCAAGGGAGGGTCAAGAAGCTGCTTGCCAGAGACCATGCACTGAGTCAGCGGACTGGCGGTGGCCCTCCTGCAACACCCGTGCACTTCACTTCCTGGGAGGAGAAGGTGCAAGCCATCCTTCCGCCGGAGGGTGTCTATGGAATGGCAGGAGTACCAGAGCCTGGTGAGTACATACTCAAATAGCCAATAATGTTTACAAATACACAGCCGCAGACATCACTGTCAACGAAACAGTGATACTGAACACTGTTAACAAAGCTAATAAAACTAGAGCAAAAGAGCATGTAATGTGTATGCCAATTTGACTAACAACATATCTGCAATATAACAGGAAATCTCCCCATTTCCAAACATGAACAAACTTAGCACTAACTCACAGCAAGGCTATGGGATCCAAACACCACTCACCTGCGTCAGCCATTTTGTCTGCACACATTCACTCCCAGGAAAGCTGAGTCACAGGAAGGGTGTTTGGGATGGCTGGGAAGGTGGGTGTGGCTAAAAGCATGATGGGAGTCGTAGTCACAGCTAACACTCCTCCTCCCACAAAGCCCAACAAGCCCAGCAGGAACTGTGCTTACCTCACAGTTAATGGAAAAGTACTGCCAAGATGGCTGACACTGGGGACTGGTGTTTGATTTGCTCACAACTCCCTTCCAGGCCTTCTCTTCCTCTCATCAGTCCCCAGTGTCAGCCATCTTCACAGTACTTTTCCACTCACTCCCAGGGAATGCATAGTCCCAGGTGTGCTCCCTGGTCTGGCTAAGAAGGTGTGTGAAGGGCAGGGCATGATGGTAGTTGAAGTCAGTGTAAGTAATCTTTCTCCCACATAGCCCAACAAGCCCACCAGGAACTGTGCTTTCCTCACAGTCAATGGAAAAGTACTGCCAAGATGGCTGAGAGTGGGGACTGGTGTGAGGAGAACAAGGCCTGAATGGGAGTTGTGTCTAAACAAACACCAGTCCCCAGTGTCAGACATCTTGACAGTACGTTTCCTTTCACTGTGAGGGAAGCATAGTACCTGGTGGTCTCGTTGGGCCATGTGGGAGGATGAGTATTTGCACTGACTACAACTACCATCATGTCCTGTCCTCCACACACCTTCTCAGCCAGCCCAAACAGCACACCTGTGACTAGGCAGTCCCTGAGAGTGAAAGGAAATGTACTGTCAAGATGGCTGACACAGGGGCCTGCTGTTTGATTTGCCCACAACTCCCATCCAGGCCTTCTCCTCCTCACACCAGTCCCCAGTGTCAGCCATCTTCACAGTACTTTTCCACTCACTCCCAGGGAATGCATAGTCCCAGGTGTGCTCCCTGGGCTGGCTGAGAAGGTGTGTGTAGGGCAGGGCATGATGGTAGTTGAAGTCAGTGTAAGTACTCTTCCTCCCACATAGCTCAACAAGCCCACCAGGAACTGTGCTTGCCTCACAGTCAATGGAAAAGTACTACCAAGATGGCTGACACTGGGGACTGGTGTGAGGAGAACAAGGCCTGGATCATGCCATTATGCCAAATTGAACTCACACATGTCCAGAATGGACTCACACATGTCCAGAATGGAGTCACACATGGCAAAAATAGATGATCTGACTGCGGTGCACAGGGACATACTCACCTGCCTCCGCCAGATTGCCAACATGACCACACCTCCCTGTGTACCCACTACATCTGGTGCTTCTACATCTGCAACTGCCACAGGGAGGGATGTGGACTCTGGCGGAGAGTTCCCTGCACTGCTGCAGACTGCACCTGTGGGTCCCAGAAAAACATAAGAGGGGTTGTCCGAAGAGGGACACATGAGAGACAGATGGCTATGCATCCCCCCCAGGAAGTGACAGCCTGCTCCTGATATTCTCCATTGTGTGCCAAGGAATCACTTTGTTGACTGTCACTGAACTTTCCCACATTGTATGGAGATTCTAAGTTGGCCAAAGGACTCAAATGACTGTGGACTTGCCTCAGAAAAATTCATCTACTGGCACTTTCATTTCCTCTGTGAACTTTGTCCATCATAATTTTGTACAGCACTATCCCTTTTTGTCTACATCAACCCATGCACTGAAATAAATCACTCTTCACAGAATACTTGCTTATATCATGACTGAAACACTGTTGTTCAGATTGAAATGAGGCACAAAAATGCAAATAATGGAATGACAATGCCATTGGCTGAGAAACAACTTCATGAATTCACCTACTGGCTTGTGAGTAGATGAAACCTGACACAGCATGAGAGATACAAATAACAAGGTCATCACAACACCCATGGTACATGGTACAGATCACTATTGACTCCACTGTTTCTTAATGAAACAACATTGCAATGCAGAAAGAACAATCATTGGCAGAAAAACCGATCATCAGAGCATATATACAGTATGTAAATGAATGTTGGATGTGTGTAAACAGACAAGGTACACCTCAATGTTGAGCACAGGTTTATTCCACATGCACAACCTGTTGCCCTCACACAAAATGAAATCAAATCACACTGTGACAAAAAGCACAAATAAACAAACATTGAGCATCAGTTCTGAAGTGAGTGTGTGGCACAGAATCCGGATTCAAAGCTAACTTGCAATCTGTCACTGCATCGTGGGTCTGGGAGGTCACAAACCTCAATGCACCAGCAAAAGGACCCTGGGAAGGAGATAAAGAGAACAGTCAGGAACTAATTAATCATTTGCCCACATCTCCAAGAGACATAGCAGATTCACAAATTTCTACATGTGAACACTAGCTAGGATTAATGTTACCACTGTACCTGGGACCCAACAAACTTAATAGACTCTAAACAACTCAGATGATCATGTTAAGTAGCATACACTCACACGCATACAAACATATCATACATCGGACACATATCATAGAACCAAAGTGCTTTGTCACCTCATCATTGCATATTTACACTCATGTGAAAAATTTGTTGATGAGCTGTCTCCGAACATCATCCTCCTCTTCCTCCTCATCACTGGCAACATGTCCCAGTCCTGGATCCTCCCTTGCTGGCGGCTGCTGGTCTCCATCATCTTGGCTGAGCGGAAGCTCATTCTTCACTGCCAGATTGTGAAGCATGCAACACACCAGGATGATCTTACACACCTTCAATGGTGCATATTGGAGGGCTCCTCCTGTACAGTCCAGGTAGCGGAATCTCGTCTTCAGAAGGCCATATGGCCGCTCAACCACTCGCCTGGTCCTCCCATGTGCCTCATTGAAACGAACCTCAGCAGGGGTGACAGGGTTCCGGAGTGGTGTCAGCAACCAAGGCAGGTTGGGGTATCCAGAGTCTCCTACATTGGACACAGAAAAAACTTCAGTTGTCTGAAAACAGGGTATAACCTGACATACAAGCAACACACAACAGAGACAAACAACATGACCTACCAACAAGCCAGGCACGCTCATGTTGCAGCTGAGACATCAAATGGGGGATCCCACTATTTCTCATTATATATGCATCGTGTGCTGATCCCGGGAAACGAGCACAGACATGTGAGATTGTCATGTCAGCCAGACATACCACCAGGGCATTTATGGAGTGGTAATGCTTGTGATTCCTGTATGTTTGCTCATTGGCCTGTGGTGGGATCAAAGCCACATGTGTTCCATCAATGGCCCCAATGACTTGTGGCATCCGCCCCAATGCATAAAAGTCCCCCTTGACGTCTGTCAACTGTCCTGGCGTTGGGAAATTGCTGTAGAGGTTCAGAAATTTTAACAATACCTCCAACACATCCCGAAGCACACGGCTGAACATTGTCTGGGACATCCCACCAGCAGTAGCCACAGTATACTGGAAGGACCCTGTGGCAAAATAATGTAGGGCCGCCATCACCTTCACCTTGGGGGTCAGCGCAAAGGGATATGGGCGTGCAGGCTGCAAATGTGGGGCCAACAGGTCTGCCAACTCCATAATGAGTGGTCTGGTGTAGCGGTACCGCCTGATGCTATCCCGTTCTTCCATGTTCTGGAGGGCGGGGAAGGGCCTGTGGACTGCTGGTCTCCTGCGGTACCTATGTTACAAGTGCAAACATAGTTGAGGTCACTTTCAAATGTACAAAGGAACATGCAATTACACACACACAACATTAAATCAAGACACAATGAAGTTAGAGGCCAAAGGTTGAGCCTAGATACAGAGCACAGCTATGTGACCCTTACCAGACATGTCAACAACAAATGTTTGACACCAATTACAGTGCTGTACTGTAACTAGTCACTGGTGTCTGTCACTGTCCATGTGATCAAACATCACATACTCCACACCCCCCAACAAACTGTCCAAGATATAGGTTGGTGACAACTATCACATGGTTGAAAGGTACACAGAACAGGATCATGTAATGCCAGCTATGTGGGACACTAGGTACAGACAGCGGGTCACCATGCACACCACTGTCACAGGGTGGACACTGTCATTATATCATGTCTGACAAGCATGTATAATCACATACACAGAAGTTTGAGAAAGTGAGGCATGTGTTAAATTGACAAGCATCCATGTATGCCTGTGACACACAGACACAACAGCAACTCACATGACAAACACAAGCTGATGTGGCAGCTAAATATCATGCAAACAAAATTATGAAGTGTCTGTGTTGTACAAGACTCAGACACAGTAGATTTACAAACATCAAATTACCACAATGCACTTTCTGACACACAGTCAAACAAAGCAGTGAATATGTGTGGACATTACATGTCTTAAGCCAAAGCTCCCCTGGGACTATGTCCAAGCTTAGGAGGGTGATCTGTGAAGTGGGCTCACAATGTTGTAATGGGCCTCACAAACAGTGTGTTGTGTGCCCATCAAGCTTGGCTCCTCATGGGAGTGTGAGCTATTGAAGCCAATGTCCAAAATGGCATGTTAATCACTGTCCCCACACATGTAATGCAGCAGAACATTAAGCTTTTCACTACTGTCTGCCCTGCTGACCGACTAGTGGAGGACGCCTTAGCCATATCCGAACTGTGTCGGCCACTGCCAGAAGAGGTGGCAGGACCTCCGTTGCTGGACACGGAGGATTGCAAGTGTCCAGCTGAAGCTGTCACCTCCTCGTAAAAGGGGTGGACGAAGGACCCTGACCCCCCACATGCTCAGGATACTGGCGGTGGTCTTCCCTGACCTGGATGGGCAGTTGAAGGCCAGACAGCAGCAAGGAGGTGGTGAGTATGTGCCATGTTGCTCAACTATGTTATACATTAATGTTGCACTGCCTCAGCCTGCTGCCCCTCTCACAGGTCATCAGTCTGCCAAAACAACACTTCTGGATCAAAATGGAACTATGCCCCATGATCATTTGATGCCCAGATGTGTCCCTTTCAGTCTGTGACATGTGTGTCACTTAGGTCCTGTGTATTGGCTGTAGTTAAATGTTTATCTGAAAAGCACAATATCCAACATGTGCATGGGGTTGACCATCATGAGTGAGGTTATTGGCTGACATGTGTCAGCACATTGACTGATGTATGACCTGTACTCAGTGTGGTACAAACATATATGTGCAGAATGTTGCTATTGCTGCACACAGGTGTGCGTAAACAATGCTATACATCCAGGCAGCAGGTGAGACCAATGTGGATGCCTAAGACAAATCATCTTGATCATAGTGCCAAATGTAGTGTCCCAGACATAGTGCTCAATGTAATCACATGTATCCCATGGACCAAGGACAGGTATGCCAACTCAGGCCATCCAAGACACTGGCACATCACATGTTTGTGTGTCAGGCAACACTTTCACCATTCTAATGTGAGAATACACGTGTCAGACTCTGTGACAGTGAGAATCTTTGAAAGACACAGGTGGTCAATCCTGCAAACCTGGCCAAACATCGTATGTATTTTGTCTCACATACACAACAGTTGACATGTGTGTATCATCCCTTGCCTGTGCATACTGGTGGCTTGATCATCAATGTGTATGCTGCATTACTTTCAGCTTGAGAGATGTAAAATATGCATGTAAACACATCTGTTAGTTCACATACTCTGATGGCTAGCTAGAGCAATGTGAGCTTGTCACAGGGTTACAATTGTGTCTAGCACGTAAGGGACATGTATACTTGACACCTACAGATCTGGCTTGAAGCAGTATAGACAGGATTGTGAGACGGTGCTGACCGTAAACTTGAGATGTACAGGTCCTGTACCAAGAGTCCATAGAAACAGTGCAGCCAGACAGGCCAGTGCCATAGTGTGCCACATGTAGGTTTGTGATGATGCAGTATTTGTACTTGGAAGTGTATTGAGACTTTGTCACATTTGTAACTGGTGAGCTGGATACAATGTGCATGACATTCACAGTATTCACCCTAACACCCTCCATAGCTGAGACAAGACATTGGTCCATATAAGTCTCACCCTGGCTAGGCCTACAACCTTGGGGTATCCATAGTAAGATTCAGATGTCTCACCTGACTGCAGTGGACCAAAGATACTGGACACATGCACACAATCACTGTTATCTGTGTGAAATGAGTCAAGTTATGACTATGGAAGTTTGGTGTACAGCATGCAGACCATTTTACCATTGACGTCCAAGACATGGGTGCACATCATGATGATTGGTGATGGAAGAATGTTGACCATGTCACATTTCAAATGTGTGCATCTCATTTGCAGTGTCAGTTCAAGACCCCCTTGCAGGAGACGAGACAGGTATGTAATGACACAAGACCGAGCATTACACATCAGACCACCTGCTACATAGTGTAGTAGTTGACATGGTGGTTGTTGAATTTGACATTGATCTAACTGATGTTGCACATGACATCATGTGTCTGGGCACCATAGTTCACTGGCTGACTGATAAGTGCCATGTTCGCATATGTGTAAGGATTACAAATCTGCCATCAAAATGATGCATATGCTTGCTCTGTGATGTGTTCTAATGATACTCATGTGTCAAGTTTATGCAGATGACTCATGTAAATCTCTTTCTCAACCTTGTTCACAGCATAAGCAACGGCTACTGGAGGAGACAGTTCCACAGGCCAAGGGGAAGCGGAGGGTGAGGGGAGCCACACTGAGATCAGGTCAGAGACTTCAACAACAACCGAAGACCACTCCAGCTCCAGTGATGACTCCCTTGGGGTGGTGGGTGTTCCCAGATCGGATCACACAACATCGGAGTCTACCACCATCACCACCACCACCATCTCCACCCTCACAGCTGCTCCCATTCAGAGTGTCCATGGACACTCCCGTGTGAGGGAGCATGTCTCCTTCGGGCAAGGCACCACACCCCTTGCATCAGTCTCCCCTGCTGCCCTGAGTTTTGAGGCCGTGGATTTACTCAAACAGATCCATGTGGGGCAGACATCCATGCTGAATGTCCTCCATGCACATACCAGTCTTTTGACACAATTGGTGTCATACATGGAGGTCATCTCATCAGACATGTCCGCCCTACAGCGATCTAATCAGGCCATGTCTTCTTCACTGACGGCAGCAGTGTCCCTCCTGCAGCAGTCCCTCACCCCTCCTTCTTCTGCCCCATCCACAGTCCCCACTACCCTACCTGACCCAAGCACACTCAAACAGGCAAGTGCAAACATAGCAACAGACACATGCAGCACACAACCACCCAAACAAGTCAAAACGCACATGCACGCACACTCAGGGGACTGACATCACACACCGGCGAGAGGGCCAAAAAAGTCAAACACGTATCCACAACCACTCCACATTCCACAGCTACCTCTTCCTCCACAACCCCTACCCTTGACTGTTCTGAAACCCCCTCTTCCCAGCGGGTCTTCCTCTGTGACCTTCTCCACTGAGCCATCAGACCACACTCGCAAGGGGAAGAGGATACCCACCAGCACAGAGAGGAGATCCACACCTGCCCGCACACCCTCCCCTAAAAGGAATACCACAGAGCACCCCACCAGTACATCCCCCGATCTAAAAAGTCTCAAACACCACTAACAACCCAATCTTCCCCCACAAAATCCACTTCCTCCTGGTCCCAGGCCCCCCTCCCAAAGGGCGAACCTCAGACCCCATCCCTGTGTTCCCCATCCACCGTTTCCCCATCCCCAAGAAGCTCAAGGCCTTCCCCCACCCCAAGCACTTCCCCTCAAACAGCCCCCCCTTCAGTCTGTTCCTGACACTGCAGTGGACCCCCCCTCAATCTGGCCAGTCCACTGCAGTGGACCCCCCTCAATCTGGCCAGTCCACTGCAGTGGACCCCCACACAACACAGGATCCCATCCCTCCAAAAACCCAAACCAGTACCCCCTAGTCTGGTCCCTGCGGGGCCTGGCATGCCCCCATAGATGCCCCTCTGAGGGGAGGTATCCCCTTGTGGTTGCAGTGCAGGCAAGCGATGGAGGGTGATTAGCCCTGACCCCCTCCAGGACTCTTACAAATAGACTGGCCATTGGCCTTTAATTTTTTTTTAGGAAGTATTCACATTTATGAAATGCTGAATAAACCATGTTATGTTCTTTTAACTGTTACTTTCGGTGTCCCACAACTTGGTAATAAGTCAACTGTCATTAATGTGCAAATATTGTCATGGGTATACAATGATGTTGTGTTGTAATGGACTGCATGTGATCCATGGCATATGTGACCTATTACAGTATGTATCTGAGTCCATGAGGGTGACATGCATTTACCAACCTACCATCTCTGACTTACACTTTTCCACATAGGTTGTGCTGACATTTGTAGACATTGTGCAAGTCTTTCAAAGTGCAACCGTCTTGGATGGCCATGCAGTATAGCGTTGTGATGTGCAACAAGTCAGCTGTCTCATCAGTACAACTGGGTACACATGAAGTTTGACTACATGCAGGTGACTTTGGACACACCCATGTACACAGCCTCATGGAACCAAAGTATCATGTGACTTGTAAGTGTCGGAGCCACACCTGAGTCTCCTTCTGACACAGTAGACCCCTGCCAAGAACAAGCTTGCCACAGGTGGGCTTCCAGTGTAGGGAATTCCCCTCATGGCAGTGTGTTCATCTGTTACATATCCTGAGCCCATGGTGTGTGTGTGAGGTGAGCAGGAATATCTGTCTTTAAACCCCCTTTCCTCCAAAGATTCTAGTCCCTGCAAATGTTCCTTTTTGATAAGCTTTCTGTGAGCAGACAAGTCCAGTGCTTTTTACAACTATTGGGAGTTGTGCCAGCCTGCTTTGGTCTGTCTACATCATGTTGATTAAGTGTTTGGTCTGTGTGTGGTTTGACTTCATGTATTCACCCACACCCCTCATGGAATTGGGCATAAGTATCTTGTGTGGGTTGTGATTTGTGCTTGACCAATAATGATATCCTTTTGAGCTATGCATGATGCTATACCTGGTCACACCAAGCTGGCATAGAGCAGCAGGGATGTATGTGGTTTGGCCGTGTGCAAAATGTGTTGAGCAGAATGGAGTGTTGGCGCACAGGTGTGTAGTGTGTCCATCTGTCATGCAGATGTCACTGTAGCCTGTGTCACTTCTATGCATTTGATTGGTACACAGGTGAAAAAGTAGTAACTTTATTGGTGCACCCTAGCTACAGGTGTGTTTATCAAGGTTGATGTTGCATGTGCTGAGCTGGCACACACAAGGGTAGAGTTGATGGAGACTGGTGTATCGTAGGTATGCATGGAGTGTAGACTCCTATGTGATGGCGGCATGACTATTTGAGAAGGTGTCAGGAGGTGTGGTGTGTGACTTCAGTTCATTGTTATTTGTTGTATTGGAGGACATGGAGTGTGCACATTGACCCTATGTGAGTGCTTGTTATGCGGGGGTGAATCCAATTGTGTGAGCTTGATTTAGTGTTTCCACCCTGCACAAGGTGTGGTAGAAATTTGTGGATGTGATGGGGATATCCCACCGGAGAATGTTGTATTGTGGCATGTGTTGAGAGATGTTGTCTGTTGCACTAATGTGCGATTTGACTGTAACGGGGCAGTTCTGGATGAGTGATGTTTGTTGATATTGTGCATGAGTCCATGGGGATTTTGGTTATGGAAGTCATATGTAGATGTGACAGGGCAACATTGAGTCAAGGTATGACTAGTCATATGGGTCAGAGTGGATTTGTGAATGTGAAGGTATGTACACCAGTGATATGATCATTTGTGATGGATGGTGAAATGTGAGGTGTTATCCAGTTGTAGTATGTTGAGTTTGAATGTGTGTATGCATATTTCCCGCAAGTGACAATGCATTGGACTTGTACTGTTTTGGGGGATTACGTAGTGAAATGCAAATAACTGAGTACACAGCCATCGAAGTATGTATGTGTCTTGTTGTGAGATGTGGTGATGTGTGTACTCTGCATGTCTGGGTGTGCTGCGATGCTGCACAGTGTGGCATGAGTGCAGTCCAAGGCATCACTGAGTGTGTGCGGCTGATAATGAGAGTGGTCCATCTAACATGTAACGTTTGTCATCTGCTGATGAGGGAATGTGTACTCTACATTGTGTGCATAGCATGCATCTGAGAGATGTTGTGTACATGGTGATGGCGAGTGGTGCTGCGAGTGTAGGTATGGATGTGATGAGTGCCGCACACGTATGTTTGTATATCTTGGGTTGTAATGGTATGTGTACTGGGCTGGAGCTCATGGGGCAGACATGCTTCTCCATCTAGATGCACCAGAGTTGGCTTATGATGTGCTTGAGTGTTTGTAAGTTATGAGAGATGGACATGTAGTGTGACATGGGTGTTTGAGAAATCATTCCTGCATGTGTTGATTTAATGCATAACTTGTGTTGACGTTGACATGTGCATATATGTAGATCATGTGCATGTGTCTGGGCAGTGAGAATTCCCAGAGTGAATCTGTGGCTGTGTCGCGTATCTGCTGAAGCTTACTGTCTGCCAATGTATGTTTTTTGTGATGGTCACTGTCAGTACACAGTTGTGTACAGTGCCTATTCGCATCACAGGAGGCGTAGCCTCCACCTAGCCTTGGCTTGTGTGAGTCATGTGTGGGCATAAGTGCAAAGTAGCACTTTGTAGTCGGTGGTGGACAATGATTGTTCCTCAATGCCCTGTGATGGTGGCCTTAGATGGAGGTGGTGGTTGCTTCTGATGTTAAGTCATGATACGGGAACATTGGCTGTCAGCACATTGCTCAAGGAGGAATTTTCCCCTCAAGTGAATATGCACGTATGTGTGTTGATATGCCACCTGTGCTCCAACTAGTCCAGATATGCATTCATGCACTTCCCAGCAGACTACACACACCTGGCATTGTGACTTTGGCTGGCCAAGGTGTGGGTGCACCTGGAGAGTGGAGTCATTGTGATGACCCAGTTCCATTTGTGTTAGCATCATCAACATGTTTTGAATCCGTCATCTGGTTTGGCAAGTGTGGGCCTTGTAGGTGTCAAAGAGTGCTCACAATCAGCACATTGTACCCTGCCCTGGAGCCTGAGGGCAACATGTCTTATTTGTACGTCTGCTTGACGGATTTCAGGATTCAGAGACAGTGTTCAAGTGCCAAATGTTGCCAATGCATATTCCATTCTGCACATGTACCCCATCCTTACCGGATGTACACATTTCCCATGGCTTGTGGCTAGCTATGTGTATTGGGTTTGTGAGCCACAGATTGACCCCCCCCCCCTGGTGTTGTCACCAGTGCAGGCAGATTATCTTACACATTTGGCTGTGCATTGGAGCCTACAACCCCTGTTGTTGTATCCTCTATCTGGTGACTCATGTGTCTTCCAAGTCTTCTGTAGTACACAGTCTGCATTGGCAAAATGGCATTAGGAATGAGCTGCACATACTGCAGCTTTTGTAGCTAGGTGCAGAGTTGCTGTGATAGACATTCAACCAAGTTGACAGTGTAAATGTTCTGATCTTGAGTTGTGTGCAACGCCCCCAGGCCACACATGGTGACTGTCTCCTACATTGGTGTTGGTCCATGCTTTTCCACACAGCAAGTAGGAATGTGGTCTACACATGTAGCGCTGACAGCTGTGATACAACCACTTCTGGTTTGTTGTAGTGGGAGGCTCATGATTCTGTTTTGTGTGTCTGTGGACTTGTGTGGTGTTGGGGCCAGTCTCCTCTGTGCTTCATTGTACACCGACTCATCACAGTATCATCCTTCTGTGAGTAGGTGTACTCCTGTTGCCCTGCAGTGTTTGAGTATGTGTTGTGGTGGACAGATGCTGTGACTTTCTGTCACATACATATGTGTGTCTGGCACCTCTTGTTCCACCATCAAATGTGTGTTTGTCATAGTATGTGGTGTGCTGGGTGTACCTACCTGATGCTGAGATTCTCCTATTGGTCATACACAACAGTACATGGACCCATGGGTGTATTGAAATCACAATGATGACTGGTCAATCATGGATTTATCGTCATACATCCAGTGATCCACGCTGTCATGGTGCCCTCTGCAATGTCACCTGTCAAGGGAGGTTTTGAGGCAGCACGATGCTGCTGATCAAGCAAGGTGGGTAAGGTTTAGACTTGCCAAATGTGATTTGGCTCCCGGAAAGGCCCCTACCTACAATGCAGCATCCATGCCCTAGGAGTCATGTTTGGGTATGTGAGATGACAGTGCTTCTTGCAAGGCACGAGACACAGTACACAACAGTGAGTCTGCTCAAAAGTGTGGCCCCCATCCTCAATTTGCATCACAGCGGCTCAGCAGACAGGATACTGGTACCACAGTACTGTGGCCTGAAGGGAACTGTGGAAGTGAGTCAGTCTCTTGATGTGGTTTTTGGTGGTCCCCCATGCTTGGTACTCTGGTGCACTCGCTCATCAACCAATGCCTGATTGCCCACATTGCCAATCCAAGCACTACATGGCATACTTCCTGATTTGACTCAACACGCATATGGCTCAGTGGAGTTCAGCCCCCCGTTCTGTGTGTCGGCCCAGACTAAGCCAACTTCCACACTCACACACATGTTGTGTTTGTTCTGCAGTGTTTGGCTGGTCAGTTGTCTTTGTGCATCTTCCCCCGTGTATTTCAACTATCTTTGAAGGGCATTGAGTATATGGTGTGTTTTGCTTCTTTCTCTAATGGCCCTGGGCCTCCAACATCACCACTCTGCACATTCCTTAGGTTTTGCAGTTAACGTTGCTGACACAGTGTGGGATTGGATCTCATCAAAACAGGACTTCCTGATTGAATGCTTTGTATTTGCTGCTGCTCGTACCCCACATGTGTGTGTATGCATTTTGGATGGTCACATGTCACATTGTCCAATTAAACATTGCTGGCAGTGTTAGCCCCTAAAAGCACAGATTGGCTGCACATGGCTGAGGATATGTAACACCCACAACAATGTTTGCCCCAACAGTGCTGGGGGTGTTTTGCTCCCATCCCCCACTTTCCCAATACAGAGCAGGGGGGTTGGCCCTCCAAAACCCAAATTGTAGGACCATGCAGGGGGGTTGAGCCCCACAATCACCTTTTTGTCAATACAGAGCTGGGGGGGTTAGCCCCCCAAACCACGAATTGCAGGACCATGCAGGGGGGGTTGAGCCCACAATCACCTTTTTGTCAATACAGTGCTGTGGGGGTTGTCCCCCATACCATATTATGGGTAAACATTGCTGGCTGTTTGCACCCAAAACCCCAATTTAGCATGACAACACTGAGAGTGTTGGGCATCCACCATCTATGGGGTGGACAATAGGGGGTGTGATGGGCATCCACCCCCCTATGGGGTGGAAAACAGTGGGAGTGATGGGCATCCAGCCCCTTATGGGGTGGACAACAGTGGGGGAGTGTTAGGCATCCACCCCCATGGAGTGGACAACAGTGGGGGAGTGTTAGGCATCCACCCCCCTATGGGGTGGCCAATGGTGGGGGTGGGATGGGCATCCACCTCCCCTATGGGGTGGACAACAGTGGGAGTGTTAGGCATCCACCCCCCTATGGGGTGGACAACAGTGGGAGTGATGGGCCTCCACCCCCCTATGGGGTGGACAACAGTGGGGAAGTGTTAGACATCCACCCCCTATGGGGTGGACAACAGTGGGGGAGTGATGGGCATCCACCCCCCTATGGGGTGGACAACGATGAGAGTGTTAGGCATCCACCCCCCTATGGGGTGGTCAACAGTGGGAGTGATGGGCATCCACCCCCCTAGGGGGTGGACAACGGTGGGAGTGTTAGGCATCCACCCCCCCTATTGTCAGGACCCCACAAGTCTTACCTTCTGCTTGTAGAGTGTTATCGCAGGGATGACATGAACAACCTCCACCATCTCCCACCTCTCCCCTGTCCTAGTATATAACCTGACCGGGGTGATGGTGGAGACCGGGGGAAGGAATCCTAATAATTGGTGGTTTGTCCTTTTAGAGTGCAGGCCAGGTTGGGTACGCCTAATGGAGATGAAGGAACCCCTCTAGGAATTATTGCCTGTAAGGACAAGCCATAAAGTAATCAATACCGCCCTCTATATCACAAGCACAAATACATATACACCATTAGATAATGCAGCCAGGGGAAACATCTATAGTCATCTGGGATTTGGCACTCTGAAAGGTTGTGGTGTATGACCTCACACACCAAAAGGAAAACAGAACAGAAATGTAGGCGCACCTGCGCATGCGAAGGAAATATCAAGATTGTGGAATCCACTTAAATAAAATGATGTAACATGCGCTCCTGCGCTGAAAGCAAAAATAAGACAAAAAGAGGACGCACCCTTGTGCGTGTCATCCTTTAGGAAATAAATGAGCGCTCCTGCGCTATGAACAACAAAGGTGCTGAAAGGCAACGCGCTCCTGTGCATGCCACCACACAGCGGATACTGAAAGCGCTTCTGCACTTCCACTTTGGTAGAGACATTGCAATCAGCCGAAAGGCAATGCGCTCCTGCGCTTGCCGTTGGACAACAATCCTTGAATGTGCTAAGCAGCTGGAAGACAATGCGCTCCTGCGCTTGCCTCTGCACAACAAGGTCTAAAAGCGCTTCTGCGCTTCTTCAGAGAATGAGTTGTTGGTCTCGTGGCAACGCGCTCCTGCGCGAGCCACGCCAAGGAATACTGCACTAGCGCTCCTGCGCTGGTGCGGACAACGAAATGCCTGTGCCTTACGTGAAGGCTGATGTGAACTATTTAGTAACACGCTCCTGCGCTTACCATCACATAATACTTATTGAATGTGCAAAGGATTCGAAAGGCAACACACTCCTGCGCGTGCCTCGTGCAACAAGGTCTGAAAGTGCTTCTGCGCTTCACTGAGCAAGAGACGCTGCTCTCGTGACAATGCACTCCTGCGCGAGCCACGCAAGGAACTCTGCCCTAGCGCTCCTGCGCTGGTGCGGATACTGAAATACTTGTGTCTTTAGCAGATTCCTGGTGGAAGCAGAGGCTCCGAGGATTCCGACTCCCGCCAAGGTCAGGTTCAGGATCAGAAGCAACCCGGGTTGAGCACGGCTGGTTCATATGCGGTCTCACCCGGAAATGCCCTCGTGGTGACCTCTGGGTCTTCTTCCTGTTTTAGGGAAGCAAGACCGTTAACCCCACAAGGATGTGGACCATGCAAACGCAGACACACGGACTGGATTCATGACACCTATGGGGTGGTCAACAGTGGGAGTGATGGGCATCCACCCCCCTATGGGGTGGATAACAGTGGGGGAGTGTTAGGCATCCACCCCCTATGGAGTGGACAATGGTGGGGGTGGGATGGGCATCCACCCCCCTATGGGGTGGACAACAGTGGGAGTGATGGGCATCCACCCCCCTATGGGGTGGATAACGGTGGGAGTGTTAGGCATCCACCCCCGTATGGGGTGGACAACAGTGAGGGAGTGTTAGGCATCCACCCCCCTATGAGGTGGACCACAGTGGGGGTGGGATGGGCATCCACCCCCCTATGGGGTGGACAACAGTGGGAGTGATGGGCATCCATCCCCCTATGGGGTGGACAATGGTGAGAGTGTTAGGCATCCACCCCCCTATGGAGTGGTCAACAGTGGGAGTGATGGGAATCCACCCCTCTATGGGCTGGACAACAGTAGGGGAGTGTTAGGAATCCACCCCCCCTAGGGGCTGGACAACATTGAGGGTGGGATGGGCATCCATCCCCCTATGCCCTACGGGGTGGACAACAGTGGGAGTGTTGGGCATCCACCCCCCTATGGGGTGGACAACAGTGGGGGAGTGTTAGGCAACCACCCCCCTATGGGGTGGACAATGCTGGGGGAGTGATGGGCATCCACCCCCCCTATGGGGTAGACAACGGTGAGAGTGGGATGGGCATCCACCCCCCCTATGGGGTGGACAACAGTGGGAGTGATAGGCATCCACCTCCCTATGGGGTGGACAACGGTGGGAGTGTTAGGCTTCCACTCCCCTATGGGGTGGGACAATGCTGGGGGAGTGATGGGCATCCACCCCCTATGGGGTGGACAACAGTGGGGGAGTGTTAGGCATCCACCCCCCTATGGGGTGGACAATGGTGGGGGTGGGGTGGGCATCCATCCCCCCTATGGGGTGGACAACAATGGGAGTTATGGGCCTCCAACCCCCCTATGGGGTGGACAACGGTGGGAGTGTTAGGCATCCTCCCCCTATGGGGTGGACAACAGTGGGAGTGATGGGCATCCACCCCGCTATAGGGTGGAAAACAGTGGGGGAGTGTTAGGCATCCACCCCCCTATGGAGTGGACAACGGTGGGGTTGGGATGGGCATCCACCCCCCCTATGGGGTGGACAACAGTGGGAATGTTGGGCATCCACCCGCCTATGGGGTAGACAACAGGGGGTGTGATGGGCATCCACCCCCCTATGGGGTGGTCAACAGTGGAAGTGATGGGCATCCACCTCCCTATGGGGTGGACAACAGTGGGGGAGTGTTAGGCATCCACCCCCCATGGGGTGGACAACAGTGGGAGTGTAAGGCATCCACCCCCCTATGGGGTGGACAACAGTGGGGGAGTGTTAGGCATCCACCCCCCTATGGGGAGCACAACAGTGGGAGTGTTGGGCATCCACCCCCCTATGGAGTGGACAACAGTGGGGGAGTGTTAGGCATCTACCCCCCTCTGGGGTGAACAACGGTAGGGGTGGGCTGGACATCCAACCCCCCTATGGGGTGGACAACACTTGGGGAGTGATGGGCATCCACTACCCCTATGAGTTGGACAACAGTGGGAGTGATGGGCATCCACCCCCTATTGGGTGGACAACAGTGGGGGAGTGTTAGGCATCCACCCACTATGGGGTGGACAACAGTGGGAGTGTTAGGCATCCACCCCCTATGGGGTGGACAGCAGTGGGAGTGTTAGGCATCCATCCCCCTATTGGATGGACAACAGTGTGGGTGGGATGGGCATCCACCCCTCTTATGGGGTGGACAACAGTGGGAGTGATGGGCATCTACCCCCTATGGGATGGACAATGGTGGGGGTGTTAGGCATCCACCCCCCTATGGAGCGGTCAGCAGTGGGAGTGATGGGCATCCACCCCCCTACGGGATGGACAACAGTGGGAGAGTGTTAGGCATCCACCCCCCTATGGGGTGGACAACGGTGGGAGTGTTAGACATCCACCCCCCTATGGGGTGGTCAAAAGTGGGAGTGATGGGCATCCACCCCCCTATGGGGTGGACAACAGTGGGGGAGTGTTAGGCATCCACAACCCTATGGAGTGGACAACAGAGGGGGTGGGATGGGCATCCATCCCCCCTATGGGGTGGACAACAGTGGGAGTGATGGGCATCCACCCCCCTATTGGATGGACAACAGTGTGGGTGGGATGGGCATCCACCCCTCTTATGGGGTGGACAACAGTGGGAGTGATGGGCATCCACCCCCTATGGGGTGGACAATGGTGGGAGTGTTAGGCATCCACCCCCCTATAGAGCGGTCAGCAGTGGGAGTGATGGGCATCCACCCCCCTATGGGATGGACACAGTGGGAGAGTGTTAGGCATCCACCCCCCTATGGGGTGGACAACGGTGGGAGTGTTAGGCATCCACCCCCCTATGGGGTGGTCAAAAGTGGGAGTGATGGGCATCCACCCCCCTATGGGGTGGACAACAGTGGGGGAGTGTTAGGCATCCACAACCCTATGGAGTGGACAACAGAGGGGTGGGATGGGCATCCATCCCCCTATGGGGTGGACAACAGTGGGGTAGTGTTAGGCATCCACCCCCCTATGGGGTGGACAATGCTGGAGAAGTGATGGGCATCCACCCCCCTATGGGGTGGACAACAGTGGGAGTGATGGGCATCCACCTTCCTATGGGGTGGACAACAGTGAGGGAGTGTTAGGCATCCACCCCCCTATTTGGTGGACAACAGTGGGAGTGTAAGGCATCCACCCCCCTATGGGGTGGACAACAGTGGGGGAGTGTTAGGCATCCACCCCCCTATGGGGTGGACAGCTGTGGGAGTGATGGGCATCCACCCCCCTATGGGGTGGACAACGGTGGGAGTGATAGGCATCCACCACCCCCTTTGCTCTACATTGCTGCAAGAATTCCCCCCTACACCAATATTGACAGTGGTTTATCACAAGCTGTGTATTATGTTGCCTTTCGCAGTTTATTGATGTTTTTGTGTGGGGTAGGTGTCCGACTTACCGTCTGTGATGAAGCCATCAGTTCGGGTTGTAGTATCGACCATAGGCATACAGTATATGGATGACATGCACGATAGGATACATGGCTACTCTGTCTCGTTCACAGGGATCGTGTTGTGGCGTGAATCAGAGCTGAAATACTGCTCTTCCGGATGCTCTGACGTGCTGGAGGTGGCGACCTGTTCGGCGTGTAGGAAGTATGCATCGTACTTGGCCCGCCGGACACTGATTGGGAAAAGCCTCCGGACGACTCCATTCAGCGTTAACGGAGCCTGCTCATGAGGAAAATGGAGCCGGAATCGGAGCGTACGGGTCGTTCGGAAATTGGAAACTTTTGCGCATCGTACTTCGTCGTTTGGATGGACCGGCTCCCGGGACGAGTCGGTCGGAAGGTAAGGCTATGGATGGCTCTGGGAGGGCCTGCCGGACAAGATCGTAATCAGGCCCTAAGTGCGCAAGACTGCTTGGCCTACTGTGACGGGCCAGCCAAACAGTCCTGCGCACTTTGTATGTTCCCAACCCAGAGAACATCCACAGGATCCCTGTCCAAGTCTGAGCTTCGAACTACGGCGCTCAGACCAATCACAATGCTCCATTGCAGTGTTGTGATTGGCTCAGGGGAGCCTGTGTGCTTACGGATTTAGCAATAAGGGAGAAGAGACGGAGGCGGCGCGAAGAGGTAAATGTTTTCTTTTTTTAAAAATATTGTGTCCCCTTCACCCCCCGTTCCACCCACCCCCATTCCCTGCCAGCCACCACTGGTTGATTCTTCCTGAAACCCAAACATGAGTGCTGTTGGTTCTCACAGTTTAAACCAAACATTTCACTCTCAGTCACACTGCTTACTTTGTTGAGTAGATTTTCTTCACACAACTTTCCAGGCTCGGTTAGAAATTAAGTTCAGTCTGTTTCCTAGGGGCTGGCTCTCACTGGTTTGAAAGTTCACCTTTCTCCTCCATGTTGTGAATTGTGGCCAATCTGGTCTTTGGGGATGTCTAAATCCAGTAGATGTTCTTATTCTCACAGCCCAATGGTATTATGGGATATGTAATGCATAAAATCTGATAAGTGGTGACGAATGCAAACAATGGAAATAAATAAAATGACATTTCCACATGACTTGTTAGTCAGAATGAAGTGGTCCTGCAGCCAGCCATGAGGGTGATCTTAGGATCTTGAAGCCACAACTCATTTTTTCACTCTCAATGGGTAGGTGTTGGAAAGTGGGTTATTAGTAGTGGCAAATGTATATCTGTCACTGGCAATAAGGCCACTAACACAATGTAGGGCGCAGTACAGGTCTTAGAAAACTATTCCTATGCTCAACCCTTGGTAGCTTGGCTGCGAGCAGGCAGGCTTAACTTTAAAGACAGGAATGTAAAGCATTTAAAAATACCAATTCAGTAAATAATTGAGACACAAAACACAATAAAAATCCAACACCAATTTATAAAAATAGGAAATATTTTTATCTTTAAAATGACACCAAAATGAAAAAAAGTCCAATGTAGGGAACCGGAGAGATTAATTTTTAAAGATTTAGCACTATATAGCCTATTGGGACATCTGGTCGTGCTAGCCCGGGTCAAAGTCAAAGTTTCTGGCCGACCGTGATGGAGCCCTGCGCTGCTACCCCTCGCAGTAGGTCTCGGTCAAAGTTTTTACCTTCTTAGAAACTTTTCTGGAGCTTTTCTTCCCAGGGTCCCTCGAAGCTCGCAGCCAGTCTGGATTTGGTGAGGATTCGCTGGCTTGCCTTGCGACGACCTCCCAGTGAAACTTATAGAAGTCCGACCTCCGGAGCTTTCCAGCGGGAGGAACCAGGGATCCAGGCCGGCTCGCAGTTGGAGGTGGGTGACTAGGCTCTTGTGGTTGGTCCTGGTCACCTTTCCTAAGTTCGGACTTAGAAACTTTTATGGACCTTTTTCTTCAGGGGTCCCTCGCTGCTCTTCACCAGCCCGGCTTCTGTGAGGGTTCAACAGCTTGGGTTTCCACCTACTCTTGGTCATCCTCTGGAAGTCGGACCTCTGGAACTTTTCAGTGGGATGAACCTGAACGGCAGGCCGGCTCGCGGTTGAGGGTCACCGGCTTGGCTGGCCAGGTTGAGTCGCTCCACTTATAGAGCTTTTTACCAAAGTTGCTCCAAACTTCTCCAAACTTCTGGAACTTCTTCCTGAAGTTCCCCAAAGAGTCCCAAAGTGTCTGTTAACCTGTAGCTTGCAGGGAGTCCACTCTTTAGTCCTTCTGAAGCAAGGTAGTCCACAGGGATGTAGTTCCATATTGTGCAACAGGCACAATCTTCAGAGTGCAGAGCCTGATTTGTGCAAATCAAACTCCTCAGCAGGGACCCTTCTTCTCTCAAGTTTCAAGCAGCAGATCTGAGAGGTTCTGTCCCTCCCAGATACTTATTCCAAGTTTTCTGGGTCAAGCAGAAGGGCACTCCTGTCCAATGAGGTGCAGGGCAACACCCCAGGGTATGACCACATTCTCCAAAGTCTGCCACTATTTTCTCCCAGACAGCACCATTTCTCCAAAATTCATCATGGCTGATTTTCCAGCAGGGAGAGAAGAGCTGGCTAAACACACCCCCAGGATGGTTAATTTTCATAGTCTCTCCCCCTTGCATCTACTCATTCCTTCCTTAATCCCACCATCTGGCTGGGTTCAAATAGGAGATGGGTAGATGAAACTGAGTTCTTCTGCCTGTCTCCTCCTTCCATCGAAGAATATGGTTTACGACCCCTCCCCCTGCTCTGGAATTCCAATGTAGCAGAACCCTGCCCTCACAGAAGAGATGTCTAACGCTAGGGGCTATTTATCACCTCATCAAAGAAGCCAGGCTAGTCCACTTTACTCTGATCAATCAGGACAGACCACTGGAGGGCTGAATTTTGGCTTACAGACAAGAAAGTCTTATGACTTCTTGTCTGTACACTTTAGGAGAAATTCAACAATACTATATTGTTGGATTTTTCAATACCATTATAGGAAGTCTTTGAATGGCATTATTATGATTCTCCTAACGGGAGTTATTAGTTAATAGCTTCTTTCCATGTTAACCTATGTGGCAAGGGATTTGCAATGGACAACATGACTTGGGCCATTTTTCCAACACTAGGGCTCATAAAACATATTTTATGAGGACCCTGCCTATATCTATAGGACTCCACACCCCTGGGATATCTAGGAGAGACTTTAGGGGTTCTGAATATGTAGAAATATTGCAGATCCTAACTCCACAGTGCTCCTAGTACAAAAGTCGATTTTGGAAAGCACTTTACAACAACGTGGGGAGTGAAATGTACAATTTCACTAAACTCATTTTATAAGGGTCCTCCTTACAAAATACATGACCCACCACCCCTTGGACACTTAGGGGAGACCCTGGGGATACCTAATATGCCCAAAGATTGCAGCTTATCAATTTTTAAGTGCCCCAAACACCAAAGTCGAGTTTGGGCACAATTTGCATTTTAAAAGCAGCCCTGAAACACAGGGCTGCTTTTAAACTGACCTCAGGCGTCAGTAGTGCACATATGCAAGTGAAGAAAGGGCTGCTGGCCTCTAAACTACCATGCCCTATTACATACTAGAGACTTAAAAGTAGTTTCAATCCCCCTGCCCTATTATCTATTAGGGTCTTATAGGGGAGGTCATGGCAATCATCGGGGTACCAAAACCCATAGTGTACCCTAGTGTATGTAGGTGTTTTCACTGTATTCTAAGTGTCTCTTTCAGCATAGCACTGGCCCTGGGCCTGGTAAGGCAGAGCCCAGTGTCAGTCAGGGTCTATTACCACCAGTACCACTCAGCAAAAAAGTTGGGGGGTGCCCAGGGAAAAGAATTACTTTGCAACAGTAGGTGCAGGGCCGGACTGGGATCGCAAACAGGAACTGGCTATTGAGTCGGACCAGCAGGGGTTTGGGCGGGGTGCGCGTGGAAAAAGCTGCTTTTGTTACAAAGGGCCGATATAACAGCTATGCTGCAATACCGGCCCCTGGTAACAAAAACAGTCCCCCAGGGGTCCAAAACCGGCCCCCACCCGGGAAAAGCCCGGTGCCGGCTACAGCCAGTCCGACACTGAGTAGGTGTAGTCGATAATGGACATCCAAAGGATGAGGACTCTTGTCAGGTGAAATGACCATCCACCCTCCATATTACAAGAAGGCGTCTTTACCCAGATTGATTCACTAGTTTATACATTGGAATACAATTTTGTGAGTATTTTTGCTCTTTTTCTGCCTAGCAAAACTTTGCTGTATTTGCAATATGGTGTGCACAAAACGTATTTTTTTAGCCAAAGTCTAACCTCACAGTTTTTCTTATAGCTACCAAGAAACAATGATGGCTACCATGGTAAAGTAAGTATGGCAAGCAAATGCAGACATGAATCCATCGCTCCCACATCTTTCTACTTCATGCTATGCTTAGGAGCAGCTAGCAGTCCTCTGCTACGAGTTTGGAAGACAAGTCCATTCCTCACGGATGAGACCAAAGTACTTCCTACACGGGGTACCAACCATGCACAACAATCTGAATCAGTTCTTATTGAATCCCCCAGAAAGCACTTCGAGGCCTCACTAGACATAAGAAGGCGCCATACAAATGAAACAATCAAATTGAGAGCCTATGAATCTGTAATTCTGGAATATTTTTTCGGCTGCAAACAAAATGCCATTGATGAGCCTATCTGTGAAGTACTAAAGATTCAGAATGTGCTGCAGCACTCAAGCTTCTCCGTGCACCTCTACTTCCAGCTTGAGCCCCGCAAGCGTATTAAACATTCAGCCATTCAACCCCCCATTCTCAGAAATAGAATAGGCATCATATCCTGGTACCAAAATACAGATGGGTTTGTGTAGGCAATGTTTAATTTGAGCTGGTGGTTGCAGGTGGGCCCACCAGCATTCATGTTTTTTTGGGAGACTGGCACTTACTTTTCCTCAACAGACTCTGCTCCAGAACAACACACATAGGGGAAATAAGGAGAAATGTGGAAAAACTGTGACAAAAAAAGAACACTGGGAGGAAAACTGAAAGAGTTAAATAAAGGGCCAGGAAGTGCCTCGTGGTGGATTAGAGATGAATGAAGACCTTTTAATGTGTGGGCCGAGGGCTTCTGAGCAAAACTTTGGGGCCAGGCACTTACTCGTTTACAAATTAAGCACTGGGTATAGGCTCTTTAAAAGTTGAGACAGATGTTATGGAACCTGTGATTTTAAAGCATATGTTGAAATTCCAAACCAAAGTGTTAACGTGCTGCGTGTGCTCATGTGTGCAAGACTAGTTACACGTTTCACAGCACGTACGCTTCTCTTACCCAGAGACAGATCTAATATTGCTAGTTTATGTTTCCCTCTGCCTCCATCCAGCTCAGATTGCAGAACACCCTGAATAATGCAAGTCCAACTAACAAACCTGCCTCGTTAATTTGCTCTTGCATTCAAAAGAGAAGACACATTTCTGTAAGGGGATGGATGGAATTCTATCTAGGAGGTGCTCTCTGAGCAAAGGCTTAAACACAGCTTTCATCGTCCCTCTGACTCATATCGCTTTATCAGCTGTAGTATATTGAACTTTACAGTATTGAGTACATGACCACTGGTTTCCTAAAAGAACCAGCCATATCATTTAACCACACATTTGTTTCAGCAGTTCATGCATGACTAAGTAGCTTTCTAGAAATATATGGTAGATCTTGCAATTAAGGTAAAACAAAGATTAATCCACTAGGCCTCGCCTTGGCAAGCTTTTGACATGGTAATTGTTTTCCAAATATATGCAAATGAAAAAAAGGATAAAGAATGGCAAGAAAAAACATTTGACTCAGTAAAATATTGTACACAAGCCCTGCCACCAAAGTTAACTTCTTTTTAGATAGATGAGCACATGTGATCAGGCAAAATGGCATCACTCACACATAGTGCAAGATAGCCAGTGACAGAAGCGGCCCGAGTCTTTGAGCAGGCTGAATGTTGGTGGAATGGAAGCAAAATGTGATTGATAGTTGAACTGGCCAATGGATGAAGATGGTTGATACAAAGCATCGTATAAAAAATACATTTATTATTATTATTTGTTTAAATAATGAGGCTTGTGAAAGCCGCTCTAGGTCAAACTTACAAAGTTGAGCACCGTCTGGTATTATACAGCATGTCATATTGCCATACAAATTACCTGTAAAACTTGTTAACTGCTGTTACATTGTAATTCATTGAATTTCAAATGCTTCTTGGGTTTCCACATGGAGGATGCTACGGATCAAGTACCTTCAATAGAGAGACAGAGACCAGTACCAGGTGAGAAAGACACAGAACGATGCAACCCAAATTACATCAAGAGACCAGTGGCCGTATTAGACAAGGTGCCCCAGGGGAGCAGCGGGCATTTGCACCCACTTTGTGTGCCCCTGGAGCACTTTGGTATTACAGAAGGGGCCACAGACGCTGTAATACCGATAGCGCTGGCACACATAAAGCACCAGCGATATCTTCAGAGGGCGTTCCCTCATTTGCATGGGGGTGCCCCATGCAAATGAGGGAATCCCTTTGCCTCTGCGCCCGCACCCTATTACAGACGCGGGCGCAGAGACATAGAAGCTCTCAGTAGGCGCACTGACAGTTCGCCAACTAAAAGATGGCGCACTGTCAGTGCGCCCCCTGATGGCAGTCCTCTGGAGGGGGTGAAGGGGGTCCCATGGACCCCCAGACATTCCCTTGCAGGTGGGTGGAATCACTGACTGCACCCGCCTGCAAGGGGATCACCAAGCCCCTTTAAAAGTGCAGGCACTGTGCACTGTGAAAACACGGAGCGGTTTTTAAGCAGCCGCTCTGTTTTTCACATGAATGTGTTGCCCCCAGGGCAGCGTGAGTTCGTGGCTGCCCTGAGGGCAGTGCAATCACCATAATGCAGCGCTTTTTCCTGGATTTTGCTGGGCGCACCTTTTGAAAGGTGTGCCCAGTGCAATCCAGGGAAATGCGCTGCATCTGTAACATGGCCCCAGATTTGGTTGCAGAGAAATGCTTATATCAGCACAAAGTCAACTCTCTAAATTAACAGGATGCAGGATACTTGTGTAAAGGACATAAAATAAGAACATCTCAGCTAAGTTCCATTTTGTTGATAGTATGAAAAGACTTATAACATTAGCCAACAATCTTTACCGATTCATCCATCTATGTCATTAAAGTACTTTCAACCAATAGGGATGAGACCCCAACCTTATTTTACAGTATATGTGCTCAAGCTACCCAAACCCTCAGTTTCTGTGGTTGTTACAAATATCTGGTGCTTATCTTGAACATATCTTCAAATCAAGGGGCATTTTCCGAGGATTTGAAATCTTTCATTGAGACGTCTCCTGTGAAAAGGCTTCTCTTAACCCTCTGGATCAAAAGAAATAACACTCTATTGTAAACACGCCTCTCAGTGAAACTGCTGAAAAGAGTGGTGATTTATCAACTTCTGCAGTTGATAGAGAGTTATGAACTGAAGACAATTCAGGAAGGAATCCACTAAGGCAGGAATAATGAGACCACCCTCATACTGTCAGATAACCTACAGAGTTTTGTGGAAGGGTAAAGCACCTGGGCTCTAGCACTTTTGGGCCTATCATTGACCCATGACACACTAGGGAGATGCGCCTATCATTTTCCATGCCCCCCCCCTCAATTTTCTTTTGCTTTTGGTCTACATGCTGGAACTGTGATCTCTGCGGTGTCTGCAGCATGCTGGGGAAGCACTTCCACTTGGCTAGTTAAAGTTAAACATCTAGTAAGGGAGCTGTGTATGTGCGGTCCCCTGCACAGCTCCACAGTGTAGGGGCAGTCGAAGCAGGAATTTGAGGATTTATTTACATCAACTGCCTCTAAAACATACCATATAATTTTTTAGAACAGTTTTATGGCAGTCTATGTTGAAGGACATATCTCCTGGTAGTATGTGATGTGATATTTAATTTGCAGCATTTGTTTGATAAAAAAAAACATCAAACCCAAATGTGTCGAATAAAGATAACCAGGCGTGAGAAGACTGGTGGTGAAATTAGATTTCAGTGAGCAAGTATCATTTTAGCAGTCATGAGTGATAAAGCATAGTCTTCCTCTGTTTAAGAGTAGTGTTTGGAGACTTTCACTTGCATTTGGTGTGCCCCCTGAATATTGAATCAACAATGAGAGAGAACATCGAGGACAGAATATCAAAATAAAAAAATCAACATGTATGTAAGTGTAAATATTTTATATCTAACTCGTTATATATTTACCTTCTTCTGTAGATATTTATTCAACGTATGTAGATGTGGAGTTAGGAAACTACATCTATAATTCTCTATATGCACTTACCGTTCAATGTTTTGCTCCTCGATATTCTGTCCTCGATATTAATATGCCAATATTAATATTAATATTTAGTAATACAATCATGAATTACTGTGATTACAAAAACTTTGCAGCTTTTCATAGCCCTGCTGTTCTGCTACATCATCAAAGGAATGGTCAAGCAATGCACAGGATTGAATGGAAGGGTCTCATTGGGTCTACCAAATGGAACCAATATGATTAAATTGAACCTGTATCTCCCTTGCCCATTCACAAGTTAAGGAATCCTAGGAAAATCACGGGAACAATTTCCTGCTAGAGACCTCCATGAAAAGTGTGGTGGTGAGGAAACAAAGGGGGCCCTGCAGGGCCCCCTGTTGCCTCAGGACCACGTGGAGCATGCAGGGGGTACATGTTGTGCCCCCCTGTATGCATCCACTCCAGTTACTGCAGTGTTAATAGCCTTACACACTTCATAAAGAGGAAAAAGGCTGTCTCCCTCCCAGGCCGTAGTAAACCAGATATGGCATTGATACAAGTAGTAGTAAAACAAAGTTTATTAGGACAATCATCCATAAACATTTCTAAAACTTGTCCTTGAAACTCTATGACAGCAAGTATAAAACATGCAATTCCTACTGCCACATCAAGTCACACATTTCAGACAACAGCTCCATCGCCTCCAACCTTTATAATGTTTTGTATTTTAAAAATAAGGGTCTTAAAAACTTAATACAAGCCGGAGTTAAAAAATACAATCCATAAGTACATGAGACAAGGAGAAGTTTACATTCAGGGGGCATGTACAAAATCCATTACCATCCAGGATCACATTACACAATTTACAGAATGAAAAGATTGGATTGCAACCCACTCTCACCTTTAAAATTTCATTTTGTAATCTTGGGTCAGGTATCTGTGCCAGAGAAGGGAAAACTGCATCCTGGCCAAGGATATAATAATGAGAAGATAATGGAAGGCATCTTCCTCAAGTAGGCCAGGTCCAGAGAGCCGGTAACCTTCCCCACAGATTCTCTCAGAGCTAGTTTACTGTGAAAGGGTGACCAAGTTTCAATTGCACCCCACTGAGAACTATTTTTTTCAAGACCCCTTATTCTATTTCTTGCTTTCCTTGCCCACCTTCTTTCACTGCCTAGGGTTTCATCCCAACATAGTTTAGACACCTTTGGGTCTTCGCTATCCACCAATAGCTTATTGAAAATCTCAAGACGTGGGAGTTTGCCAACAGGTTCCAGGAAACCAGTTTTTATTCTCTCCTTATACCCTGATGACAGCGACAGGAGCCTCCTGGGAACTGCCCCCTCCTTCGAAGCCCAATCACAAGAAGGGTCAAGGGCAAGTACCTCTGCTCCGTACAGCTCCAGGGGTGGTATTTTCCCTTTGTAAGCCTTCATTAGGGATGTGAGGGCCAGGCCCCTGTTTTTCCAATAAAATTTAATCAGGCTATTTGCTTGCAGCATGGACCTCTGCTTGCTGCATCCCATATGTGTATACCATTTTAAGTTACTATTAAAGGATAGCCCTAGATATTTATAGGAATTCACTACTTCCACCACTCGAACGTACAGGTACCATTTAAAGTTTTTTGCTTTTTTCCCAAAGGTCAGCACCTTGGTTTTATCCAGATAAATTTTCAGCAAATTCTGCTTAATGTATGCTTCAAGGGATCCAGTTTTCTCTGCAGACCAATAGGGGCGCAATCCAGCACAACCAAATAGTCTGCCTTTAGCAGACAAGGGATATGCTGTTTCCCAACTTTGGGGGGAAATTACTTAATTAGGTCCAAAGCTACTGGAAGGTCTGCTTGAAATAAACTAAAAAGCAAGGGGGCTAAGGCACACCAATGTTGAAGGCCATTCTTGATGGGAATGTTTTGTGATAATTTGCAAGATTCATCTAGCTCAATCTGTACCCAGTTATCAATGTGTAATGCTTGTAATGCACTAAGGAGATCAGTCGGGAGCTTCCAGAAGCCAAGTTTCTCCCATAGGAGTCCCCCTGTGTCGAAGGCTGTCTGGAAATCAATAAAACAGCAACATAGCCTTTGTTTCACTTCCAGGGCCTTCTGAATGATGGCCCAGAGAGCAAAACAATGGCCTATGGTTGAGTGACCCTACCGAAATCCTCCTAGCTCAATCATACAATCTTATGCTCAAATGCCCAATCATCCAGCCGTGACAATATGATTTTTGAGAACACCTTCACGGAGATGTCCAGAAGGCTAATAGGTCTGTAATGTGAGGGGTCCAAACTGCTCCCCTTCTTTAATATGGGTTTCACTATTGACCCCTTCAATGGCAGAGGATAGTGGCCTGTTGCGACTATCCAGCAAAACAGGAAGGAGTACACCCTTGCCCACCATTCGCAATTGACCTAATTAGCACTGCCGGGATATTATCAGGGCCCACGGCTCTTGATAGCTTAATCTGATCAATTACCACTGTTACCTCTTTTACTGAAAACCAGGTGGAGGGCAAATTCTTTTTGCCAATACATTTAAGACTGGGTGCGATAGAAGGGCTACCATACAAGTCAACAAAGTACTTCTACCCAGGCATCCTCATCAATCATCCATGTTCAAGCCCCCCCCATGAGAGCCGCAAGATTCATTCAACCAGAACTCTTGTTGATCTCCTGATTGAATATTCTTCAGCATTTCATCCCACTTGAAATGGTAGAAAGTGGCCTTTTTCTCTTTAATCAGTTGCCTATATTGACAGTGTAGCCTGACTAACTCCTGTTTGGAATCACCTTCTGGGTGTAACCTGGCTTGTTTGGCTGTCTTTCTCGCCAGGCTTTTCATTTGCTGACAGGAACAATTGAACCAATCCTTTCCTTTAACATGGCAAGTTACCTGTGACCCACCATTATGTTTACATGTATGCAGTCCAACACATTAATCAAGATTTCAGTAAACCACAAGATTCTGTTCTCTTGGCTCACAGAAAAGACCTCTATGTTTTCCGTTAGCTGATATACTGCTACAAGCTGAAGGTGGGTTAGGCCAAGGCGAGTTTTGAGCCTCCATGGGAATAATACCCCCAAGGGCAGTACCTTCTCCTCTGCCACAGACTCGTGAAAATATAAAACAGCTGATGTGATCCAATGGTCACTTCTGCCATATTTTGCCACTTTAAAGTCTGAAAAGAGACCGAACTGATACAAGATTGTATTGATACAAGAAAGTCATCATGTACCATAAGAATGCAGAAAATTGCAGAGGGATTGGGTCGGCTGGGTATTCTACACTTGTCCTAGCGTCATGCGACCCACATCATAGACTACGCCACTGAGCCATTGGACCAAGGGCACAACGATAATCCTTCATAAATGTCTCCCATATAGGCTGCACAGAAAGAGGGTGGATGAGGACAGGAAATATGTCTTTGTAAAGCTTCAAATTCAGGATTCTTATCTGATTGTCAGTTCAGTATATGCCCCAGTGGGCGATAAACACACATTCTTTTCTAGGCTAACCAGAGTTCTCCTATCTTTTGGTAAGATGAAAGTGGTGAATGGTGGGTGACTGGAATGGCATCTTGGAATGGATACTTGACAGATCTAGTTGGCCAGAGGTTAAACATGGCAGGGATAGAGAATGTCTGCGGGATTTTCTGTCAGATTTTGCCTTGGTTGACGTGTCAGCTGTTGCACCTGAGGCACCGTGATTATAACTTTACTTCATGTGTCCATGGAACATGCCCCTTGCATTTATTACTCTCTTAAATCTGCACCCACTCTCCGTCATATAGAGTTGGTGTGGATTATAGCTGGAGCAATCTCAGATAATGATATTGTGGTGCTTAAGATGAGCCTCATCATGACATCTCCCTCTCTTGGGCTGTGGCGTATGAACACAGCTGGATACAAGGACCGGACGGACAAGCGGCGAGTGGTTTACAGGTCCACCATTATTTGGATGAGAATGTGGGGTCGGTTGGGTCACCTTCGACACTGTGAGAAGCAGGAAAGGCATGCATAAGGGGGCAAACGATGCACAACTCTAAGAAAGCCACAAAACGGGCAGCTGGTGACAGATGCTCCCTTGAAGAGAGGTAAAACCCTAACATCTGTTTATGCGCAACACCCCATGACAGACAGCCTTAGAGTGTTCACAAACGCCAAGTTTGACTTAAATGGGCAGTTTAGTACACAGGCGGAAAAGCTCTCTTTCTCCTGCGACAAAGGCATTATGAGTGGGGGGAAAAGGTGGGCATCTATTAGCCTCTCAGTTGAAGGGGCTGGTGACGAGAAACACTATCTCTGCTATCAACAATCAGAATGCTGAACTCCTGATACACCCTTGTGACATCCTTCGAGAATTTCATAACTTCTATTTCCGGCTTTGTAGGTCAGAACCTCCTGCAGACTCAACAGCAGAAGATAGATTTTTGGATGCATTACCCCTTTCAAGACTCATACTGCCTTTATTAGATGCTGATATCACAGAGAAAGAAGTGTTACTGGTCATAGATGATTTGAAAGCTGGCAAAGCACCCAGGGAAGATAGCTACCCGGAAGAGTTTCACCAAATAGTCAAACCATTAGCTGCTTCCCTTCTGGGCAGGGTTTTCCAAGAGGCAATTGCCATAAATAGACTTCCAGCTGACTTTACCATGGCTAGGATTGATTTAATCCCTAAACCGGGCAAAGACTGCACCAATTATATGCCAATCACTCTGATTAATGTGGATGCAAAAATTATGACAAAAATCTTGGCAGGCCGCCTGAAAAGATGCAATACTACCCTAGTTCTTCCAAATCAAATGGGCTTTGTCACAAGTGGTGCTTCTATCAATCACCTCAGGCGCTTATTGGAATTTATCTGGCAGGTGCGGGTCGATAGTGATGAGAAGGTGCTCCTCTCCCTGGACGCCAAGAAGGTTGTTGACAGAGTCTAGTTAGGGTACTTAGGGAGGGTACCTTCTCTGCACTGTGGTGCGGAGGGGCTTCGGCCAGAAATTCTTGACACCGGTACAAGTATGTACTGAACCCCAAGGACATTAATGTAAATACTCTAGGGCTACTTCAGACCATAAACCCTCACGCCATGAAAGGCTGAGAAATAACTACAGTGTCACTAAAAATTAGAAATGTATAAAAAAGTTTATTTATAAATTATCTTAATCCTATTGGTAGGTAACTATAAAAACACATAATAAACATAAAGATATTCATACAGAGACTGACAATTATACAACATTCTGACCACATTCATTCACAATCAAAGACATACTACATACATATAATCAAATTGATATACATGATTATTCCGTCCCACATGATTGGGTTAATACAAACTCTAACAAACAAACAACAACAACACTTAAATAAGAAGATTGCATTTGTAGGGTGGTTTTCAAAGATGACATTAATGTCTTTTCCCTGTCTAGGTGTACTTCTCACTAGTGTCAGGGGGCCCCTTCTCTTTGCAATTCTGAACCCCAAGGACAGCAGTTAAATCTGGGCATTTCACTTCACCTCAGTTCTCAGTGGGACACAGGATAAGACAGGGTTGTCCACTGCACCTACTGCTGTTCCTACTGGCGCTGGAACTGCTGGCATCGGCTATATACCAGGATAGAGACATTGTGGGTATACAGATGGCAGAGGTTAAACGTAAGGCAATCCTACATGTGAATGACATTCTTCTGAGACATTCCCACCCGCAACACTTCGCGGAGTGCTTAGTGGCAATGATTGATCAGTTCTCGAGTTTCTCAGTCTATCTCGTTAACTGGGCTAAATGGGAGGTCCTCCCCCTCACAAGAGCCACAATGCCTGCATCTTGTTGGGCTCTGCCTTCCAAGTGGAAAAACCGGCATCTTAAATAGCTGGGTGCATAGGTCAATAGTGGTTTGAGGGAACGATCCCTTACAATTTACTACCTCTAATGGAAAAAACAACTGTCAACTTTAAAAAGTAAGGACAATTGAATCTGTCTCAATTTGGGAAGGTGCAGGTATTGAAAATGAATATGGCAGCCAGATTTAATTATGTGTTAGGAATGTTGCCTCTACTGATCCGCAGGGCTCTTTCATGTTGAAAAGACAAGAACATACTCTCATTTGTGTGGGTGGGATGAAACCACGACTGCACAGCTTAAACTTATATGCTTCTACAGAAATGAGAGGATTAATACTGCCAAACATGGAATGCTACTGACTTGCTCACCAGCTAGCTGAACCTGTATATATGATCAAGAATTTCAGGGGGACACCTTTATTTCACTAGAACACCACTTGTGGGGGAGAAGGGGGACCTCGTGATGTACTATATCGGACCTCAGAAGGGACCGAGGGACGGCAACCCTGTGCAATCATCCCGGCAGCGTGGAGGAAGGCCCATGCTTAGTGGGGGGATTGGACTTCCTACATGCAGGCACTCCCCGTAGCAGAATCCTGACATCAGGGTTGGGCAGTCGGATGTCAGTTGGTCTATCTGGAAAGTTTGCAACATTCGCTGTGTGACCGGCATGATTAAAGAGGGAGAGGTCAAATTTTTTCAGGACTTGCACAGTGATTATAGCCCCGGGATTCACAGGTCTGGAGGTACACAAAGATTGAGGCGCCTTGCGTGAGGCACTTGGGAGGGCACCATGTGTAATAACACCTTCTTCTATTCACAAATACATCTATACGTGGAAAGATTTTGGGGGTACCATTTCTGGGCTTTATACCTTTCTTATTGACCATGCTTTCTCTTTTGAGACAGCACATGGGTTACGATGGTGGTGGAAAAACCAGCTCGCAATCTCGGTTGATGATGAATACAGGGAGGAATTGCTGAGTGACCATGACCGCGCGTGAGGGAGGAGAGGTTTAAATGTAGCCATTTTAATATTTTGCACCAATGGCAAAGGACTCCTGTGAAACTCCTGAGGGCCAAATTGAGTCTACAGTCATGCTGCTTGAGGTGCAGCATGGAGGGAAAGGACATTGTACACGTTCTGTGGGAATGTGAAACAGTGTCTGAGTACTGGCAGCAAATCTGAGCTACTTTTGAAACGGAAATGGGAGCACCCCTTGCATTTCAGACACAGATGGTACTTTTGCGTGGTTTCCCTGCACTCCCTACACTGATATTCCATGTAAAGTGGTGGCTGTCAGCAGTGTTGGCAGTGGTGAAAGAGGATATATTGAGGTTTTGGTCTGTAGGTCCACTAAAGTCCCATCCCCCGCCTCAAACTTCTTCAGGGCATATTATTGCTGCATTGTGTAGGAAGATCGAAGTTCTGAATGTGTAATGCATCTAGTCATCGAGTAGACCAAAATCAAACATCTCACTAGTATCTATATGTATTGTGCCCGCATCTTTGAGTGCAATAGACCTACACGATGCAGCATTAAGTTTGAGGCGGAGAGGCCTTATGAAACACATGCTGGCTACAGATGATCCTTGATTTCAAGAAAATAAAGAACAAACTATTGCACAGTCTTTGACGATCATTCCTCGTTGGTGCCGCAGTGAACTTTGAAACAATTTGGGACTTTTGTCCGGCATTTGGAAGGGTAAAAGGTGGCCTCACTTCTCCCAAGTTGGAGCACATTGAGGACTTATATTACGGTTAGAAATGGGGGTCTCTAGTTGGCAGATGTTGGTACCTTGTCCAAGTAGGGACCCTTACTTCTAGTCAGAATAAGGGAGTTGCACACTTTAGATAACCTGTGCTCACCCCCTTGGTAGTTTGGCATGAGCAGACCGGCTTATCCCAAAGGCAATGTGTAAAGTATTTGCACCCAGACACACAGCACACAGTGAAGACACTACAAATGGACACCACACCAGTTTAGAAAAATAAAGTATCTATCTAAACCAAACAAGACCAAAATGACAAAAATCCAACATAAACAATTCAAAATATTACTTTTTAAAAGGTTTAAAGCAATTCTGTCCATAGAAAACTATTGCTGCGTGACTTTTACATAAAGTTCCTCAAATACGTCAGAATCCACAAGACAAAACAGCCGCAGAGAGGGGAAGCATAGAAAAACACAGTGATGCGTCAGTTCCTGAGTCCCTGGAGGGGCGAAGCGACAGGTCTGCTGCATGCAGGATAAGTGGTGTGTCAAATCCGGACTGTAGTGGGAAGTGATGCGTCGATTCTAGGACGGTTCTAGTCTGAGGGTGATGGGTCAGAAAACTTGCCACACAGTTGCGAAGCGTGGAAATCTGGGAAGCAATGGAGGTAGATGCGGCGGCAGCAAACAGGCGCTGCATCGATTTCTTCAGCCGCGGTCCCACGATGCGTTGATTCTTTCAGCCACACAGCAGGGCCTTCGTTGGAGTCGGTGCGGTGGGCTCGGACTTCAGAGATCAGTACACAGGACTCGGCGTGCAGCGGATTTTCAGCCTATGGCACGTGTTGCGTGGATTCTTCGATTGCACAGCAGCGGAGTGTGGGAATTTTTCCTGATTGGTGGTGCTGCATTGGAAAAACAGGTGCTGGAAGGGCAACCTCCACAGGCCCAGAATTGGAACAGGCACTCCTGGCAGGTCAGAACTCCCAGCAGTGGAGTTCCAGGAATCTGGTGGTGATGTCTTTGTGTCCCTGAGACTTCAGAACAAGAGACAAACACACACAAGCCCATGGAGATTCTTCACAAGCAGGTTCACAGCAAAGTTCCAGTATTTGTCCTATCCTTGGCAGAAGCAGCAACTACAGGCCAACCCAGAAAGCAACACACAGCAAAGGGGTAGTACTCCTCCTTACAGCTCTTCAACTCTTCTCCTTGCCAGAGGTTCTTCTTGATTCCAGACTGAGCTAAAGGTCTGAGGTTTTAGGTCTAATATTTATACCCCATTGTAGTCTTTGCTGCAAGAGTATCTGAGTTCAGTAAAAACCAGTTCTTTCCTCCCCGGTCCAGCTTCACTACAGGAGGTGGAGACAGCAGTGTGCAGAGCAGACACAGCCTATTCAGGTGCTAGTGAAAGCTCCTCCCACCACTCTAAATGCAGAAAGGTCTATTCAGCCTGGCTGTGAGTCACCCACGAAAGGCAGGGCACACCTCAACCCCCCTTGTGACATGTATGGAGTGAATGCACATCCCCAGCTACTGTCACTCCAAAACCAGATGGTGACTACACAAACAGGCAGAAGCACACAGAATGGTAAAGCAAGAAAATGCCCAATTTAAAAACCACCTTTACTAAAAGGTGTGTTATTAAATTCTGAATTCATAGAGCCTAAACTTGTCCTAATGAAAAGTTACACTTGTAAAATGTTACAAGGCAGCTCCCATGTAAACCAATGGGACAAACAGCCTTTCAATAGTGAAAAATGAAATGCACAGTATTTCACTATCAGGACATGTAAAACACATCAGTACATGTCCTACCTTTAACATACACTGCACCCTACCCATGGGGGTACCTTGGGCCTACCTTAGGAGTGTCTTACATGTAAGAAAAGGGAAGGTTAGGGCCTGGCAAGTGGGTGCAGTTGCCAGGTCGACATGGCACTTTAAACCTGCGCGCGCAGGCACTGCAGTGGCAGGTCTGAGACACATTTACAGGGCTACTCATGTTGGTAGCACAACCAGTGCTGCAAGCCCACTAGTAGCATTTGATTTACAGGCCCTGGCACACACAGTGCACTTTACTAGGGACTTACAGTAAATCAAATATGCCAATCATGGATGACCAATCAGAATCACAATATACACAGAGAGCATATGCACTTTAGCACTGACCAGCAGTGGTAAAGTGCCCAGAGTCCTATAGCCAACAAAAACAGGGTCAAAAAATAGGAGGCAAAAGGCAAAAAGTTTGGGGATAAACCTGCAAAAAGGGCCAGGTCTACCAATTACTAATTACACTTTAGGTGTATTTGTGCCATTCTTTTCTGCTCTGGCTCCCACTTTCCATCACTGTTTGGTAGACCATGTGGTGTGAGGAAGAACAAGACAGTGAAGACTTGGTTATAGATCATCATAATTTGTTTCTCTGACCTATTATATGGACAACCTTTTATGAGTTTTCAGTTGGGATCATCATTTTGTATTAACAATTGAACTGTTGAAATGTATTTTAACATGGTTTGGTAAAAGGAAAGTTAATATTGCTGCATGCAGGGTCCCAGTTCTATAATTGCAGTCCATCCTGTCAGATTTGCGACTATTTTCATTGCTTCAGCTAGTTGTTGCTGAGAATGATGAAAGGTGATGGATGGAAAGGCTTGAATTAATCATAACCACCAGCAATTGCTCTGAGCGCATTCCATGCCATCTTTTTTTGTTCACTGTGCCATTACCGATAGGGATCACCCACATGCAAATTAGTTTTGACTCTAACATAAAAGGAACAGTCCACCCTCAACTGATAGACCACATACTCTAAATTTTAAAACAACCAGCCTCTCGATGATTCACCCTGTCATGTCCTAATAGCTACGTACTTATGGCGCAGTGAACACCAGAGTCATATCCCAACATACTCCTGCTACTTAGAACAACACACTTAGAAAAACAAATTAGATATAAGTGCTAATGCTTCCCTTACTATTACCCACTGGCAATTGCTCTGACTATATTGCATCCCATGGTGCCACGTCTGCTCACTGTGTCATTATATATAGGGGCACGCATTAGTAAATGATTTGTTGCCCCAAGCAAAATAAACAGTCCAGCCCAAAGAATAAGTGTGTGTCCTTCCATAAAATGACAGACTATCAAGCCAAGACATATTTCAGCTCTTTTGGGCATCTTCGCTAATGAATATCATAAGTCCACACAGCACAGTGAGCAACAGGATCAATGTTTGGATGATGGATGGTGATGCTTAATTTCATCTTAATCATTGGCAATTGCTCTGGGTACATGCTATCCCATTATGTTTTTTGCTTGCAATCACATTACAGATATGGATAAATTGCATGAAAATTAGCCAAAACCCTACCCCTATATGAACAGTCCACCCTGAACTGCCTGAACTTGCCCATCTAAACAGAAGTCAAGCATCGACAGATATGTTTGATCTTTGTCAAGCGCTATCAGTAAGGTGCAACTTTAAGTTCCAATGGCACAGTTAGCTACAGGGTCCACTTCTGGGCAAGCCAGTGCCACATAATGTAACTAGCTGAAAAAGGCAAGTAGTGAGAAATTTGAATGCTTGAATTAGTCTTAGGCACTGGCAATTGCTGTGGGCACATCCCTTTCCATCATCTTTTGCCTGTTGTGTTATTACAGAGAGGAATGATTAAAGGAAAAGTTGTCTTGGCGCTGAACCAAAAGGAAAAGCCTCTTCAGAACTTCATAAACAGTTCCTGCACTCAATAACCCTCCCCCTGAGTCATGCAGGCATAGCGTTTGGCTACGTCTGGCAGAAGTTGGAAGCATATTCAGCACAATTAACCCCAGATCAATGACTGGGTACAGGCTTTGGCAACACCCAGTGTGCTTTGGGCAAAGGGCCCCGCCTTCATGCCTGTATCTAGATGTCTTCACAATGGATGAGCGTAGTAACAAGGCACATGTAGTAAATGTAGCAACAAGGTTGTGTGATGACCCCCATACATTTCAACTTTTGTAATATGAATATAGCTAGGTCTGCGTTTCCACAGGAAACACATTTTTTGCTTTGCTAACAACTTTGCACAGTTTGACATATCTTCACAAAACTTTCCAAAAAGTGCTCTTTTTTGCTCTGATCCTTCATGGAAAATTTCAGGGTGATCCTTCAAGTGGAGACCGAGAAAAAGGGGGTCTCAAAATGCAAAATCTCCATGCATTTTCCATAGCTTTGGCAGGAAACTAGATCTTGGTCTAGAATGTGTGCATTTTGTAATCTGGTGTAAATTTGTTCAGTCATTTTTGAGAAATTAAGATACAAAATTATTTGCATATTCGAATTTTTGGGTTCAAGGGAGCAGGCATAACTTCAAAAAACAGAGCATTCTGATTGGCCGAGGGTTTTCTTTTCCCTTGGGCCATTTCACTCCCACAGCTCTGATTGGCTGAACACAACATGAACAAAAATGTTGCTGCGGCCATGACAGGACTTGGGGACTTAGTCCCCTGTCCTGCAAAAATTTACAAAAAAATATTTAAAGGGCCAGGGTGGGTTTACCCTGCACTCCTAGCTCTTGGGGGCGGGGGCAGAGGGGAACCCCCTGGGGCTAAAATTTTAAAAAGTACAGAGGGATTGCGGGGAGAAAAATGGCGTTTCACTTTTTTTTTGGTATTTGCGGAGGGGAGCATGTGTGAGCTAATTCTGGCCCTGGGATCCCATCCCCTTGGGCCCGGAACAATAATTAAAGGGGAGGGAGCGTGCAGCCCCCTTCCCTGAGTCCCTAAAGGGTCCCCTGGGGCTGCTATTTTCAAAGGCTAGGGGCACACAGCCCCCTTCCATAAGACAACAAAGGCTTGGGGGGCCTTATCCCCAGGGCCGGCTCAATCAATGTGTGCCAGGAAGCCTACCTCTGGGACAGGCCCGTAGCTAGGAGGGTATGTTTTTGGGGGCCTGGCCCCCAGTAATGACAAGACAAAAAAGAGGCGTCCCGGGGGTGGAGTCAATCACTGATTGTCTGGAGAGAATAGGGCAATAAGAATAGGCCTTAACGCATTCTATGAATTATTGGTGTTACTCTACTCAAATATATAGAGTGTTTTCAAATAATGGTACCTTATGAAGCAAAATTTAACAGTGATTAAAATTATAGGTGTGTGAAGTTGGCTGACTTGCAGGTTTAAGTACCTTCTTTTTTTAGTGCAATGTCAGGTTTATTATATTTCTTATTTAAATAGTTTTTTGCTATTTCTGCCCTGTGCATGAGGGAATTTCTGCAGAAGCAAATCATCATCGGCTGAAGGCCTAAACTTTGCCTTGGGCAAAAGTCTGGGGAACTCTAGCCACATTAGAGAAGAGTGAAGTGTGGCATTTTACATGTCAGTTTTCAAAAAAGGGCACTTGCAGTAAGACGGGCGAGATATCCGTCATGTTTGTGATGGAGTACTCATCTGCCAAGCTCTACATCAGGGCCTTTGTTGCAACATAGTCATGCCCCATCAACGCTACAATACTTCTGTTGTGAAGAGGCTGTAAAATATGAGATCTTCATCGGACAGTCAGCAACAAGACAGGTAAACTTGAGTGCTGGTGGCTCACTACAAGAGGCCTGGGCGGGTCCACCTGAGGCCTGTGGCTTGGGTGGGACCATTAGTTCTATCTCCAGCAAAAGAACATGAGTGGGCTAGGGGAACACCCAGCTCAAGTCTCTGCTCTGTAGTAGTGAATTCACAGTTATGATCAGGGCTCTTGCTCTGTGCTAGCCAGTCAGCATCATTTTATTCCTGCAGGCATGATGCCTTTAATTTGGAAAAGTATCCAACATCCACAAAACTAGACACCCTTCTCTCATTCTTATGCAGCTGGATCCTTGCTTAGACCCCTCAAGGTGGTATCCATCAGGTAGCTAACTGCTTGTACAGACACATATATTTCTGCATGGTGAATGTTGAAAGAGTGAGGGCCTGCCACCTGTACTGGTAATATAAGAAATGGGCTTGCAGCATGACAGATGAGAGCTACAAAGGCCATTGTTAGATGTCATTGTATCAGCCAGTTTGATTGGCTGCCAAGTTGTAATCCAAATTAGAAATCCATCATATCACCTGTGTAAAAGAACCACCGCTTCTCAAGATATCAGGTGTGATTTTCAGTGACAATACCAACTCTTCATAGCAAGACTGCCATACCTTTAAAAAAAAGAGCAGCAACACTTCTCAGAAAGAGAGTATACTAACAGGTAACATGGGAAGGTGGAGTGCCATTGTTAAGAGAATTGCCAAAAAGCACTGTTGGAAAGATGTCATTGGTGAGACTGTATTAGAACTTCAAGGGGATTTTTGGGTAGTGGCCTACAGCCATTTTCAGAAATTGAGTGCATATTTTCATTTGAAAGTGCATTGGGTCACTAACATTGCTCAAAACCTGATAAACCTTCAATTCAGCTTGAAGACTCCACAGCTTATCTTTAATTGCCCTCTCGCTCTCTTATGTTGCTCCTTTTGCTCACTCTTATTTCTCTATCAACTTTCCTCTTAAACTCTGTCTAATATGCCTCTCCTTTCCTTTGTTGCTCTACCGCTCTCTGATTTCCTCTGTAGATGTCTCTTTTCCTTCTACTCTCTCATGTTCTCCCCACCTCAATACTTTTCACTGCATCACTCCCTTTTTCTCCCATTCTTTCTCCAACTCTCTCAATCATACTCTTTCTTCATCTCGTACATCACTTACATACCCCTCACTTCACCTTCCACTTTCTCTCCCTCTTTTAATTAATCCTAGTATTTACACACATTGTTCCTCCTCCGCATATATGTTAATGCTTTCTAGTTCCTTCTTTCTTATATGTATTCTCTTTCTCTGTGTTCTCTCTTGTGCTTTGCTATCTCCCTTTATCAATTTGTCCCTCACTTGCTTTATCCCCTTGTGTCTTCTTTCCTTCTCCTGATTTTCCCTAGCACCTCTTCCATATCTCACTCTTTCTCCTTCTCTCACTACCTCCCACTACCCTTGTCTCCCTCTCCATTTGCCCCCTCTCCTCATAGTATGTTCCACCTGCATTTCTATTACTATTATTCTTAATTTTATCCCAAGAGAGCTTTAGCTGTAAGAAGTGACAGTGATTGATAGAATAAAACTGATATAATTAGAAAGGGCGTACCTGAAATCTTAATTTCATAAAACCACACGGCAGCACAACATCTCATTGGAGTTCCCTCTCATTCGCAGCCCTGGTCACTGGTATCTTATGAAAGTGTGATCTGGTGGGGAGGCACTGGACTCATAAACTGTAGCACTTCAGTATATTAAAGGGACTCAAATATGACAGCTATATTGAAACAAGCCTTTATCAGTTATCAAATGGTGCAGGGTCACCTTTTATTTCTTACTTTACTTTTCTGAGTACAGGTACACAAATCCACAAAATGATTGCTGGAATGGACAAAAACAGTGACATAGCCTCTGCATATCCAAAAGAAGCAGTAAGACCTGCCGCGGTTGTCAAGAACAGGTTGAACTATTGAGCACTTTTTTATACAGGAAAGGGATCAAGGCAAATAACATGGCAAGGACAGACTTAACTAGACACTCACTCTTTATCCAAGTTATTTGCTCAGTGTAGCAATATAGCCAACTCTGCAGCATTCTGATGCTCAGTTTAGGGACAAATTGTAGCATACAGTCTCCAGGAATTGCCCATCACAGGACTTTTCAACCATGTGACATATATTTACTTGACAAAAAATGCCAACCCTACTGAAAAGAATTTCAGCCCTCTTGAGAATTCTCAATATTCTTCTAATAAATGTATAACATCCCCTCATGGGAAGGGGTCAAACAATTCCACTGTGGCTTTCTTGGGAGAGGTATGTTGTTCCGTTGGAGGTAGAACTGTCCTGCTGAGAAGGGTCAGTGTTAGAGAAGCATTTATACTCTCCTGTTGAAAGCATGGCAGGACCTGCTAATAAGACTTATAAAAAAAACTTAGAATGGATGAGTGGGTTGGGGAGAGAGGTGAAGCAACATGTTAGATCACGGAGAAGCAACACAACAGGCGGGCAGGGGAGAAGCAACGAGAGGGAGAGAAAACCGGCAAAAGAGAGCAGTGTGGAGCCCAGAGACAGAAGCACAGGTGAGAGAAAGCAACACAAGTTTGTGTTATGGGAGAGAAGTACATGGGCAGAGAGACCAGGCAGGGGAGAAAAGCACACAAAGGAGACAGCTGGGTAAATACATGCACTGTCATGGAGTGCTTAAACAAAAAGAAAAAAAAGTGGTTCCCTAAAAGCAAATGGCGGAAGCCTAGAGACCAGCCAATCAAAGAGCTGGAAAAGAGGCAATGTTCAATGGGATGGACAAACACAAGATTGACAAAAAAGCCATAAAATAAAAATTAGCCAAATGAGAGTGACAGGAAAGCCACCCAATGGTAAGCAATTGACGGCGCCAAACCCCTGCATGTTCCTTGTAAGCCCACAATACGTCTTTCGCAGCTAGACAGCTAGCACTGTCTGGTAGGCTTGACCTAAAAAGCACTGTAGATGCAAAATCATACTTCATAGATTTTAGATTACAACATATAAAAATCACAAAATATACCTCCCAATTATGAGATTTTGGGAATAAAATGCTTATTTTGGTGCTTAGTGTACCAAAGTCTGCATGTTCCTGTCAATACCTGGTGGGCATGTTTCCCATGATAAATATCACCATATTTGACTTGATGATATTTATCACAAAACGCATAATTGTGTTATGTGCCATAACAGGTATTATTCACATATCATAATTAACTGGGCCGCTCGTAATGAAGGCCCCTTGTAATGATTTGGTAGCTGGGATATTAATCTAACAAGCCATATTTCACATCAGGCTATATCTGGAGAGGCTGTAGACTGGAGCAGTGCCAGTCAAATGAAAGACTGATTCTGGCCTGGCCCTACTTGATTATCAAAGGAATTTTACAATGTGGCAATAGGTAGATTTTTTCATTGGACATGGCCTCTAAAAGATGGTAGGATCAGGACAATGGAAGCCACATGAGGTATGTATGCCATTGGAAATTTCATGAAAGGGTTTGTTGGTTTGTGAGCACCATGGCTATATCCCACACAGTATTATAGTCTGTCGGCACTGAAACTCTTGTTTACCATGCCTGATCTGAAAGGTGAGAGGGAAATAAAGACTGTGCAAATTCAATTTGCAGCCTTTCAGCTGGAAATAACAATCAGTGTTAGTACTCCATGACTAACAGTACTGCAAAGCTTCTGTGGGGGGTCAGTGTTTGAAATGGAAGTATAGAAGTGTAGGTACTCCTTTTTCCAGAGTTCATGCTTTCTTCTTGGAAGTGCCGGAACTCTCCCATTACAATGATTGGAGCCGTGATGAGAAGTGCCAGTACTATCCCATGCAGTTTAAAGAAGTGCAGGTACTGAGTACCTGATAGTAACTGCCCATTTAAAGCACTGAGGGAAGTGCTATTAAAGGCATTGCAGCACCAAATGAAGAGTTTGCAGAGTAATGGTCTTCTATGAAATATATATTTTGTCCAAATGAAAGTATAACAGTCATGCTTTGAAGTGTTGATGCATTAAAATTATAAGAGCCCAATGTAGAAGCACAAGTACTGCTCCTTTAAATCTTAATAGCAGCCCTGCTGAGAAGTGAAGTTAGCATCCCACGCTGCCAATCAGTGTGCCCGATACCTACTCAGGAAGAAAAGGTGAGGAAGGGGTTTGGTGGCAGACATGGCATAAACTTACAATACTTGGCCTCTTCAGTGTAGATTACCAGCAAGTAACATATATTCCAATATTTAAACAGCACCACATGTTAATCTTTCTAAGCTCTGTATGGGCCGGAGACTTAAAGATGAAAAGCAATATATTCAGATTTAATAACTGGCATAAATACAGAATTATGACTTCAAAAAAGCTTTCCAGAAGAACTCTTGGAGAAAGTTTTTGAATTCATGTTTTGTATGCCAGAATATAGTCATGTATTTTTCAAACGTAATAAAAACTAGCAAGTGCAAACACACAGGAATACATTCATTACCAGGGTGAGATGTTAATCTCACGCTGGCAATGAATGTATTCCTGATGTTGATAAGAATAAATCTCCCCAGGATACAAAATGGTCTGAAATTGGGTTCTGACTAACTACATACATGTACGTTTGTGGATGTTCAAAAATGTCATTGGCATTCCAGCCCTGGATCACCCAGTCACCACCCACAGGAACTTTACTCACAAGGACTTAATCATTTGACGAGTCCAGTCCAAGTTTCTGTGAGGTACAAAATTTGCATTACACTTGTAGAAAAAGATATATGCACATGCAAGTAAAATTTACAAGCTCAAACTGACTTCTGATTAGAGACCCATATGCTCCCTGAAATAGGAAATATGGCACATGACGATAAAGTGAATGACTGAGGCTCAAACAATGAAGTATAATGGAGAAGCCAATATTAGAATTAGTATTAGCACTCAGGTATTCAACCTAAATATTGCAACATGCATGTATCCTTTTCCAGTATGTGATGTTACAAAATTATAAACAAACTACAGCATCCAATTTGAATTGTATATTATTTGAAAAATACTCAGATCTATGTTTTTGTGTCAAGAGTTTATTGGAACAATGCCTATAGCTTCCTTACCTTTCAGCTTTCCTTGGTCAAATGTGTGACACGAACTACACCTGTGAGTGTCATAAATCGTTCTTTGCTGCTAGCAGGAACAGATAAGAAATAAAGCAGCACAGCTAAAATGCAGAAACGGAAATAGGTGTTTATCCGAAGAAAGTCTGCTAAGGTCATTTGGGGTAGCCAAACATTTAAAAGGGCTGGCCTGACCCTCACAGGCCCCCCCGTAGCTACGGCCCTGCTCTGGGGTACTGTTTTACTGCATGCAAGAGCACAGGCAGGGAAAACTTGTCTGCTCCCACCTAGCAGGAGCTGCAAAAATGCTCCCATCTGGTGCAAGGAGACATATGTTTCCCTGCCCGCAGTCTTGCGGGCAGGGAAACTCAGATTGCTCCTGCACAGTGGGAACAGAGAAAAATAGCTCTTCCTACCGGGCGGTAGCAATGCCGGCTCCCTCTGCACCCAGTGTAGGTGCAAGAGGAGAGCCAGCAGGGGGGTGAGGGCCCTGTGGCTCCCCCCGCAGCCCCCCAACATAGTGTTTTGTGGGTGCCCTTTGTGGGAACTGGGGCATCAACCTAAGACCATGGGGGATAGGGTTCCTGGGGTCGTAAAGGCTCAGGGATGGGGCTGTGTGCTGCCTCCCTTTTAAAAATAATACAATCCCAGGGGATGAGGTCCCCAAAGCCTGCAAAGGCTCGGGTAGGGGGGCTTCACACCCCCTCTACAATAATTATAAAAAAGGGTGTCTCAGGTAGGCATCGGGACACCAAATCAAATCAATAGTATTTGTAAAGCACACGGCTCCTCAAAGCATGTCCCAGCGCTGCAGGTACTACAACCACTGATCACTACAAAAGGAACAAATTACAATGCACAGGTAAATAGCCAGGTCTTAAAACCACACTTGAAGGAACCCACATCCTTAGTGGACCGAAGATACCAGGGAAGAGAATTCCAGTCTGCCGCAGCCAACACAGAGAAGCAAGAGCCTTCCCATCTCTTCCACCTTGTCTTAGGCACCACCACTACAATGCATCAGCAAAGCGTAAAGTTCTAGCAGGACGATAGTGAGAGAGTCTCTTAGTGAGATAGCTGGGACCTAGGTCATAGTAATCTTTGTGGGTTAACACGAGTAAGCGTGAGCAGTAAACTCTGCTCCGGTGGTGGAATTCACTGAGTTTTTACAACTTTGCGCACTGCTTGGAGAGCGGAGTTCAGCGATAAACTACTCTCCGCCGCGTGGCGGAGTTTACCGACGCCCACGCCAGCTCCCTCCTTCCTCTCTTGACATAACCTTGCTCCCATCCAGTGATGCAGCTCCCTTTGCCTCTCCCCTCTCAGCCTCTGACAGTTTGTTTAAGTTCCAGCCTGGATAGGGGAGGGTGCGGAGGGCAAGGGAGGAGGCAATGCTGAGACTGCTTCCGTTTTCAGTTCACTCCATCCAGAACTTTCCCCCGGAGCCCAGTGAGCTGTGCTCAGTGCTACTGCTAACCTCGTCCTGCTGTCAGCTTGTGTGTGCCAAGGAGCATGAGAAGTGGCTTGAGGGGTAGGAGGGAGAGAATAAGGGGTCAGAGAGTTCAGAGAAGGGAAGCAGAGGAGCTGAGAAGGACTTGAGAGCAGGAGGACCAAGAGGAGGAGAGACGAGAGCCAACCAAGAGAAGGGCAGGCAAAGGACTGGAGTGAGGGGTGCAGAGAGTGGCCTCTTGGAACACGGTGGCCACCATACGCTCCATGAACCTCAACCTGAACACCTACAGCCTGTCCCAACTAACAGCCAAAGAGGAGATCCTGAGCGGGAGTTGCTCCACCAACCGGTAAGAGGCCTGAGAGTGCTTATAGCAGAGGGTGGGGCCGGGGAATGTGAAGGGGGGTGAAGGTGCAGCAAAACAGCACTGTTTACTGACTTTGCTGCCTTTTCTGTGTAGGTATGTTGCATGCATAGTGCATTTTTGAAGTTGTGAACCACTGGGTGTGTAGTGGGGTTGCCACGGAAAAGGCAAGGGAAATAATTTGACCAACATGACCGCTGCAGCGTTCTCTTCTTTGTTGCACTTTGGACCCTGGCTCCAGGGCTTATTTGGTTCTTGATTTCGGACGAACTAAAGCAAGGACCTGCTGGAACTATATTGACAGGGAGGACATTTGCGGGAAGGGCACTGTAGTCTGTTTGCAAATTACATTTAAATTCCTTGGTTGACAACGTTTTGTAAATGCGCCATCTTGAAATCTTTCAGTTTCACTTCTGGTGAAATCCCTTCTCCTTGGCACATTGGTGCACTGGTGCCTGCTTCCTCTCACCCGTCCTTAGTATCTAAGAGAGCATGAGCCCGAGTCACTGTAACTCCGCCCGCTTGCGGAACTCCGTGGACACGCACTGAGTTTTCCAGTAGCTCCGCGTAATTCCATGGAGCTAAACTCCACAAACTCCGCCCAGGCCTGCACACAAGACCCTTGAAATTCATCCCTTCCTGAATAGGCAACCAATGTAGCTCCTTAAGATGTGTCTGTATAGACATGTTTCTAGGGATATTAACCCCTTCAGTGCTGCGCGAATTCTCCCGCTGTGCGGGAGAATTAATGAGTGGGCTTGTTTCGGATGGCCCCCGGCAGTACTCCGCACACACGCCCACCGTGACGTCGGACGGCCAGAGGCCGTCCTGAGCACCGAAGGGGTTAAGCAGGAGTTGAGCTGCAGCATTCTGCACCAACTGGAGACTCTTAAGTTGGTACCCAGTGAGGCCCCAGTATAGTGCATTGGCATAGTTCAACCGTGATGTTATGAGGGCATGGGCTACCATTTTCTGACAAGAAGCCGGGAGTAGAAATAGGAATTTCCTCAGGAAATGAAGGAGGCTGAAGCAAGTCCCAACTACACTCTCAAACTGGGGTTTGAAGAGCAGGTTATAATCAAACTTCTCTCCAAGGGTCCGAACCACTGTAGATGGAGTTGGGGGAGAAGGGTCAGAGCCAGGCCAGATCTCACCATCCCAAAGGGGGAGGGGAACCATAGACCAGAACTTCAGTTTTGTTTATGTTGCACTGGAGATTACTCCAGCGCATCCCCTGGAACACCACTGACAGATACGCTTCAAATCTATTTTGGGTGGTAGAGATGTTCCCGCTCCAAGTTAAAAGGATCTGTGTGTCGTCAGCGTAAGAGATGAAAGGCACTTAAAAAGATTCCACCAGGGTTGCCAAGGGGGACATATAGACATTCAACAGTGTTATACTAAAGTCAGAACCATGGGGCACTCCAAATTTAAGGGGTTTGGCAGGTATGATGCAAAAGATGGCATCCATACAGACTGACATCTGCTCATTAAGAGAGAACCCAACCAAGCCAAAACTGTCCCACCTATCCCGATGTCACTTAAGCATTGCTTCAAGATAGGATGGGATACCATGTCAAATGCTGCAGAAAGATCCAATAATAACAAGGGAGAATGTTTCCCTTTGTCAACGGCCAATCTGCTAGCATCAGAGACCTCTACCAGCTTGGATTCAGTGCGAGTCCAAGACGAAAGCCCGATTGAGAAGGATGCAGCAACTGATTGGCATCAAGGTTTCTGGATAGTTGGACATTGACCAGGATCTTTGAGAATGCTGGCAGCTTGGAAATCGGCTGTAATTAGCAAAGACTGGCTTATCCGTTAAAGGCTTTTTTAGCCTGGTCTTTTTCTAGCAGCTGGGAACAATCGCCTGGTGCAGAGACTCATTCGGAAGGAGTTCAAGGTGGATTTTATGGCCTCAGCATAAGCAGCCAGAATCTGAGGCGGGCCAGGGTCATCAGGGGAGCCAGACTTATAGTCTTTGAGAGCGTACTCAGAGTCCTCCATTGAGATGCCACTAAACTCTGTCAGAGAGCAGTCTTGTGGGGTAGTTGGTGATGAGGGAAGACCCCCAAGTCGTTTGGACTCACTACTGTTACTAACTGCAAGTGCAGTCTGGTCCACAGACCCATTAGAGTCAGAGTAATGGCTGGTACCAACTACTGATAGATTCTCTACAATACCCACGATCTTTCTCTCAAAAAAGTCTGAGAGTTGAAAGTAAAGTTTCGGTGAGGCTTCCAAGGGCTGAGCTAGGGAGGAGGGATTAACAGACTTTTTTGTTATTTTAAAAACCTATGTGGCTTTGTTATTAGATGAGGCAATTTCATTGGTGAAATATTTGACTTGAGCCTTTTTTATTCCCTTATGGTAGAACCGCAGCTCCTGTTTATAATGCTCTTTATCCTCCACTAAATAAAACTTACACCAGGATGTTTCAAGCCTTTTACAATTCTGTTGCATGGATCTAAGCTCCCCAACAAACCAAGGGGCGAAGGGAATGTCTCAGGCCACCGGACCCTGACTTGATAGGGACCACTTGGTCAGACGCATTCCCAACCAGAAATCTACTGCCAGTGCGTCAGCATCAATACTCCGTGATAGCACAGGAGGGCTATTTTTAAGGACAGATGTTATTTTCTCTGAACTGGCTTTAGCCCATGTGCAATGTGGTAATAAAGGCTTACGCCCGCTACATCTCGAGCCTTGATCCAGGGCCCAGCAGAAGTAGATTGTTGAATGGTCCTACCAGATGTTACTCAGAACCAGTAGCGGCTAGCAGGGAATGGTGAGTCCGGGAACCAGGAAGCACCCAGTCTCCCCATAGCCAATCACAACGCCCCTAAGCCAATTACAATGCTGCAATGCAGCGTTGTGAGTGGTTTGAGTGCCGTGAATCGGTGCTCAGATGGGGACTGGAGACTTGGGCATGTTCCCCACCAGGCTGTGTAATGCAGCCTGGTCGGGAACATGCACAGTGAGCATGACTGTTTGGCCTGTCCCAGACGGTCAATCAGTCCTGTGTACCTAATGTGCACAAACCACTCCTCCCCCTATGCCTCCAGCCCTGCCCAGCCCTAACCAAGCCCCGAACCTTTGAAAAATAAAATGATAATAACTATGTTATTATCATTTTATTTTTCCTCCTCATAGAGCACTGGAGCGACGCTTCTCCACCTTAGGGGAGCAGCCGCCCATGCTCAGCACTTCAGTGACCTCAATACAGCTATTAGAAATGATTGGAACAAGCAAGTGCCTGCAGAATGGGCAGTTTTGTCCACAAATTGTTTTAAATTCCAAGTGGACATAGTATCCAAAAGAGAGTGTGCATAGAGGTCATCCATGTTGTCTAAATGAATATTCAAGTCTCCTAAGACAGAGAAATTGGAGAGTTTTAATAGATGACTAGAAACAACAAGAGTTCTGTGGCATAGCCTGGGTTACAATAGATTACAATTCCAGCCAAGGGCTTTTTTGCTAAAGGAGAAAAGCAGAAGCCCAAAGATTCAGCTCCCAGAAGCTCTGGAATCTCAAAGGAAGTAAACTTTAGGGAACTTTTTGTGACTATAGCCACTCCCCCACCTCTTTTGCCCACTTTATCTTGGTGGACAATAGAGTAAGTTGTGGGAATTGCTAGCACGCTATCCAGCGCAGAGTTATCACTCAACCATGTCTCTATAAGAAAGAGGATATCCAAATATTCCTCCCTGAGGAGCTCAAAAATGTGAAAAGCATTTTTAAGGAGGGACCGTACATTTTTCAGTGCTGTGTGTATCAGAAAAGTATTAGCATAATGGGAAACATCCTTTACATCGCCTAGGCCTGGTGGTAAGGTCCCAGAAGTACCCCACCTGGGGAGGATCTGCGAATCCATGGCAAAAGACTTTTAAAAAACAAGTGCGGTCTCCCACACTTGTTTGTTTTAAAGCCCCTTATGTAGGCAAGTTCCCAAGGAGAAGCATATTTATATTTTGGGGGAGGGGGACACGCATGGCCCACCTCCCCAGGCTGATTTTAGCCCCAGGGACCCCGTCCCCTAGGGTCCAGATGTGTAATAAAGGGGAGGGGGGCACAAGTCCCCCCTCCCTGTGCCGTTTTCATCGCTGGGGACCCCAGCCCCCTTGCCCGGATGGAGTCTGGTGTCGTTGTCAAGGCTGCCATCGATGAGGGATGCAAGGGCATGTGCCGAGGATGCATCATGCAGTGCCGGATCCTAAGGTGTTGCAGGCTGCGTAGGCAGTGAGGGTCTTTGAAATTGGTCCAATCCACGCAGCAGTAGAGATGTGTTGGTTCTGCTCGGGGTTGTGCCGCACCACAGAGGGAATGCATCAATTTGCTGGATCCACAGAGGCTGGTAAGCACTTTAGGTCCACTTCGAAGGGTTCAGGGCTGGGTTGGCAACACTTGGCATGGTAGACTCACAGATGGCAGAGTCCAAGTGCAAGTGAAAGGTGGTTGGATGCCTGCTGTGTCCCTGAGGCTTCAGGTCAGGAGCCAGCCAACTAACCCTTGGAGTCCCTCTGGGTTCTGGGTTTTCAAGAGCTGCAGCTCTAGTCCTCCTCAGCCAGAGGGCATGAGGCAGCAGTCCAGCAGAGTGGCAGTCCTTTCAGCAACACAGCTGTACTTTTTCCAGGTAGAGTATCCACAGGTCCAGAAGTGTACTGAAGAGCTAGTGTCTGAGGTCCAGTACTGATACACAGTTGTGCCTTTGAAGTGGATAGAAGCTTTTAGAGGCTTGTGCCCTGCCTTCCTGACCCTGGCTCCAGACTAACTACAGGGAAATGCAGTCCTTTGTGTGGATACAGGACACAGCCTATTCAAGCGTATGTGGGGTTGGGCACAGCTCCTCCCTCCATCCTGCCAGTGATGGCCCATCCAGTCACACCTAAGTTCCCTATTGTGTGTGGCTGTGTAGGAGGAAGACACAAAGTCCAATTGTCACCCACTCACAGTCATGTGACCAAGAGACAAGCTGCAGGCATGAAATAGCTAAGGCAAGAAAATGCCAACTTTCTAAAAGTGGAATTTTCATAATTGTAATTTAAAATCCAACTTCATCATAAGTTAGGATTTGAAATTACAATTCCAGAGACACCAAACATGAAGGGGCTACCTGTTCCCATTTGGATATTACACTTCTAAAATTTCAAACTGATGTTATCCTCAGGGAGAGGTAGGGCTTGCAATAGTAAAAACGAATTTAAGAGTTTTTCACTACCAGGACATGGAAAACTTACAAGCACGTCCTACTTTTTAAGTACATTGCACCCTGCCCTCTAGGCTGTCCAAGGCCTCCCCTAGGGGGATATATATATGCATAAAAAATAAAGTTTGGGGCCTGGCAAAGGGTTTACTTGCCGGGTTGAAATGGCAGTTTAAAACTACACACACAGGCTTTGCAAAGGGAGGCCTGAGACATGTTTAGAGTGCTACTGGAGTGGGTGGCACAATCACTGCTGCAGGCCCAGTAGTAGCATTTAATTCACAGGCCCTGGGCAGAGATAGTGCCACTTTACTGGGGCCTTACAAGTAAATTAAAGATGCTAATTGGGTATAAGCCAATGTTACCATGTTTTAGGGAAGGGGCACAACCACAATAGCACTGGTTAGCAGTGGTAATGTGTGCTGAGTTCTACAGTCAGCAAAAATGAAGTCATCATAAACATGAGGTCTGAAGGTAAAAAGTTAGGGGAACACCATGCCAAGGATGCCAGGTCTAACTGTGAACAAACAACATAGCGTGTAAACAGAGCCGGACTGGCCATAGCGGGCACCGGGCGTTTCCCCGGTAGGCCGCAAGGGTGGGGACCGGTTTTGGGCCCCTGGGGGGCCGTTTTTGTTACCAGGGGTCGGCAATATCAGCCCCCGGTAACAAAATCGTCCGAAACCGCCACTCCCCCTCACCCCAGGGGGGGCCGGCTGAGCAGTTTGCCAGGGCCGGTTTCTGTTCCCAGTCCGGCCCTGCGTGTAAATCCTTTTGGACCCACTGAGGTAAATTAAAGCAGCTCAGTGCTAAATTCTCAGATAGTGAGCATAGACATGATTCATAATACTGTATTTAGGCAATTGTAAGGTGTGATAGTAACAGAACAAAATGAGGCTATCCTCTAATCAAATTAGCCAGTGTTAAAAACGAGTAGTGACAACATATATTTTACCAAAAGTCGCTAATTGGTATCCGTAAACAATGGTCAAAATCAATAAACAAATATAGAAATTCCATACTCAATACATCACATGTCCAGTGCCCAAATTACCAACAGTCTAGTCCATTGTGGAGCCATAGAAAACAGAAAAGAAAAGGAAGGCAATAAATAATGCATAGAATCAATAAATCACAGGGCCAATGCCCCAATTTTCAAGCTATCCATTCCATTGTGTGAACAATGAAAACGGAAAAGATGTATATATGATATTGATCAATTAATTATACACCTCAAGGCTCCATCCAATCTAGGATTTCCTTAAATATTATGTTATATAGTTAAACACTAAAAGTCTGCAAATACACTTATTGTAATATTTCTTAAACATAACGTGCATTTGTAAAGTGCACGTTCACACACACAAGGGTATCTTTACACTAAAAAAAAGGTGTTCATTTTTACCCAACTCAATGGTATTTATTTTATCGATCTCAGATGGATGAGGGGCTGAGTAGACCTGCTGGTATTTGAACCTGTGACCATGAAATCTAACAGAGGCTCCTATAGTGGGCGCATTAGTCCACTAAACCACAAGACCTGGCTAATTTTGTTAACAGCGGGGAGGGGAGGCTAGCCCATCCCAAACACCTCTAGTTTATATTTTTATTTGTATGTAATTAAGAGTGCGGGTCCTGTTTTTACCATACAAGGGAACAGATGTGTAAAACAGCTTTCATTTTCAGCACTAGTGATATCATCAATGATGTCATGTGCATTGTTACTGTTGATATCAGCATTAACGTTATTTGTGTTATCATCTGTGACATAATATATGAGGTCATGAGCACTGTAAGTAGGGAGGGAGTCCTGGTTGCAGAGCAAACTCTAACTGATTAATTTGAATGATTTTTACTTTTGGATTATTACTATTATGTCCATTGAACTGATATTTGTGGGGGGAATTTCTGTGTTTTATTATAATACACATTATTTTATCTTCTGTGTAAACACCCATGATATGATATATTTGACTACTGTCCAAAGTGTCCACCATGAGTATAACTATTGTGGAGCTTGGACTAAGGCCATGCCCTGTGAAGCCCTCAAAGCCTGATGGTAGCAAGTGGCTGGGTTTGGTATCTGACAATACTCGTGCCAGGTCCCCCTGATCACAAAGCTTGCTGCAAGACATATGTGTCCTAGCTGTGCAGCTAGACATACTCTTCAGACAATGGCGTAACATTCGCCCCGCAGACCCCGGGGTGCGGGGTGCCACTGACTAGTTCTGGGACCAGTTAGTCTGATGGTGTGGACAGTCACGCACCCGCACTGGTGGCGGCCCCTGGCCTGAGAGCCAGCGGTGGCTCCTCCACTATGGCGGAGTAGCGTCCCCCCCCCCCCGCTTTAAGCAGCCCAAATAAAACAATAATAAATTGTGGTTTATTTTCCTATTATTTTGTGTCCCGGAGTCTTGGGGGCGGGGTCAGGTGGATAACAGGCACCCACAAGAGTGGTATGCACTGTTATCAGTGCACATGACAGTTTGGCAGGCCGTTTCAAGCCGGCCAAACCGTCATGCGCACTTTGCATGTTCTCCACGCAGGCTGCATTACCTCCTGCTTGGAGAACATGCCCAGGCCACCATTCTTCCCTGGCTGAGTGACAAACCACGGCGCTCAGACCAATCGCAGCATTGTGATTGGCGCAGGGAAGCCTGGATGCTTCCTTCTTCCCGCTGGAGCAGAGCGAGGACAGGAGGGACGACTGAAGAGACGCAGCAGTAAGGAGGTAAGTTTAATTTATTTACTTTTACTAACCCTCTGCCCACCCCCGCCACCCAACCCCTAATCTGTTCCAGCCGCCACTGCTGAGAACTCCTGACTGGGTGGGGGGGGGCTCCATGTACTTTGTGCGGGGGGTCGGGGTCAAGTTTCGTTACGCCACAGCCTTCACACAAACATTTTCATGATGGAAATTGCAAAATATTGGGCCCGTCCTGTAACACCTCGACCCCATGGCTGGTCTGCATACTATTTAACAGGATACAAATTAAATGGCTATACTTTCCTTTAAAAAAGATTCATGTCGATTTCGCGGACACGGCCAAAACTCTACAATTCCAAAACACGCTATATTGCAGTTCCACGCAATCCATGCATGCACCTGTACTAACTTTCCTTTGAAAGAAAGAATTGGTGTAGTAGACTCCTTTGCCATGTTTGTCTATGAAAAAGGGTAAGTTCCCTTTCTCTTGGTGAGACCTGTGGGTCTGGTGTCTCTCTCTTCCCTCCACATGGCCCGTGTGCTTACGAAACTATGCTTGTCGTGCTCGAATCGATACATTGTGTAATGGCAGCAAAAAAAAACATGAGAGGCCTCGTTATCCAACTAAATCAATTTTCTTTTTGAAATATTAATTACCATTAAAATATTGATAAAATTAGCACTTTCAACTGATTTGACACTTTCATGTTTTCCAATTAACTAAACAATGATCAAATAATACAATATGGCTGATATTAGCATGAAAGATTAAAAAGGAAGATAGTAATAAGCAACAAAACAAAACACAAGGAAAACTAATGATGCGAAGTATGAGAGGGAAACACAAAAAGACAAAAAAATAATAACGAATATTGTATAGAAAGAAGGTACAGTGAATGAAAGAGCAATGCTAGATGAAAGAAGTGATGATAATAAAGAAAAAGAAAACCGAGAAAGAACCCAACAATAATAAAAAAAGAATGTCAAAGAGGATACTAGAAGTAAATAAAATAGGGATAAAAATAGTTACATTGATATGGCAGGAAAGAGTAATTAAATAAAACCTGCTAAGGAATTAGAACAAAGAATATTTAAAAAAGGCATGGAAATTCAAAAATAAAAAAGGGCATAAGATATGAATCACGTTAGATATAAAGAGCGGAGAGAAGGGAATAGTTGAATTAAAAGAAGCAATGACTGAAAGAAGGACGTGGGAGCCAAGGAAAGTGAAATGCAGGAGAGAGGAAACATAGGAATGGAAAGAAAAAAGGGAAGCAAGGGGCGAAGGAGAGAAGGATGTGTGGGCAGAAGGGGAAGAATCAGAGGATGGATTCCGGGAGTCAAAGGAAGGAGATGCAAGAGGCAGAAGACAGGTAACGATAGAGTCGAAGGAGGTAGGGAGAAAACAAAGAAATGTAGAAGAAAGCAAAGAAGGGTACAGGGAAGCATGGAGGCAGAGAAAGAAGCCAGGAATGAAGGATGCTAGGTAGGAAGGAAGTATGGAAGAACGAATGGAAGAAAAGAATAGGGGAGTGGGAGAAAGAAAGGAGAAGAGAAGAGAGGGTTTGAGTAAGCAACTCGGCTTTAAAGATAAAACAGGGATTAGCTAAATGATTTCTCCTGCTCCACGATACCACTCCAGCCATCATGACAGCGGCTCTTTGCGACACTACTAAATATTTTCTGGTAATTCTAGGTCCTGCTGTCTTCCTGCTCGAGGGGATTTCTTTCCTTCCATTCTGTAATGGTTTCGTTCTCACAGGAAGGCACAGGCTGACTAGTTGACCAGATCAGATGCACACACATTAAACCTTTCCCTAAATTTAGAAACCACCTTCAATTATTCAAACCGCCTCTCTCTTTACACGCATTTCTCTTCAGTGAGAAGGTAGGGACTCCTGCATTGAGTGACGAGACACTGCATACAGAGACGGGTTATCCACATGTGAGAGTGGAAGGCCGCGGTGGATGCTCGAACAGAAACGGAAGTTTACATCTAGGACTTGGATGAAGCACACATGATCTGCCTACAGCTTAACATAAATGGACAATTCAAGAGAGTATTCAGAGAAACTCTCTGTGCAGCAAGAATGCCCTCATTTTAAACATTCTACTGCAATGCCATAAAATCTGAACATTATTTAAAATATAACTTCAGAAGAAGAAAGAGACGTTATTGCAGCAGTTAAATGTAAGCCAAAGAAAGAATATGGAACTACAAAAGAACCCCCCAAAAAAACAGCCAGTGCATGGTAAAATACTCACACAATTTCACCAGCAGCCGGGTCTCCAAAGTGGATCTAAAACACTCTAGTACACCAGTACACTGGCGTAACGAAACTTAACCCTCCCCCCTTCGGCCCCCACCCTCCCCCCGTCTGCAAAGTGCACGGATCCCCCCCTCCCACGGCCCACCACCTACCACTTTTGCTGAGGGGGTCACTGGAGCGCTCCCCTCTCCCTCTTCCGGCACTGCAGGGGCTGCGGGGGCTTATGTTACGCCATTGGATCAGTACGGCTTGAAACACCCAAATCAAAATCAACAAGTATATAAATATAACCTTGCAATGCTGTATGCACTATTGACCTGACCCCTTGACCGACTTTATCATAGCTGGTAATTACCAGGTGCTCTAAACTCCCGCCCACTTGTGATTGCAGCCCCTGTGCAAACCAAAACAGATGTTTGTTCAGGGGCTGTTAATTACAGTGCATTCATAATCGAGGCCTATGCAATGGAATAATTGACAGCTGTTAATGGGATGGCAGTCGGACCCAAACAGGACAGTGAGGTTGCTCGTTACCCTCCTGCTTTGATTGGCTTGCTTTTGATGATTCCGAACGAGCTTCCCTAAGCAATCACTACTTCTTATGTCCTGACCTGGTTATAGATGGGCCGAAAAGGGGGAGGTATAAGTTATTTATCACACCTTGGAAATACCCAAACCCAGTATTTACTCTGCGTGGTAAATACCACAAATTCCAAGATATGGATTTAGAAAAGAGACATTATATGTGGATGCGGTACCCACCAGCACAGAAAGGGCATACTTTGCCTCTTTTTAGGGCGTAAGGGAAAATTATGGGAAGTATAGAATTTACTTCATGGACTGAACTCCCTCACCTCGGGGTAAATATCCCATGCTGTAATTACAACATTTCTCAAAATTCCTATTCCTGCGCAAACTCATGTTTACACATGAATCTGAATTTAGTCGGTCACTTATAATCAGGGCCCTAATAAGCTAAAATGTCCTTTACACGATTCACAGAATGATCTATTTTGCTTTTGCGTAGCAATTGCTCTTTTAAAACAGACCATGTTCTCCCTGTTCACACCCACAGCCAATAACTATGACAGCTTTTTATGTAGCCTATTTGAAAACCAATATGGTTCTGGTATAGTTATGAAACCACATCACAGTGCAACGGAACAAAGGCACTGAGCTGCTCTAAACGTGGGAGAATCCCACACTGGAACCAGATGCACTGTCAAACTGCTATGGCTTCTTTGCAATGCATTCTCATGTGCTGTGTGTGGGAAAGTGAGGACCCACGCCAGCATTACGTCAGCAAACCTCATCTGAGATTTGTTCAGTTGCGAGGTTTGCTCTTTTACATAGTTTTCATATTTTCTTTTGAAAACTGCAAACTGTAATCATAAATATCAAAATGATATTGCCTAGCAAGGCCATTAAGACCAATGCGGTAATTGTGGATGCAAAAGCACCCAGGCGCAAATAGAGTTTTCAGCGGGCATCCGGTGTGTTTTTGTGCTCAATTAATTTGGTTGCATAAAAATGGTTAATGGTGTGCACAAATGGTATTTGAGCCCTTTTGTCACATAACAATGCTCTGTTTTAACTTTTAGGTCTGGCAGAACAGGGTTGCTTTTGATTTACCTTATGTGATCAAAACACAAAGCGTTAAGAATCACTACTGAGAGAGGTTCTGTGATTCTTTCCACATTTTGATCTTCCTCCTTACTGGATTTGATTGGGTAGATGTTGTGTGCTTATGCTGAAAAAGAGGGCTTGCTTTGCACAGATTGTGCTCAAAATGATAGGCCTGGATTGGTTATGGTGACAAGCCAATGATGAAGGCTGTAGGCCTGATTGCTTCTTTGGAAAACGTTATGTTTAATGCCATAGGTTTGATCTGTTTATTATGAAAAGTTACGACAAAGGGAGGAAGCCCATATTATTTATTGTGAAAAGCATATGTTAAACCCAATAAGCCTTTATGGATCTGCTTGCTAAAAACCATAGAAGTGGCTTTACAGTGTGAACTCTCTGCAAAATTCAATAGAAAGAGGATTTACATAGTGCACTCCTTTGCCCAGCACCATAGACACACACTATGGTGGAGAAGAAGAGAACCGTCTGACTTTTCTGCTTAACAGAACCTTCAAGGTCACTTTTAGGTTTTACATGTGGCTTAACAGCTTGTGTACCTAAGGACCATGACCTACAAATATTTAGACTTACAAAATATTATTCAGCATTTCCCATTCACGATCTTGAACAGGAACTGCTTCAGGTCTCCGATGTATAGCCAGGACTGAAGCTTATCCCCGAATGTTACTCAGGATGATTGAGGAAACTGTAGCAAAGTTCCCCATTAACTTCATTTCTTAATCCAGAGCCAGTGCATCCCCATGCTCGTTTTGTACTTGCTTTAATACTTCAGGTAGAATTGCCAATGAAGGCGTGCCATGCGTCTTAGTGTAAATGCATGCACATATGCTTCCCCAGGTGTTACACTCCTCTTTGGATGACACCATTCCAAGAGGAAGACACATAGGGCCTGATTTAGATGTTGGGGGACTGGTCCCGCTGTCACTTTTTCAACAGTTTTACCGCCGGCCTAATTGGCGGTCCACCTCCTCTATTTAGATGCTGGCGAGTCTATAGATGAAAGACCGTCCGAGTGCCACCGTCTCCGCCAGAAATTTTTAATCCATGTCAACAGCGTCATAGGCAAAAGCGGCTGCCAGAGGGAGTCCAGCAAAGATTACTGCCGGGTCAATCACAATGTGCCTTTCCATCGAGGAAACTGTGGCGGGGATACCTTCTACTTTGAGTGGTCGGGATTGGAGGAAATGAGGTAGAAACATACCTTTTTTTTGTGTCCCACTTCCATTTCTGTTTTGAAACCCATTGTCCAGGTCCTTCCTTTGCTGCTTCCACTTGACCACAACGCTAATCAACTCCGTTGTCACCGGGATCTAAAGTAAGCTTCTTTATACTTGTCGTACTATGAATCATGTGTTGACAATTGCTTTAGCTTTGTGTATTTTTGCATTTGTCTTACATGAATTTTTTTTTCATATATATAATGCATTAGAGTTCATTTTACTACTCATCAAGGTAAAATGAACACACCTGTATTGACACTTAAGAAAAAAATTATGTTGTTGTGGGTGTTGTAATTGTGGTTCCTGTGGGTGTGCATTCAATAGTGTGTGTGTATTGTTTGTGTGCTGTACAATATGTGAAAAAAAGGGGCTTGACAGATTACCTACATATATTTTTTAAGCAAACACAACATATATGTGTATTGACACATTAATAAGTAGCACTTGCCAGTCTCCACTCCACCAGGGACTCACTCTGTCAGCAAACCACCGCTAGGACAATGCCAGCACAACGAGGAAATTGAAATAGGCTCAGTGCAAACCAGCTGAACTGACGGTGACAGAGAACTGTTAGCCAGCAGAGGAGTCCGCCGTGTTGACAAAGGTCCACCACGTATGCGACAGGAAACAGTCTGTTGATGCAGACGGCAGTTCAGCCAGCCCAGATCTAAATACTGCGGGCTGGACACCGTCAGCTTGGTGGAGTACTTATAAACTCCGCCATGGAGGGACAACGGGAATCCTGCCAAGATCTAAATCAGGCCAATACTCAGCATTCTACAATATTTTATATTTGTCTCGCGGTTTCATGTGAGGGTAAACCCCTTCAAACTGGTTGGTCTTGTGAGCAATCCAGAAGGCAATCTCAAAACACTTTGTGGGCATCTATCCCATGACAGTGTTTACTGTCTGTGGACTGACTGATTGTACAGCAGCCTGTCCCTGCATTACTGGTCCAGTTAGAGATGATATAGAGTTTATGGTACATGGTACAAACTGTATAAGTTTCCTATTTAAGGATACTATATAATTCAAAATCCCTAATATATCAGCGAGTGGTAGAGTCTCAGGACATGGAAAGGATGTGTATCTAGCTAGTACTGGCCAGCCAGCCCCTTCATTTGTGTGTGTTTGAGTGTGGTAACCCGGCATCAAAAGAGTTTTGATGTTCCTGGTAGGTCAAAGAGATTTTCAGATCCTGGTATGCCCTATGCATTCAGTGTGACTACTTTGTAAGCATGACACTTCCCTGAGGCAGCTTTTATAGCCTCAAACTCCATTCATGAGTAAAATGTTTCAAAGGCATAGGCTGCGTGAGCAGCTGTTACAAATGTAACTACCCATTGGTGACATTGGGGGCACCTCTATTCTTGAGATGTTGAGTAACTGCCTCCTGGTAATTTACTTCTATTTGAACAGGAGCCATCATTTTAACCACATTAATTCAAGATAGATTGGATTCAAAATGTCAAGCTTGAGAAACATATGGCAATAGATGGTTCCTTACTCCCTATATGAGGTAACCATGATTACTGCAGAGGTTTCTATAATGATGTAATGTATGTTCAGTTGTGTGTGCATATTAAGACACTGCTCAGGGTCCAAAAAATCCAAATGTCCCACATTGGGCACCATGTTGCATAAACCAAGACTCTGGCTTAGCTCTACAAGGTTTGCTTTCACACCTACGGGTGTCACAAGTGAACGTAGTTTAATGTACCAGCAACTGAATGTGAAAAAATAGGTTGTTGTAGTCCCACACAAACCTCCTCAATACATAGATGATATGGTGTCCATGCTTTCTAGATTACTAAAAGTCTCTTAAACAGGATTCAGAGAAGCAGTGGTAATTTGAAAGCTCAATTTTGTTCTTTACAATTTCACACACAAGTTCTTCACTAAGGAAAGACACTTTATTCTTAAAAGTGTTTATTTCAACCGACTCATTCTGTTGTTTAGCATATTCAAACTAGCCACTCAGAATACTATTAAACAGCTCTAATGCATGTTGCAGTCAACAAAAACAATATGAACATTTCTACCACAGAGGAAATATCATCTAGAAACCTAGCACTCTAAATCCTATGTCTATGCTCTATACTATGAGTGTCAGGGTTGACCACTCACCTGAAATCCAGGTGATTCCGATGGGGCGATGCTGTGTCCTCCACTCCACTCCACCTGAGAACAAGTCTTAGTCACTTGTCTATTTAACTATGGCTGACAATTGTTTCCAAAGGAAAGGGATAATTGGGATGAGAGAACAGAGAAGAAGAGACCAGTCAACCACAGATCAGGGTATCTTTCACACCTCTGAGTAGGCAGGTTGGTACACATAGTCACCGTTAGTGTCACGATGTTGGGTAAGGCTTTCCCTGATAGTAAGTTGCCTAGTGATGAGAAACGAGACCATTAGACATTGTACAGGAATGTTAGAAAGTCCAACAGAACAAATGTTTAACAATGATATAATCCAAATACCTGGTTTTACAGTTAAATGGCCACACATACAACAAAAGTTGGCACAGGGTTGACTGTTCGATTCGCGTCGTGGTATGAACTCACAAACTCCTGTTGGAGAGGAGGCTTATCAAGGACCTTTTTTCGGCACGGTGCCTATGACTACACGTTACGTGTGTGAATTGACTTAATACCACGCATTGAATGGCCTAAATAACAAGATTTACTATACTGTTGGACAGACGACTTGGAGTTCTTTATATCATAAAAGGCTTGTCGATATGGAATTTGATGCTTCGGGTTGACTGTACCACAAGGCCAGTGTTGCCTTAGAAAACAAGAATTTTTGAAGTGCCTTGAAAAAGTCTTTTTGATTAAGACGAAACACGTGTCGGCTGATGCTTGCTGAATCGCACAAACAAATAAATCAACAATGGAATCAATGAACTTTTTGGACTCTTAAGAATTATTTCTGTTCATGAGAAAAGAAGAGATCAACTTGGAATCTTTGTACTTCTATGGGAATAGTGTGGACAACTAAAATCCACATTGTGATCATACTTGTGACTAATTTGTCTTTTGGTTTACTTTTAAGAGAGTGCTGCATAAAAGGTTCTAATATTTGTAATACAACAAAAGTGTAGCACCTCTTGATTTCCTGGCTCAAGATTGTCTCACGTTTGAGTTCAATGCACTCTATCCATAGAATTGCTAACACTCTCTTACTCAAGCAAACAATTCACAACACAGTGAAGAGAGGGAATGTAGTCCAAATAATTCAACTAGATCGCAAGAGTCTCAGAGATTAGTTTGTTCTTTCCTTAACAAGCCTTTAAGTTAAATTGCGTGAGATCAACTGCGCACTTGGTCAAAATTCAGCTGTATTGCATATGTGTGTGAAGTCCATACCTTGAAATGATGAGGTATTAATCACTGTAGCGCTTTGTGTTTCCTCAGGTTTTAGAGTACTGGTTGGCGACAGGAAGAAGAGCCGAAGAATTGTAATTTGCATGAAGATTTCTGTCCTTTGACTTGCTCAGAATTTACTGGGTGCCTCAGGAGAGGTCCCACTATGCTTCTTTCAATGACGAAGTTAAGCACATATTCGTGGTTGGGGCATGGTTTATATAGCCATTCCCCAAAGATGACTGCCTAGACACGTGTTGAGGTCAGAATCTTGTGAGAACTTGTTATCAAAGCAAGAGGGGAAGAAGAATGGCCTTTGTGGTGCTGGAGGAAACAACGGGGCTAAAGGAGATAAGGAATGTTTCTCTAAGTTAGATGGCATGGGAACAATCGAGAAATGGCAACAGGCAACAATGTATGGGGGCTGCAGGAATATCATTTACCACCATGGCCATGGGCAGGATATAGATGGGTGGTCTACAGGAGAATTATGCCACAAGGCAATAGTGCAAGATGCATACCCCAAATGCCCACTGGCAATACAAGTAGTCATGAAAATGAGAATATTAAGAAACTTAGCTTGCATCTATAATTTCTAAGGGAGAATCAATACATTTCATACCTATTTACAGCAAGAGGCTGTAGCTATCAGTTTTTATCAAACAAAGGGGGAGAAAGAGAAGACCGGGTCAGAGGGGCTCGTCCTCCTATCAAATGTATCAAAATCAAAAAGAGTCCTACTCTTAGTATGAACTAACTCTCCACAGTGAAGAAAATGCTGGGTTTTCTTAGATAACCGTCAGCCACCAAGGTTACCCCTTGGAGGCATGCTTCATCATCAGGTCCATCCCATTCCGCTGCGGAACAGGGCATGCTTCGACCTAGGCGACTTCAGGTCCAATAGGCCCACACACACGGGCCGGACAGGGTGACAACCAGGAGCATGACAAAGGGCACACCAGCATGGTCGCACAACCAAGCAGGTCCGAGCCACCGACCAGTCTTATAGTGAACAATCCCTCTCAACTCCACAAATGCAGGTATTAGAGAAAGGTCTGGGTGTTATACCTACAGCAAACCTTGACAAATTCGAACTCAGCTGTGAGGTCAATGAATTCATCAGAAAAATAAAACTGAAGGCTTTTTTTGAGGGAAAACTCCCATGTAATGATACACTGCGAGACACAGCATTGAGTGAAATCCACCTTCACCCCTCTCACCACCGCAGTACCGGTTGAGATACTTGCCTTGGAAAAGACTGTTCTGAATGAAATTGGGGACATTGAACCCAGTACTGTGAGATTTTTTCAAAATACCACCAAGGAAGAAAAAAAAAGCAGCCATAAGGGAACTGGTCAATGATAAGAACGTAGTGATTAAACCAGCAGACAAGGGGGAAGCCATTGTCATGCAGTCGACAGTGGCTTACAGCAATGAATGTCTTAGACTCCTGAATGATAATAGGATCTATGAACCAGTAGTACCAGATCTAAGTGATTTCCTCAGAATACAGATTGGAAACATGACTGAACAGGCCCTAGCACATGACTGGATAACACAGAAGGAGGGAGAGTTTTTAACAAATAAAACTCCCATCACCCCGTATTTGTACACAATCCCAAAGATACACAATCATCTGGAAAACCCTCCAGGACGACCTATAGTATCTGGGATAGGTTCAATCTTGGAACCTTTATCAAGGTTTGCGGACACCTCCCTAATTCCAGTAGTTCAAAATACCAACACGTATCTGAAAGACACAAAAGATGTCCTCCACCTTCTGAGGGATATACAATTTGACCCTGGCATACATATACTCATGAGTTTGGACATTATTTATTTATTTATGCAATTTATAAAGCACACAAATACCCTTGGGTGTCTCGGCGCTGCGGACGGCAAGAATAAACCTGGAGCTGATAACTATTAGTTAAAAAGCCATGTTTTTACCATTTTCCTGAAGACAAGCAAGGTCGGGCTAGTCTTGATATGAAGGGGGAGGGTATTCCATAGTTTGGCGGTGGCGACTGTGAATCGTCTATCACCCCATGAGACTTTCTTAGTACGAGGGACCCTCAAAAGGAAGGCTGTTGATGAGCGCAGGGGTCTATTGGGCGCATAGACGCCAAGAACTTCCTTCAAGAACTTAGGTCCGGTGTTGCGCATGGCCTTGAAAGTGATGCAGAGCGCCTTAAATTTGATTCAGCTTTTTATAGGTAGCCAGTGGAACTGTCGCAACATCTTTGAGATCGATTTGTACTTGGGGGTGCCTGATAGAATCCTGGCGGCTGAGTCCTGCACCAACTGTAATTTGTTGAGGACCTTATTTTGTGCATTCATTAGAAGACCGTTGCAATAGTCAATTTTTGACATTACTAGAGTACTAATGAGGGTTTTCCCAGCACTGAGTGGAAGGAATGGTAAGAGTTTTTTTATCATCCTCAAAGTGTAAAAGGATGATGAGACGACAGTGTTGGCATGGGATGCGAAGGACAGCTTGTCGTCGAACGTGACGCCTAGATTTCTGACCTTTGAGACAGGGGACGGGGGTGGTCCCAGTTTGGCTGGCCACCAAGTGGGGGACCAACCGGGGGAGAGATTGCCAAAAATCATCACCTCAGTTTTTTCCGAGTTTAATTTTAGGCAGTTATTAGCCATCCACGTGCTGATGGCCACCATTCCATCCTGAAAATTAGCCGCAACTGCTTCTCCATCATTATGTACTGCAAGCACCAATTGTGTGTCATCGGCGTAAGATGTAAGACCCATCCCGTGTGCTTTGATGACTCTGGCCAAGTCCGACACATAGATGTTAAATAATGTCGGACTCAGAGAGGATCCTTGTGGCACACCACACGGGAGGGCAAATGATGGGGAGTTGAAAGCGCCTAGACTCACTAGTTGGGTGCGGTTGGAAAGGAAGGAGGCTAAAAGGGCTTTAGCCCTGTGTCTGATACCGATGGTTGAGACACGGTCGATCAACGTAGCGTGATCGACCGTGTCAAATGCTGCTGATAAATCCAGCAGCACCAGGACAGCAGCACCACCTTGGTCTAGTATCGTCCTGATTTCATCTGATGCTTTAATGAGGGCTGTCTCGGTGCCGTGGCCTTTCCGAATGCCAAATTGTGTGTCATCCAGTAAGTTATTTTCTTCAATATATTGAGCCAACTGTGAGTTCATGATTCTTTCGAAGATTTTTGCTGGGAATGGAAGGCTTGTGATAGGCCTATAGTTTTTTGTGTCTGCAGGGTCGAGATTGTGCTTCTTAAGTAGAGGCTTGATAATGGCCTTTTTCCATATGGACGGATAATTGCCTGTACTGAACATTGCATTGCAGATATTTGAAAGGTTGGAGGCTATTAGATCAGGGATCAGTTTCAAAACTGAAGGTGGACAAGGGTCAGTGGAGGATCCCGATTTAATGAGGGAAATTAGGTCCATGATCTGTTGCGGTGAGACTTGACTAAATTCCGAGAACAAGGGGGAAGTTTCTTCCTTGTCAGGAGCCACAATCTGGTGGTCTGCCTTAGGTTGGGCTGTGAAGTTGACATAGATTTGGCTGACCTTTTCGTGAAAGAAACTGGCTAGTGAGTTACAGAGGGTTTGCGAGGGGGCCATAGGGAGATTCGTCGCCAGCCCTGATAGCTTGGCCACTACCTGATACAGTTGTTTATTGGAATCTTGAGCGGATTCTATCTGTCTAAGGTAGTACTTACATTTCTCCTGGATAATGAGGTGTTTATACTTAGTTATTGCTTCCTTGTAACACATTTTTTCGTTGTTGTTATAGTCTCTACGCCAGTGCCTCTCAAGGTTTCTACATCGTTGTTTTTCAAGTCTGAGAGCCTCTGAGAACCAAGGGGCAGAAGGGGCATGTCTATTTTTAGAGGCTTTTTGAGTGGTACTAAAGAGTTGAAGGCATTATGGAGCCATTCTGAATAGTTAGAGGAGGCAAGTTCTGGGTCTGGTGTGAGGTCATGTTGAGTGGAGAGCAGATATGTTTTAAGAAGATGCTGATCAATGCTACTCCAGGCTTTAAACGATGTAGATGGAGATAACCTAGTATGCAGAGTGTTTTTCCTCTTTATTTGAATATCAAACAAAACTGCGCAGTGGTCAGTCCAGACTAAAGGCAGGACGTTCTTTAGGGAGATTTGCTGATTGCTAGAGAACAGACCATCTAGCGTATGGCCCGCTGAATGTGTGTGGCTTGTCACCAACTGGGTAAGCCCCACTGCCTCTAATTCTGTGATGAGAGAGAAAGTATCCTTATCATCGTGGGTCTATAAATGAAAATTAAAGTCTCCCAAGATGGTGAGGTTGGATTCTCCTGCTAAGGGTTCAAGAAGACTGCCCAAGGCAGAAAGAAAATCAGCCCTCGAGCCCTGTGGACGATAGAGAAGGATACCTTTGAAGGGTTGTGAATGGGTGAGCATGATCGAGAAGGTAAAAGATTCACAGACCAAGGAGGGGATTATCTCCGTCCTAACTAGGTATTTATCACGGTGAAGGATCGCCAGTCCGCCTCCTTTTTTAATTGGTCTATCGTGTCTATAAGCATGGTATCCGTCAGGGGTTGCGGTGCAAAAATCGGGTCCAGACGATGAGTCCGCCCAGGTTTCTGTTATAAATAGTATGTCAAGATCATGATCCTTTAAGAAGTCGGATATTTCATATTTGTGCTTGGAGAGGGAACGTGCATTTATAAGGGCTAAGTGAATATATTCCTGATTTGTTTGCGGAGGTTGCAACTGAGAGGGAGATGAATTAGTGTGGATTTCCAATTTAAACGAACAGTTGGAGCAACTGAGAGAAGAGTGAGTGGTTAGTGAGCCTGTGTCTAGGTGGGGACAAGTGTGTGCGTTACTAGCAGAACGGATATCTTTCAGTTGTTTGCTGGAGTATTTTAACATCTTACCAGGCAAAGCTGATAAGGGAGAGCCAGGGAGCGTGGCCCTGGGCCCGGTCCAGGCGCGGACGGGCGCAGAAGGGCTTGCCAATGGCGCGCCTTTGGCGCGCCAAAGGGGCGCCCGCTGCATGCGTCCGCTGCGCGCACGCTCTGTCATCTGGTAAAGTAGAGGTTTTCGCGGGAAGACTAGCCCGCTAACCGCTACCCGCCCGGAAGTGTCTCAGTCCCCAATGCCACCATCCCAGTACCGCCTTCCGCTCAACGGCACTTGCCGAGTCGGACCGAGGCGTGGGTGAGGCAATCAGAGGACAAGCACCCGGTTCCCTAAGTATCGTGAGTCCCAAGGGTCAAGCGCTGGGTGAGTTCAAGTCTGTGCAAAAGTGCGAAATGTTTTAAAAAGCATATAAAAACAAACTATCAGCAGGGTTCAAGCATCAATAGTTTACAATCTTATCTAAAGTTTCTGGCAAGTATTAACACACAGCTAGCAGCACCACCTTCAGTCAGCAGTTCTACCGCGTCCGCTGCGCGTGCGCTCTGGCATCTGGTAAAGTAGAGGTTTTCGCGGGAAGACTAGCCCGCTAACCGCTACCCGCCCGGAAGTTTCCCAGTCCCCAATGCCACCGTCCCAGAACCGCCTTCCGCTCAACGGCACTTGCCGAGTCGGACCGAGGCATGGGTGAGGCAATCAGAGGACAAGCACACGGTTCCCTAAGTATCGTGAGTCCCAAGGGTCAAGCGCTGGGTGAGTTCGAGTCTGTGCAAAAGTGCAAAAATTTTTAAAAAGCATATAAAAACAAACTATCAGCAGGGTTCAAGCATCAATAGTGTACAATCTTATCTAAAGTTTCTGGCAAGTATTAACACACAGCTAGCAGCACCGCCTTCAGTCAGCAGTTCTACCGCGTCTATATACCAGCCTTCCCCGCACGGAGACCCTGAATATAATTGAAGAGGTCCTATTTGAGATAGATTGGGACTACCAGACACCGAGGAATGTAGTGAAGGAGTGCTGCAAATGGGCTCTTACCCACAACATTTTTGAATTCAAAGGAATTTTGTATCTACAAAAACACAGGACCAGCATGGGAAGCACCTTCGTGCGGAGCATAGCTGGTCTCTATATTCACCAACTCGAGGTACACAAAATCCTATGTCCTCACAACCCTTTTCTAGAACACGTAAAGCTATGGAAAAGGTACATTGAAGATGTCCTGATAATATGGAGGGCAACGAAGCCACTGCAAAACCTTTCTTGAGTTGGTTGTACTTACAAATCAAGTTCTAAAAGTTTACACATACTATGAGTAGGAAAGAACTGGTGTTCCTGGATCTTAATATCATATGTGACTAGGGTATGCCTAAGACCACCACACATGAAAAGCCAACTGCCAAGAACTGTCTCCTCCTGTATGATTGTTTTCACCACTGCCATCTCAGAGAAAACCTCCCTTTCGGACAGTTCCAGGAGGAACTGTTCCAATTTAGAGGACTACAAAACACAGACGGAATGTTTGGCAACAAAATTAACGGCCAGAAAATACCCCACTAAAACTGTGTCTTGAGCAATGAAATGAGCAAGAAACAATAATAGGGAAGCCCTACTTGATTTTCCCCCTCATAAAGAAGAAAGACCTATTTGCATTACCACTTTCAACATTGCATCCAACCAAGTAACTAAGATTATTAACAAACACTGGTGCATCTAAACAATAGCACCCTTAGGTTCCTCAAACCCATGTTTTCCTACAGACGGGGGCAGAGACTACATGATATGTTAGTACATACATGCCCCCTTAAAAACACCCACGGATAGAACACAAACACAGGGTGTCATGTCACCCGTCAAGGGCCACTACCCATGTGAAGGCTGCAGTGTCTGCCCCTTAACAAAACCGACAAAAACTGTTTCCTTCAATAATAACATTACATGGGAACTAAGACAATTCACAACCTGCAACACACAATGGGTAGTATACCTGCTAAATTGCCCCTGCAATCTAAACTATGTAGGGATGATGACACGCAAAATAATGATCAAATCTGCGAACATACCAACTTGAGATGTGGGCGTGCAACCACAAAAATGTCGACACACTACAGTGAGCAAAGACACACTGCACAGGACTACCGATTGGTGATCCTGGAGCATATGAGTGACACAGTGAATTGCGAATCTGAACTCTTTGAAAAGGAACAGCATTGGATGTTCAAGCTCAAGACACATACAGAGGGCCTTAACGACAACATGCCATGGGGCCAATTTACACCATGACCCAGGATGTTAGTATGACAGAACCAGTCAATACACCTGAAACACTTCTTTTGGATGGATTTTTTGAATGCTATGTACCTGTCATTGCCAATCCAGTATGGGTCTGATCCTTCCCATCCAGTAGTGCACAGCAATTTCATGAGTAGATTGAAATATCAGAGCGTCATATCATATATAAATACAAAGAAAGCCAGAGTTGTAATGGCAGACTGAAATGTCAGAGCGCCATATCAGATAAAAGACAATGATATCCAGAGCAGCAATAGACAGCATTATTAAACAAACACACCGGTATAATGACCATGCGTAATATGAATCATTATGGATACATAATTGTAGGAAGCTGGCTCTGTATATACTATACCAAGATGAGGTATAGTGTGCACAAAGTCCAGTGGAACCCCAAAGGTAGGCAGAGGTAAAAGTAGATAGCACCTTACTCTCTATTTGTGGTAGTGTGGCGAGCAGTAAGGCTTTATCAGAGGGTAGTGTTAAGCATTTGTTGTACACACTCAGGCTGCAAATGATGTCACACACTCAAAGACTGAACTCAGACCAATTTTGTTTGTATCAAAAATATTATTAAGTTATTTTATTTCTAGAACCAAGCCAAGCCTGGTGCAGGTAAGTGAAATAAATGCTTTGCAAAATCTCATGCAATGTTTTACAATTGAATGCAGGTTCAAATTCAGTTGATTGAATTACAGGTCAGTCAATGATTTGAAATTACTTTTCAGATTACTATGTATGTTACTTTTTAGATTACTTTTGCTAATCAGTGTGATATGCCTAGATATCACACTGAGAAATCTCCTAGACAAAAGGTAAGTTTTTATGCAGTTTTTCAATGTTCCATACAAACCAACTCCACACAGAGCAATTTTCAAGAAAAGCAGTCAATGCAATCCTATGGAAGGAAATTGAGTTATCGGTTTACAGGTAAGTATACGTTTGTGGGAGTTGGTATTCTGGGGTTAGAACCAGGGTTCCCCGAGGGTCGAGGATGCACTCTCAAAACACCCTCAGCAGCACTAGGGCGGACGGGTGCAGAGTGCTGAGGCCCAATGTTATCCAATCGGGGATAGGGGGCCTCCGGTTGGAGGCTGCTCACAAGCACGCCACAGGGTTGTGGGAGCAAAGCTCCTGGTGTTAGGCTCAGGGTCCAGGGGGATAGGAGTTAGCACCTAAAGTACACCCGCAGGGGGCGACTGGGTGCAGGGTGCTCTTTTGGCGTCGGGTGCCCTGTTGTTTTCAATGGGGATTCTCCGGTTGCAACAAAGATTGCAGGCTCGGGGACGAAGATCTTCTGGAGGCAACCACCGGTTGGAGAGATAAGTTGGGATGCCTGGGAATGCTGGGACACTGTCAGTTGGGCCACCCAAGGCTGTGGGACGTCGGGTGCAGGAGTGTCTTTAGGTGTCGGGTTTTCTTACCAGCTCCAGTTGCGGTCGTGGGGGACCTCCAGAAAGAGACTACGGGCGTCATTTGGAGAGTCCAGGCAGGTCAGAGATCACCAGATCTCAAGTCAGGATCGCCAGGGAAACCTCCTTGTGGTGTTGGGCCACTCGAATTCGGGCCGTAGGTGTCGGGTGCAGAGTGGTGCAGACTCACAGTTTTGGCTGGGGCCAGAGTCTGTTGGTGAGCAAATCTGGTGCTCACGGGAGACAAAGTCTTTGACTTGGAAGGCTGGGTAGGCCCTCCGGGTTCTTGCGGTTGCTGGCTGTAGGACAAACCGGGATTTCGCTGGAGCAGGTTCGAGGTGGAGACAGGCCGGTAGGGCTGTGGCCAAGTCAGTGGGCATCCTCCTCTTCTTAGTTTCAGCACGGCTTCTTTGATCCTTCTTCTCTTCTTCTTGGTCGATTCTTGTCTGAGGAGGCAAGGTTCGAGGTTTCCCTAAATACTAGATTTAGGGGTGTTACAGGTAAGTAAAGGTTGGGACCAATGGGTCCCTTCCTTGGGGTGGGTAGACCCCCTATTATGCCACCCTCCAGTGGGAGGGGGCATGTGCCTCTCTATGGTTGGCTGGGTACCCCATCTGCAAGATGGTGGGGACGGAAAGTTGTGCTTCACCTCGCCTCCCCCACCTGAGAGGTGGGGTTGGCAAAGGTGGGCAAACCTCCCTTCCTCATTTGGTTTTCCTGTCGATTCACCCACCCAAAGTGGGGGTCAGAACCGGTAGGAGCCAGTTACTGGAAGCAGCAAAGGCGGCAAGCCTTTGAAGCTTCCCCTTCGTGGACCCTGCCCATCCTGGGGGAGGAGGCTTGGCACCTCGTCCCAGGATGTGCATTGTTTCAGACCCCCGAGAGCAGCAGACTCTCGACCCAGGGGTTCAGAAACATGTCTGGTGGTGACAGCTGGCGAGCAGTCACTCAGCCAGGACACTAGAGTTAGGTCGTTTTTCAGGGGGCATCTCTAAGATGCCCTCTGAGTGCATTTTTCATTACATCCCACACTGGCATCAGTGTGGGTTTAATGTGCTGAGAAGTTTGATACCAAACTTCCCAATTTTCAGTAAAGCCATTATGATGCTGTGGAGTTCGTAATGACAAACTCCCAGCACCATATACTCTTAATGGCATTACTGCACTTACAATGTCAAAGAATTGGCTTATACACTGTAGGGGTACAGGGCTCATGCACCTGTACCCTCACCACTGGTATAGTGCTCCCAGATAGAGGGGTGGCTGATCTATGCCAGGGCAGTGGTTGTAGGCATGGCACACAGGGATGTGTAAACCATGTATAGGAACCTCGTCAGGACCTAACCCAGGATGCACAGCATTGCAGTGTATTCACCAAATGAATTGCAATACTTTTCTCTTTGTTTTCACCATATTTTTATTGCCTTCAGTTTATACGCAGTTCAATTTCTCCAAGCAAAATTATTCCAAATATTAACCGCAGGTTCAACATATGCCTATAAAGGCTTTTCTTCAGACCACAAGGGGATTCACTTTCCTTCATGGCGCTATGACAATTTATGTGACCCAATGCATTTCGGGCATCTCGTGCCCTTCTTCAGGGGTAACTACATTAGAAATTAAAAGAAACACATTTCAGGTCCCCATGCTCTTCCCCAGCTTGCATGAACTCTTATATAATGTGCACATCTGCCGATATAATTTGACTCCTATTTTCATGCAGCCATAATAAATTGACCGGTAAAACAACCCAGCCGTATCCGTGCATTAACATTGTGCTAATAATCTGAGACCTTTAACCTTTTCATAATGCGGAAAGACATACTCTGTGTAAACGAACAATCCCCCCTGTTAAAAAAACACAAACCCAAGTTAAAATCAAAAACGATCTGAAACACCTCTGTGCCATGTCATTTTGAAAGCAAACTTCCAGTTTACAAAAAAAGGGCACTTTCTCACAATAATGGTACCAACTTTTTTCATTTATTTGAGGCATTATAATTAAGGCTCTCTGTTTTCCATTTATTTTTTATTTTTACAGATAAATACAGACAGAATCCCATTTATTTTCCTGTCTGTATTCATTTTTAAATGTGGATAAAAATGGAAATTGGGTAGTTAGTTGAGTGATTCTAAATGCTGTCAGTCGTGGCAGCCAAGCGAATAGATGTGCAGATTGACAGACAAGGGGGGTAAAAAAAGAAAGGAAATTTAGTAAAGATGTTTAAACAGCAGTAGAGATGAACAAGGTTGATACTGATATGTGTATGTTTTAATATAAGTGCAATGATTTATCATATGTGGATTTTCATGTCATTGAAATCTCTCAGGCATTTAAGCATGAGTTCAAATTTATCGGTTAAATACATGTGGAATTATACTAGTTTCAGCGCTTTAAAAAAAAAAAAATATGGATAAATTCAGACAAAATTAGCAAAAAAAGAAACATGGATAAATAGATGGAAAAGTAAAAAAAAAAAATGCCATAAAACCAGGAGACCTAATTATAATTGTGAATATTCACCCCCCCTGTGACTATTAACCAGATTAATCAATCATGTTGGAAGCATTTTGGAATAAATCAAACTTCTCATAAGCCCCCAAAGGTGGAGGCGTCATTCACATGCAGAAATGGGCGAACTCACTCCCAATCTGGAGCAGAACACACCATGGAATATGGAAGTAGTTCCAATGACGGGCAACCTCTTGGGTTTACGGTCTAGTCTTTTTCAACACAAGAACACTACGGCGGCTCCTCTCCTATCTTGTGCATTCTGATAAAGCATCCCTCTGTCAGAGAAGACGGTTCTAGGTCATTGCATAGGGGTGCAACCTTGACGAAATATGTACGGCGTAGCAGTCTAGCAGCACAGATCTTTACTGCATAAAACAAGTCTGATACCTGACACATTGGAATTTTATCCTGTTTTATTTTTATAGTGTGTGACTACAGGTTCACCTCTTAGCTGGAGGACCCATGATGCAAGAATACTGCATTATATATGTATGTGGTGTTTTTAATTGTGTGTTGTGCTCTATGTGTGTATTGCCATTCACAAGGCTCATTGGGTTCACTAGAAGTGCCCACCTCATTACATTTTTTTTCACTTAATTTATTGTCAGTGAGGTGATCACATTGAAGTTTAATATGATGGGCACATACAAATGACTGTTTTAAAACACTGTAATTTGGCCAGAGTCCTCTGGCACACAAACACTTCTATTGCGTTTTTGCAGAACCATAAGCAGTAACACCAAGTGGGTGCTGCATATAGGCATTTGTTTTGGTATGCAGGTGTATGCAGCTATTATAAAACAACAGGAGTTGTATCAGGGAGCTAGTTTCCTTGGTCCTGAAGAAAAGCCTTGGGGTACGGCTTGAAACATGTTGACCTTTTAGAAAGGTAGGCATATTATAACCTACCCTTTATTATTGCCCATGTTTTTAATCATACCGTCTAGAGGCTTGAATAAATAGTATTTTACCTAATAGGCAGGTATTTTTAATATCCCACTCTCTACACAATACACCCCCAACCCCTATATTTTGTCATTGATTCACATCATTAAAAGCTAAAATGTGCTCCCATGTAACACGTAGGTCGAAGCACATCCTGTTCGGCAGCGGAACGGGTTGGACCCAATGATGAAGCATGCCACCTAGGGGTAACCCTGGTGGGTGAGGATAAATAAATAACACTAATGGCCAAATCAGTTTACACTCATATAAATCAAGTTGTGAAAATAATTTTTAAAAAACCAACTAAATAAACAAATAAAAGAAATACTATTAATAAAAAAAGTCATACAACTTTGTACATTGTAGTCACTCATATAGATTACATTGCAAAAATGTAAACATAACAGACACACATTCTAAGAAAATTACAGATATGTAAATTCGTAATGAATTATACATGCATGAAGATCTCCACCCATAGATTTATCATTGTGAAGTGGGATCCAGAAACAATCACTCCAGTAGATTTACCATAAAATACCATGTAAACAGACAATCAATAACCAAAAAACTTAAAAGGATCATATATTATCTCAGCTTAGTAACCATACACCACCTCATTAGACCTCTGATAAACTATGTGTGTAGCATGGCCATAAATGATCACAGCACAGTTATCATTAACCTTGCTAATAGGGTTTGCATTTCATGTACTATTGCATAACTAGGCAAAAGCAAATTATGCAAATTTTGCACATCCCTATTTTCAACATTTCAGATAAATTGCGTCAATAGAGTGATCTCAGCAGAGCAAACATTACTCATACTAGCAACTCTTAACAGATACTATAAATCGTGGTGAGAGTGAGTCTCAATCATTTCAATAGAGAAGCTGTGGCTCATTAAAGCAGAACAAGAAGGCATTCAGTTTGTTAACTCAGCTGAGAGACTGTAAAATATTTGGGAAGAATGACCCTTAAATATCTTAGCAAAGTGTTAATCAACCATGCTAGTTGAAATACCATTCCAAATCTCCATAAATTGATCAACAACCATCTGTAGCACTATGAACATGGTCTCAGTAGACTGTCAATTAAGGCCTCAGTATGACCATCAAACATTACCAGCAGAGTAGAGTGCCATTCTGAAGCTTGGAAGAATTACCAGCAGAGCAGAGTGCCATTCTCAAGCTTGGAAGAATTACCAGCAGAGCAGAGTGCCATTCTCAGGCTTGGAAGAATTACCAGCAGAGCAGAGTGCCATTCTGAAGCTTGGAAGAATTGCCAGCAGAGCAGAGCGCCATTCTCAAGCTTGGAAGAATTACCAGCAGAGCACAGTGCCATTCTCAAGCTTGGAAGAATTACCAGCAGAGCAGAGTGTCATTCTCAAGCTTGGAAGAATTACTAGCAGAGCAGAGTGCCATTCTCAAGCTTGGAAGAATTACCAGCAGCGCAGAGTGCCATTCTCAGGCTTTGAAGAATTACCAGCAGCGCAGAGTGCCATTCTCAGGCTTGGAAGAATTACCAGCAGTGCAGAGTGCCATTCTCAAGCTTGGAAGAATTGCCAGCAGAGCAGAGTGCCATTCTCAAGCTTGGAAGAATTACCAGCAGAGCAGAGTGCCATTCTCAGTCTTCGAACAATTACCAGCAGAGCTGAGTGCCATTCTCAAGCTTGGAAGAATTACCAGCAGCGCAGAGTGCCATTCTCAAGCTTGGAAGAATTACCAGCAGCGCAGAGTGCCATTCTCAGGCTTGGAAGAATTGCCAGCAGAGCAGAGTGCCATTCTCAAGCTTGGAAGAATTGCCAGCAGAGCTGAATGCCATTCTGAAGCTTGGAAGAATTGCCAGCAGAGCAGAGTGCCATTCTGAAGCTTGGAAGAATTGCCAGCAGAGCAGAGTGCCATTCTCAGGCTTGGAAGAATTGCCAGCAGAGCTGAGTGCCATTCTGAAACTTGGAAGAATTGCCAGCAGAGCTGAATGTCATTCTGAAGCTTGGAAGAATTGCCAGCAGAGCAGAGTGCCATTCTGAAGCTTGGAAGAATTGCCAGCAGAGCAGAGTGCCATTCTGAAGCTTGGAAGAATTGCCAGCAGAGCTGAATGCCATTCTGAAACTTGGAAGAATTGCCAGCAGAGCTGAATGCCATTCTGAAGCTTGGAAGAATTGCCAGCAGAGCAGAGTGCCATTCTGAAGCTTGGAAGAATTACCAGCAGAGCAGAGTGCCATTCTCAAGCTTGGAAGAATGGACATTTTTTTCATTAAGCAGAATGGCTAACAGTGTTGGCACAATTACATTGGTGTCTCCCTAGAGTGGCTATCAATCATATCAAATTGAATATAATTCATACTAGCAGAATGACTATTGATCATTTGAGCCTCAGATGACCATAGCCACCATACAATCAGGGATAGATTTCATTTTACTTATAATTGATATATCAGTATAGGTCAATGTGTGTATGTCAAAAAGCCCAAAAAAGAGGAATGGGCCTGGGAAAATTGTTGGATTATATATTTATGTTCAACTAATTATCTTTGTTTAGTGTGTTGTTGAGAGTGGATTCAGTAGTTAAAAAACAGCAGTGATATACATGTGGGCACAGCAAGTGAAAAGAACAGCATGATAATTCACATTAGATGCACTAAGAAATTGCATCATATTTAGAGATTATGTGAGATCTGTATATTTTAATGGACGTAGGGTAAACAACATCAAATCAGAGATAGTTAATTAGAGTAAACATTTTCACTAGTATAGTGAAATACGCAGTAGTGACAAGGTTTGGAAAGGTGTGTTTTAAATGAATGAGAAATGTAGACGTGCAGATGTGTGAAGGGGGAAATGTAATTTCACAGGTGGAGTCTAGGCACTGAAAATCCTGTCGCCTTGATTGTGTTTTATAGCTTAGAATTATGGTATTGCCATCTTTGGAACACAGAGGGGAGGATGGGTGGTGTTTATAGGTGTTGGCTCTCTAATACTTTTTTTTAATTTAAAAGATACCGTGAAAGTGTATTTCGGGTCAACAACCCTTCAGTCCTTTGCTCGCTTTGGTCACACCCATTCATTTATTGCTTTGAGAGAGTGTCAATCACATTTTTGCTCAGTCCAGAGCAGCATTTCTTTCTCACTGTCATGCTATTGGTCTCCTAGGCAGTGTTTCGATTGCAATGCCCGATGTGTATGCTAATGCACTTACAGTACTTGTGCATACCTCTAGATTCATGAATTAATTTAGTAAACACAGATCTTTTGAATTGGATAATTTTTCTAAAATTTGAGGAAGGGAGGGTGTGAAATTTGAGGGGCGAGCTTGGTAGACCTGCCCATTCCCCAGTGTGTAAACACGCTCTATTTGTTAGTTAACCCAATCAACATGCAGCAAGTGTATTCAGCGCTGTCTGTCAAGCGGTTGAGAACAGCAGAATGAGTGGGAGGGAGGTGAAAAAGCATTGAAGAATCCCAGGTGCCTCAATTCCCCCAGCCAAGACTGCAGACCTGGCAATACCTCTGACGCATTCACTAGCAGAACTCTATAACTATTCATTGATGAGAGCTCCTTGCTAAGTTCAAACATGCCATCTTCCACCCACTTCTGAGTACTTTCTGATACAGGTAAAACCACAACAGCCCCGCAACGCACGTTGGCACATACATCCTCATTCTTGCATTTAAAAGAACAGAAGACATTTATTGTATTAACTTTCTAAGTGAGAACACCAGGAGGCTGTAGTTGGCACACAGATCTCAGCAGTAGGAGTATTATCCTGTTTAGACATCTAACTGACAGGCACAATGCAACTCTGGGCAAGAGTCACTATTTATAAAGCTCAGCCCACACATCCCATACTGGTCTTATCCTCACTCACATCTCTTATAGGCCCTTCCTAACTCACGTCCACCCCCCCCCCCACCACAGAGTGCTTTGAGACACCAGACATACAGAAAGCAATAGAAGAATTAAAGAGACACAAACAGTAGCAGCCAGAGGTAAGTATAAGTATGGTATCAATGTCACTGCTAAAACATATTCTTTGTTATTTGCCATACTAAATATGCATGGTGAATGTAGGTTTAACTTTATACCATGTATTGTTTCACAATTGTCATAGAAATGATTCAATCCACTTCTTGTGTACAGGTTTCCACCCAAACTGTAACGTGGTCCTATTTACTGTGTTCCTTTGTTTTTTAAATAATATTGGTTACTTAAATAAATCAAAGAAATACAGAAATGAATTACATGAGTCCCCTTTTAATGCTGGATAAAGGTCGATATTGTGATATATAAATAAATAAGCAGGCCATATGAAAAGTATACTCAGTTACGTGGAGTGGCCCATCCAGAGAGCTTCAATGAGATTTGACTCAATGCGCATGCTGTACGCTGCAGCTATATGGTCACGTTTTTTTCCTGATCTGAATAAATAACTAAAATAAATAGGTTTGCTGTTGGCTGTCAGGGTTTTGCCTTTGTCAATGCTTGTTTGGTATAATTTTTTATTATACATTATTGTTGGGTGATCTGCCTGACCTCACCAATTTGAAACAAAATTGCTAAAAGCAAAGGTATTTCTTTAGTCTCAAAAAGCACTCATTGCTACAGCAGTCCCTGGTAGGGAAGAGGACTACTTTGTGTGTGGATGTTCTCCTTGTGAAAGTCCTGGTAGGGAAGAGGACTACTTTGTGTGTGGATGTTCTCCTTGTGAAAGAGTAGAAAGCCATCAGTCACAGTAAAGTTAGCCAATGGCTGCAATGGGCTGCACCACTGACCCATGCTGTTCGCTGTAGTGGTTGGAAATAAAAGTGATTGGCACACCAGGCCAATGGATAAAGGGGGATTTTTGAAAGCCCCTAGGGGTAAGTATATTATACGCGTAATTTTATTAAAACCAGAAGGTCTTGGGAAACGCCAGATCTCAAAACAATATCCCATGTGAAAAGCATACCCACTTTTTTGGTGTAGCACTTCGGGCTGTACAGTGCTTTGACAACACTAGAAGGGACAAGCACAGCAGAAATACATGAATAACGAACATTTTTTTAAAAAACCTGTCTCTTGGTCGAAGGTTTCTGCCTTGTTTGCTGCGCTCCCTGCGTACCGGAGATGTGGGCTAGTGCTCTCCGGTTTGTTTCTCATTTTGGGTCTCCTGAGCGCTCTGGGGCAGTTTGGAAGTGCTGCCTCAGCAAAGAGAGCGCTCATTCACAGCGAGGGTCTCCACGCCTGGCTTCTACATGGAAGGGGGCTATCACCAGAGATATGTGGGCACCAGCCTGCTGATTGGTCAGTTCTGGGTCAGTCCCATGCTAAGCCTTCAGGTGAAGATATTCCAAGTTTTGACCATTTAAAAAGATGCTCTTTCATAATAGTGAGAGATTTTAAAAATACCTGTCATACCGAGGTGGCTTGGCCAATATGGAAATAAATAGATTCCTAAACAAGCTCATGTCTCTGAAAGACATCTGGGCTGTGACCGAGTCAGCCACATCAGTCTTATGCAGTGCTTTAAATGGGAAAAAATAAGTGCAGGTACTCATTAAAATGAGCTAGAGGTGTAGTGAGGGGGCGGGGCTAGGGGCGGGGCTAAGGGCAAGACATGATGATACTTATCAACTTCTATATTAGTTGCAGCACATACCAAAACACATGAGAAATGTGTTTATATAAACAAGGCAGGTTAACTCATTACACAAAATGAAAGAGAAATGCAATAATATGTTAACATTTCCTTTTTTTACAATAGTTGCACCTTCTTAATATCATACTGTTAATTGCTGTTTGGCACAATACTATATATTTTTGAGCACGCGAGTAGGAAGAAACTGAAAATACCCCCACATCGCACCAAAGCTCTTATGGCACCAAGCACATGAAGCAACTCATCATGACCCTCCCCAGAAGATATCTCTTGTCTCTTCCATCAATCTATCCATTCATCCTTTCATCTTACCATTTACCTGCTGATGTCCACCATTTAACCTTTACATTCTATCGTCTATTCAGTCTTTCATCAATCATTCAGTTTTTCACCATTCCGTCTATCCACCCTTCATATCCAAACCTATCCATCCATCCATCTTCAAACCTATCCATTCATCCTTTCACTCATCCATCTCTTTATCCACCCTTTCCCTCATCCATCAATCCTTTCGCTCATCTGATCCAGCGCGATACTAGCAACGAGCATTCATGCACCAGATACTCACTTGGGCCCATTCATTCATACTACGCTAGTATTTTCACGCTGGTGTGTTAGTTGTACTCTTTATCAAATCCCTGCTACCAATTACTTTTCTGATTGAAGAGTAATGACTTACCAATGAATCCTTTGCTAATTGGGAAGTTTAAAATGAGTGACATTCATTGCAATTCATACTCCTGAAATAATCACTGAGTCAGGAAGTTTTAAAATGTTTTATCTAAAGATTTTGCAGAGTAAAGTACAGAATTGCATGATACTTAATCGCATATCAAGGATGAAGCAGAGAATAATAATTATTGATCAATGACGGTCCCTCAGAAAGGAGAAGATAGAGACAGCAGCGCAACTAAGAGTTGCATTTATATTTACCTAAGAGTGCGAGAACCAAACCCCTTGGCCAAGGAGTTGGAAAGATAGGACCCAGGAAGGATGAAGAGCAAAGACCTCCTCCAGGTTCAGGACAGGACCGGTGACCTCTCTACAACGACGCCTGCATCGTTCCCCTCTCTGAGACTTGACATCTCCTCGATTCTCCCGTGCCTTCCTTCTAATGGACTCTGCCGCCCCCTCCTCAGGACCTCTCTGGACAGCGGTTCAGTCTGCAATCGATCAGCTTGTCGGTCTGGAGCTTCTGCCTGTCAGCATCTAGTCTGTTCTCTGAGCTCTTCTGCCTCTTCTACGTGAACGCCTGTTCTCTCGTCTCCTCTGTCTCTTCTGAGTCTCTAATTAACTAATTCTATATCTATTATACCCTTCTACACCCATGTACCTCCCATTAATGTTGCCAAAATATGGGACCACTATTTCTGATTGGACGGGGACAGGGGGTTGATCCTCACACCATATTGATTTAGTTCAATTTCTTAATGCTCATTGTTTTAAAATACCGCCCATCACTTTTATTACATTTGCTTTATTTCCCACCCGTCTCACGACAAATTTTATACATTGTTCATATAAATTGTTGCTATTCAGTTGGTACATCATGGGTACAGCAGTCTTGGCCATCAGGTCATGGCCTTGGACGACGTCCAGGTTGACTTCATCCTTTCTCTCTGGGCAGCCATGCAAGACGCATGCGCGGAATCATTGTCTCTCGAGTTTCCGTTCACCAAACCCCAGGCCCATATTTACGAACTAATAAAAGTCAAAGAAGAAAATATTAAAATCACAAATAAAATGTTTCACTGTATACCCACTCTTTCTACTCTATTCCCACTTACTTATAAATTCTGCCCCGCATTAATAGCGTTAAGAAAACGACAATTTAATTACAACACAAAAGCAAGCTGTAGCACGTGAAAACATAAAGCAGCCATTTTAATGCACACTGCGCAGAAGCAAGAGTTTTCCCACCAAGCAAAGAAAGACGTCACAACACGTGATATGGTTGAGACATGCGCAGTAAAGTTCCCGCGTTTTAGCGGCCATTTTAGAAAAGACAAGCGTTATTTGTTCCTTCCTTGCGACTTATGTTTGTGTATGCAAGAGTTAGTATGAACAATACAAAGTTTAATAAATTAATACTATGAGAAGATTGCGTCCGAGCAAGTCTCATTTGTGAGTCCTTGCTCCATCAATCCCCTCTCTGATGGCGTTTCTGAGCCATCAAATACTACCCACAACCAGATGCCAACTTTTAGCATAAAATAGTTTCATTTTCATTTTTACACTTTCTATTTTTCACATCCCCTTTCAGTTTCTTGTATAATTCACTTCTCAAATCTTCAAGTTCAATTTCTTCAAACTTTCGCTTCTTTCCTTTTCCTGTCACATTATACGATTCATTCTTTCTACAACATTTGCACCATATTATTATCGACAGTACTACTATTGCTATCCCTGCTAAGGGTACTAATATTTGACCTATAAGTCCTTTCCCTACATTAGCAAACCAGGTTCCAATTGACGCAATACTACTTGTCAATCTTTCCCATACACTATCAACTTCCAGTGGTTTTAGTTCCTTCTCAAGTTTTGTTATATTCTGTATATACGTTCCAATTTCTGCACGTTTATCAGGTATGTAAGTGCAACAGTGTTTCGTCTTCAATAATTTACAGACTCCGCCCTCTTTTGCCAATATAATATCAAGAGCAAGTCGATTTTGCATAACCATAGACCTAATCGCAACCATCTCCGCATTAATCATTAGAAAACCTCCAGCAGTATCCGTTGATAAACGATCAACCACTGTTGACAATTTACATATTTTCCTTGAGTTCAGAATTATTCCCACTGAAGGTATCAATGCACCAAATATATCACCTACAATTTCTGAAAAACTAGCTCTTTTACTACGTGTTAATTCGCCATTGCTTTCATTGCTCCCAGTGTTTTTTTTTATGTGGTATATTTTTGGAAACACTATTCCAAAATAACAACTTCCATACCACCGTGCAGGAAGCCTAAAGTAAGCCTTATTCCCACACACATAATAGATTCCAGGAAAAACTGCATCTGTTCCTCCTTTGATTCCCCACCCTCCAAGAATTAAGAAATTGTGTTCACATTCACTGGTACCGATGAAAACATTGTTATAATCAGTCTTTAACCTATGTAGACATATTTTTCCTGTCTTTACAAAATCCAGAGCCATAGCAGCTTGAGCTTTGCCAGGTGTGTAACTACCTTCTTTCTCAGCCCAAGGTGGCAAATGAGCCTTATGCTCAGAAGCTTTCTTTTGAAAATCTTGTCTTCTATCTTCTACTAAATTCAAAAATATCTTTTCTTCTTCATGTAAAGAACATGTTAGATTGTTTCTATGTGCATGTGTTATATCTATCGATTTCATTGTTAAGAAAAATTCTCCCATAAACTGTGCATCTGGACTACTAAGCACTGGGTTCATACTCTTTCGAATCGGAACCTCAGAAAATATCACATCTATGTTTGAATAATAATACTGAGGTCTCCCTGTTCTATAAAATAAACTAGCCAATACACTACATGAGATGCCATAGGTTAATGGCAAGTGATGATACGTTAACCCTTCTGCTACTGATTCGGGTAACTTCATACAGACATAACAATTACTAACTTCCATGGTATCTACATATTGAAACAATAACTTTGTGAAAACATTCAAACTAGTGTCGTTATCAGTTATTTCATGATGAAATTCTGGTTCATTTTCTGCCATCAGTTCTATTCTATTACTTTTCAAGTTTGCTGTCCTTTCCTTAGTTTCGTTATTAATCTTTTTATCCATTATCATAAGGTAAGGAATTGCTACGATCAGAACTAACCAAACTATAAGCACCATTACTAGACTACATATGCATACTGCACAGCATCTTTTACAACATTTCTGTTTTGATCTCCCAGTAACTCTATCGTCAGACATTTTGACAAGGAAGATTGCTCTTCTTATCTATTTTCTGTTTTCTTTACGCGACTATTTCACGTTATCAAGGTGGTCTTGTTTCTTTTTCATAGGTCAGTTCCGCACTGGTTCCTTCGTCACCACTTTCACTTGATTCTGAGCTCTCGTAGTCTTCGAGAATAATATAAGTCCAATCAGGACCTTTAAACTTATTGCTAATAAGTTTCAGTCTTTTGCTTCTCCGTTTCTCAGTTCTGCTTTCTTGTCCTGTTTGGCTTGTTACTTCGTTTACTTGTTCTGGATCTTCACTTCTGGTTGTTATGTGGTATTTTACTCTTTTAATGACACTAGGCCAATGATCACCTTTTCTTGTTTTCTTTGTTTGCACTGTCTCTTTATTTTCTTCTTCAGAAATTCTTTTATTTTCAGGGTTTAGCACAGTTTCGTTTTCTGCAATTACTGTTTCTCTTGTTTGCTCTTTTTCTGGTCTTATTTGTTTCTTTTCAGCAACTCCACTGTGACTTTCTAATAACTGACCTTGTTCTTGATTTATTTCTTCATGTTCGTGTTTCTCGAGATCTTCTTCTTCTGTGTATTTTCCTGGATCTAACTGATTCTGATCAGGGCTTATTGCACTTTGTACTTCTGCAGCCTGACCGCATTCTTCTAGACCTGTCTGTCCCTGCTCAAAATCTGTTGGTTCGTCGTTAATTTGAGCCCAGTTTCCTTTCCCTGTCTGGTCCTGCTCAGGTTCTTTTATTGTGTCTTCTTCTTCTTCCTGAGCTGCTTCTTCTTCACCTATCTGATCTTCTTCAATTTCTTCCAAATTTGCTTGACTTCTTGTTCTGTGGTAAACTTCAGGAATTTCCACCACTGGTATCCAGTCCTGACTTGTGCTCGGTTGTTCTTCTTCAGCTTCCCTTGAATCTTGAACCTGAGATTCTTCAGCTGGGCAACCTTCAGCTTCCTCAGTGATCGATACTGTCTGAGGATTTTCTTCTTCAGGGTCTGGTACTCTTTTGGTGTGACTTACATGAATCCAATTAGGAAATCCTGCACACTTCACTGCTGTGTTTGTGATCAGTATGACCTGACAAGGTTCGCCCCACCTAGGTGACAGACACGTTTCTCTGGTGTGATTCTTCACTACCACCCAGTCTTCGGGATTCAGATCATGTTCTTGTTCAGGCTGCCTGGTAACTGCGTCTTCTCTAACCTGGTGAGAGACAGAACGCACTAGGTCAGCCAATCCTTTGCAATAATCCAGAACATATCATCAGATATATTCAGCAGTTTATTTGTGGGAACATGTGCTTGTCTCATTGCTCTTCCCATCATTATCTCGTGAGGGCTCAATCCGGTATTTCTATCAGGAATACTTCTGAGTCCCATTAAAACAAGTGGCAATGCATCCGGCCACTCTAATGATGTTGATGCACACATTTTTCCCAGTCTGGATTTTATAGTGCCATTCAATTGTTCAACCACTCCAGAAGCCTCTGGACGATATGCACAGTGCAATTTTTGCTCAATTTGGAATGCTTCACAGATTATTTTAATCACTTCACTGTTAAAGTGCTTTCCTCTATCTGATTCCAAAGTTACTGGGAAACCAAATCTAGGAATGAGTTCTTGTAGCAACAGCTTTGCGACTGTAATACTGTCATTCCTCCTGGTAGGGTAAGCCTCTACTCACTTTGAAAACAGACACACTATGACAAGTACATATTTCAGCCCTCTGCATGGTGGTAACTGAATGAAATCAAATTGCAATCTTATAAATGGACCTTCTGCCTTTCCAATTTTCCCAAACCCAATTATTGTTTTTCTTCCAGGATTATGTATTTGACATGTTAAACATCTCTGGCAAAGACTCTCTGCTACAGCCCTGAACCTTGGATTGTACCAATTTTGTCTGAAGAGCCTTATCATTGCATCTCTCCCTATGTGTGTGTCTCCATGAAACATCCTGGCCATTTGTGAGAGCAGACAGTCAGGCATGATTGGTCTGCCATTGGCACAAATCCATACATCGTCATCCGCCCTTTGGGAACATCCCATTTTAATCCATGTATTCCTTTCACTCTCATCAGCATCATCTTGCATTCGTTTTACATCATTCCATGTTTCAGGTGGTGCATACAGCATAAGTTGGCAGCTGATTCCCATTCTTTCCACCCTTTTAGTGACTGCCAATCTATTTTTAGCACAATGTTGAGCCACAAGATCCGCGTATCTGTTGCCGACTACCACCCAATCATCTCCTGACTGGTGTGCGGCACATTTCACCACAGCCAATTCTTTTGGTGATTGTATTGCTTCCAGAAATTCCCTTACGAACTGTCCATTTTTAATGGGGGATCCTGAAGAAGTCATGAAATCCCTCTGCATCCATAGTTGGCCAAAATCATGCACAACCCCGTAACCATATTGGCTATCTGTAAATATAGTTACTTTTTGATTCCTCCCAATTTTTCAAGCCTTTATCAATGCAATGAATTCAGCTATTTGTGCAGATTTGACTCCTGGTAAATATGATGCTTCGACTATTCCAGTTAATTTACACACTGCATAGGCAGCAGTTAGTTTACCATCTTCATGCCTTTGGCATGAACCATCAACAAACAGCTCCCTGTCTGGCTTCCTGAGGGGCAATTCCTGAATATCAGGACGTGGTTTCGTGCATAACTCTGTGACTTGTAAACAATCATGTTCTTCTTCGTCATATTTAACTTCCTCATGGTATGGGTCTGGTAGTAAGGTAGCAGGATTTACTATTGTGCACCTTACAATGGTCACATTTTCAGCACCCATTATTATTCTTTCATATTTAGTCAGCCGACTAGGAGTAAGATGCTGAGTTCGGGTTCTTGTCAACAGAATCACAACCGCATGTGGAACAAACACCTTTACAGGATGTCCCATTACAATTGACTCACTTTGTTCAATGCTCAAACAGGTAGCCGCTACTGCTTTTAAGCAGCCTGGCAATGCGGCCGCCACTGGGTCCAGTGTAGCAGAAAAATATGCTATAGGACGTCTGTCCAAACCATGTCTCTGAGTTAGGACTGAAAGTGCACAATTTTCTCTCTCATGACAGAATAATGCAAATTTTCTTTTATAATCAGGCATGCCTAGTGCAGGTGCTGCACACAGAGCATTTCTCAATTTTACAAAAGCCCCTACGCTTTCATCATCCCACTCAACGGGGTCCTTTGCCTTCTTTTTTGTCATTTGAATAAGGGTTTAGCTAACAGTGAAAACCCTAGTATCCACTGTCGACAATAGCCTACTATTCCAAGGAACATTCTCACTTCCCTTTGGGTTACAGGCATTTGCATTTTCTTGATTAACTTTACTCTTTCAGACGTTATTCTTCTTTTTCCCCTCTCAATTTGGTGTCCCAGATATTTAACTGCTGTTGTACAAAACTGCAATTTCTCAGGTGAGACTTTATGCCCTTCTTCAGCTAAATGATTTAATAATGCAATAGAATCAACAACACAGTCCTCTCTGGTGTTAGATGCCACCAGTAAATCGTCTATATACTGCACTAAGACTGAGCTTCCTGGCATCACTAGTTTCTCTAAACACTTTTTCAATAGCTGATTGAAGATGGAAGGACTTTCCGTGTACCCCTGAGGAATACGATTCCATACATAGACTTTGTTCTCAAATTTAAATGAAAAAAGATACTGGCTATCTGGATGCAAGGGTATCGAAAAGAATGCTTGGAATAAATTAATCACAGTAAACCATCCTGCACTCCAAGGAATCTGATATAGAATTACTGCAGGATTTGGCACTATAGGACAACAGGGTTCCACAATCTTATTTATTTTTCGCAGATCTTGAACAATCCTATATTTTCCACTAGGTTTCTTCAAACCCATGATTGGTGAGTTACAAGGGCTACTCATTACCTCTTTTAATATTCCCTGTTTTACCATTCTGTTTATTTCTTCAATGACTCCTGCTTTTACTTCTGCACTCATTTTGTATTGTCTGGTATTTGGGAAAATTGCACCTTCCTTTACTGTAATTTTAACTGGGTCTATTTTGGCCATAAGTCCTACTTCTTTTCCCGTGAAATCCCATACTATAGAATTTACTGTAGTTTTTAACTCTTCTGGCAACTCGTCTTTTGTTATCAAAGAAAACATCTCATCTACTTCTGTACCTTGTTTTGCAATCAAAAACTTATATACATGATCTTCATCTGGGGTCTGAACTGCCACACCATCCGGTGTGCAGAAAATGGTGCAATTCATTTTGCATAACAAATCTCGGCCCAATAAATTTACTGGACTGGAATCACACACTACAAATTGATGCATTTCTCTAAAGTTTCCGATTTTTACTTCCATTGGTTCAGTAAGAGGTGTTCTAATCTTTCGATTTGCCACCCCCACAACATGAATAGTTTCACCAGAGAGAGGAAGGTCTGGAATATCTGCTGTTCTCACAGTAGACCTGGTAGCACCAGTGTCCAAAAGGAAAGTAATATCATTACCTTTCACATTCCCTTCAACATATGGACCTGACTGATCTACCGGTAAGGATGCGCCAAGTACGCACTCCTTCTTCCCCTCTCCTAGGCACCGTCATTGACTATAGGAACACAAATCGTATTGTAAAAGAAATTGTGATGTTACATAATCATTCTTACCACTTCCTCCTTGATATCCGACGTCTGTACCGTGCTTTGCTCTGCTTACATTACCCTGTATAGGTGCAGGTGGCAACTGACTCTGAGGATTTACACCCTGCTGTGAGTCATTCTGCGTCTGTGGATTTAAATTTTGATTTGGGCCATTATTATTCCGAATCTTTTTACATTCATCCTTCCAATGCCCCAATTTTCCGCATCCATGACAAGGAAATTTCTTTTTAGCCTCTTCTCTGCTCATTCGTCCTCTCATTTTTCCACCATTCCCAGTGTCACCACTCGTTCCAGAATCCTTTCCTTGATTTTCACTTGGATTATCCAAATTAATTCCCTGTTTCTCAGCCATTTTTACCTGTGCCCACATTACTTTCTCCTGCAATTTCTTGTGCCTATCCTCAATGTCATCTCCACAATATTTTGCATATTTCAGGATTTCATCTATTGGCTTCCCTTGCCAACACAACATGTGCTGCTTAATCATCTGACAAATCTCTGGCTTCAGACCATAAACAAATCGGTAAACAAACTGACTCATGTTTTTGTCTCCAATATCCTCAAATCCACTATACTGTTTGAATACCTGTAATAAACGTTCATAGTAGGCGTGTACCGATTCACTGGCTTCCTGGGTAGTTCTGTCAATTTTCACCCAATCTGTTTCTTTTGGTGGTATTTTCCCTTTCAGGTAAGTTATTACCTGCTGATTCTTTTTCATTACATCATTTGACGGGGCACCTGTCTTTGGATCTCTAGGATACTCTTCACTGGGCCAATCAACTGTGATTTTACAATCTGTCCACAAATCGGCAGGTACCACTATGTCGAACAAACCATCCAAATCTTTTAACAATACCTTTGACACCTTCACAAACCTCTCAACCTGCTTGTACCATTCTATTGGCTTTTCCCTCAACTTTGGAAAATCATTCGTAAAGGACAAAATATCCTGTCTGCTCCAAGGGACATGTACATATCCCCCTCCTGGAACTTCTCGCATCGGGTACATTTGATCTGCCTTCCCTGTTTCCTTCATCAAATATTCAGAAGTTGTTCTACTGCATCGTGCCTCTTCCTTTTTCTTGGTCCATCTAACTCTCCATTTATCTAGATCTCCCCATTTCTGTAAGACTGTCATTAATTCCTTTATTTGTAACTTTCTTCCTGAGGCATTCATGTTTTCTAAATCTTTGTCTGAAAAATCTGCTCTATAGGGTTTCTGTAACACTTTTGACTTCCCTATTTCAATTCCCATCTGCAGAGCTAAATCTGATAATTTCTCATGGAATATCTTTACATTTCTTGTGATACTTCTGCACACAAACAATAGCTCTTCTTCATCGTAAGTATTTAGGCGATCTACTCCTACATTTCCTGCTATTATTTCTTCTAATTCGACCTTTAATTTATAAATGTCCATGATCTTTGGGGGTGAACTCTGTTTGTCTGATCCTTGTGCCCACCTTTCTAAGTCTTCTGGTGTTACTACTGTGGCACTTTTGGTTCCTGATGACGTTACTATGTTTACATCTCTTGAGCATCCAGGTGTAGCTCTTCTGGGGGTACTATTTACAGATTCTCGACTGGGCAAGTCCATTAATGAAATCATAGATTCACAATCACTAAAGTGATCCTCAACCATTACTACTGCTTCAGGTTTAGGAATACTCACAGGAGTAGGCGTAACTAGAGGTTGGGGATAATTTACCTTGTCACTATATAAGGGAACTACTGGACCAATTGTTACAGGTATGGTCAAGGAATCAGGATGTATCTTTAACTGTGTTATTTTCTGTATTAATTCTGCTCTATTTTTATCTATGGCTTCTTTTTCTTTGTCATGAAGTACCCTACTAGCTGGGGAATCATGCAATACTTATGGTACTAATGGTGTCCTTAACAGTGGTGCACTTGGGGTGCATCCACTTGTCCCTTCCTGATATGGTAGCGGGTTCTTTAATATCTCTTCCATAAACTCATCTTCGGAATCCCCAAATCCAGTCAAGTGTTTTGTCTTTTCTGTGCATTTGCTCCCTAATGGCTCATCTGCCATTAATATCGGATACAGACCCTCTGTAAGCATTGCCCTCCTCCACTGTTTCATCTGACCGTCCCTTGACTCATTTTGGTATCTCGGGAAAAATCCCTGATAACCCCTATTACTTCTGGATCGGTCACGTTCAAATGCCTCAGTTTCCCACTCCTCTAAGGCTTCGTATTGGGTTAATCTAGGTCTGGGTTCCAAATCATTCATTCTCAATCTCAAATTTTTACAAGAGTGGTTCCATGCCCGCTGTTTTCAACCAATCCCAGCGCGACGTTTTGTGACGTCAGCTCCCTCTCCGGCAGCTGACCCTCCCTTTACAAATCGTACGCAAAACTTTATTTTCTCTACGACTTTAATTAAAATTCAGTAACAACATAAAACGTTCGCTATCGTGCCAGTTTCTCTAAATTGAAAAAGATAGTTCCGTCCACACTTAGTAAACCCTTTCCGTTTACAAAACATACACTACGAGTAAAACCCTTCCGATTACTCTTCACACAAGCTTCAGAAATACCTGTTACTTCTTCAATGTTACCCTTTCTAGGTGATATAACATCAAATTTTCTCCAGCATATTCCTTTGCTATTACTCACGCGCATAGAGTCCCTAACAAGTACTGATAGCCCTACTTAACTTTTCAGTACTATTTCTGCCTGACAGATAACCTCACTGCAGTATGGCTTCCACTTACCATCCGCTATTCAATTTTCCTCCCCGGGGAATTCTGGACAACATAAAACAAACTTTTAAACAATAACGGATGTTAGTTCATAAAAATAAAATTCTCATTACCCAATTAACAAAGCACAACCATCCTCTGATGACCAGAAAACTCATCCAGCGCGATACTAGCAACGAGCATTCATGCACCAGATACTCACTTGGGCCCATTCATTCATACTACGCCAGTATTTTCACGCTGGTGTGTTAGTTGTACTCTTTATCAAATCCCTGCTACCAATTACTTTTCTGATTGAAGAGTATTGACTTACCAATGAATCCTTTGCTAATTGGGAAGTTTAAAATGAGTGACATTCATTACAATTCATAATCCTGAAATAATCACTGAGTCAGGAAGTTTTAAAATGTTTTATCTAAAGATTTTGCAGAGTAAAGTACATCATTTGCATGATACTTAATCGCATATCAAGGATGAAGCAGAGAATAATAATTATTGATCAATGACGGTCCCTCAGAAAGGAGAAGATAGAGACAGCAGCGCAACTAAGAGTTGCATTTATATTTAGCTAAGAGTGCGAGAACCAAACCCCTTGGCCAAGGAGTTGGAAAGATAGGACCCAGGAAGGATGAAGAGCAAAGACCTCCTCCAGGTTCAGGACAGGACCGGTGACCTCTCTACAACGACGCCTGCATTGTTCCCCTCTCTGATACTCGACTTCTCCTCGATTCTCCCGTGCCTTCCTTCTAATGGACTCCGCCGCCCCCTCCTCAGGACCTCTCTGGACAGCGGTTCAGTCTGCAATCGATCAGCTTGTCGGTCTGGAGCTTCTGCCTGTCAGCATTTAGTCTGTTCTCTGAGCTCTTCTGCCTCTTCTGCGTGAACGCCTGTTCTCTCGTCTCCTCTGTCTCTTCTGAGTCTCTAATTAACTAATTCTATATCTATTATACCCTTCTACGCCCATGTACCTCCCATTAATGTTGCCAAAATATGGGACCACTATTTCTGATTGGACGGGGACAGGGGGTTGATCCTCACACCATATTGATTTAGTTCAATTTCTTAAAGCTCATTGTTTTAAAATACCGCCCATCACTTTTATTACAATTGCTTTATTTCCCACCCGTCTCACGACAAATTTTATACATTGTTCATATAAATTGTTGCTATTCAGTTGGTACATCATGGGTACAGCAGTCTTGGCCATCAGGTCATGGCCTTGGACGACGTCCAGGTTGACTTCATCCTTTTCTCTCTGGGCAGCCATGCAAGACGCATGCGCGGAATCATTGTCTCTCGAGTTTCCGTTCACCAAACCCCAGGCCCATATTTACGAACTAATAAAAGTCAAAGAAGAAAATATTAAAATCACAAATAAAATGTTTCACTGTATACCCACACTTTCTACTCTATTCCCATTTACTTATAAATTCTGCCCCGCATTAATAGCGTTAAGAAAACAACAATTTAATTACAACACAAGAGCAAGCTGTAGCACGTGAAAACATAAAGCAGCCATTTTAATGCACACTGCGCAGAAGCAAGAGTTTTCCCACCAAGCAAAGAAAGACGTCACAACACGTGATATGGTTGAGACATGCGCAGTAAAGTTCCTGCGTTTTAGTGGCCATTTTAGAAAAGACAAGCGTTATTTGTTAGTTTAGACACATAGGCAAGCTTCCTTGCTACTTATGTTTGTGTATGCAAGAGTTAGTATGAACAATACAAAGTTTAATAAATTAATACTATGAGAAGATTGCGTCCGAGCAAGTCTCATTTGTGAGTCCTTGCTCCATCACATCCATCCATCAACCCTTTCACCCCTTTATTCCATCCACCCTTTCACTCAATCCCTCCTTTCACTCATCCATCATCCACCCTTTCATCCATCCTCCCTACCTTTCATTCATCCATCCAATCTTTCACTTATCCACCCATCATCTGCCCTTTTATCCGATCATCCACCCTCTTTCACCCATGCATGCTTTCACACATCCATCCATCTATTCATCCATCCATCCATCTATACATCCACCCTTGCTCACTTATCCATCCATTCACTCATCCACTCACCCACCCACCCACCAACCCTCCCTTTTACAATATTTATGAATCTTTGTCGCCGAGCAGACATGTCCAAACAAAGTGCCACACATTTTCTTTAAAATACCTCCTGAGAATTTTTTGATTCTCTTTCTCTTTCTTTTACTTTTTTCTTACAAAAACAGGCATACACACAAACATAGCAGACACACAAAAGACTCGGGTATGATAAAAGCCATCTTTTCTCTTCACCTACCATGGCTTTTTTAATTGCCACCAGGGCCGGACTGGCCGAAGCCTGATTGCCACTGCCAGGGAACTGACATGAATCCTGTGCTTGCAGGAACACACAGGATAGTGTGAATGTGATTGACAACACAGGGCCTGAACGGACCCTGCTCTGTCAAGCACAGCATGAGGGTGAGCACCCGGACATTATTCAAATGAGCCCGGCTGAATAGCTCAGCTGGGGCTCAGATCGGGGCTGCAGAAGCGGCGCCTTAGCTGCCAGAGACACGTTCCACTCCTGCTCACCAGCACAGCCAATGAGCCTACCTTTTTATGAGTACCGGTACTCTCCAGGGCAGAAGAGAAGTGCCGGTACTCAGAGTGATAAATCTAAGAGGTGCCGGTACTCAGTACCGGTGAGTACCGGCCCATTTCAAGCACTGGTCTTATGTCTATGAAAGGTTAGTAAGGGTAGGGCAAGGTCAGTGACGTCAACTTGATGTCTGTGAAAGACTTTCGTACATGGGACAGGATCATTTATGTCAAGCCGGTTGCTGTGAAATGTCAGCAAGGCTGGGGCAGAGTAAAGCAAATGCCAGGGTGTTATCTTTGAAATGCTGGTTCTGGGGAAGACAAAACCCGTCGTCATATGTCAGACAGCTGCGTTTTAAACGTCGTTAAGTGTGTCACATGTGAGTCATACCCTGACAAGTGACTTGACTCATCCCCAGTTCTCCTGGCCTTATGGGGAATTCTTCTGGAGGCCAATCTACCTCTGGAAAGAACCGTCACATCTACACTATACGCTTTAGAAGCATTGGATGTGTGTTTTGTGTTTTACATAGCGCCTGAATTGTAATTATTATTTTTTGCCAAAGTTTTATTGTTGAATTATTTCAGATCTCTCTGGGGTTCGAGACAAGGAACAACACAGCAAATCAAATAATAAAATATGTCAATATCTCTCTAAAGATAAAACAAATTGTCTTTCTGTACCATTGTGAAGAATGTGACCGCTGCAGGCAAGATAGAAGAGTAAATGAATGCATCTGCTGTAGAGGAATCGATCAGTGGGGCATAGCGATACCTTCGTCGGTATGAGTTTAATAAAATGAATTCCATCAAGATGGTAAAATGGGAGCCTGTTATTTACAGCTGCGATAAGCTATGAGACAATGGCAAGCAGCATTAAATGAACAAGTACAAAAAAGATAGATCAAAGTGTTCCTGCACTACTGGCAAGCAAGGAGCCTTTAGACTAGGCCCAAACAAAATTTTCATTACGCCAACCAAATCGTACGCAATTTCCACCATTCCATCAGTGGCGGCTCCTCCGCAATGGCAGAGGAGCGTCGCCCCACTGCCTGGCTCAGAGCCAGTAAATGAAAAATGAAACAATGTCATAGTTTTATTTTAATTTTTCTGGCTTTTAGCCAGCTTGCGAAGGGAGGGGCGGCGTATTGGGAGGAGGAGCGCAACATGCACTCCACTCCCTAAGTCCGCATATGTGTTTTGGCTGGCCGTCTCAGGCCGACCAAAACACACATGCTCACTTAGGTTTTCTCTAGCCTGGCTGCATTGAGCAGCCGGGCTGGAAAAACCCTACAGACTCCCTGGTCTGAGCAGGGCATGTTTCCTGCCTGCTCTGACCAATCCCCGGGCTGCTCTCATGTGAGAGCAGCGTGAGGATTGCAGGGAGTCCGTGACGCTGTCCCAGTGCTTGCTGGGGCCAAGAAGGACTGTGCCGAGTGCGACGCGGGAGGCAGCTCCAGGTAAGTTTTTATTTTTATTTTTTTTAATTATTACTCCCCCGCCTGCGCTCCCCCTCCTGCGCTCCCCCTCCACCCGCCACATCACCTCTTTATTGTGGTGGCCGTGACTGCATTCCATGTAATATGTGTTACGAAATCCCCCAAATTATGCCATTACGCCATGTTGTCTAATTTTAAGGGTGTTTGGGTAAAATTCCTACCACAAAAATAAATTATTCAAATTTCAACTCCCCTACTTAAGGCGTTGGATATGGAGATGTGTGTGCAACCTGCCTGTGACCTTGTAAGAGTGACTACATTCACAGGCAGGTGTTGAGCTGTTGTGAAACTCCAGAACTCTGCCACAAAAGCGACTGGTGTTCCACTGATTGGTGGGAGACAGAGATGCCATGAACCTCGACATACATCACATGTTAGGCCGAAAACCTTGTTGATGAGCAACTGCACGGTGCCAACGTCCACAGGTATCCCATAATTACCAGTATTCAGCAAACTAAAGGAAAAAAGCACTCTAATAAATGCACTGAACATTATGCTATTTAAGGAGGACAGGGGGCTGTAAAAGCACTGCTTACCCAAATTCAGTGTGTAAGCTATTGATCTAAAGAAGGGCTGCAACAATTTGCGACAATGGGGTTTTGCTTAGTACAGAGAGAAAATGTAGTAGTGTTAGACCTGGCATCTTTTGGCCTGGTTTACCCTGTCTATGTGCCTCTGACCTTCTGTTTTTGTCTGTGTGCTGCCTTTCGTTTTTGCTGGTGTTAGGACTCTGGGCACTTTACCATGACTGACCAGTGCTAAAGTGCAAATGTTTCCTATCTAAAATGTAATGATATTTGATTTCTCCATGCTTGGCATATTTGATTTACTAGTAAGTCCCTATTACAGTGCACTCTGTGTGCCAAGGGCCTGTACATCAAATGCTGCTAGTGGACCTGTAGCACTGATTGTGCCACCCACATGAGTAGCCCTGCAAACATGCCACTGCAGTCTCTGTGTGTGCCGTTTTAAACTGCCATGTCGACCTGGCAAGTGCACCCACTTGCCAGGCCTAAACCTTCCCTTTTATTACACGTAGGGCACCTCTAAGGTAGGCCCAAGGTAGGCCCATTGGCAGGGTGCAGTGTATTTAAAAGGTAGGACATGTACTATTGTGTTTTAAATGTCCTAGTAGTGAAATAGTGCTAATTTCATTTTTCACTACAGCAATGCCTATCTCTTCCATAGGTTAGCATTGGAGCTGCCTTGTAACATCTTACAAGTGTATGCACCAATTGAGAGCTGATAGAAAATTGGTGTCTTTCGGCTCACAATTTAAAAATACATATTTTGGTCAAGTTGGTTTTTAAATTGCATGTCTGAAAATGCCACTTTTAGAAAGCTGGCATTTTCTTACTTTAAACATTTTGTGCCTCTGCCTGTCTCTGAATACACGTCTGGTTAGGATGACAGTTGGGCTGGTTATGCATTCACTCTAGAAAGTCACACAAACGGAGCTGAGGTGTGCCCTGCATATCCTGATGGCCCATCACCAGGCTGATGGGTCCTCCTGAGCTAGAGTGGTGGGAGGAGTTGACACTGACACCTGAATAGGGCTGTGCCTGTCCTCACACAAAGAAGTCTCCACCCCCTGTAGTGTGTCTGGAGCCAGGGCAGGGAAAGACAGGGTCTTGTGCACTACAATGACTATCCTTTGAAGTTTGCTTACTTCAAATGCTGAAATGGGTATAAGTACTGGACCTGTGACACCATATACTTCTGGGTTGAGGACGTTCTGCCAGGAAGAAGAGCTGGATAGCTGTCAGGAGGAACTGACACTTTGCTGTTTGCTTTGCTGTGTTGGCCTGCTACTTGCTGCTTCTGTCCTGGGACTGAAAGGTCTGGACTTTGCTTTCTACATCCTGCTTCCAAGGTTCTCCAAGGGCTTGAGTTGAGCTTGTCTTCTGTTACGAAGTCTCAGGACCATCAAAGACTTCACCTACCAGTACCTGGGCTCTTCTGCTGAGAGTCCTGTCTTGCCAAGTCGTGCCAAATCCAGTTCCTGCGCCTTTGGAAGTGAGTTCTGGTGATCTCGAGAAAAAAATCCACCCATCGACTCCCAGCATCATTCTAAACCGGAGCATCGCTGCAAAACTTGACGCATCGCCGCTGCCTGCCCCAGAGCGTGGTCCCCACTTGACTCATCAACCCCAGCTTACAGCGCAGGCCGAGGCTTTTCAATTCAGTGCGTCAGAAGAACCACTGCTGCGTGAGTTTCGAGCCTTTTATCACCGAAGTCTGTGTTGCACCACTCTGACTTTGATGCAGCACCTGCTTCATAGCTGTGGAATCGATGCAGCACGACTTGACCTATGATGCATCGTCCCTGGGCACCGATTTCTTCATCGACACAGCACCACAGTAAGAAACCAATGCATCGTGTCGGCAACTGACGCATCACATCCCCTGCAACAGTAAGGAACCAACGCATCGCCTCCCCTGCCTAGCAGTAAGGAACCAACACCTTACCTCCTCTGTGGCAGTCAGGAACTGACGCATCACCTGTTTTTTTTAATTCTTCACCTCCCCTGCGCCTCACATTGTCCTTGATTTTTAACGCATCTAAGGTACTTTGTCTATGTAGTGTAGTTCCTATAGTACCCCTGCAGGACCTGCGCTTTTGGATAACATACACTGTGGTCCTGGTGGTAGACTGATTCTGAGCACCCCCACTGCGTATGTTAGCCTGTTTGCATTAGCTAGCTCACAGTGCCACTAGAATCTCCTTTTTATCAGAGGGATTAGTTTTTGGCAACCTCAGAACACGACAACCCTGATTCCTCAGACTTGTGGAAACAATGTACTACTTTTCGCTCAGTCACTCGTGCTTGCTCATTTGGTCTCAGAGAGCTACACAGAAGAAACAGTCGAGCGTGTTTACAATAAGAATTTATTGCACAGTTGTTCTTCTAGTATAAAATATATGTGCTGCGACAACTGTTAAACAGTAGCAGAGATATATGATCAGCAGTACAGTGAATAAGAAAGGATAGTACAGTTCTACCATTTTGCAATAGTCATGAACATATACATGAATATAAAATGCATTTATAAAATAAAGCGCATACTCCTACGATGCCTGTCTAGATGTACCTAAGTGCACCTAGCATGTGAGTAGGTGCGAAAGAAACCAAGAATCCCGCTAGGATTTAGTCAAACCCCATTACCTGAATAATGAGAGTGTGGGACCTCGTCCTGGTCTCGAGTTGGACACCCCGCAAGGGATGATTAGACCCCTGTCAGCTGGAGCGACTGCATGCAGGAACCTCAGCGTCTCTGGTCAGTGTGTCGGCCTGGATGTCTCGGTTCCCTCTAAATCCTGATAGCAAGAGGTGCTGTATTTATACAGAAAAGTATAGAGTCCCTTTGTCCCTTGTGTCTTGTGTTAGCATTGTTGGGTATGAAGATGACGTATGGGATGAACCGGTTACGTAGCTGTTTATGCAGGTGGATCCTAGCCCCTGCCTGGTTTCCTAGAACTCTTATGAATAATTAATCATACTGGATGAGCACATCGAAGATGGTATAGGAGGCCATTGTTCTGGAAAAACCGTCCTTCTGTACCCAAACCACAGTCTAGATAAGGTTCAGCCCTCAGCGCCCGTAATCGTGGAGAATAGGGAACTAATGTAGGTGAAAGATTATGCCTATATTAGGGCATCTCAAACTATGCCTATATTAGGGCATCTATATGAAACATAACACCCACTTCTCTTAATAGTCAACAATAATAAACAATGACAGCAAACTACTAAGTCATACCAGGTGGTAGCTCATATAATTGTCAGTGAGCCACATAAAAACATTTTTTAAATTTTAAAAGCATATTTAAAAACATTTCTAAGAGGGAAAAATGTGTAAAGTCAGTTTTTGAATTTGTATTCAAGCTAAAGTTCTAGCTGAGTCCCTTTATAGAATTCAAAACTTTGACCAGCTTTTTAGAAGGCCATGCTTTCTATAGCGATAGTGTCAATTTAGTAGGAAATGTTCCAAAGTTAATCAGAGTCGAAATGAAAAAGGAAACTCCGAATTCTTTCTCAGCACGTTATGAGCCAATTGAAGATTAAGTGTCCTGGCTGGGAGACGCAACATCACAGTCACTTGCTGTAGGGGACGGGAATTGTAATATTTCACACAGTACGTTGATGGAGCACAGATGATATTCAGTACTGCCCATTGTTGGCATATCGGCAGCCGGTGCTGTAGTTGATACCTCAGTGCCCATAGTGCCAGTTGTAGCGCTTGTGTTGGTGTCAGCGCTAGTGATGGCTGAGCTGATGCTCACTGCAGTTGTTAAAGGCACCTGCGGGTTTTCAAGGAATGCAGTCGTCAGGATAGGAATACGCTGGGGACACAGCCGAGCGTGGGACCTCAGCGGTTCCAGCCTCGTGTTCAAGTCCGCAGGTGTCTCTGACTCGAGTGTCAGACAGATGTCCAACACGCGTTCTTCACCCCAAAACAGGCATCGAAGAACAGGTAAGATGCAGTCCATCCAGACTGGTCTAAACGATAAGAACCAAGAAGCACTCAGTTCTCGTAGGCGAGGCACGCCCAGATGTTGTACCATGCGCTCACGGTATCTACGCTCCAGAAGAGCTTTCGCCATTTTGTTCGTGATTGGGCCGTCCATTGCATATCAGGAAAATGATGATCAGGATTCCAGCTATTAAAAGCAGTATCAGAGGTAAACCTCCAAAGATGCTTCCAAATACGGAGTGTATAAAATTTGGGATAACTCCGAGGACTGTTTGGAAGGTGCTTAGAAAACCTCACCCTATGGTCTTAAATAAGTGTACAATACCACTCGTATCAGACATGTTAAAGATACGACCCACCATTTCTATGAAATGCAAGGGGCAGTTTGTACGAATAAGTGCCTGTATCTCGGTCTAGGTCCTTGCAACTTGAAGATCAAAGGTCTCTCGAGCGGAGGTTAAGGGTACAGTTTGCTGTAAAAGCATGGCTTTCATTCTGCTCAAAGCGTCAAATTTTATAAAAGATATCTCTAGCAAAGGCCACAAAGGCACCTCCCTGACTGTACTTGTTGGGGGAAACAATACTTGCATACTGCAAGTAACCATGGCGTTCACGGTGACCAGATAGACGATGCCCGGAAGCATGCCACAGCAACCTTGATCATTCAGCATCAAGTAGCTCCCATTTGAGAGTAACTCGAAAACTGGCGTGATCATGCCAGCTGGAGTTCCTTTCATGTGGCAAGACAGATTCGCCACCGAACCATTACAAGCTCCGTGTAAAATAATGTCTTGACACATGAGAGAGCCGCTTAAAGCATTCCTGCAGTTTGTACCACTCAGGAATACTTCACGATCCCCACTCCAGCACCGAAATTTATATGGTAATTCCCAGGATTCCTTAATGTATTCTTTACCCAATATTTCATATCTGCCTGCCTGCCTTTGCTCAAGGCAATACTGAAACTGAAAGGTCGGGAGAGTGATATGGCCGTGAATTAGCCATTCTGTTGATGGTTATTCCGCCACTGTGAATGGTAGCCTGTCCAGTTTTTCAATACGCAGCATTGTATATTTAGCTCCCCTTTGTGCCATTTCTATCTGTGTATCTGTTAGATTGTATTCAGAAAACAGAGACGTACTGTTTATAAAACGCCAAGGCACAAAGCCTGCACGCAAAGATTGCAGTGTCCAGCTTAATAACATAATAGAACGTAACTGAGATTGGCCGTGTTGTAATATGGCTAAATCCTGTTCCAGTACATCAATAGCAGAAAATACAATGTTGCCCAATGAATATATCCTGGAGGTCAAAGTTGTTAACCCATTATCTACCACAGATAAAGCTTTTTCTAAGTTTATACCGTCTATTTCCCGTATTCTCTCTGTGGCCTCTTGTTGGGAAATCTTCCAGTTTTCATTATAGGCAGCATATATGCCTGCATATTTGAAACGTTTTTGACGTGTTTTCCTGGGTCCTAATAAAAAGTCCCTAAGATCCATGTCAAGTGAGAGTAAAGATAAGTGTTGTTTCACTTCTGCAAGTGTTGAGGTTTCTAGCCAACCAAGGCACAACTTCCCAACACTGTAGGATGTCACTACCCATGGATGTTCTCTCTGTACATAACGTGGGTCTGGCCTATGGATACTGAGTCCCTCAGTGATGTTCAGGAATCGCTTATGACAGATATTTGTGTCTAAGGGCCAAACCACCCACTGTTTCCAATTTGGGTCTGTTCTATTGTACTCTAAGATGTCATCCACTGTTGCCCCTTCTTTTGTAGTTAAATTCTGCCACCCCCCATATGTCAGTGTTGGAAACCTAGGGGTGTTCAGGTCCTTGCTCTTGGCTAGTCCAAGACAGGATGTCTGTTGCACAGTATCATTTAAAAAGATCATCTGCTGTGGAATGAGGCATACTCTAAATAGTGCCTCTGTACCCTGGACTTGCAAGTCCCTTGAACCCCAAACTGATTTTAAGTCAATTTCATCTTTCCATAGGTCGAAACCCTGTTCAGACAATTGAGCCAGAAAGGAAGCAGAGTAAATCAGTTTAGTGTTTGTCAACATAATTTTCAGTGCTGATGTTGGTGCAACCTTGTAGTAATATGAGGTTGGATCTGTGGTGTTAAACCCTGAAAAGTATGAAAATTTCCGTGCAAACGTTTGTGAACTACTTTTTGGTGGTGTTGGGCAATGTTCCCACTGATGGTATTCAAAAACATTCCTAGGTGAAATAGATTTGTGCAGGAAATGATAACCATAATGTTGGTAACAGTACAAAGTGTCATAATCTGAAGAACCCTCCAACATTTCATTATTAGAAAATGCAGCAGTTTCTCTAAATCAGACAACATATTACTAACTGTTTCAGAGTCCCAATCATCAGAAAATGTACTTGAGGTAATGATATCACTTAATGAAATTTTAAATATATGATTAATTTTTAAAAGTTCAGTCGGACCGAATATGTTAAAATCAACCTTGTCCCATACTATACCATCCGGTATAGGAACTGCTGTAATGTTCACTGATGACAAGTCTCTTTGCTCAGGATGTGATGATGGATGTGGCTTCAGTAGTATGCTGACATTTTGGGCTGTGGAACTTTGTTGAAGATAGCGTCCATTAATAAGCATACTAAAAGTTAGTACTAAGCTAAGCCAGAAAAGAAAAAAACAGTATCCCAGAGTTCAATCCAAGGCGATACCAGGTATGTCTTTTTTAGAAAGTGAAGAAAGTTCTTTATTTGCTGCTTGAATGGTTTTTTGGCTGGCGTCGTTTCCGGCTCGCTTGGAGCCAGAGAAAACGTATCAAAGTTCATGAAATAGCCAGAAGCAGTTCGATCAATTGTAGGAATTGCATCGGGATTAGTTGAAATGTTATTTTGCTCTTGACGAGGCATGTTGATGTAGACTTCTGTATTAGCTCTAATTGCAACTTGTGAATTAGTCTGATGTTCATTTTGAATTTGAATGTTTGGTTCAAGTGGAACAAGTTCCATAGCATTGTTGCTTAGTCCTTCATTCCTTACAGGTGGCTCTTCAAACGTGATGAGTCTTTCTGTTTGAACTTCTTGGATTGTAGCTAGAGGAGGGTGTCTGCTACTGTGGAGACCACGAGGCCTACTGATTATTATTGGCCACATAGTGTGGTTTGATTAAGTTGATTGAGACAAATCTTTTCTCCTTTTTCCCGGCAAGAGGCGGCAAAAGTACAATTCTTGTTCCTTGTACTGCAAGGACTGGTACAGGTGTTCTGTATGAAGGTCCAAATTCCTTTTTGTCCACAATTTTCTCTCTGACCAGATCCCCGACTTTTGGGATCCAGACAGGTCTTGCCGTGTCTGCCTTGACTTCCCCAGTGGCGGTCTGCTTTAGTCGGACATTGCTTTGTTTTGTCCTGGATTCATTTAGATCCTGTAAAACAGCTAAACGATCATGGATATCAAATGGTTTTTCATCCGCCACTGTGCCTTCACAATCAAGATCAGGTACCCACATTTGTGTCCCAAAGAGGACTTCATATGGAGTGACACCCCATAGAGAGTTTCTTGGCTGGTTGTTTAACAACCGCTGTACCCCATAAAGGTGTTTGACCCAACTACCGCCCTTGCCTAATACCCTAGCTGTTAAAGATTCCTTTAAGTCCCGGTTTTTCCTCTCCACAACCGAATTTCCCTCGGGATGGTATGGAGAGGAGTACCGCAGTGCTACGCCCATTCCTGCCTTGGCCTCTTTGTAAGCCCGAGAGCTAAACGCAGAGCCGCGGTCAGAATGTAACGTGCTAACTGCGTATGTGCCGATAAAGACTCGCAAATCTTTTATAACAGTTCAAGCGTCAGACGAGCGCTGAGGCCATACCAATAGGAACCTCGAGCAGGAATCCACTGCAACCATGATATATTTGTAAGCCCCGTCCGTTTGTAAGGGGCCGCAGTGGTCCAAGTACACACATGCAAGAGGGTTGTCTGATTTTAATAATGCGTCTGCGTGGGCTTTGCTACCGTGGAGCCTTTTATCTGCTGGCAGATGTCGCAATTCAAGACATAGTCTTTAGTTTGCTTAGTTAACCTTGGCCACCAATAGCGCTGTTTCGGTAAAGAAGTAGTTGCTGTAACGCCTGTGCGCAGAGCCCAAACCCTCGTGTGCTGCTAGTATTAAACTTTGCCTACGATCCATATTTGGTATTACCCTATCCCCCACTCCAGGAATCTGAGCATATGGAATGTTACTTGCATCTAACTTGTAGGAGTATTTGAGTGGAAATTTTTTAGGTACTTCTGTGCTGCCTTTGCGTGAAGCAATGACAGCTACCATAATCTGGAATGAGTGAGTGCAGCTCCGGAAGCAGTGCAAACAGCCCCCTTTGCGGATTCATCAGCCAATGAATTCCCCTCAACGTGAACGCCATCACATTGATGACTCAGTGTATGGATCACGTGAGTCCTTGGTAGCTCGTTTTTCAACTCTGCTACCTGTTCCCATAGCATTTTATGCTTAATTGTGCCACCTTTCGCATCTTTAAACCCGTTTTGCTCCCAATGGTCTAGGTATTCATTATATGACTGAACACAGTAAAACGAATCACAAACGATTAGTGTGGGGAATTCATGATCCGTATTTACCAGTGCCAGTATCAGTGCTTTTAACTCTGCCAACTGTGCCGTGCAGTCTCCTAGCGATTGCGTTTTTGTGCAACTCGGATAGAACTTTCCATCCTGCATGTGCCCTTTAACGATAGCACACGCTGCGCTGTATTGCTGCTTACTTCCTATGGCCGGTTGCGCAGATCCGTCATTATAAATAATATATTCATACTGATCGAGAGGCAAGATTTCATTTGGTAGAGGATATTCGTGTTCATATTGCAGGATTCCTGTGTTTTTAAACTTGGATCAAATCTGTATTCAACGTCCGTTGCAGTAAGAGAATTAGCCCACTGTATCCATCTTGGATGTAAGGCTTTCGCATTTGGAATGATAGCCTTCGTAACAGCCTCTAAAGCCGGTACCGGGGTTATGAAGATAATGCGTTTCCCCTGAGCCAGTGCTCTTTCTCTTGCTACAGCGGTCTGAACAGCTGTCAGGATTTTCTCTGTTGAAGTGAAACGCATTTCTGCATTTGTGTACAGGTGTGATTTGTATGCGATTGGTACTGTTTCTCCTTCAATGAAGGTTAAGTAAGTGTACCCGCATTGACCCGCAATTATACGGATCACCAAGTGGCGTACGTTTACGTGTGTTTGCAAGTGTTTGGAAGCTATCATGTCTTCCTGGAGTGAACGAAGAATATTAGTATATTCTTGTGTCCAATTTCTGGCTGAAAAGTCAGGTTTTATTAGGTCGTAGAAAGGTTTTACCCTTTGTGCGTAATCTAAAATGTATGTTCTGCTGAAATTTAGGAATCCCAGTATTGATTGTAAATTTTTTAATGATTTTGGAGGCTGGAGCAGCGCACATTTTTCTAGAAAGTTTGCTGCTAGACTTTTCCCTTCACTTGACAGCTCATATCCCAAAAATAGGACATTGAGGTGGGCTATTTTTGATTTTTTAAAGTTAAATTTGTAGCCCTCAGTGGTAAATCCCATAATAATGGTGCTTACCCTGGTCAAGTGCCTCTCTAAGTCATCGTCCGTTAGATAAATATCATCAACATAGGACAGTGCTTCTTCATCAAATTTTTGAAGTAACTCTGTTACCATTTCTGAAAATACCCCGGGGCTATTCTTAAACCCTTGGGGGAGTCGACAGAATTGTCGCTGAGACCCTAACGCTGAGAATACGGTCAAATACCTGCTTTCAGGCGCTATATTTTGGCAGAAAAATCCATTTTCGATATCTAGTGTTGTTTTGTATTTTTTCCGCACAATGTTATTTATTAATGCATTTTGGACAGCAAATGTCTTTGTGCATGAGTTTAAATGTCTGTAATCTAAAACTAGATGATATGTATTGTCAGGTTTAGAGACGGGAAACAAAGGATTGTTCATTGGAGAGGTACATTTTTCAATGACCCCCTGGTATTCAAGTTGATCTAAGATCTCCCTGACCTGTTTTTTAGCTGCTTGCTTTATTGGATATTGCCTCTGAGCATTAGGTGAAACTTTTAACGGGATCACGTGGTAGGTTGAATCCTCATCCCACCCAGCGTGATTTTTGTACAATGCTGGAGCTTGGGCTACTGCCCACTCCTGTGCATATGTATGTTTAAGGTGAACGGGAACATGGTCGGTAAATGCAGGAAAAATTATACTTTCTCCCCTGGGGCACTCCATTAAGAATGCTGGCGGCCAATCTTGTTCGGCTAACAGGATGTCATATCCAGATGATAAGTTCTTCCAAAAGAGACCTTTTATTTTCCTGGGCTTGTCCCCCTCCATCCGGAGTGTTATTTCATGTAACTTATGTGGTACGCTCACCCTTTTGCTGGTGTTTCCACCGTGATGTAATCATTCAAGTCCGCTGTCACCAGAAATTTCTTCAGGTTCTGGCGAGCTATTGTTACTTCTGCCGCACTGTCTAGCATCGTCAGAGCCCATTCCCCGTTCAGAAGTTGTGTCCTCAGAATTCTGGGCATGTCTGATTTTCAGACCGGCAACTTTCTTTTTCTTAAATTGAAGTTTTGATTTTTGCTTATCTTCTTTCTTGGAAGTACAGTCTGGAGCGCGCTGCTGGTCTCTGGATTGTGTGTGCTCTTCTCTGTGTTCTGACCGTCCTTCTCTCTCTGAGTTTTTCTTCGAGTCCTGAAAGGGATGAGAGGAACGTGTATCAGTATCCTGATACCGGTCAGGTTTCCTAATATTATACCTATTCCTAAGGTTGTACCTCTTTTCAGAGGGCTCATGTGGAGGAAACCTACCTCGGGACTGAGATATGTTGTCTTTAAACTTTTGTTGTTTTTTATTATCCCACTTCTTTTTAGAAGAAGTCGGTGTCTGCTTAGAAGTGTCCTTTTCAGGACTGCCAATTAGTTGAGGTTTTACAGCTTTTCCCCCCAAACTATCCCTGCCTAACTCTGCATACGCAGTTTCAATTATTTTGAGTAGTTTATTCTCCTGTTCTAATGGAGAAAACTCCCGTAGGCGTTGGCGGATTGTCACTGATGCTGCTTCCCCTTTAATGTTAGCTAGTATTATGGCTGATACCTGGTCGTAGTTATTTAATAACTTCATCCCTAGGTTCAGAGCAGGCTCTGCTCCGTACTCATTTTGTATTTGTCTTAATACATCTGGTATCACTGCTAATGAAGGAATACCATGAGTTCTGGTATATATGGCAGCAAAGACTGTACCCCAAGAGGTACAATCCTCTAACTGTGGTGTAATCCCCATGGGCAAGCAGATTGTTAACATTCTGTTTTTTTCAAAAGGTGTGGTATTTGGGAATACTGCTTCTAACTGGGTTATTTTCTGAGCTACCCAGAAAGGAATTTGTTCACGTTTTGTGGGCAATTTACCCATTACCGCGTGTAATGTTTGTGGAGTAATTTTAGTAGCTGTGCTCTGTGTAGGAGCTGTATTTGGTGTAATTACTGTTTGTTGGACCGCATGTGTCCTCATGATGAATTCTGTCATGTTTCTGTAAAGTTCTATCAACTCTTTGTGTTGAAAAAGCAATTCATCATTTGACATTGTGTCAATGTCAGGATGTGGTGCATAGGTCGCTAATATCGGCCATGTTGCTCCTGGTCTTCCTAATGGACCGAGTCTTGCTCTTCTTCTTGAGTGGGGTAGGGCGCCATTAAACCAGAAATTATGTTCCTGGTATGTAAGCGGAATCTCAATCTCCTCAAACGGAGTGTAGACCGCTGGGACTTCTTCATGTGTATAATAATGAAAAGTTTTTGTTATAGCATTTGCTGCTGGGAATGTAACCCATGAATAGAACACCTCTGTTTGGAAATCTTCGTGTGCCTCTATCACAAATATTACTACACCTCCTCTGGCTGGTACACCATTTTTGAGGAGTTAAATTGTGAGTGTGTGTCTTACATTGGGTGCAATTTGTATTGCATTGGCATCTTCCTCCTCATCTGACTGCCCTACTTGTGCCAGCGGGTCTAATTCTCCGTTTTCGGTAGTCATTGTTTAAGAACACGGAATAACTGTCCAAGGAAATTAAGATACGGTGTTTTTGCACAATTGTGGGAACCAAATGTCCCTCAAGCTTGATTAACCAACAGCCAATAAATAGGATATCTCGCCTACTCAGCTGTGGCGGAGTTTTGTGCCCACCCACTCCAGACGTCTCTGGTTTTTGTGAGTAGGGGTCTCTGAGAATAAGCACGACTGAACTACTCAGATTCTACTGTTAAATAAGTACCAAACCAACGTTGGTGGCGCCATGTAGTGTAGTTCCTATAGTACCCCTGCAGGACCTGCGCTTTTGGATAACATACACTGTGGTCCTGGTGGTAGACTGATTCTGTGCACCCCCACCACGTATGTTAGCCTGTTTGCATTAGCTAGCTCACAGTGCCACTAGAATCTCCTTTTTATCAAAGAGATTAGTTTTTGGCAACCTCAGAACACGACAACCCTGATTCCTCAGACTCGTGGAAACAATATCCTACTTTTCGCTCAGTCACTCGTGCTTTCTCATTTGGTCTCAGAGAGTTACACAGAAGAAACAGTCGAGCGTGTTTACAATAAGAATTTATTGCACAGTTGTTCTTCTAGTATAAAATATATGTGCTGCGACAACTGCTAAACAGTAGCAGAGATATATGATCAGCAGTACAGTGAATAACAAAGGATAGTACAGTTCTACCATTTTGCAATAGTCATGAACATATACATGAATATAAAATGCATTTATAAAATAAAGCGCATACTCCTACGATGCCTGTCTAGATGTACCTAAGTGCACCTAGCATGTGAGTAGGTGCGAAAGAAACCAAGAATCCCGCTAGGATTTAGTCAAACCCCATTACCTGAATAATGAGAGTGTGGGACCTTGTCCTGGTCTCGAGTTGGACACCCCGCAAGGGATGATTAGACCACTATATATGTATCAAGGAGAACTAGCTATGAGATAAGTGCTCCTAATGTATGTTTGTACTGAGCAAAACACATTTGTGTTTTATAGAAGGCCCTCACTCACCAACCTAGTTGGTGACATGCTTCATCATCGGGCCCCACCCAAGGCACCGAATGCGCCTTGGGTGTGCTTCAACGCCTGGATACAGCGGAGCGGGTTGTTGCACTGTGAGTGTGCGGTGAGAGTGAGTGAGTGAGTGAGTGTTAAAAAACTGTCCAACGGGTCCCAAGAAACAAAAAAGAGACTATTTTAATGTGTGGGCCCTTGGCAGTGATTAAAAACGAGAGGCGGATATCTGTGGAGATCTTAAGTAACTCCGATATCCTAATCGGTCAACATGTTTCAGCCATACTCTCATTAGTGGGATGGCTTTCTTCAGGACCTTAAGTGTGTGCAAGTTAAGTGGTGGTCTAATGAAGTTGTGTATACAAAGACCATCTATGTGCCGCACGCGCTAAGGTGCGTTAAGTGGTAGAGGAAGTTTTCCTCTAGTGGTGCATTCCTGTAGGGAAAGAAATGACAAACAAACATACAAACAAAGAGCCATGTAAAAATGCTAACTTAGCACATTCTGACAGGTGATTTAAAGAGCGTGGTGTCCGTGCTCTATGCGGGCAATTTCGTAGTGAGGACGGAGTGTGGCTTCAGTGAGTGGTTTAAACAGACGCCTAGTTATTATGCGTTACCAAGTGGTAGTCAATGCATGGTATACAAGGTGCACAGAAATACAAAAAGATTGTTTTGAGTAAATGCATGGTTCCTTTCTCAGATATTATCTGGAAAATGCCCCCTGAGTTCCATGTGGGGGTCCGACCTGTAGTCACACACTGTGTGAAGTAGGAAGAAGACAGAAATCATATAGGACTCACATGACTGGCTGGCCATGGGAAACTATTGCCAGCGTGTCAGCATTTCAGCGATTCAGCCGGCCCCCAAAAACAGCCCCACTTACTTCATCAAAGTCGAGGACCTGCCTTCGTACCTACTGCGGCTGCCATGGAGCTCTGTCGATGTGAGCCCAGTGCCGGAGTTGGGTTTAAATACCCTGCAGAGGATTCAGGTGCGGGCTGGCTCGCTAATTGAAGGGCGTTGGCTGATGCTAAATTGGTTCCTGGTGCGGGCGTGCTTCGCTCTGCGAGTAGCGTCTGTAAAAGTAAACAGAAAGGAAAGCGCTGGCGCGTGTGTCTGTCTGCTGGACGCTTGTGTATATATAATGTTATGTTGACAATTTTTGTCGGAAGGGATTTATTAAAAAATATTTATAAAATGTCTCTGTGTATTTACAAGGTTAGCGGGAGGGTTGAAAAGTGGAGAAAAATATCGCTGGTGAAAAGAAGAAAGACTAAAGACTAGACGTTCCCCGAGCGGGAGCGTGGAAACTCTTGTGATTACCGGCAGAATAGAGCGTATCTGAATATATGCAGGCTGCCCTTGTCTCTTGACAAGGCTTGGTAATGAATAAAAGGCGGGTCCTCGACTTTGATGAAGTAAGTGGGGCTGTTTTTGGGGGCCGGCTGAATCGCTGAAACGCTGACACGCTGGCAATAGTTTCCCATGGCCAGCCAGTCACGTGAGTCCTATATGATTTCTGTCTTTTTTCTACTTCACACAGTGTGTGACTACAGGTTGGACCCCCACATGGAACTCAGGGGGGCATTTTCCAGATAATATCTGAGTAAGGAACCATGCATTTACTCAAAACAATCTTTTTGTATTTCTGTGCACCTCGTATACCATGCATTGACTAACACTTGGTAACGCATAATAACTAGGCGTCTGTTTAAATCACTCACTGAACGCCACACTCCGTCCTCACTACGCCATTGCCCGCATAGAGCACGGACACCACGCTCCTTAAATCACCTGTCAGAATGTGCTAAGTTAGCATTTTTACATGGCTCTTTGTTTGTATGTTTGTTTTGTCATTTCTTTCCCTACAGGAATGCACCACTAGAGGAAAACTTCCTCTACCACATAACGCACCTTAGCGCGTGCGGCACATAGATGGTCTTTTTATACACGACTTCATTAGACCACCACTTAACTTGCACACACTTAAGGTCCTGAAGAAAGCCATCCCACTAATGAGAGTATGGCTGAAACATGTTGACCGATTAGGATATCGGAGTTACTTCAGATCTACACAGATATCCGCCTCTCGTTTTTAATCACTGCCAAGGGCCCACACATTAAAATAGTCTCTTTTTTGTTTCTTGGGACCCGTTGGACAGTTTTTTAACACTCTCTCACTCACTCTCACCACACACTCACAGTGCAACAACCCGCTCCGCTGTATCCAGGCGTTGAAGCACACCCAAGGCGCATTCGGTGCCTTGGGTGGGGCCCGATGATGAAGCATGTCACCAACTAGGTTGGTGAGTGAGGGCCTTCTATAAAACACAAATGTGTTTTGCTCAGTACAAACATACATTAGGAGCACCTATCTCATAGCTAGTTCTCCTTGATACATATATACTAACCCGGGGAAGTGAACTGGCTCCAGTACCTTTCCTCCCTCTCCCATTGATAGCTATCATGATTAGACCAGCGACTGCATGCAGGAGCCTCAGCGTCTCTGGTCAGTGTGTCGGCCTGGAAGTCTCGGTTCCCTCTAACTACTGATAGCAAGAGGTGCTGTATTTATACAGAAAAGTATAGAGTCCCTTTGTCCCTTGTGTCTTGTGTTAGCCATTGTTGGGTATGAAGATGACGTATGGGATGAACCGGTTACGTAGATGTTTATGCAGGTGGATCCTAGCCCCTGCCTGGTTTCCTAGAACTCTTATGAATAATTAATCATACTGGATGAGCACATCGAAGATGGTATAGGAGGCCATTGTTCGGGAAAAACCGTCCTTCTGTACCCAAACCACAGTCTAGATAAGGTTTAGCCCTCAGCGCCCATTATCGGGGAGAATAGGGAACTAATGTAGGTGAAAGATTATGCCTATATTAGGGCATCTCAAACTATGCCTATATTAGGGCATCTATATGAAACATAACACTTCCAAGGTTCTCCAAGGGCTTGAGTTGAGCTTGGCTTCTGTTACGTAGTCTCAGGGCCATCAAAGACTTCACCTACCAGTACCTGGGCTCTTCTGCTGAGAGTCCTGTCTTGCCAAGTCGTGCCAAATCCAGTTCCTGCGCCTTTAGAAGTGAGTTCTGGTGATCTCGAGAAAAAAATCCACCCATCGTCTCCCAGCATCATTCTAAACCGGCGCATCGCTGCAAAACTTGGCCCATCGCCTCTGCCTGCCCCAGAGCGTGGTCCCCGCTTGACTCATCAACCCCAGCTTACAGCGCAGGCTCAGGCTTTTCAATTCAGTGTGTCAGAAGAACCACCGCTGCGTGAGTTTCGAGCCTTTTATCACCGAAGTCTGTGATGCACCACTCTGACTTTGATGCAGCACCTGCTTCATAGCTGTGGAATCGACGCAGCGCGACTTGACCTATGATGCATCGTCCCTGGGCACCGATTTCTTCATCGACACTGCACCACAGTAAGAAACCAATGCATCGTGTCGGCAACTGACGCATCACCTCCCCTGCAACAGTAAGGAACCAACGCATCGCCTCCCCTGCCTAGCAGTAAGGAACCAACACCTCACCTCCTCTGTGGCAGTCAGGAACTGACGTATCACCTGTTTTTTTAATGCTTCACCTCCCCTGCGCCTCACATCGTCCTTGATTCTTAACGCATCTAAGGTACTTTGTCCTGATCAAGCGCATCCATTGATTTCTATGGACTAAACTTGCTTTAACCTTTTAAAAGTGATATCTTGACTTGTATATGTTGGAATTTTGTCGGTTTGGTCTTGTTTTATTCAGATTAATATTAGCTATTTTTCTAAACTGGTGTGGACTCATTTTGTATTGTTTTCACTGTGTTACTGTGTATGTGTACAAATGCTTTTCACATTGCCTCTGAGATAAGCCTGACTGCTCTGTGCTAAGCTTCCAAGGAGGTGAGCAGGGGTTATCTTAGGTGTGCAACTTACTTACCCCTGACTAGAGTGAGGGCCCCTACTTGGACAGGGTGCAAACCACTGCCAACTAGAGAACCCATTTCTAACAGGTATTGAGTTGGAATATTATGTGTAAAAGCTGTGTATGAATATAACCTCACATTTTGCTTGATAGCACACTGAGGTGCAAAAGAAATCAGAATAAGTGTGGAAAATATTTAGGAGCACAAATCATATTTATGTGCAAAACCTCATTCAGGTAAAAAAATCTCTCTTGATGCAAAGTACGAAAGACTGTTGTATCCCACATAGGAGCAAATCACATCTAAGAGCAAACAACACTTAGGTGGAGAATCACATTTATGTACAAAATCACCATTGATGCAACATCACCATGTGTGTAGAAACTACTTAGAAGGAGAAATCGCGTTTATGAGCAAAAACACATTCAGGTGCAAAATCACAATTGTGCAGCATCAACAAGAGCTTAATACACTTTTAGGGGCAAATGTGCCTCCTTTGCAATTGGAATCAATCTTTATCAAGGAGTGGTAGAATGGACATGACTCAATGAACCAATGGCTGTAAAGGGCTGACCCGAAGCTCCTCGCTGTGTATGCTTTTGTGTTGATCCCATACACTCTGGCATATTGCTCAAACGGTTTGCAGACAGACCTAAAAGGGAAGCGTATGTGCGAAAAAATGATGTAATTTATCTGAAAGTAATTTTACTGTATTCTACATAATGCATATTCTGCATTTGGAACAAAGCAACTCGATTATATAAACAGATGTAAAAAAAAGATGTTATCAGAGGACACACTGCATTATATACTCATTTTGTGCCTACAACATTAATGTAATTTTTCCAGGCAAAAGGCTTTTGTTCTAGAGCTATGTTAAACTTTCTCTTCCGTGCTAGGTCCAACTCAAGACAGTCCTGCTGCCCTACATTTACAACTGACCTCCATTGTCTAGCTAGTAGATGTCACGTCAATGCTGATGGGCTGGCTCATTGGCCCATGAGTAGAATGAGTTTGGAAGCCACTTTCTGGCATCGGTGACGCATTAAATATAGCCGCGCAGGCAGCTGCACTGTCTAAAAGACAAAGGGAATGACAATGCAAGTATACACCTGGAGGCAGTTTCAGTGCTTTCTAGTGCATGAATAAATTCTGCGTCTCTCTCCGCCACAGCAGCTGCTCTCCTGAGAGCTGCACAGCAGGAGGTGCAGGCAGCATCTCTGGTAGAGAGGGCTGCGAGGCCGCTGACTGACAACCCCCCACAGAGCAAGTGAAAATGGTGCCAGGCAACAGGGAACACGTTCAGATTTCATATATATGTCTTTAAATCAATTGTCTTACAGAGGACATGTTTAACCAGTCAAATTCTACATCAAAGCATGTACTCTATGAGTTCTTTTTTTGCAGAGGCCAGGGCAGGTAGTTTGCCAATAAGAGAGAAATAAAACTAAGTAATCAGGGCCCATGGTGATCCCTTGACACATGGGGGGCTGAAGAAGTGTTTTAAAAATATGGAGAAATAATGTTAAATAATAGGCAAAGCTAATGAGATTTAAAACACAAATATAATGCAAAACTGTACCTAGGCAATCATACTTACACGCTCAGACACTGCCATAATAAAGTTACCAGGGCTAAGAAATTGTAAATTCAGCATTTAAACTTGAACTTCATCTTTCTAGCATACTTGTTTTTTTCCAATGAATAGTTGTTGTGCAAAAATGTTTTCTTTTTGCTTATACATAGTTCATCTTCCAAAAAGACCATTATTAGTTTATGAATAAACTTGTAATTTAGAAGGTTAGAAATGTAGTTTCACGTGTGGGAAAGTAGATTTGAATGGTAAAATGAATCATGAGAAACTTAGAAATGATAAGACATGGTTGCAGTTTTAGAAGTTGCTGTCTGAAGAATACCATGTTCCTATAAGAAGACGGGGAGCGACACGTTCCCTGGCACTCATCGGAAGCTGATTGGTCGACAGAAAAGAGAAGCAGCTGCATAAAGATTGAAGCAATATATTGTTTGTCTATAATAGTGCATGTTCTTAGAGTAGGACACACTGCTTTATATCATATTCCTTACCTTATTTCCCTTTCCACGCTGCTCTGAGACTCTACTGCTCTACTGAGTTTCTGGATTCTCTCTTCATGAGAAGTTCTGCTTTGATTGATTATTGATTTATTACGTTGACTTTTAATCCTGAAGCTTTATGCTTTATGATTTCTCTGGATAATTCTTTACGCGTCACTGAGACTGACACCTTTTTTTTTCTCATTCTTAGAGTAGGGATTTTCTTTCCTTTATGGAACATTCTTAAAGCATTTTATTGCAATTTATTGATTACTTATTGATTAATTGACTCCTAATAAGATTCTAATGACTGAGATTGATGAATGTAACTTGTGACTTAATAAAGATGACTTGCTAAACATTTTGAGTAATGAAACCGTTTAACTCATGACAAACTCTCTTTATTGCCTGATATAGATAGCTATTGTGATCATTTAATGTGATGTATAGCTCCTGATCTACTCTAAAATAACAGCAATGATCCATCAACTGGAGTAGAAAAATAAGACAGAGGGTATTAGCTGATGATAGAAACTGAAACTCTGTTTTAGACCATCCCCACTCTAGCAGGGCCATCGTGATAGCTCAGCTGAAGAAAAACATTTTGATGATACTTTTTGTCAACATTAATATATTTAAATGTTCAATGATTAGCAATGTTTCACATATAACTGGCCCTAATTCAAAGTATTCTAATGACTGATACTCTCTGAGTGCCTTGAGGCTATCAATGCTCTCCCAACCTGCAGCTGGACTCCTAAAGTCTCAGTTGCTGAGCATGAAGCACCCAGAAAGCACATTCATGAATAGATTTGCCATTGCACCATCGATCTAAATCTAAACCTCTTCAGCTTCAACTACATAAATCATACCAGGGCCTATTCACAAAGGAAATTTAGAGTGCACAAAGTAGTGCTCCTGTAGTACACTATTTACACACTGTTACATGCCATTGTAAAATGGCCCAAAAATATTTAAAAGAGACAGGGAATATGGGACTAATCAGGGAATATTCATATACAATAAGTACAAACAGGAAGGATGCTTCCCCTTTTGCTCTCTAACTAATAGGGAGTTGGATGTTTCGTGGTTGATTCATAGAGTCATGTAGGAGTACGTAAAAGAGTATTCCTTTAGTGCTACTTCCATACTCAGAAATGATTTTGTGAATCAGCCACATCATCATTTTAAATGTTCTGTTAAAAATAAAACACCCTTCCAGTTTGTGTGAAGAGGAACTACCTCAAACGATAATGAGCCTCAGAATGTCTCAATACTTTCCGGTAATCTTCATTACTCCAGGTCCTGTTGTCCTCATCCCATTCATCTCTAGTGAGGAGAATCCACCTCACAGGACAAAAAAACCAAGAAGAATGATTGCAATTATTGCCCTCCCCATAAGGCTGGAGCCTACATAGGCAATACTTACCCAGCATTCCTCCTGAACTACCAAGCCTCCCCGATATGAAGGCAGGCAATTCAGGAGTGACGGGGACGGCGTGATGATTGGGATGAGGACAAGAGGACCAGGAGTAATAAAGACTACCAGTCAGTAAAGAGACAAAACAAAACACGAGCCTCTATTCACTGCTGCACCCTGTAGTGATTTATTATGCAGAACAAACACAACCATATTCAGGCATGACTGAATTCAGTACTCCCACACCAAAATTAGTGCTATCATGTAAAACAATCTGTAAACTGTAATGTTTGACAAAAAAATTTAGAGTCGCCCAAGTGGCTGCTCTACAAATTTCTGATAAGGAAACCCCTCTCAACACAGCCCAGGTAGCAGAAACCCCTCTCATAGAATGGCCCTGTATGCCAGCTGCAGGAGGAGTACCTGACAGGGGGTTAGCTAAATCAATCACCTGTATAAACCACCCACTGATAGACAGTAAATATGCCTTTCCCCCCTTGTTGGAATCTCTAAAAGACACAAACAAGGAATATGTTTCTGAAAGGGTTTTGAAATATCCAGGTATAGCAAAAGATCTTTCTTTACATCCATTAAGCGACACTGTAGAGAAGCATCAGAATCAACCACATCTGGCAAGGCAGGAAGAGCAACCTCTGGTTCGCTATGAAACTGAGATGACACTTTCGGAACAAAAGAAGGATCCAGTCTAAGCACAAACCCATCCTCAAAGAAAGTCAGAAAAGGTTCTCTAGCAAGTAGTGTTGCCAGTTCCCCAATTCTCCAAAAGCCAAAGTAATAGCTACAAGTAACAACACTTTAAATGCCAATAACTTAATATCAGATGACTCCAAAGCTCCAAAAGGCTGAGAAACCAGAGCTTTCAATACCAAAGGCAAATCTCACAATGGGTACAGTGGCTTCATGAAAGGTCTGGACAGTGAAAAGCTTTTTAACAATCGCACCAGCAAATCATACGTATCTGACAAATTTACCCAAGGAGCTCAAAAAGCTCTGATAGCTGTCCACTGGCCAGGCAAAGTAGAAACCAAAATATATTTTTCACAACCGTCCCATAGAAACTACAGAATGTCATGCAAATTACACTCCAAAGGGGAAGGAGGAGTACACCATCTCTGAAAACTACCACAATGCCTTTTATATGTTTTTATTGTGAAAGGTTTCTGGGCTAGCTGAATAGCGACAGCGAGTTGTCTGGGAATGCCCTTGCTTAACAACTCCCTCTTCTCAACTTCCACATTGAGAGCTGAAGCCTTGGAATAGACAGGATGTGGGGAGACCTCAGAGGGATGAAATGAGATCACCCATGTGCCCTGAACTGCTAGGGACCTCAGAATGGGAAACCAGGAGTGTCCCAGCCAAAAATTTACCACTTCCACCACCTCCACCTCTCTGCATTACAACAATAATTGGGCCACAAGTTTGGGGATCAGAGAAATAGGTGGGAATACATATAGGAGACAATCCGCCCATGGAAGGGTCAGGGCATCCACCCCCCAAGCTCCCTGTTGGTAAGTCCTGGTACAAAGCCAGGGAAGCTGAGCACTGTGTCAGGAAGCAAACAGGTCAAGAAAAGGAGTTCCAAACCTGGTGCATATTTAGTGAAATATTGGCCCGGTCAAAGTCAGTTCATGGGAGAAAGGAAAGAAACAGCTGAGGGAATCTGCCATTATGTTTTCAACAGTGATATAGACTGCTACTTGTGACAGTAAATGAATTATCTACTAATGGAACAGTTGTGCAGCCACCAGATTCAAGGACTTGGATTTGGCGACCCCCTGATTGTTCAGATAGGCCAAAGCAACCATATTGTACATCCTGGCATCCAGATTCCATCCCATCAGATCTTGTTAGAACACCATTACTGCTCTGCACACCTCTGTGAGTTCTCTCCAATTGGAAGAACCCCGGCTTTCCTGTAGAGGCCACTTTGCCTGGATCGACAATGACCTCAGTGTGGCCCCCAACCAAATGGTCTTGCTAAAGAGCAATCCCCCTGGATAGAGAATCTAAAACAATCCACCACTCCAACTCTGTCCTTATCTCTGGGGTCACAGACACCATGACCCTTTTGTTTTGTTAAAAACACATTTTATTAAATTTTTTAAAGTATGAAAGCAAGAAAAGACATTACAATATCACACAAGGTGGCAAATGTATAGCGATAACAAGGTGCAGTGTTCACTACACAAACTACACTCACCCACCAATCATCCAAATGGTTTCTGAGTAAAGAAGGTGAGTCTCAAGGTAACACCAAAGGCCACGCCAGTGGTTTGGACAACCATAATTTTGAATCTCTGCATCCATGCTAGATCCAAGAGCTTCGGGCCTCTCAATAGGAATGCCTCTATATTCAGCTTAGTGCTGTCACATTTTTTACGTATTTCTGGGGGCACCCCTGGGCCTCGTATAGTGGTTTATACCTGTCAAGGTTCCAGTCCAGGCCCTGTTCCCATTCTGCAATTGGGGGCAGGCAGTGTCATTCCAGCGGCCAGCTATATCCCTTTTCGTCACCATGAAGCTGAGCCAGAGGAAGGTAGTTCATCTCCAAAATCCCCCAATATATGAAGAAGGATCAGTCTAGGAACTCCACACCCAGCCCAGTCATGAATCCGAGTCCAGTATAATTGTATGTCTGCACAGCCCCATACAGTGTGTATGAAGGTGCCCTCTGACTCCATGCAGCAAAGACAGGAGAGGGAGGCTACCCTGCCAATTGCCCAGAGCCTGTCGCATGTAAAATATCTGTGGTGGAGATAGTTCATCTGTATGAGCCACAGCCTGGATGTAATGGCTGAGCTATGCCGGGACACCTGAACCTCCACCCAATCTTCATCCACCTAATCCCCGAAGTCCCTCTCCCAGGCAACGTACAATGAAGCAAATGAATTAGGCATATGGTGAATCAGGGACCGATAAACCTGAATGATTTTATGCATAGCTATTTCCCCAAGGAGTAGTTTGGCCTCGAGGGGGTTATAGTCAAGAAGGGTCTCCAGCTCACAAATGTCCAGTGTCAAGGTGTGACGCAGCTGGAGATAGCGGTAGAATTGACAGTGATGCAAATGAAATTCGCTCTGGAGGGTGGCATTTAATTTTAGCATAACACCCTCCATGATGTCTCCCAAAGTCAAAATACCTAAAGTATCCCATTTGGAGAAGCCCCCCAGCGCCACCACTTGAAGGAGTGAAGCACCCACCCACAGCGGGGTTGTGCCGTAAGGTTCTGTTTCCATCAGATTTTTGTCAACTCCCCTTCCCAGCTGCGCAGCACCACCTGCATCGCCTGGTGAAGTGGAAACTGCTCCCAGCCCCCGTATAGTAAGTGGTGGATTGGGGTGCCTTGGAGCACCCACTTCTCAGATGCAAAAGCGGAGTCATCTTGGGTGTTATACCACCACTCATTGACAATTATTAGGTGGGGTGCTCAATAATAGGACTTAATGATGGCCATGGCAATCCCCCCATCATATATGGATTGAAAAATGTAGTCAGGCCTATGCGAGGGGTGCCAGAATTCCATAGAAAACTTCGAAACATGGGTTGAACTATCTGAAAAAAGTTGTATGGCAGTGGGAATGGGTAGTTTTAGAGATGGTAAAGGAACCGGGGAGGGAAACCATCTTGAATATAGTGGAGCAATCCAAGAGGATGAAGGAACAGCCGACCAGGTTTTAACGTCCACTGCCAGAGTGTCAAGAAGTGACCTGTTATTCAACTTCTAAGCCCCGGTAGGATAAGGGGTGACAAGCACTTCCAAATATTTGAAGTCATGCATAGCTATCTGGAATCCGGAAGCCCACTCCAAGTCTTGAGCGTGGGAGGAACAGGGAAGATGGTAGACTTGCTTCCATTGATGGAGAGTCTCACTGAAGATTCGGAGAATTTGGGGGACACAGGGGCAAGAGGTCTCAAGTCTAGTCAAGACAATTAAGGCATCGTCAGCATAGAGCACAACCCTATCCTCAGGACCTCCCTCCCACTCAAACCCCTGACCCTGTGCATCAATATGAAGCCACTCGGCCAGGGGTTCTATGGCAAGTGCAAAAAGTAGTGGGGACAATGTGCACCCCTGGTGCTTTCCCTGGACGATGGGGAAGGGGGTGGAGAGGGCAGTACCCACTCGTATATGGGCAGTAAGACCTGTATAGAGGAGTTTGACATTTTTCTGGAACTTGAGTCCGAAGCTCAGTCGGTGGAGGAGTGCGAATAAGTACCTCCAATCCACAGTCAAACAACTTTTTCAATATCAGCCAGCAATATTGCCGCTGGCCCATCTAGTCAGCCAGGGTACACGCTTTATATACCTTACGAATGTTATGTCTGGTGGCGCATCCAGCCATAAAGCCAGCCTGATCACGGTGGACAGGGGAGGGGATAACCCTAAGCAAGCGGTTTGCTATAGCCTTGGCCAGAATCTTAGCCTCCGTGTTTATTAAAAAGATCGAGTGATAAGATGAGCATTCATCTGGGGGTTTCTCTGGTTTAGGAATTACGACGATCTCCACCCTGTGGAAGACAGGAGAGAGTACTCCCATGTCAGCCGCCTCAGTGAGGGCTGCAATCAGGGGTTCTCCAAGTTTGCTCACAACAATTTAAAGAGCTCGCAAGGGATCCCATTGAGGCCTAGCATCTTACCCGACTGCAGTTCACCCAAATAAGAAGTGAGCTCCACAGGAGTCAGGTCTTCTTCAAGTGTTATGCTATCAGTCAATGAGAGGGTCATGAGGGACAGGTCTGACAGAAACTTAATGATCTGTGTCTCGGGTAGCTGGTTGCGTGGAACATAGAGGTCTGCTTAGAAACGAGTGAATTGGTGTGCCATAGCATCCACTCCAGAGACCCTAGAGCCAGCGACTTCCAACAAATAAAGGATTGGGGAATGATGTCTAATATTGGAGCAGAGATGGTGGAGTAGCTTACTAGCTTTGTCCACCCACTGATAGATTGGGGACTGGGAGGCCAGCCTCACTGTCTTGGCCTCATCGTGCAGAATGTGACGTAATTGGGATTCAACATGAAATTTATGTTCGAGGAGCCCAGGGTCGGGGTCGTAAGTGTAGTGCATTTCTAAACTCAGGATTTGCATCTCCAGTTCCTGTACCATTTGCCCTAGTTTACTTTTCTTCCCAGTCACGCAGCCTATAATCTCCCATGCAATGTTGGGTTGAGGGCCTCCAGCAGAATACCTGGGGATTATACAGAGTGGCATTTGTGGATACAGTATGTGCCAATTGTCTTTCCCATCAGGGAGGTGAGGACCGCATCCTGGAAGCACCATGGGGATAAGCGCAAGTGGAATGACTGCATCAAGAGAGTCGTGCACAGGGTGGGAGTTACTGGGAAATGATCCAACAGTCCTTGGGGCAGGATCTGTGCATCTAGAGCTCTATGAATCGCAGTTTTCAGGAGAAGGACATAATCCAGGGGGTAGAAGATGTGGTGTGCTCCTTAGGAAAATATATAGCCCCTTTCCTTTTGATGGAACTCCCGCCACACTTCCGCTAGGCCCAACGCCTCTAGCAATGTTGGCATCAGGAGGCAGCAATGTGTGGTGCCTTCCCCCTCTGGAGCCTACCCAAGTCCAATGGATCAAGCCATTCCATTCTCCTCCCAGCACCAAGAGTCCCTCTGGAAGAGTGCCAGTGAGAGTTGTGAGTGTCTCAAGGAAGGAGCTGGTGAGTGGGGTCGGGCGTATACAATCACCAATATCAGGGGTTACCAAATAACTGTCATTCACGGCCACATTCCTACCCCATGGATCAGTCCAGGTTTGTCGCACTACGTAGGGAAGGTGACCTTCGGCCAGAATCGCAACCCCACTGGAGCCCCTTGTGAAGCCTGAATGAAAACATTGAGTATAACCATTGTGGGCCAGGAAAGGAACTCGGTTACCAAGTAAGGGTGTCTCTTGGAAAAATAGGAGGTCAGCCTGTAACCTCTTTGCAGCCGGGAAGATAGCTGCCCTTTTATTTTTATCCAACAGGCCACTGACGTTCCAGGACTGCAGCTGGACCTAGCCGGTTAGGCCAACATCAGCTATTGTGAGTTGAGAATGTGTGAATCCTAACAATATGTGGAACAGTGATCATCTCAGGCACCATGACCTTGAAGTCTCCAGATTTCGGGTTCCATAACAGATGCAGATGACACTATAATGGTTGGAAATTAAATCTGGCCCAGGGAACTATGAATACAGCTGCAGCTATATGTGCATGAAGCTCCAGCCACTGAAGAACTGGCAGCCAGTGGTTGCGTATGACTCTCAGAGCCAGTGACTTCAATGTAGCTGCTCGAGAATCAGGAAGGAATACTCTGCTGAGGTCTGTTCAAAACCTGGCTCCTAAAAAGTTCAAGTCCCTCGAAGGCATCATCTTGCACTTCTCTAGGTTGAGCAGAAAACCATGGTTTTGAACACTTTTGCACACCACAACCATCTCTTGGAGTAACTGCTCCTCAGATGGCGCATGCAGGAGCCAATCATCCAGATAGGGATAAATCCTTATTCCCTGTAGATGGAAGGATGCAATCAAGGGAGCCCGTGCTTAATTTAAGCTAGTGGTTTCCCGTGCTTGGCACGGGCACTTAATTGTCTACACCACCACTTATGACACTCTGCCACAAGTTGGCGCTTTTTGTCTAATTTAGAGATGGGCACAAGGACAGATGTTTACTAATACCAAATACATTACAAATAAATAACACCTGCTGCCCAAGCCACTCTTATAGCTTTGGGGTCTGGAATAGTCTGCATTGGCTCACTTGTAGGAGTGAGATGGTTCGTAGTTGTTTTGGTAGTCTCATTGGCAGCACTGGTAGGGGCAAAGGCTGGTGTAATCAGGAGTGACCTCCTGACGAGGGCCCTGTCACTTATTTGTTTTTGCAAACTAAGCACTGAGAGCCGTCAGCTTCATAAGCACACACAGCACTGTCTTCAGTCTGAAGGGTAAGACATTAGACAGACTGAAAATGTATCTCTTTGATGCAGAATCGTAAGTATTGTTGATGGCTCTGGTGAATTGGAACATGATAATAAGCATCCTGCAGATCCAGTGTGCTCATAAAATGCCCTCTGACCACCAGTGGAATCACTCTCTGTAATGGCTTAATCTTGAATGACAGAGTGTGAACAAACTTGCTAATGGACTTCAGATCAATAACCATCCAAAATCCTCCCAATGATTTCTCCACCAGAAAGAATATGGAATATAATCCCTTCCCCCTTTCTGTTTGGGAACTGCCACGATGACTTTCTTCTGGAGAAGGGCTTCTATCCACTGACAGAGGCCCAGGCTCTTAATCCCCTGTGAATGCCACAGGGTTGGTCTCCATCCTGAGTCCCCTGGGAGTGTCACAAACTCTATCCTGTGTCCCTCTTTGATGATGTGAAGCACCCAGTCGTTTGAAGTAGATTCCTGCCATCCATGGAGATGTGCCTAAGTACCGCTCTTTTTTTAATTAAACTTCCCCTGAGATTACTGATGTTGTCTGCTAGAGGGTTCACAAAAATGCAGCTTCTTCTGTACCCCCCGTTTTTAGTTGAAGGAGTCTGTTTTATAGAAGAGTGCTTCTTCTCATTGAAGAGTTTATGAAGTCTTTTAAATTCTGCCCAAAACAACTGAGCACCCTTGAAAGGCAATCTCATTGTGATGCCTTAAGTGTTGAATCTCTTCTCCAATCATTGAGGACAAGATTCTGCTGAGCCACTATGCAGGCCCCACAAGACAAGGTTGTTGCTCTCACAACATCAAAAGCTACATCCTACATGCTTTCCACCTGTCTCTCAATTTGTTCCAAAAACAAGGAGCAATCAGATGAATCAATCAGGATTGAAAGCAAATTCTTAATGTCCAAATTAAAGATTGTGAAACATATGCCCCATAAATGCCAGCTCGAAGAGCCAAATAACCACCAGAATAGACCTTCTTCAATGCTGAATCACTTTTTCTATCATTGTTTTCTTTGATAATGGATTACTCTGTCAAGGAAGTTCTACCCACCAGACTTGCCATAAAAGAATCAATAGGAATATTGTCCACAAATTCTGTTGCGTATCTTTCAGAGTATATATCGCTGCCATAAAGCAAGGCAATATAATTTGATCAGGGTTCTTCCATTCCCTCTTAAAGACCTCCATATTGTAGGCGTGCACTGGAAATCCAATTGAGAAGCACTCTGAAATTGCCTCAGCAAGGAATTAGATGAAGTCTCTGGATTATCCTCCTCTTGAAATCCCATACTACTCTTAATATGAAAGAACAGCTTTGGCAACATCTCTTTCATTATATATCTCCCTTTATGTTCCTCGGATGCTGGACTCTTCTCTCCTCAATCAGAAGAATCCGGCATCAGGCACCGTTGCTGATCCTGGACAATACATTTGCCAAAGACTAATTCCAAAAAGTCTCTTTTATCACACTTTTTAATTTGTCATCCTTAGTCTCAGATCACTTCTTTGAAGGAGGAGGGGAAGCAGAGGAGTAAGAGGAGGAAAAAGAAGAAACTACATGCTTATACTTCCTAGAATATTTACCCATGTTGCAGAAAGAATGCAGGGCAAAACTTCCACCAGATAGCAGTTTGAGCCCCAAGCAGAACAAATACCGCTCTGCAGACTTAGCTTTCCTGCATACTGGCCATTTATCTTTCCTCCTCCCTGTGAGCTGAGAAAAACAGACTGGTATGCTCATGCGCAAATCCTGCGTGTCACTTGCATGTGTAGGAAAAAAAAAAAAAGTAGGTTCAAAAACACTGCTGTGTCCCGTAGCTACTGCCACATGACCTTCCCCCCAATCCACACATCTCTCTGCAAGCCCAGCAAGTCCAGTAGACAGAGAGATGCATTTGGCAGACTTTGAATCTCTCCCTGCTGGAGTTGAAGCACTTCCACAATCTCAAAAAACCCGAGCCCTGCAGGATCTGCGCTCTCCTCATCTTCTTGCATCTGCGAGACAGAAAAAAGGAACAGGAGGAATGCTGGGTAAGTATTGCCTATATAGGCTGCAGCCTTATGGGAAGGGGCAATAATTACAAGCATTTTTCTTGTTCTTTTTCTGTCCAGTACAATGGATTCACCTTACTAGTGATGAAGGGGAAGAGGACAAGGGGAATCTGGTGGTAATAAAGGTTTAACAGAGTGTCTCTGAAGCCCTATTGCAGAGAATCTATTGATAACAGAGTGCATATGGGTGGAGCTGTTAAACCAGAAGCAAAGCAGGGCATCCCCATTACCCTTCAAGGAATGTTGTGTACAAAGTTTGAAGTGTATGGGATCTGTGGGGTAAAACGTGTGCATACGTTTTTAAATTTTAAAAAAAAAATCTACTTTTTTTCTATTTAAAAGACAGCAGTCCCAAGATGGTAGATTCCGAAAGCTAAGATGCCTTAGATGAAGTGTAAGGGAGGGCGTCTCCTTTGTTGTGAAGCTGAAGGAGGACACACATCTTAAGAAGAAACAAGTCATCTTTCCAGAGTGCCTGCTGCCTGAAACAAATGTAATTGGTTAATCTGAAAATGTAAAGGTGGCTTGGAAGCCTGCCTTTAACCCAGGGAGTCACTTGAAACTTTCTAAATACAAAGAGTTATTCTTTTTTGGGAGGTACTGTAAGGGTGTTACCAGCTGAGTGGTGGAATGTGTGCTCTTAATAGACAGTTATACAAAATACTTGCCCTAGTTACAGTCTGCATATTACTAAAACCAGGGAGGCACTTTTTAAAATCTTAAATCTAAAACGTTTAGCACGTTTTTTGGCAGCCTGTCTTTAACTATGTGTAATGCAAATGACCTGCATATTTACAAGGCTTTCTGTCATAGACTAGAACCTCATAGCACTAAAAATACACGCCAGTATTCCCCACTGCACCAGCAAGGATTCACTACATACATACATCTGCAGTGTTCACATCAACCAATAGAGGTTTCATGATGTAAAATAGTGCATTTAGATGTGCGTTATTTTGTATGTAGTTACAGGAATGTGAAAGACCAAAAAATAGGTACAGAATATTTTGCTTTTCCATGCCTTTAAACCCACCCCCAAGCTCCCTGACCCCTCCCTCATTGCGGTCAGCCTCACAGTGTAGGACTCTCTGTTTTTGCCACCTTTGCATAAACATCTAAAATGATGATGAATACACTGATGTGAAGAGTCTGTGTAGCAATCTTTTGTACCACAAGACGATGGAATAAGATTCTGGCAGAACTATGTGTATGCATGTGACACTGACTCTAAACCACTAAATACAGAGAAGGATGACTTAACTGACATCCCTCCATGGAAGGTCACAGCTACAGCCTCTGAAACAGAAATAAAACAATAATCAACAGGGGAAAAGAACAAAGAGGAGAAAACGAAATTGAAAACATACTTTTATTACACCCACAGTAGAGGCCGAATCGGATAGATATTGAGTAAGGACAGAGGCCAAGGATGGGGGCGTGGCAAGAAGGAGGAGAGAAGGATGAGAAGAGATTTGCAGAGGAGGACGTGAAGAAAGCAACCAGAGATGTCAAAGAAGAAGGAGAAAACAGACGCCACGCTATCTGAAGGTACTCGATGGGGACCCAAGCAGCTCCATCAATTCAGGAGGCAAACATTTGAGTTGTTGCGCCCGCTCTCTGGTTGTGAGGCACTGCCTTCTTCTTTGGCGGTGCATAGCAGCTTTGTTTCTTGTGTGAGTTCTTCACCCCTCTTTGCATTGTACCTGTTTCTACTGCCTTTAGAATTTCTTTGTGTCGGAAATGTTTTCACTTTTAGCGCTTCCTTGCACGTGGCTATCGCTGCCTTAAGTGTTTCTCTGCACCTGGTTGTTGCTGCCTTTAGCGTTGTCGTGCTGGATGAATGAGGGCTCTGTATTAGGCTGTGGCAGAGTATCTCTTGTCTCTGCAAAATTTCTAACCGATGGCAAGCCAACTTTCTGCAAGGCCTTCGCTTTCTTCACAGGCCTTGCACTGGCTGAAATAGCGCATTGACTTCACATACGCCAACCGTCGATTTTTCACTTTGACTGAGGCACACATGGCACGCACAAGTAGTTTGCTGGACCCTGGCAAACTCTTGTGGAGAGCACTCTTGGTTCTGCGGGTTGCGGGGTTTAAGTAATCTCCTATTTCATCACCAGTTATAGAGTCCTCCCCAGCCACGGTACATGTAAATGTTCACGCCACACACGGAGCTCTGTATTACACGTCTTTATTCTTAACTACTACTGTTAACTGCATGTACTATGTCATGAAGTTACCACTAGAAAGAGCAGGATTAGCAGAAAAACAGCTGCACAGGTGTTATTGTTCGTAGTTAACAAGCAGAGCACTCAACCTCTATATGGCCTTACTGCTCCGAGACCATACCCAATAGCGTAATCCTATACAAAAAGAGAGTGGTTAAAGAGTCCAAAGAAATTCTTTAGAATGTTCAAAAAGTTGATATTAAAAAGGATGCGATAATCATTCCACGCATGTGGAAGAAATATCGCATCCGTCTTTGCAATATGCACAGGTCCTACAGAGGAACAGGAAACATGACCTATGTTTGATGTATCCCGGGTTCTCCAAAGTCGGTCCTTGAGGGCTGGATCCATGCCAGATTTTTAACATATCCCCATTTAGATAAATGTAGTTGTTTAAAAAATCTGGCATGGATCTTGCCAGGACAGACTTTGGAGAACCCTGATGTTTACTATTGACGAGGATTCATCGGATAAACTGAATAAAGCCCTGATAAAGTCCCATTCTGGGGACGAAACGCTCTGGCTGGGCCGGTGTTGGATGATTACTGAAAGAATCAATAAAAGAAATCTTTGGATTGAAACACAATTTCATGGCTCCGACTTTACTGCATATCTGAAGGACTGTATTTTTAATGGGATAAGGTTCTCAAGAGAACATTTCAATATCAACTTTTTGAACATTCTACAGAATTTCTTTGTACTCTTTAAGCGCTCCCTTTTTGTATAGGATTACGTCATGAAGTTTCTTAAACACATTAAATCACTTACGTCCCTATTCTACTGAGTCCATCAAGGACCAGAAGGGTACTGCTATCTCTAACACACACAATGCTACAGTACCCACCCCCCGTTGACTGAAAATTTTGCAGTGCAACCTATTGGCAGATAGGTCACATTGCAAAATCAGAGACAGCTCACAAAAAGTTGGTGTAAAACTTGCGACGACTTTTGTGACCATTCCTATAATGCATCAGGACCTTAGTTGCTACAATTGAGAGCTTGTCTCTCTAACGGTCCATTTTCAAGAACTAGTGTGTCAGAGACAAACATTATGCCTATTGTCTCAATATTTCTACTAATATCTTCATGTCTCAGGCCTCACCTGCCCATTTCTGTAAACCAAATTGCATGGCTGGAAGGCTACATGTTTTCCAATAAAGATTACAGTCTTTTTTACATGTACATCTAAACCGAAATGTCCAGAGGATATTAATTGACAAATTTGAATGGCTCAAGTGTACAGTAGATTTTAATTGCACGAAAAATGGTAAATGCACTGAACTTCCATTATATCCAAGCTATGGAAATCAGAAGAGGAAGGACGTAGAAGGTGTCTCATAGTACTCAATTCCGTAGCCAGTGTGACAGATGTATGTGGATTTTTGTATTACCTGCATATATCTTTATGCAACGTTTCTATCAAAGGTTTGAATACTGATGGACTGTCTCAACCATTAATCTGTTTTTTGCGGTCAGCAAAATGGATGCCTTCATTTGGGTGACAATGATGCCAGGTGTGTCCAATATAGCTTCACAAGATATATTTTTATGGCAACCACGAACTATGAAAACAGATTATGAAATTGGTTCCCATTTAATTACTTTCACAAATTTTACCCCATGTAGCTTTAGTGAAACCCTTCTGTCGATATTAGCTTTGTAGATCAATTTTTGACATCTCTTAATTATGCCCACCTAGTAAGGCAACATTGAGCAATTTCACACTTTTTATAATGTTTAAATTCCTGAGCATAGCATATTTGATTACTTAATACCAACGGACGTGAAAAGGGGCATTTTCGTTTAAATATTACATTTTCACAAAAGTATAGCTTTGAACCTAGATGGACACAGAGCAATATTATAAAACGTGTTCCCCAAATCTTTAAAAAGTCTTTCCTGATCCTTGATTCTCTTTTTTTTTTTTCTAGTCCCATTCTGAAAAACTCGGAATTCATTGCATCTTCCATTTTTGAAAATCACTGACCTTGCTATAGACACAATGAAATATGATAATTTAATCTGTTGTTGGAGACACCTATGATCAGTTTTTAATATACCTTAGTAAAGCTATGTGTGGATCTGTGGGGATTGTAAGTTTAAAATTTGGTCAAAGAATTGGAACAAGTCCTCTAAAAATTGCATGAGTAATGGACAAGACCAAAATATGTGCAGCAAAGTATCCGGTTCTCCTAGGGAACACCTAAAACACTGCACTCTACATTTAGGGTTAGTCTTATCAAGAGAAGAGGGCGTTCTTCGACAGTTGGTTCCACATAGTGTACTAAAATCATATTTCTAGTTCTCATGTGTTAGCAATTTTGGTGAAAACCTCTTTTCGTTTCATTTCCATTATCTGAAATTCTCATTCACAGGGAAATCAAAGGGAATAACATGCATTTGAAGATTAATGAAACTAAATGACCCCCTAAACTAATTCTTGGAACTTCTAATAGATGGTTCTATATTCAACCAGGTTTTTCAATTATTGTGAAAAAGGAAATCTGTTAATTAGCAGAAGCCAATTCCTTGCCATCATAATTAATAAGAAAATTGATTATTATTTGGAGGCTGGAGGGAGACTACCCATTTCAAGGAATAATCAGTGCGAATGGCACCATGCGAAGCGCAAGAGGGCGCTGCTTCTTTCTGACGCTTGGGTAGATGTTCTACTCAAGCGGAAGGTTCCTCAACACGAACGGAAGGTTTCTTAGGGTGAGCGGTAGCGGCCATCCGTGACCACCCGCGTTGAGAAATCTCACCGGGAGGTGGTCTGGAGTACGATTTTCCCAGCTCGCACTCGCCAACTTAACGTTGGCGAGCGAGGAAAAAACTCCGCTCCACTATGCAAAGTGGGAAAAGCTCCGCAAACTCAGCGAGTGGAGCAGAATTTCACGCCCAGGCCTAGGTATGACACAAAAAAGACAGGCTTAATGTGGGGCAATGTGTAGAGGAGTCTGCTAGACGGGACACATGTCTTTTGTGAAAAAAATAATAGATGCGTTGTGAGAAAGAATTCAAGCTTCAATTGCACATCTTTTGCAGCTACTATTTAAGACATTGGTTTTAAAATAAAAGATTTTTAAATAAGGGACATCTGTAAATTGTGTTGTCCACAGTATATCAAACGGCTACTATGAGTTGATAATTGTGACCCTTTTGATTGGTTCCTGTCGTTCTCTGAACGTGTTTATAGTGCCTATGAAATGCTTATGCTTGCCAGAATTGCTTTGTCTTCAGGTATCCTAAACTGCAAAATCATAAATAATAATGCAATCTAGCAGTGTAAATTCATCTTTAAAATTAAAATGCAACATTTACAAATATATTCACATTCAGTGCTACAGTAGAAAGTGGTTCTTTTAAAGTGCATTGTTCCTATGGCATAATGCATCTTGACTGCTCAATAATAAATCCATAAAGGTTAAAGTTGAAGAAATAGCATCAAGTATTTCCTTGTTTTTTATTTTTAACTGCTCCTCCCTACTGTTTCCATCTACGTAACCCATCCTCAGGTGTGCAGCCCCTCCCACTGGTGATAAACCTCCCCATCGACGTTATTATTTGGATACACCATAATTGTGTCTATTTTGGAGGATTCATTCCCCGCCTAGCTAATGCATGCACTTTTCTTTTTAACAAATAATAAGTAACTTTATTGTGCTTCCTCAATGTGTGAAAACCAACAGATGTGACATTGTAAGATTAACTTCTTATTTCCATTGGTCGTGCTCAGAATTTAACTTAATAGGGCAGTAGCTACCTGATATCTGTGAAACTATAAAATCACTTACACTATAGCGCTTTTAATCTTGCTGGCTGCAATAGTTGGATTAGAGCTTCGAGAATTTTTCATTTATGGAATTCCAATTTTTTGTGAGAAATATTGGAGAATATTGAAAATTGAAATTCATTAGTTACATAACATGATTTTTTGGGTCTGGCTCGGTCATCTGTTCTTTGATCCTATACTCTATAATATTTACTGAGAGGGCTCCAGGTCTTGGTTGGTTAAAGGGAATTCCGGGAGCACTTGTTGCGGAGAGGCCTTTCAAGGACAGAAGACTCAACGTGGCTTTAAAGGAAATGCCTAACAAATTGAATCTTGTTCTGTCAATTCTCTTCTCCTTCAGGAACTCCTACATTCTGAAGATTTAGACTACAGGACCATCTGTCTAAATCCTTGATTATTTAGATTAAGGTCCCAATCTCTTTGAAATAGTGCTGACTCTTTGCTACTAATTCTGTGTTCCTTCTCTCCTACAGAAATACTTTCTTCTAGGCCAGACTCTAGGAGTCTATTTGTCTCATAAATCTTAGTCTGAATTGATATGAAGGTTTCGCTTTGATTGAATTTAATTTTATGGATCTCTTGAAGCAACTTTTGCAGGAGATTGAATACGTGGATGTTTGAGGAGGATTCTCCTTTTGAAAATGGATCTGTAGTAAGAATAGCAATGATGGCCAAATTATCGGCAGTGTGTGGATGGAAAGATACTTTTTGTGGATCATTTCCTTGTCTTAGTGTATCTTTACCATCGCCATACCCATCACCTTTATCATTGATATTACTGGGAAATGTTTTGATATTTCTGGGTTCTTTTGTGCATTCCCCAGAGCTGCCTAAAAACAGAAGCACAAGTCACTGATTCGATGGGGATGTCTGATTGACACTTTGTGGTTATGAATAGATCTCTTTTCCCAGGTTATGAAATATAGTGGGGAGACCCTACTTATCTGGATCAAGAGAAATAACGCTGAGTGTATATGAGTTTAGACTCATCCAGGGACTCATTGGACAGGTCCGTTAGCATCTTCCATTTGAAGTATCATTCCTTCTCATGTCATCCGTGTGCTATCTGTACCAATAGCACTTTCAGAAAAATGTTGAGGTCTGAGTTCAATCCGAACTTGCTATAGAGATAGCTCAGTTTTCTTTTGACTCATTTTTGTTTTATTGTACTGAACAAGCTGCACATTGCCACCCACTTTGTTTGAATGATGGGCCCTAACTGCCTTGAGGGTGACTTTATCTAGTTTCACAGCATTTCCCAATACGAAAAGAATGCATAGATCAAGAATTACAGTCGGCTGTTCTACTTTTCCAAGTATTTCATTTCTCAGTGATATCATCGCCCACTTCTTCCTTCTTCAAACAGCAATAACAACCAACCTCAAACCATGTCAATGTCCTCTTACCTTACTGCACAGCTCTTTGAGAAGTCCACAGTAATTGGGATTACTGTCAGGCTTGCAAGTAAGGAAGTAGCAGATGTTGCTAGATATCATTGTTAGAACGACACAGGAATGGCACAGGAAAATTTGCAGGAGGCATTCTCTTTAAATATGGGAGAACAGCTGTAAACCTGAAATGCTAGTAGAGAGGGAATCTATTTCAAATTTGCAGCTGCCTTGTCCAAACTAATGCTGATTCCTTAACTGCTACTAATTATCCAATACAATGCTAGATTCGGAGGTCAATGCATTTCAGCTTCTCACTCCTGCCTGTGGACGTTTCTTGACAATTGCAGGTTCAGAGCACCTGAGTGCCTGCCAGGTTCACTGACCACCATAGGTCAGCGTAATCAGGAGGTGATAGCAGAAATGCTATCCTTGGGCGCAGCACAAGCGAGGTAATTACCACAGTAATGGTCGCTGTAGATGAGTAAGTGGGCTTTCAATAACCACTTTATCTGCCTCAAATATGAGCGCTGGAGGTGTAATGAAAATATCAGCCAGACCCCCCAGGATATTGCGGCATTAATTAGGAATCTTTGAAGAACAAAAATTGAAATTTTGCGGCACACTATTGCACTTTTCTCTGCATTTTTGCAACACCTTATTTGTTATGAACTAATAAAAATGGAATTTCGAGGAAAACCCCATGGTGTATGCTCTCTTAATTACCACAGCATAGGGTTCCTCCTCACACTGACACTATGGGGCCGATTCCGATTCGGGCCGGAAATCTCTCCGACCGAGCCGGACCCGGAGAGATTTCCGACCGAATCGGACCCTAGCAGTCCGACCGAACGAGTACGATGTGCACGCATGCTATCGGACTCGATTCGGTCGGACTCCCATTGAAGTCAATGGGAGCCAGTCGTACGACGCGTACACGAGCTCCCATTGACTCAATGGAGCACGGCAGCGAACAAGGGCGCCCCCTACAGCGTGTTCGCGTCGATGCGGGTCGCACCGTACATGCACATGTAGGGGGACCCATGTGTCCCCCTGTTTGCGACTCGCACGCCTACGCTTCCAGGGGGTTCGGCACGGACCCCCAAAGTGCAGCTCCGACAGCTCCTTGGAGCCGGGCTGCGCGAGTCGGTCGGAGCGGTCGAGGTGCGCATCGTACTTACCCAGCCGGGAAACGTCTCCATTGAGAGGTGCGCATCGTCCCCGTGCGAGTCGGTCGGAGCGGTCGGGTCCTGCGAACGAGTCGGTCGGAGATTTCGCGAGCGCACGCATCGTACTCGCTCGCCCGGACGCACGTACGACTCGGTCGGGAAATAGGGCTCCGAATCGGATCCGGTTAAGCCGAATCCGATTCGGTGCCCTACCGGCCGAGATCGGAATCGGCCCCTATGTTGGGGAAGCAGTGTGGGCTACAACCCAGGTGGAGGAGAGTTCTTGAGGTATAAAATGTTTGGAAGAGAATTCTATATGAAGAGTGTAATGGATGTCAAAGTCTATTTGAGTGAAATCGCAGAGGGGAAAAGAAGTGATGTAAAAACTGCTAACACTTCCTCTTGGTGGATCTCAAATTTTATTCATGTCCACTGTGGCCCTGACTGGAGTTTTCTTTGTAGTGCTATTCAATAATTATGCAAACCTTTAGCTTGTGATTAATGCTGGACTGTGGAGATGGTCAATCTGGAGTTCAAATTATTTTTATTTTTTTTAAAAGGAAGGTGGACTGGTAAAATGTGGCAGTTGGTGGTTACATTTTAATAATTATGGTTGCCTGGGGAGATGCTACTGCCACAATTGACCCTCACCAACAGTCACTTCCAATTATAAGCTTTTGTAAATAATAAAAATATATAAGCAGAATACATAAAAAATAACCAACCACAGTGTCATAGATTAATACATAATGTATCACAACACTTAGTGACTTAAAATATTTTATGTTTCGTGGCATTCCGTAATAAGTAGTGACTTGTGCTTGCACTTTACACACATAGAGTTAACAGATGATGCGATCCCATCAGGGACACACTGCTCCAGCTCTGGGCTTTCCTTCCAGAAATCACTGTTTTCAGCTGTGATGATCCAATTTAATTTTGATTGTCTTGTAATTGCATTCATACAGCGCTTACTACCTCTCACAAGGAATTGAAGTGCTTTACGATGAGTGGTATACTATTCAGGATTTGAAAGTTAATGCTTATTCCAGTGGCTATTGTTGGTTATTAAGATTAGTATTATGCTCTCACGGAAATCATTCCATGCACTTACTCCAACTCGATCCGCTATGGGTTTATGTGACTACTCGACCCATTACTCAAACTATCAAACTATCTCACTTGAAGCAGGAACATTTGATTACAGGTCCTGTGCATGCAAAAAGTACATTAGTCAAGTGATACCTTTTCATAGGAGTGGAACGTATGACCTTTAGGTAGGTTACATGCACATCTCAGCAAAAGGTGCATTATGCCCCGAGCGGACCCCTGCTGCTCAGATTCACACAGAGGAAGAAGTTAAGTACCTATCAGCTGTTCAGGCATCTCCCCATTAAAAGAATGAGAATGTACAGAAGAGCCCTTCTCCTACCCCACCACGCTTTGCATGAATAGAGTAGCCCAGGTTTTAAAGGCCCAGCGATCGTGAGCTTATCCCATGTAGTCGGGTTTGCTCATCTGCCCTTTAAAGTAGAAAAGAGGGCAAAGCTATGTACCTCTATACACAGAGATTACGGCTTCAAAGTGAGAGGAAACATCAAACCATCTTCTCATCCAAGAGACAGTGAGGCCAATAACTGAGAAGGAAGCAATAGCATTTTTACAAAACAGATGAATACTGCCCATCAGTGGCAGAAAAGGATTAGGTTAAAATCAATGCATTTGTATACACAAAGAAAAATCTGAACTTTCACACTTTGTCATGCATCACACTCACTGTCTGCTTCCACAGCCACTGCAGCTGATGGGACACCTGACTAGAAGTGGACGAGCCCCAGAAAGCTAGAGCCAGATGCCTGACTCTGGCTCGACTCAAGGTCCTCTAGTAACCTCAAACCGAAACGAGCCAAGCTTTAACAGGAGATGATGTAGCCGAGCGACATGGGCAGCCAGGTTTGAATCCCGTCCCCGGCTCAGGATCCTATGAATCCAGTTAAATGTCCTTGTGTCAAAAAAAAGAAACCTCTGTAATGTGGTTTCTGTTTGTTGTGAAGCACTTTAATGTAGGAGTTGATTAAATATTCCATTCCGCCTGTAGAATTGGTGGAATTTTGGTCAATCTGAGTTACTCTTGTAATGCCGAGTCCCAGCCAAATTCCGCCAATCGCTGCATTGCATAATGTTTTCTTGTGCCCGGCTCCAGAATGGTAAGTTGGCAAACCCGGACGAGATTTGGCGTCTTCTAGAACAATTTCCAGTTTCTAGGAGAACATCTAGTGAGATTTTTCTAACACAGGCGGTTGTGGCCATTTGCAGTCAGAAGACTGCTGCTCAAGTAGAAAATCTACTCGAGAGGCAGCAAAATCAACTCGAGTACCTGCACCCTTTGGCGTGCTGCATGGTGCTGTAAGCATTGATTTTTCCATGCGGAACGAGCTCCCAGCACTAAACTACAGCCCAAGCAGCGTGATGTGCCTATTTCCACCAATTGGTGGAACTCCACAGAATCTCGCAGAGTTGTTATGTAACTCAGCGGAATTTCACAAAGTCAAACTCCGTAAGTTCAGCCCACCCCTACTTTTTTGTCCTTAGGCAATGCTTGAGCTTCGTAAACTTCCAAAAATGCAATGTGGACTCTGCCCATCACCCACGCTCTAATCTCATCCTCCAAAACCTAAAGACAAAGCATTCTGATGTCTGAAAGAGGCACCCATCTAGTGGCTGGTTTGCACAACATGAAACTGGAAAATCAGGGATCAATTCCGGCTTCCCTGCTTGGCCAAATTGTGTGATATTAGGCAAATACTTTTTCAATGAGCCTCCTTTTTGTTCATTAGCACATATAAGAGCAGTTCAAAGACATGAGTTCAGGATGTGCACTGTACACAAACCTGTCTTGTGTTTGATTTAATAGTATGTAATGAATGTCCCATTTTAATAAGAATGTAGGCCACATAAAGGGTACACATGAGAAGTGACTTGCCTCTCAGTCAGGGCCACAGGAATTCTGTGACCTTGGCTTTTTCTGTATAGTTATGTATTTGCAGCACTTGCCACATAATCCATCATCTGCTGCATAATTTGCAGATTTTAACAAAAAAAGGTTTTTGCTTCTAGCTCAAATGGATCAAAAGTTGTTCATGTGCAGTGGCGAGCATTTGAAAAGGTTAACTGGTCATCTTTCAATTGCTTATTTCTGCATTTGGTTGTTAAATTGGTACTAATGAGGTGAAATATTTGCCCAGACAGTATTACTATGTGAAAAAATGATAGAATAATGAAGTAATACTATCAAAAAATGTGTAGCACTATGCCGCATAATTTGCTTTTGCTTGCCGCATAATTTACGAAACCCTGCTGCTTAATTTGGTGTTCCCCTGCCGCATAATTCCAGTGGCCCTGTTCCTAGTTCACTAATAACATTGTCATCAGGGTAGGGCGGTAATGTTTTGTTTCTCAGTTTATGTTTAAACACTGTCACATTAATTAAATGTTTCTAAATTTGGATGTCTAATGGATGTACTAAGTTGAAATACTTCTGCATTTTGAAGACACCTTAGACTAACAATATCTTTATTGCATGCAAAATATTTTCAGGGCTTGGCTCCTACATAGGCTCTCAGAGCCAGGGCTGATGCTTGACTTGCTCTCCATTTATTTCTTGGCTCATCCCCCTCTTCATCTGACCTCCCTCAGGCAGGTCTGGCCCTCAATCGGATTGACCGGGACAGAGCCCCGGGCAGAAAGAAAATGTAGTGTTTGTTGTGGAATCCGGGGGTTGTTGCAGTATCATGGCAGGAGGTTTGAGGAAGATGGGCGGAGGGCAAGGGAATGAGGGGGTGCCAACAATTACACTGAGGTACATTAAGGCAGTGGTCGTAGTCGAGAAAAAAAAGCAGGGGAACTGTGGGTCAAGAATCAGAGGGTGGGAATAACCCGAGGATTGGGTCAGTGGGCAGAGTCAGAGGTGTGGTCAGAAAAAGCAAAACATTTGAATTTTTAGCATTTGTTTGTCATTTCACTGACGAGTTACAGCTTATTATGTTATTTAGTCAAACAATGGACACACATGTTTACTTAAGGTTTAATATAAGTTATTGTCATTAAAATACATACACAAAGTGGGATATGTTTCCAATCACAGAATGTCCCAAATACGCTTAAAAGTGGAATCACAAGCCATTTGACTCCGAGCCATGCAGTTTCTGTCATTAGCACTTCTTCTCACTTTTTCCACAAGAGCAGTTCAAACATGAATGGCAAAATATCCTAGTTTGCAAATGTTTTCCACTTAATTATGGCTCTGCCATATTTGCCACATAATACATAATCTGCTGCATCATCAATGATGTTAGCTAAAAAATTGTTTGTAGCTCAAACAGATCAAAAGTTACTAAAAATGTGACTTGTGCTGCTGCGAAGCAGAGGGCCCTTTGCAAAGGTTGACTGGTCACCTTTCTCACTGCCGCATTTGTATGTTACACTGGTACTAATGAGGCAAAATCTGTGCAGAGACTGTTAGTATGTGTAAAAATGTCAAAATAATAAAGTATCAGAAAATGTACCGCATTACACTGAAACCTTTTTTTTGCTGCATAATTTAGTCAACACTGCAACATAATTTTGGCCTCCATTGCTGCATGATTCTACTGGCCCCAAAGCAGGCAGCGCATGTTAAATGTGCTTGTGCATGAAGCAGAGAGACCGTGAAGTTTGCGAACTTAGATTGGAGTGCATGCAAATCTTGCATTGCCGATCCCTGGTGGGTTGCACTACTACTGCTATAACAAGGCCAATGGAGGTACCAATGGGTGAGGCGGACTGGCCCCAAGGGTCCTGTGACCTCAGTGACAGAGTCATTGTTGCTCTAGAGTGTGCTGCTTTGTAGGAATGTCTGCAAGACTGGTGGTGAACTTCAATATGGATTGTGGTGGACAGACCTTCAAGGTTAACCCACACTTGCCACCACTGGGGTCAACCTGCTGGTGCTAAGGCACCAGGGCTAGAAGGTCTAGCGGGACCTTCTAAGTTCTAGCATGGGAATGTTGTCCCTCAGGAGTGTGGTCTGGTGGGCAGGTCATGAAGGCTGAACCTGGTTCCCCAGTTTCGAATTCGGCAGTTCTGACCATAGTGCCACATCCTCTCCCCCACTGAACATCATACTGCCCCACTGAGAGAAACTCACACTGCCTTCAACTACAACCCAATTGTGCCCCACTATAAAAACCTGGATGCAACTCAATTCAAATTATACACTAGGCAAGAGTAATATGCTGCCAGAAAAAAAAAGTAACAACACCCTGGAAAAAGCGAACACTCATAGGGAATGCAAGATTAAGTAAAGCATGTGAGTGTTTTTGCTTGAAAAGTTAAGAACATGACTACAGGGCCCGGAAGTGATCCGTTTTAATCTTCATTGCTTATATCCTTACAAAACATAAGCAGTATGGTTTAAAAAGACCACATCCCTGAAAACAGAGGCGTGGTACACATTTTATAAACTAAAATAAGGAAAACAGCTGATAAGGATCACATTAAACGTTTTCCACTCTACACATCAACCAGGTATTACAGTACCTCCAGGATTGGTGCACTTTCCCACCCATGGAAAACAATGCCGCTCAAGGAAAGACAAGAAAACGAAAGTAACGCTTCACTGGCAAACTCTGTAAACTTGCGCTATTATGTTTGAGTGTGAATAAAACTATTCTGGCCACTTTGAGACCTCTCTATCTTGCTTTATTGAGTTATTGAGTTATTTTTCATATTTTAAACTTTTTCTCTCCGTCCGAGGCTGCACTTTGGAATAGTAAAATGTCAAAAAAAGGTGACATTTTCAGCAAAAGCGTTTCTTTTTTTGGATCCATTTCACAAGGGAACGAATGAAGGAAAGGAGAGGAAAGAAGAAGAAAGAGAGGGTAAGAGCTGTTTCTTGAAGTCACGGTTTTCATTCAGCAAGTGAGGAGGAGCGAGAGACAAAAAGAGGGGATAAGAGGAAGAAAGAAAATGGCGGGGCAGCTGCCAGCAGCAGAGCAGAAGTGGACACTGTCCTCGTCAGAAGGAAAAGCAGAGTCCTTTTCCTTCTCTGCCCACCCCTCCCCACCTGGATGGACGAACCTTATCTAGAGGCCTTGACTATTTCCGCTGTCCTGGATGCATTTTTAAAATAAAAAAGTAGGGGAACTGATTCAATTAAATTGAAAAAGTAGGGGCATGTCGTGCCCTGCCGATCCCGCCCACTTCGACCACTGCATTAAGGACTGATTACAAAGTCTTTAACAGCATCTGATGGAGACCAAGTGAGATGGACGAGCTGCTGTTTGCATGACATTAAGGGGCCGATTCCGATCTCGGCCGGTAGGGCTCCGAATAGGATTCGGCTTTACCGGATCCGATTCGGAGCCCTGTTTCCCGACCGAACCGTACGCGGGTCCGGCCGAGCGAGTACGATGCGAAATCGCCGACCGACTCGTCCGGGCGTCCCGACCGCTCCGACCGACTCGCTCGGACTCGAACCGCTCCGACCGACTCGCTCGGACTCGACTCGCACCGCGCAATGGAGACGTTCCCCGGCCGGGTAAGTACGATGCGCGCCGCGAGCAGTCCGACCGAGCCGCGCACTCCGGCTCGAAAGAGCTGTCGGAGCCGTACTCGGGGGTCCGTGTCGGACCCCCAGTGCAGCGTAGCCGCGTGAGTCGCACACAGGGGGACCCATGGGTCCCCCTACCTGTGCGTGTACGGCGCGAATCGCATCGCCGCGTACCCGCTGTAGGGGCGCCCTTGTCCGACTCGCACCCATTGAGTCAATGGGAGCCCGCGTACGCGTTATGCGACCGGCTCCCATTGACTTCAATGGGAGTCCGTACCGACTCGAGTCCGATAACATACGGCCGCATCGTACTCGTTCGGTCGGACTGCACGGAGTCCGGTCGGTCGGAAATCTCTCCGGGTCCGGCTCGGTCGGAGAAATTTCCGGCCCGAATCGGAATCGACCCCTAAGTCAGGCCTCTCCCTGCTGCGCCCCTCGGAATATTGGTGCCCTGGGCCTGAGCCCAGGTCGCACATGCCCAAGGCCGGCCATGCCCCCAGGATGCTTCTCATTCCTTTAGCTTGGCAGGTCAAGGAGCAAGCATAGGGATGTCTGAAGCGAGGAGTAGGAAAAAATAAGTCAAAATATAGCAGAGCTCACTATAGGCTAAAAGCTCGTCCTTATCTTAAAGAGATAAAATACGGATACAGGCCTGGTCTCCTTGCTCTCTCCACTGTAAGAAGAAGCTCCAGTAATAGGAAGAAGGATGCTAAGCAGTGGAAGGCCATGTAACATCATTTAGAGCATGGCTTTGGAGGGTGGGACTGCATCAAAAAGACACGTCATTCTGCTGCCTTCCCCTCACTCAGAGAAATGTGTTTGGAGCCCCGAGGTAACCTGCAATAAAATAATAAATAATTCAGGGAAAGAACATTTATTCTGTTTTATCGCGGCACCTGGGCATAGAATTGTAGGTATTACGCACCATGACAATTTTCGTGAATAGCTTGTGGGGGTGGGTAGGGTAGGATCTGGTCAGCGAGCAAGTCTTGCAATCACTCATTGTGGCACAGCAGAGATACTGAAGCCGATTTAGCAGTCAGTCAAGAACGCGTTCGGTGCTGTTGCGGATTGCTGGGTGAATGAGTGTGGGAATAGGTGAACCACCTTTCAGGGACTAACGGCATGCGCCCTCCCCAGGGGATTCCGTCCTTTGTGAAGAGCTACAATTGTCTCTATATGTACCAGTGATCAGGAGGTGTATTTCATTTCACAGATCCCAATAAATGGATGTGCTGCCCAACAAATGCCACATATCAGGTTACAGAGATTTGAGTTGTCCGTTGTAATCCGAATGACATCAGGGAAACAGAATAACTGTCACTCAACTGTATCATCTCCGGCCCCACTTCCAAAAGACACACTTTGGGACATCCGGCAGCGGGAAAATAAGATGGAACATCTTCCACTCTAGGACCTGTGTGGCAGTCGGAATTTCCCACCGCAGCTCAGGGCCCTTTTGTATCCTCTGTTTTTTAAGGTGTGCCAGCTAGTAGTTTCACAATAACACCCACGTGCTTATGTGTGGAGAATCTGGGCGCCTGGGATTTCTGCTTCTGACCACTACCTCTGCACATATTCATTCCTGTTCCGAGTTAAACCCTACTGGTGGGGAGGGAGGGAGGGAGAGGGAAGTGGAGGACGTTTCTTGGTGGACCTATTCAGGGGGTCTGGCCGGAGTCAGGGAATAGGGCCAGCCTGCACTGCAGCCTATTCCCAAAACGATTTTAGTGACTGAGGGGCATATTATCAAGGGCTCGATCGCCGCTTTAGCGGGACTTTTTCCCGCTAAAGCGGCGATAGTACAGACGCCCTATTAGCAAGCTGTCGCTAACTGCTGTTAGCGACAGCTTTCAGGCGATAGCGACCGGGTTGGGTGCCGCTTTGCATGCCAGCGATATTTATCGCTAATGGCATGCAAAGTAGGCGTTCCTAATCTAAAAGCGACTGGAAACAGTCGCTAAGGTCGCTATCGCCTATTAGCGAGGCAGGGAGGTGATTAACGAACCAGCGCTAAACACGTTGAGCGCTGGTTTGTTAACGCCTGGTCTCACCCTGACTTAGCCATGTAATCCAATGGGAGGTGGATTACATGGCTAAATCCCCTCGCCCTATCGCCAAGCTAACACTGGTCACAGTGTGAATATCGCTTGTTTTCAAGCGATATTCACACTGTTCTCCAGGGTTTCTATCGCTTTGGAGATAAGCGTTGCTGATAGCACGCTATCTCCGCTATAGAAACCTCCGATAGCCGGCGATAATTATCCTAGCGCTAACTGCGCTTAGCGATAATTATTGCCGGTTATTGCTAATAGGCCCCTGAGTTTTCAGCCGGTAAAACATGATCAGGTGTCAAAATGGGCCACTCTTGATTAAGTGGAGTGAAATTCCACCCGGAATTCCGCCCCACTCATCTTGTAATCAAGGCCAAACTTGCCAGGGTGTAATTCCATCTTGAAAATAAATGGGGCATATTATCAAGGGCTCGATCGCCGCTTTAGCGGGACTTTTTCCCGCTAAAGCGGCGATAATACAGACGCCTATTAGCAAGCTGTCGCTAACTGCTGTTAGCGACAGCTTTAGGCGATAGCGACCGGGTTGGGTGCCGCTTTGCATGCCAGCGATATTTATCGCTAATGGCATGCAAAGTAGGCGTTCCCAACCTAAAAGCGACTGGAAACAGTCGCTAAGGTCGCTATCGCCTATTAGCGAGGCAGGGGAGGTGATTAACGAACCAGCGCTAAACACGTTTAGCGCTGGTTTGTTAACGCCTGGTCTCACCCTGACTTAGCCATGTAATCCAATGGGAGGTGGATTACATGGCTAAATCCCCTAGCCCTATCGCCAAGCTAACACTGGTCACAGTGTGAATATCGCTTGTTTTCAAGCGATATTCACACTGTTCTCCAGGGTTTCTATCGCTTTGGAGATAAGCGTTGCTGATAGCATGCTATCTCCGCGATAGAAACCTGCGATAGCCGGCGATAATTATCCTAGCGCTAACTGCGCTTAGCGATAATTATCGCCGGTTATTGCTAATAGGCCCCAATGTTTTCTACTCTGAAAGTGTGAGGCTGAAGGCAAGTTATATCACGCTATCTATACAAACTCCAGCACATGGTAAAATTCCAATAAATGAGAAAATGTTATAGTTCTGTTAAATGTCGGTGACCCTGGTTCGTAATTCCATTCCATCCTCCTTCTCCTGTCCTGTTTTTCCCTCCCCGCTTCTCTCCCCTTCTCATCCTTCATGTTTTGTTTTGAGTATGTTTTTTAGTTTCTTTTTATATGTAAAGTGCGTTCATACCCTGCGGTTTTTATGCATAAAAGAGAAATAAATAAATGAATAAAAGGAAATACTGACATTTTAAAGTCTATGTAGTATCGACTAGCAGCTCAGTGGACTTATTTATCCCTTCCAGGAATCTGCTTTTGACCTTAACAGTTATAGACTTGAGTTCCGGTCTATCCACTTATCGACTCATCCTTTCATGCTTCTATAACTGATAAAATGAGTACCACTGACGGGTGCTAGGCTCAAGGGCATAATTATCAATGGTGCACCAGGTGCAGTGCAGCCGGGACTCGTGATCGGTTGGGCCCACGGAACACTGTTTGCCGCTGCATTTTTTTTTGCCTAGCTCACAAAGCTGGGGTCCATTTTCCTTGCTTGCACTAAGGCCCATCGCATCCTTCCCAATCTACTGGCTAGGATATTCCAAGAAATTAGCATGCGATGTTGACCTAACATGACCAGATGATTCAGTGCTTAATTTGAGCCGGTGGTTTCCGGTGCTGGGCACCAGCACTTAATTGTCAACAACATTGCTTGTGACAGTCTGCCACAAGGTGGTGCTATCAGGCTAATTTGCAGATAACCACAACAACATTAAAAATGACTATTACCTGCCTCCCAAACCATATAGCTTTGGGAGCATGCAATAGTCCGAATTGACACACTTGTAGGAGTGTGATAGTTAGTAGTTGTGTTGTTACTATTATTGGCAGCATGGCATGCAGTGGCCTCCTGTTGAGAGCCCTGACACTTCTTTCTTTTTTTACAAATTAAGCACTGGCCAGATCTTAGTATAAAATGACCCCAGTGAGCGTCATTGTATTCCGTACAGGTGTGTGGAACATGCTGCGGGCAAATGGAACTTGGACCAACCTGTGTGGATGAATTGTGCGGTTAGTGACGCATAGGCCTATTGCCCGAGCTTAGGCGTTGCATATGCTGCAGAATGTGGTATAAACCAGGCCCCTCTTTCTAGCTAAACACGTTAGTTGCAATTGCAAACATGTACAGAATTAGGTATGCAAAATTCAATAAGTCCTTTCTGACCAATTAATTCACCAGCGCGAGCCTTCTGCATCCTGCATTGCGGATTTATTTACGTGAGCCAAACGCAGCTCTGCCAATCACGGAAACACGATTACAATGGAAAACATGCATTTCACCTCCCTTGTTTCCAGGTGAGGCGAAATTATCATTTTGACACGGCACTTTGGGTTCTCTCAGATGTGGTTTCTTCCGGGCATTACGGAGATTGAATTATTCATGACGGGGACCAATGTAACGGCAGGAAACTTTACGAGCTGAGTTCAGTCGCTCTACTAAAGAAGATAGCAGTCGAAGTATGGAAAACAGTTTAAAAGCGGAAATGAGCTGGCTCGGGAGAGGAACGAAATGCAGGCCTCGTTGCCACGTCACAGAAACAGGCAGTAAGAAAACCTGTATTCAAACAGATAGCTCTGGAAAGAACTGTCACGTTCAAAGACAATAATTCCAATTAGGGGAAACATTTGTAATATAATATTACATCGAGTTCTGGAACCTTGTTTGCCAGTACCAAATGATTTTGGGCCACATGTAATAGGGAATTGATTCACAAAAGGGGTTGAAAATGATTTACTGACTCTTTCAAATTGAATCTAATTTTGCAAATTGATCTATATATTAATAGCTCCAAAATCCCGATTGAAAGAAGGTTGCAGTCTACCATATCTCATTAATATTAATTAGGTAGGTTGCAAACTTCAACTCACTCTGATTGATGTCCATCACAAGGGAAGTGGCCAGCTTCGATCAGCAGTAGACCACAATGTGTGTGATCACATTTTTTATATGCAGCCAGTTTCATTTAACAAATATGCGCTGAATTTAAAAGAAAAAGTTTTTTGTTTAAAAAAAAAAAAAAAAAGTTTTTGTGAGAGCTAGTAGTGAGCTCCTGCACCTCCATTTCTAAACTATCTTGCGATTTTGTAAGCTTTTACTGCAAAATGGGTTGAGGAATACCAAAAAGTCATTTTTCCATAGCAAAACATCTACTTTTCGGAATTGCAGGGTTGTGACTGCAAAATTGATTAGTACATCTGTCACATCATACCCATTTTGACAAGGTTGGACACCTGCAAGCTAATAAAGCATTGCACTTCTCTTCTTCTGAAATAGTCTTCCTGCGACTTAAGTGGGCGCTAACAATTTCACTAACTATTGTTTGCAGATGGGGACTGTTAGGATTTCCTTTTGGGAACCGGGACTTTTTTTTCCATCATCAGCTTTCTCTCTAGAGCAAGAGAGCAAAAGGCAGAAAATGGGAATGATGGGAAAACAGTGAAAAAGGAGATCGCAGGGATAAAAAACCTGCAAGAGTGAAGTAAAGGAAAAGGAAGTGTAGAGTGGTGGAAGAAAGATTCTTGAGGTGGAATTAAGACTAGGCATTATTGTTTTTTTTTAACCTCGACATTCAGTAACACTGGTGGTTGGCTCCTAAGAAAAACTTTGAGCCACTGCAATTATTTTTTCACAAACAAGCGCTGCAATTATGTTCAACAATTATTATAGTAACCAAAAATGGAACCCCTGCTACCAGGGGCTGCTGGTACCCTTTGAAAGTGGTGGGGTGAGTGAAGGGCCCAACACTTCCCAAAAAACAAAATAAAACACCCCTCCCTCCAAAACCCCAAAGTAAACCACCCATCCTTCCAAAAGTCTAAAATAAAATACCCCCTCGTCCAAACATCTAAAATTAAACACCCCTCCCTCCAAAAGTAAAAATAAAACCACTATAATAACATTGTAAATAAATAAAATCAATAGTACTTACCCACGGCTACACGTCCTCTGTCCTCCTCGGTGTTCCACTTCTGAATCTGCAGTCGAGCTCACCTAACCAATCCAGACGCTGCTCAGAGGCTGTTAACCAGCATGAGAGAAGCACCTGGATTGGATGGCGTGGGCTGGCTGGAGGCTCCTTCAGGCCCTATAGGCCTTTGGCCGCCACAAGATAGCCAGCCAAAGTTACATGCGCACTTTGAAGCATCCAGCCTGCCACTACACCTGTTCTCTGCTGCCAATCGGCAGCAGAGGACACACCCCGCATGTCGATGGGCTTGGGGTTGGCTGGCTGATGCAGTGCGCAAGTCGGAAAAATAAAATGCCAACGAAATCTTTCCATTGCCATTTTATTTTTTCCTGCATGGCTGGCAGCAGATGGGGGGACAATCCTCCCCCGCCCTCCTGCAGAAACCACCGCTGCCTGCCACTATTTGTGAGGTTAGAATTCAAGACTCAGAAGGGACTATATCACCCATGGATTGGCCATCTATCCTGCTCCGGGTTTCTTAGCATATATGCACAGTATGATTTACTGGTGTACCATTGCTACTTTATGAGATGGCAGCCAGGATAATGAATGTATGAAAGGATTGTCAAGTTAATGCAAAGATGGGGTCTTTGTACATGTATGGCCCGTGATAACTTCTAGTTTGTTTGTAGCTGCATCAAATCTAGGGAAGTAAATCCATTTCAAAATTGCTGTTTTGGATTGGAGCCTAAAATTTCATCTTCTAGGCAGCTAGCTTTGATAAAAATTCTATTTAAGCCTTTACTGCCCATGCATGAATAGCAAGCTTCTTGTGTGGCCTAATGGCTAAACATCAGCAAGTATAACAAGCTCATCTTGTCAATGGTTCTTTAATCTTTAATTAAATCATTTCAGATACATCACCTCATTTGCAAACAACATTCATCAAAACTCAACTGACCATATGAGGCTGATTTAAACTTACTTGGGGTCTTGTATGATATCAAGGAAAAGATCAATGGGCACCGGGCAGAAGGCATAGAAACAAGAGTCAGCTTACTGCAAAAACATTTTTACTTAATACTCTTAATTCTCTACACAACCTGGAGTAAAGAACCTGAAACATTTATACAAATCTCCCAAACAATGTTAAAGTGACATTATAGCTAGGTGAATATGTCAGTGACAACATTAAAGTTGTGAACGCAAAAAAAATAGAAATTCACCAGTTATAGTTGGCAGAGCTAACAAAAACTTGCATCCCCACATGTACTGCTTATGGCCTCACATATTACATCACTTACGACATGTTCTATGACGTCACTGATGACAACTCAAATGACATCATCATCCAACAAGCGTGTTAGTTTGTTTTGGCGTGTAAATAGTGGCTGGAAAATACCATATTACTTTTCTACCTAATTTAGTACAGCCTGTGTCCAGCTAATGGGTGTAATTGTTTACATAGGTGTGTAAAATTAATGAATTAAATGATGCGAAAATTTATATAGCGTGACTTAGCACCCGTGAGGGTATCCATGCGCTGTCCATGACCACGGGGGAGATTTAGTGATTTGCCCAGAATCACAGGATGTTGAGCCGATGCCGAGATGCGAACCCGGATACCCAGCTCCAGAGTCAGAAGCTCTGGCCGCTGTGCCACATCCTCTCCCCCTCTGCGTAGACATCTTGAACGTGTTATAGATCTTTGTATTGAAGAGTAACTCTATGTGTAGGTGACAGTTGATAACTTATGTCTAGTATGTTCTGTACAAGGTTTTTGGTGCAGCAGAAAAAGTTGTGAACAGGGCAAAGATTTTATGTAGTAGATACTAAGTATTGTAAGCAGCCTTGAGTTATTAGTCATCTCAGCATGACCATTTCTACATAACATACTAATTTCTGTACATGTGCTTGTTTTGTTTCAGAAGCTGGGCTATCTGTAAAGATTTCACCACAGTATGAAGGCTGCATATAGTATCATCTTTAGCATCTTCTGCCTTTCGTTATTTTAAAAGAATAGTGACTTTTTGACAAGTGATAGATGCAGAATGCTGGGGTTTCTTTGCTGCTTGGAGGGACTTCTAATCCCACACATCACTGGCCTGAGAGGAGGGGCCTGATTCCAGCCACCTCCTGACATTGTCGACGCGCTATAAAGTGCCTTGTTAATACCAGCGGCGTGGGACGCAGAGTGCTGGGGTTTCTTTGCTGCTTGGAGGGACTTCTAGTTCCACACACCACTGGCCTGAGAGGAGGGTCCTGAATCCAGCCGCCTCCGACATCGCCAATGCGCTATAAAGCACCTTGTTAATACCCGTAGCAAGGTACGCAGAGTCCTGGGGTTTCTTTGCTGCTTGGAGGGACTTCTAAACCCAGACAACACTGGCCAGAGAGGAGTTGCTGATTCCCTCCACCTCTCGACATCGCAGATGCGCTATAAAGTGCCTTGTTAATACCTGGGGAATGCATAGAGCTGGGGTCTCTTTGCTGCTTGGAGGGACTTCTAATCCCACACACCACTGGCCTGAGAGGAGGGGCCTGATTCCAGCTGCCTCCATACATCTCAGACACGCTATAAAGTGCTGTGTTAATACCTGTGCGTGCCCGGGAGAAGTCAAGGCCAAGGGCGGGCCTGTCCTGCACCCGTCAGCGACAGGAAGAGGAAGGGCAGGGCCACCTCCCTTGGCCTGCAACTTTCTCTACACCTTGCGTTTGGACTCAGCCTCTCCTTGCATCAAGGTGCTCTAAAGTAACTTCAGCTTCAGAGAACAGGCCAGAAATAGGGCTGGGTAAATCAAAGTGGGCTTCAAAAAGAGCAGGACAGTAAGGAATGCCAGGCCTACCCCTCTTCCTGTATCCCCCCAGCCAGATGGCAGGCCCAGGAATAGAATTTGCAGAAGGTCTGGAGGGGGAGTGTTAATGGAAATGAGCCACACTTTGGAGGAAGCTGTCATGCTTTTGGTTGGCTCTCTGAAAATCATTGGACAGGGGTGCACCCCTGCATGTTGCCCCAGATCATTGAATAAATATGTGAGAGTTGCATAGCAACTCATATCTGCTGCCTGAAATTACAAGGAGAAAAAGTACTGCCCTGCTGGAACCCTGATCTTCACCCCAAGGGCTTAAATTCTGAGGAACTGCGCCTGCTGCACACTTGGAACTGCAGCCCTGAGGACTTTGCCTTGCTTCAAAAACGATAAAGGGTGGACTCCCTGAAAGCTACAGGATAACAGAGCTTTCCTGTACAATCTCCCTCAAGAGGTCCCCAACCTGGAGTGCATCCGGTGGACTTTTAAAGATTTGGACAGGTGCATTGTGGGAATTGTAGTCCCAAACTTGCAAGGACCATCTCAGAGCTTCTAGACCCTTGGATTTGTATTTTGGACACTTTGAACCCTCAAGACCAACTTCAGGAAGAAGTTCCAGAAGGTTGAAGCAACTTTTGGGAAAAGCTCCATAAGGGGACTAACTCAACGTCAAAAGACAAGCCGGCTACCTTCAACTGCGACCCGGCCTGGATTTCAGGTTTGTCCCTCTGAAAGCTCCAGCTCTCCAGACTTCCAGGATTTGACCAGGGCCACGCAGAGAAGCAATCCGATGATGTTGCATCAAAATTGGCCTGCCAAAGGGGACCGCATGATGTGTAGGGAAAATCCTCCAGAAAAGTTTCTAAGTCCGAAGGTAAAATTTTGACTGAGGCTTATAATGCGTTGGTGGCCTTATTGCTGGTGGTAGGTGCATACTTACCCCAACTAATATCCACCTTCCAACAATTGTACAGATATTATTAATTCTAATCCCCATTCAGGTAACAAATGCCTCAATTCCTCTGAGGTTGAGCTAATTAAGCGGGTCTCAAAAATGTTTGAAAACCTTCAGTTTAGTGCACGTACTCCCTCTACAAGGGAAATGCTGGAGCCTCCACCCACAGCTAGCCTTGATAAACCCTCTCCCGTTCGTGGTATGGATGCAGATGAGTGTAGCAACCGCTATTCTGTTCTCTCCGTAGAGGATGTCACGACGGAGAGTCCCCCAGGTGAAAGCTCTAGTTTAACGAACTCAGGGATTTTTTCAATGTGCAAAGTCTGATGGGGGAATTGGGTAGTTGAGGGATCAGGTTAAGGCAATCCTTAAGATAGTGGAGAATCTTAGTGGGGACAATAGTATAGGGCAGGTGTTGACTCAATCTGGGGAGAGGGAGGAAATAGTTTGAGGTCGTCTGTAAAATATAGAGACCTTAGGTTGCCATACACTATAGCTACTTTAAAGCAGCCTCTGGTGACTAACCCTACCCATCCACCCCAAGTTCCGCCTGCTCCTTGCCACCACTCAGGTTCTAATGCAGGGAGGACAAGCCCCAAGACACTTTTCCAAGGGCAGGCTTGCTCAAGAGGACCACTAACTCAAGCCCCGAGTTTGGGTTGGGTCCACTAGGATCCTGTGGCAACCTTAATGTTAGACCCCATTTGCTATCCTCTAGAGGGTTGATACACAATGGCATTTATATTTCCGGAAAAGCTGGGGTTACCGTGACTATGATCTACCTCATGAATGTCCCTAAGCTGGTCCCAGGAATCAGATAAGACAAGGATTCATTAATTAGTAAAGCTGTCCACAGGTTACGAGAGGTTAGGCACTGCTATTCAATAATCAGGAGTGATATTGTAAATGCAGAAAGGGTAACCTCTCCTGATGATCCTTTCAATATAGTGGGGGTTTCCTTTCTGCAAAATGATCTGGTTGAGGATATTATGGCTATTTTGGCCTGAACCATTTCTTGTGCAAAAACTGGCATATTGCTGAAACTCCGAGCCTCGGTTGCACCATCTGGGCCAGGCAGTTGCAGGGCTGCGTTGATGGAGGAGGAAGTTGAGCGAGACTAGAAGAGTCATTCTTTGTCTGAACCCCAAGGCCCCCCCTATGTACTGCCAAGGATTCAATGGATTCAGAGGAGGGCCCACCAAAATGTGTGACCCCTCCCTGAGCTCTAATTACTTGCCCCCGAAAGGTCGAGGGTAACTATCTAGGGGCTGATTGCGAATATCTGTTGGTACAGGTGTCTAAACAAACGACAAGCCCCATCAATGTAAACACAGAGGGGAATATTCACGAAGGTTCTAACTCTCAATTCCCCAAAGCAGCTAATTTATTACATGGTGCATCAATACAAATTGCATTGTGGAATGTATCGCGGATAACCAATCTACTACCGAGGAGGATTGGGGCCAGTTCATTGAAACCTTTGAAATTTGCCTGTTTTACGAGACATGGTGTTTAACCCCCTTTCACAGGAGTGGGTACACATCCTTCTGCATGAACATAACCAAATCCAAAATTGCATTACAGTGCAAAATTAACATTGTGCCTATTGACTCCCCCAACATCCTAGTAGGTAGGCTGGTGCTTCCCTCTGGTCTCTCGTTAAAAATCTTTACTGTTTATAATAGAGTGGGAGTTTGTAACTCCGAGTTTAGTGTACTCAGGGGCATATTCTCAAGGATCTATCGCCGAGTTAACGGCACTCTTTCTCAGCCAAAGTCGCGATAAAATCATTGCCCCATTTACAAGCTGGTGCAAACAGCCGATATCACCACTTTACCTGCGATAGCACCCGCAAAAAACATCGCCACAGATGAGCCCGGCAACTAACGCTAATGATATGCAGAGTAGGCGTTCCAGAACAAAAAGCCGCGACAACACCACTCCACAACATTCTCAACGACCAGCCAGATCGGCGATAAGATCAGAAAACATGCGCTAAGGCGCGTTAGCAGCAGGAAACTAACACCTGCTCCTACCTGGTGTAAAGTCGTACGACAACCGGCACCAGACAAGGGAGCACAGCCCATAGCCACACATGAAGAACAACAGATGCCCTGGAGCTACCAATCATGCAGCCCGGAGCCCCAATAGGTCAACAACACCTACCGCCACCACCCCCAGGACCCCACCACCCCCACCCCCAACCCCCCCGGGCCCTACCCCGGGCACCCCCACACACCCCCCCCTTCGGACAAAGATATTGCACCTCAACTCCACAAAATCATGAACCAAGCAAATCGCCTGAAGTCGCACAATCACAACACCCAACATACATGTGTGGTCAGAAAAAGGAAATCATACATCCATATTATAATATCCAAACAATACGTTTATTACAGAAGAAACCAAAAAAAACAAATCTGAAGAGGCATGGCGGGTCGTCTCCGGACATTCTGTAAGTCACAGCCTGCAAAACAGAAACCTGGATCAGAAGGTGTGCCATGCGCCCATCAAAGTACAGAGAGAGAGACCGAAAGAGAGAAAAGAGAGGGAGAGAGAGGGAGAGAGGGAGAGAGGGAGAGAGGGGAGTGAGGGAGAGAGAGGGAGAGAAAGAGAGAGGGAGAGAGGGAGAGAGAAAGAGAGAGGGAGAGAGGGAGTGAGGGAGAGAGAGGGAGAGAAAGAGAAAGGGAGAGAGGGAGAGAGAGGGAGAGAGGGAGAGAGATAGAGAGGGAGAGAGAGAGAAAGGGAGAGAGGGAGAGAGAAAGAGAGGGAGAGAGAAAGAGAGGGTGAGAGAGTGCTGACACTGCGGACCTAGGCCTCACTGCTCACCTGCTGCCACCGGTGTGTCTCCAACCACGTGCCGGTATTCACAGCAGTCCCCCAGGTCCCTCATCTGAAACAGTTTCCAGAGACATGAATGGCAGAGTCCATACAGTTGCACACGCCATCATCGCTTGCCCGCCCCTGAGCAACCAGGCCTCACTGCTCACCTCCCGCCACCGACGTGTCTCCAAGAGGGCCCACCACATTCCCGAATCTCCAAGCCCGGTGCCCGCGACCATGGCACCCTCCACATCATGCAGCCCCACAGCGCGGGCCACCAGGTCACACACATGACTCTGGGTCTTGATTACGCAATGGCAGAGACCACAGCAGTGCACACGGCATCATCGCAGGCTGCACACCCGTACAGCGCTTGAGGTGCCACTAACTCTGTGAACCGCGAGGCAACGCCACGTGGCGGGAGGCCCGTCCTGCCCGCTGGCTCAGGCCTACACTGCGGTCCAGCAACACTCACACTAATCCTTGCCAGCCCGGACGGCGCATCATCGCAGGCTGCACACCCGCTCAGCACTTTAGGTGCCCCTATCTCACTGCACCGCAAGACACCGTCCCGTGGCGGTGTGCCTGTGCCTGCCACAGTGTATCCGGTGCCACCAAGTCTGTGCACCGCTAGCCAAGGACCCTTAATGATTGAGTCCCGTGGTGCAGACGCCATCATGTCACCCCCGGCACTGGGCAATGTGAGGTGGGAGGGCCCTAGGCCCTCATGCATACATGAGAACTACATGGAGACACCCAGTCAGAGAGATTGGAAATGGCATCCAGCACGTGTGCCAGGCCCTTTTCATTGGCAGGGTCACATGTCCTGTGACGCCTGTGCTGGATGGGTGTGGCGTGGGTGTACACCAGCCATGAGGGAGTGGCTTTGGCATGCTGACAACTAGACCTGTGAGCTGCAGATCCCAACTGTGAAGACCTGGGACATGTAGCGTTTTCGTCCCCCCCTGGGTGCGTAATTGAGTGGGCTGTCCTGGCATATGCCAGTCCAGCATAAGGGTGTGAACAATGACCGGGGGGGGCTCTGGGCGTGGTTCCGTCCTGGGCTGGACAAGGACGTGACTACTGGATGTGTCTCTGTTGTAGTGTCGGCACCACCCGGACCGCAATCGGCAATGTGTCACCCTGTGACAAAAGTCCCACAACATGGGCAACATGGACGTAAGGGGGAATCACTGACCCTACATTCATCCATATTGCCACACTTGAAAGATCATAGACATGACACATCTGTGTGAATAAGAATGTTTATTGCACATTCAAGGCAGTGTTGCAGCTGGAGAAGTACAGGGCCATGCTGCCAACCCCACTTCACATTGTCGGCCCGTGGAGGGCCAGCCAGAGTCCTTCAGGGAATGACAGGTACATCAGGAGAGGAGGACTTCAGTCCGCAGTCTGATAGCTGTGTCATTGGTGACCAATCAGAGTATGGCAGTCCATGTCGAGGTCCAAGGTGAGTGTCGCAGAGTGCATCGGGGGACAGTGGAAGGTGATGATGCAGAGGGCAGAACCAAGCATAAACAGGCCACATGGCGGAGATAAATGCTACTACGTCCTCCTGACCAAGATGGCAGAGTCATCCGCACCTTCGTCCTCTGCTGTTGCATGTGCCTCACATGTGGCTGGTGGTGTTCTGTCTCCAGCACTGTGTGGCACTGACACATCAGGGGCCGGACATGTGGATGGGGTGGTAGCAGCAGCATGCATCAGCGCCAGGCCTTGTGGCAGCAATGCCATGAGGAGGGTCTTCAGGGCATTGAGGGACCCAGCTACCTCTCGCTGGTGTGCAGCGGTGGCAGCCGCTCTTTCCGCCTGCGTCCGCTCCATGTTCTCCATGATCCTCCGCATGTGTCCCAACTCCCTGGCGAGATCGCTGGAGGCACTCTGACTAGACAGTCGTTCTTGTCGCAGAGTCAGGACTCTAGCGATGTCAGCCATGGTCCATTGGAGAGCATGGAGCGGACTGTGGTTGTCCGTTAGGGACTGTGAGTGGTCCCTGATGGGACTTAGACACCCAAGTATGCCATCTAGTTTGGCTGCCATGCGGTCCAACCCCACCTGCACCTGTTCAGTCAGCGTCTCCTGGCACCCCAACACACAGCGTTGGAAGGCCATGTGTTCGTCTTGGGGGTCCTGGGAGGCAGCCGTGGTGGTGGGTGCTGCCTGCTGTTTGTGCTGTGCAGGGGGTGGGTTCTCCTCGTGGCAGCTGGGCTGCCCTGATCCTGGAAGTGGGCTGCGGAGGCTCTCCATGAGATGTTGGAGGGCGTGGGAGTCGAAGGTGTGTTGGTCCTCTTCGTCATCAGAGAAGAGAGGTTCAGACTGCTCTGCCGGAGGTGTTGGATTTCCCCCTGCAATGTGAAGGGGAGATGCAGTTTAACATCGTGTTCACATGTATGTTGACGCATTGTACATGTTTACATTCAGACTGCATGACAGTGTACATTGTGACTGTTTGGGGGGAGCTGCCTATTTGATACGGGACAGTGGACATTCCGACTGCATCACGGATGTGTGTTTGTACTTGTACATTGTCAACTCACATTTCCCTGCAGTGCCAAATGTGATTGGCCAGTTTCTACGCACATGCGGTACCAGTTGTGTCCTCTGTTCTGTTGTGGACGTGTTGCGGTTTGTACCACATCGTTGTCAATGTTGATGTGCTCTGCATGTAATGTGTGTGTGCCGCATTTTGTGGGAGTCGCCCCTGCAGCTCCGATTTAGCTGCCCTCATCCCTTTCATGCGGTGTGCCTCTGGGTTCTGTGCTTATGCAGTGCTGAGATGTTGCATACCTGTGTGCATTGGTCTCTTGGTGGGAGTTGTGGGTCTGGGGCATGGTTAGTCCGCAGATGTGCTATGCTTAATTGTGCATGTGTGCCATTGTGCCCATCTCCCCCGTTCCCCCAGTCCCTGGTGGTTACTCACCCTGTTGCTGTTGTGTCCGGTCATGTTGACCAGTGTCCGGTCCCCCGACTCCTGCCACCGTCTCCCCACTGATGACTGTGGACACCATTCCCTCCATCTCGTCCAGCTCCTCCTGTGGCGCTGGACTCCCACCTCCAGTCTGCATTGCTGTCTTCCGGTTGTTTGCGAGTTTCAGCTTGGTTTTGCGCTTCACATCATTCCAGCGTCTCTTGACCTCGTCCATTGTCCTCTTCAGCACTCCGACTGCATTTACCTTGTCCACGATGGTCTGCCATATTCCATTTTTAGTTGCCAGTGACACAGTGGAGGTGACGAACAGTGATTGATGGTGTTCTATCACCTCCGTTATCAGGATCCTGTTTTCCTGCGGACTGAACTTCGTTTTCCTCTTCTTCTTGTCCTTGCCCTTCCCTGACCCCGAGGTCCCAGGCTGGTCCTCTGTGGGGCTTGAGGGGTTCTGGTTGTCCTCTGTGCTTGCTCCGGCTGCCTCCATTGTGCTTCGCTGTTGTTTGGCTTTTGTTTGTATGTTTTATTTCTACTTTTATAGTGCATTTTCCCGCATGACGTGTGGGGATTGCAGGCCTATCACTGGTTTTCGCTGATTTTTGTATCGCGGTTGGCCTCATCGCAACTTTATTCGCGTTCGTGTTTCGCATTTTTGCGGCGTAGTGTTGTGTTGAACGCGGTCATTTGACGCGTTATCTTGTGACTATCGCATGGTACCGCCATGTTGTGAATACCACGTTAACACAGAGTTGTTTTCCCGCGATGGGCTGCGATGTGAGGGGTTGCGTTAAGCTACACTTGCGGTAGTTATCACACGTTCTTGGGAATATGCCCCTCAATGTGTTAGAGCAAGTCCTTTTGGAGCTCCAGGGGAATGGTCTACTGTTGGTGGCAGGAGATTTTGACTCAAATTTTGAACCGTTGGTCACCTCTCCCCTTGAGTTAACTGAGGATTGTAATAGTCAGTGGTGTATTCTGCAAATCAATCTCTGCTTAGTGAGATGGACATCTAAAGCTGCCCTGATTCTGGTCCTAACCTTAACTTTTGATCTTAGAGCTACAAATGGTAGAACCCCATCTGATCGCCAGGGTAAGATGACATATAACAAGCCTGGCCATAGTAGTAGAATTTACTACTTCCTGGCGGATATTTAGCTCTGGCCCACAATACCGGAGAGTGGTGGACCGAGTAGACAGCGATCACAGCGCCCTAAGTCTGTCACTTGTGGATAGATTAGTCCATACACCAGAGTTCCCGGGAAACAGGGATATAGGAGACCTTACGTACACAACAGTGGCGTAACAAAACTTGAGGGGGGCCATCTGCAAAGTACATGGAGGTGCCCCCCTCTGGACTCAATCAGGCCAGGGTACCAGGGGCCACCCTGCACTGCAGGGACTTTGATGGCCTTTGTTACACCACTGGTACACAAATAACCAGAAACTTATCAGGTGGGGCAGGGTGGAAAAAACCCTGCTGCCTTACAGGCTGCAATTCAAAGAGTAAACCTAGACTTTGAAGTCTTATCCAGCTTCCACTTGAGTGAAGGGTTGAAAAATTGAAAACTAGTCATGAATAACTATTCAACCAGTTAAGAGAGTTGTTAGGTAAAGGCAGAATTAAGCACAGGCCAGAGCACAAACCTGCAGGTTGGTATAATGGGGCCTGTAGGTCAGCCAAAAGTGAACTCCTTGTAGCAATCAAATCGAAGTCCCAATCGGAGATATCGAGGTATGGGTCTTGCTACAGGCTGGCATTAGCCCAAGCGAAAAGTGATTGGGAGAGCTCGCTGTGGACATCACTGCATGAAGCTTTGGCTGCTAAAAATAATAAGGCCTTTTGGAGGATAGCTGCAGTTTGCCTAAATGGCTACAAATCTGTGCTAGACTTTTGTATCCAGCCCCAGGAGTGGATGGGACGTTTTAGTAATATGTATTCAAACCGGTGTGGCACAGATAAGGTTGTCAGTAGGCCCACAGGAAAGAGTGCCCTATGTAAGCTTAGCACCCTCAAGTTTTCACTCAGTGAAACACTAGGTGCATTTAACTCTTGTATTCCTGCCTGCGCCCCGGGTCCGGACAGGAACCTAATGATCTGTATAGGGCAAACACGAAAATCTTGGGACCATACATAAATCTGCTCTCTAACACTATACTCTCGGTATGGATTTTCCTACCTCATGGAATTAGCAGAAATTATAACCATTTACAAGAAGGGGGATCGGTCTAATCAAGGGAATTACAGGCCCATAAGCCTGATTGACTCTCTTCAAATCAGTTTCTGTAAGCAGATTGCAAGATTCGATTAGTGAACAGAGCATTCTGTTGGATTGGCAGAAAGAGTTTCAGAGCAAATGTAAGCACCATAAAACATGTCTTTTGGTTTGTCTGTATTTATTGGAAAGAGGTGATAATCAACAAAGGCAAACTCTATGTTGACTTTGCTGAACTTCTATCTGCATTTGGTCTGGACCCAAGAGATAAACTGTGGAGGATGCTCGAAGAAATGGGCATTCCTGCCCCACTACTGAACATTCTTGTAAGGCTACATGCTGATAATCTGGCCCAAGTGAGATGGGGGTAGGAAGGGGCATTGACAGATCCCATCGACAATGACCAGGGGGTTAGGAAGGGGTATGTTTTGGCCCCTACCCTGTTCACTTTAAATATTATTGGAGTGATCGAGTTTGTGAACAGAGATGGCTGTGATGTGCCCAATAAAGGGGGAGGAGGACTCCCTCCCTGCTTTTTGCTGAGAACACTCTGCTGATTTCAAAGACACCCCAGGGGCTGCAACATCTGCTGAACTTTTTCAGTTGGTTTGTGATGAGCGAGCAGGGTCTGGAGCTTAATAGCTCCAAGACCAAATGTATGGTCTTCTCTAAACATAAAGCGACTCAATGCAGGAGACGACTTCTAATGAGTGAGTGAGCAGTAGATATGGTGGCCAAATTCGACTAATTAGGTATAAGACTTACATCTAACTCATGTTGGCCACCCCACGTAGATAAGGCTCAGTTGCCTCTGATTCAGCACACAGCTTGTATAGCAAAGATTCATAGCAGAACTACATCTAGAAGGGTAGCCCCTGCATTTGAGATCTACAATACCAAGGCTATGGGGTCTGTCATGTATGGTGTGCTACTATGGGATTGTATGAAAACACAGAGTCTCTCGATAGTGGAGCACAGGTTTTTAAGATCTTTGTTAAATCTTCCAGCAAGTACTCCACTAACCCCTCTTTACCTTGATCTGGCACAAAGAAGGATTGCTCATAAAAACAATTGCAGACTTCTAACTTTCTGGCACCGGATTTCGTCCACTCCAGTCCTTGAATCTTACCGGGTGGGCCTTAGAGACCTTATGACCCCGCACAGAGCTAATAAAATTCCATTGTTTTGCGCTCTTAAGATAGTGCTCCAAAAAGTGGGTCTAGAGCTATACTGGTCCTCTTCCGAGAAGCTTTGTATGATTCCTAGAGCAAGTTTGAAAGTGCTTTTTTGGGAGAGTGTCGCTGTTGAAACTGTGATGCACTGTAAGGGTATATTATCATTAGCCTTCACTGATTTTAAACCCTGGGCACAAAATGAGCACACAGTTGATGAAATTGTTCCTCTATTTGCAAGAGAACTATAATTACAATTCAGGTATGGATCTTTGCCCGTCATAGCTTTTAGTAGTAAATGGCAGGTGAAGGGAATTGCCCATGATCTTTGCCCTGCATGCCGAGGGGGTTCTGAATCACTTAACCATGTATTGTTCTTCTGCCCCTCATTCCATCATCTCGGGTGAAGTGGATCATGGCCCTTTGTAGAAACATGGGTGCTAGAAAGTACCAGGAGGCATTCAGATTACTGCAAACTGCCACAATTAGTGCAGTGGTTTTTGGTTTGGCCAAATTCCTAATGGCCCAGTGCATAAGATGCTTAAAATGTCTATAAAGGAGCCATTACTCTGAAAGTTCACCACATGGCTGTGAAACCTGACACTCTTGTGGATTTCGTTGTCAAAATTGGAGGCAAGTTTGGAGGGAAGTTCCTATAAACCCTCTCTTCATAAAAGTGGTAGCTCCCGGTACTAGACCCTAGTGGTTGTTCTTTACTGTAGTATCTTTCCACATTGTTTGTCTGTCAAGCTTTTATACTAAATTGGATTTTAGCAATTTTTGGTGTATACATGTTTTCACTATTCTGTAACTAGTATACAGTTTACACTCAACAATGACTTGCAGGATTATTGTAATGGCTGATATAGTCAAACAAGGGTGCTTCCTCTAAATTGCATGAATTAAGTGATTCTTTGTTTGGTTAACATGTCCTCATATTACTCTTCATCAAAAACACATAATCAAAATCAGCGGGAAACATACTTTGATCATTTTGGTAGGTTGAGTTGTCCATCAGTTTGAAAATGACGGGAACACCATTGAATACTACAAACGTGGAAGGGGCAGGACCAAACGGGCGAAGCTTGTAGGTGATTTTGCGCATTTGAATACTCAGGGGTAATTAAAAGGCAGAACCATGGACTCTGCTCTCAGACCAGGAGACAACAAGAAAGAACCCACTTGTCTTGGACAGTCACTGGAGAAGCCATTGAGCTCCAATAAATCAACAAGTATTCCCCTCCAAAAAGGACTTCAGATAGTTTTTCAACTTAAAATTGTATAGAAAACACATTTGCTTTCCTTTGGCCAAGCGGAAGAAGTTACTATGATTATTTGTCCTTTATAGAATTGAAACTTCAACTAGGGCACCTGCCATGCTTATATTTGTAAGTACTTCCCTTTGAGGTTTATTTTCTGTGAAATGAGCATCAGGGCCAGAATGGTACCTCGCCTGTGTATTTATCCAAGAAGAGTCCACAGTTCTTATTTTAAAGGGGAGGGGGGGCAGCACAGCCTCCTCCCCGAGCCTATTATAGCCCCGGGGACCCCATCCCATCGGGATCTACCTGTAACATAGGTGGGTGCCATGGTGCTCACCCGGGCACCCACAGACAACATGTTAGGGGCCACAGGGGAAGCCCCAGGGCCTCCGTGGCCCCAGCCAGTTACCTGCATGGTTCAGGAGCTAGCCTTGCTCCCACCCTTAGGGAGCAGCTATTTATGCTGCTCCCTCTAGACTAAGTCTGGGCGGTAAACTCTGCTCCGCTTGCGGAGTTTGCAGAGTTTTCCGCACTCCGCGTTATGCGGAGCTCGCGGTGTTCCGAAAAACTCCGCTTCGCGTAGCGGAGCAGAGTTTTTTTCCTCGCTCGCGTACGTCAACGTCAAGTTGGCTAGCGCAAGCGAGGAAAATCCACCTCCCCAAGAGATTTTTCCTCGTTCGCGATCTTCAACATGAAGTTGGCGATCGCGAGCGTGGAAAATCAACCTCCCGGCGAGATATCTCAATGCGGGCGGTCAGATTTCTCATTGCGAGTGCAGTAGCGGCCCGTGGTGGGAGTGCTGCCGGACGGTGACGTGGGGCGGGGGAGGGGCAGGGTGGGGGGTAGTAAACTACGATATACGGCCAAATAGAGGTAAGTAAACATATAAATAAATAAAACGAATTTCGTTGCGCGCGCTGCATCACGTTGAGAAAGCTGACGCGTTGAGAAAGCTGACGCTCGAGTAAAAATCTACTCGAGTGGGAGAAAGGAAGCAGCACCCAATTGCGCTGTGCATGGTGCCGTTCGCGATGATTGCACAGTGTGGACAAGCATCTGGCACTGAAAATCATCGCACACATCATTTATCTAATGCCCTCACCGCTTGCGGAGCTTCGCGTAGCACGGCAGAGGTTTTTTTGCACTTCGCGGAGTTCCGCATAGCGGAACTCCACGAACTCCGCCCAGGCTTACTCTATACAGGAGGAATTTCTTGCTCTGTTTCCCTGATTGCATTAATGTGGGCAGGAAAACAGAATACAGATCACTCTGTTCCCAGCTGGTGGGAACATTCTTAAAGCTTCTGCCCACTGGGAGTAGACTTTGAGTTTGCTCAAGTTTGGAGGGAGTTTTAAAAATGAACCTGCCAGGTAGGAGCAAACACAAGTTCCCTTGCCCGCACTAGTGCGAGCAAGGAAACTGCTGTGTCCTGAAGGTGAACTCCCCGAGACACAGCAAGTGAGCCGGCCTTGGAGATGAGGTCCCTGGAGCCATTAAACGCTCTGGGAGGAGGCCGCGCAACCACCTCCTTTTTTAAAAAAGTGACAGCCCTGGGGTATGGAGTCCCTAAGGCTTTTTAAAGGCTCAAGGAGGAGGGCTGCATGGCCCCCCTCCCCTTAAAAAATATATTGGGCCCTGGGAATGGGGTCCCTGGGGCCGAATACAGTTCAGGGAGGGGGCCACATGCACTCCTCCCCATATCAATAAATCAGCCCAGGGGCTTGGGTCTCCTGGGCCAAATATGGTTTGGGGAGCGGAGGCTGCGTGCCCCCTCCCCTTAATTAAACTAAGTGGCCCCAGGCTGCCAGTTTGTTTTTCTGTACTGCAATCCTGAGGGACTCCAGAGGGATTGCTGCAAAAGTTGCCAATTTTTTAACATTTTTGTCTGTCTGGGTTCCCCCTTGGGGCCTAGAGGGGTGCGGTATTCCTACCCTGCTTCTTTACACAACTTTGATTTTAAAAGTTCAGTACAGGAGACTAAGTCTCCGGGTCCTGTAATGGCTGTTGTTGCAGGGATTCTGCGGAGTCACATAACTATGCTTGGGAGGATCATAGAACCTTAGTAGACAGGGACTGGGTCCTCCTACCACCTTAGTACCCACGAGCCCAGGACCAACTAGCTATAGTGTCTCACTTGTCCTCCTACTCACTCAAAGAGGAACAGGTGATTAGACACTCCAGAACACAACACTCCTGACCCTCTCAGGAATCGTGCTTACAGAACACACCCTTTTGCTCACACACTTGTACTAGTCCACAATAAGAGCTGACAGAGACAAGAGAAAAGTTAAAAATGTTTATTTTTAACTATCGTGCTCTAGTGTGCATTATACGTGCTACAATAAGTAAGAAAATGGCTAATACGAATACAGTCAGCATAGTAATTAATCCATAGATCACAAAAGGAACTCTCATTATATCAGACAGGGTACTCTAACCCTCCCTCCCCTTCTACAGAAGCACAGTAAATATATATCAGAAGATCTCTTCCCTAGAAAGGTCCCTCTCCAAGTGTGTTGTTGGCTATCTTGTGCATACCTATACGGCAAAACTACGTGTTCCCAAACAACAGCTGCATGTGCGCGTTTTGTCTAGATGCTAGGGCCTGACCAGAACAGATAACAAAGGGCATTGTTGTTTGACCTTGTCTACAGTGTTCAGACTAAATCCCAGGAAAGCACAGAACAGGAAAACAACGGCAGGTTCTGTGTGAAAGTACAGTGTGGCACAAAGCAAAATTCATTTGTAAGGTAACGTGCGCAAAGCAGAGGACAGTCTGCAATGCGATCATGCCACCATAGGAAAAATTACAATGGCCCTGCAAGGTACATATGACACCCTCCCCTTAGTCAGGATGGTAGCACCAAAATGACGACAGAAAGCAGGTGATTATAAAAAAAGAGATTTTTTATTTTTTTATTTGGGACAGTCAGCTTCTCGTTTAGAGACAATGGTCAAATTAATAGAAAATATTTTTAGTGCAACAATATATCCAATCACAGCATGTCGCTGGGACCCAGGATGTAGAATGCCAAGTGAAAAGACAATTATTCCAGTAAGAAATCTGAACCTTCCAAATAAGAAATGTCAACCATCCAGTTGAGCAAGTCAAAAGAACAAACATGCTCTTTGTATCCAGTTGTCGACAAGACCATCAAAGGACAACCTGGGTTGATTTTGATGAAGCTGAAATCCAGAAGACGTTGCACAGTTGCACAAGGATCACCAACTGCCAATGGCCATAACGCTGGGTTGTACACAAGCTGCATACCCAAGGAACGGTCCTGGTTATGGGCCACTAAGGGATTCATCAACACCTCAAACTCCAGGCAGCATGAAATGGTGTAGCCAGGCAGACATCCAGGTCCCATTGAAAGGGGCACCGGATGCAGTGGAACACAGGTTGCACACAGGTGAAGTAAGCATAGCGGAAGATTAGACAAAAATCAACATCCAATTTAAAGGGTATTATTCCAAAAAGTTATAGCATTCACTCACATTACAGTTGCAGTGATGCCTGACTGGGAAGGACCACAAATGGAGCAGCCATTGCGAAATAAAAAAGAAACAGCACGATGATGGCGCAAATTAAGACGAGCATCAGCGGAAACCCACCGAACACGCTTGAAAAAATAGAATGTTTAAAAGCTGGGATTACTCGAAAAATAATCTGACAAAATGTCACAAGGCCGGAGCCCACAAGTTTGAAAAAAGTGTGCCAGGCCCGTGGTATCAGCCACATTAAATATTTGATGCATCAATTCTCCATAATGGAGGGGAAAATTTGTGTATGACAATGACTGTCTTTCACTAGACGTTCTTGCCACCTGCAATTCGAAGGTCTTGCGTGCTGAAGTGAGAGCCACTTCTTGTTGAAACAATAACACTTTGAGTCTGCTTAGCTTATTGAAATCTGTTTTCAAAGTTGGAATGGAAGGCCATAATGAACTAGCTACACTCCCTTGTGGAGGGGGAAACAGGATGTTGTTACAACAAGTAACTAACTGAGAAACAGATACCACATACGGGATTCCCGCCTGCAGACTGCAACCATCTTGATTATTAAGAACAAGATAACTGCCATTCGAAAGCAGTGGGAATAACTACAGGAACAGGATTTCCTTTCAAATAACAAGCTAGAGTAGGGGCAGAAACATTACAGGCACCATGAATTTTTACTTGCTGACATACAAGGGAATGACTGGCAGTGAGGTCACAACCCTTCCCTGTAAGGAAAACTTCTCTCTCAGCACGTTGACATATGCAAAGGGCAAGGACCATAATTAATGTATGTAGCGGCTCCCAAGCGGTTCATAGCTACCTACTGGGAAGTGTTTCATGCAGGCAGTGAACTGAAACATCGAAATGAGTAACATGATGACCCTGTGTATTAACCATACTTCAGAATGAGTTTCTGCTATAGTGAAGGGAAGTCGTTTAAGTTTCTCTATATGTAGCATGGTGTAACTAGCGTCTTTCATAGCCATTGATTGCTGTTTGTGTGTTAAATTAAATAGTGAGAAGAATGCCCTAGAATTAAGGTAATGACAAGGAATGCATCTATTCTTAAGTGTGTGCAGTGTCCAGCTAAATTGCATAACTGATCTAAGTTGATTCTGACCATGATACAGGGTAGACACTTCATTTTGTACAATATCAATTACAGACAACACGTTATCTAAAGTATAAATATGAGATGACAATGTATTAATACTGTCGTCGACAACAGCAAGCACTTTATCTAACTTATCTTGTTCAATTTGGCATAAATGTACTGCAGCTTCCAGTTGCGACAATTTCCAAAGTTCATTATAAGAAGCATAAACAAATTACTTCAAACGGGGGGATTTTGGACCCAAAAGGAAGTCAGATAGGTTTATATCTTTGGAAAGGAGAGAAATTTGTTGTTTCATGGCAGACAATGCGAAATGTTCAAACCATTGTTGACATAATTTGCTTGTGGAATATGTAGTAATAGTGTTAGAATGCAGGGTTGGTGGATATCGTGGATCAGGTCTATTTAATTTAAACCCAGAGGTAGTGTTCAAAAAACGAGAATGACAAACATTTGTGTCTGGAGCCCATAATGACCACCCAGTCAGAGCTATGGTAGAAGAATTAAATGTACTATTTCATATCATACTTTTTAATTGGCCTTCAGAATAATATGTATATGATTGACAATTATCAAAGAGGGCAAAAGAGGGAATAGTGGAAGTATGCAATTCTTTAATCTTAGCCAGTCCCAGACAAGTAGTCTATTGGACCCTGTCATGAAGAAAGATAAGTTGAGTGGGTATCAGACATGCATGGAATAGAGATTCTTTACCTTGGACTTGCCAGGATTTAGTGTCCCAAACTGATTTCAAGTCAATATTGTCCTTCTGGTAATCATATCCCTTGATGGCTAGGCTATGAATATAAAGAGATGCATGTATTAACTTGGTCTGAGTAAGCGTATATTTTTTCAAGAGAGTGGGAACCAATTTAAAGTAGTGAACCTGGTCCGAAAGGTCATAAACAGTGAAATAGGTGTATTTTATCTTTTGTGTATTGCAACTGCTCTGAGATGGAGTTGGGCAATGCTCCCATTGAGTATAATTATATTGGGGATGCTGTCCATTGGCTCTATGCAAAAAATGGTGCCCTTAATGTCGATAGCCGAATGAATCAACATAGTTAGCAGAAGTTAAATATAAATCCTCAGTGTCAAAGACAGTGTAATATTGTATTTCAGAAAACATTGAATTTACAGCATCGACATCCCAATCATCTGATTGTAACCCAGGCACTATGACATCAGCCATGGAAACTCGGAACACATATGGTATCTGCGGGGTCTTCGTAGGACCGAATACATTGAATGGTACTTTATCCCATACAACTCCATCAGTGACTGGGACTGCTGAAATATTAACCAAGGCCTGGTCTTTTTTCATTTTATGAGAGGAAGAATGTGGGGCCAATTCCCCGTCGACAATTTCTGCAGCAGAACGTTCTGGGAGGTAATGGCCATTAATCAAAAGAAAAAAAAACTGTCACAAATCCAATCCACATGAACAAAAATACCATGGAAAACACAATCCAGACATATATATTCATGTCCAAGGTGGAACCAGATAAGTGCGTTTTAACCAGGAGACGAAAACACAAATCAATACTAGCTGTGGGGTTAAAACAGAAGACAATGAAGAACTGTCTGAAGAAAAATTATCTTGATCGATGTAGTAACCAGAAGAACTCAGCTGGAATAATGGAGGCTGGGATTCTGTCTAGGCGATTTCCATTGTGGAATGTAAAGAAGGTAAAACAGGTACCAGGTCACCGGAGGACTTGACATCCCCCTCCGGCAGCTGGGGAGAATTGAAAGAAATGGAGCTCACAGGCTGTAAAGGATTATTCTGGGATGTGACACCTCTAGGCATACGATTGAGGATTAGCCAAATGGTGTAACTTGACATGTTCAATTGAAACAAAGTGATTGTCTTTGTACTCAGGCATCATTAAATCATGGTACATCTTAGAGGTGAAAGCCGGACCTGGTCTGAATGGAGAGTGCCTCAGGCATAAGTTGCGACAAAGACATGCAAATCTTTTATAACAGTGTGAGAGTCAGCTGAGCACTGTAGCCAGACCCAGAGGAACCTGGTGCAAAAATCCACTGCAACCAAAATATATTTGAATGCATTATAGGACATAAGAGGGCCGTAATGATCTAGATAAATACAGCTAAATGGCTGATTAGAAATATAAAGGTGTGTCTGAGGCGGTCGTGAGTAGGCCTGGGCGGTGAACTTCGCTCCGTTCGCGGAGTTTGGGGAGTTTTCTGCACTCCGCACTCCGCGGAGCTCGCGGAGTGCAGAAAACTCCGCTTCGCGATGTGCAGCAGATTTTGTCCCCGCTCGCGATCGCGAACGGTAAGTTCGCGAGCGCGAGCTGCCGCTCGGGTAGAACTTCTACCTGAGCGGCAGGAATACAAGCACAAACTGCAGTTCGCACTGCACTCCGCCACTCGCGGAACTTCGCAGAGTTTTTCTGTAACTTCGCGGAGTTCTGCATAGCAAAACTCCACGAACTACGCCCAGGCCTAGTCGTGACACAGTAGACCTCTTAATCTGTTGACAAACGTCACAACAAGGGACATATCGGTGAGCCTCCTGGTATAAACCATGCCACCAAAAGCGTTGCTGTAAAAGGGAAACATTGGCAGACACTCCAGTATATGCAGAAGCAATACCTTCATGAGTGGCCACTATCAAAGAGCGTCTGCAGTCAAGGTTGGGGATCAGACGATCACCAACTCCAGGAATGTTTACAAAAGGGACTTTTGTCAGTAGTCAACTGATAAGTATATCGAGAAGGAAATCCCTGAGGAAAGGGAATACCATCCCGAGTAGCGGCTATGGCAGACAGAATGTCACCACCAATTTTAGTCATAGAACGCGTAATTGTGGCTACTTTTGTTGCGGCTAGTGCAGATTTGACTGCTTCATCAGCCATCCAATTGCCTACAGCATGTGCTCCCGCACGTTGATGGCCCAATGTATACACAACATGTGCAAGTGGTAGGTGCTCTTGAAGAGCGACCACTCAAACCCAAAGCGTTTTATGCTTTATTGTGTTACTGTTAAAATCCCGAAAATCACTTTGCTTCCCGAAAAAAAATTGTCATTGAAATACTGTACACAATTAAAAAGAATCACACACAACAAGGGTGGGCAATTCAGGATCAGAATACTTGGGAGCTAAAAGAAGGGCTCTCAATTCGGCCAGCTGGTCTGCAGTACCCAAGGGAGAGCATAAAACTCGATCTTTCATAGTTCCTACAACAATAGGGCAACTAGCAGATTAAGCCTGCTTAGAACCAATGGCCAGTTGAGCCGAACCATCAGTGTAAATGATAAATGATCGAAGAAGGTAGAGCGTGGGCATGTTCATACTGAAGAAATTCTTGAGTTTGCAAGGAAGGGTCAAAAACAAAGCTGACATCAACGGATGTTAAAGATGTAGCCCATTGTATCCAACATGGATGCAGAGCCTTGGAATTGGGTACACTACCTTTTGTGATGGACTCTAAGGCTGGTACAGGCAAAACAACAAAATTGCGTTTAACTTGAGCATGGCCATCTGCACAGCACTCAAAATCTTTTCAGTAGAAGAAAAACACATGAGGGGGCGTGGCTTGATGCCAAAAGAAGATGTCCGCTCGCTAGGGGAGCTCCGTGGAGGCTTGGGAGAAGTGGCGGCATTTCCTGCGGACCTCTGCCGCTTTGCCGCTTCTGGATGGAGTCCTCCATGGGGTAAAGAACCCTGGATGCCCTTTTTCTCACTTTTACATTGCTGGTGAGTGTTTTTACCCAGCAGCTGTGGCGGGAGCATTTCCCTCATGGGACTCGCGCCCACCATTTTGTTTTGCTTTTTCCAAAACGGCCCCCATTTCGTAGGCGACAGAAACGGGAGCATTCACGTAATATTTTCTAACGCCTGAACATACTTCATAGTCCAATACTCCCTTTATTAATGGGCAATTTTTATGAAGATAATGGAGCATGAAAAAGTATATTCTTACGAACAGAGAATTTTCAGTCAGTCTTGCATTGACTCAAATGTACACAGAGCTGCAGTGATTGACCTAAGATGGAAACTTTACCACAGTGAATCTCTGGTTTAGTTTTTAACGAAAGGCTGAAACTAGAATTAGCCATTTGGAAGGTACCAATTTGCTGTAGATGAGGCGCTTTTTCCCCACATAGATTGTGGCGCTTGTCATTATGTTTCATTTGGGTCTCAGGTCAAGCAGGAATGGACTATAACTAAGCTGAGTTCATTATGGCTTAAGATTATTGCCTAGTTCTTTGCCTCTTTACTTCCAGTGGAGTTTTTGCTGTTATTTCAAGAACGATTTTCTTTTGGCTGCTACGACACACTGCCTTTATGTTCCTACCCTGAAACTACATCTTTACATCAATTATTGCATGCTGTCTTGCTATTTTCAGTGTTTTAAACATTTGCTCAACATTTTATGGGGAGAACGAAATCTACTCGTCATGTTACTGGTTCTTCATTACCATTCCCTTCTTTGGCAGACCATAATCCTTATTCTGTTCTCTCAACGAATATGGAGAACTCTGAAAGCAATTCATCACTTTCCAATAAGGAATCATCGATAGCTGCATCTAATATTCCGCTCCCAACCAACAAACTTACTCCTAAATTGACCACTTCATCTACATTATCCTCTGGAAAACACATCAAAAAGGATCCTCCTTCACCTACTGCGTCTCCTCCACCAAATACTATGGAGGACGACTGTGCCAACACCCTCGCCCCGCTGAAAAAACTCACCTACAGTGACACCACCAAAAGAGCCAGCTGGTTCACCTCGGAACTCCTAGCTTCCAAGCGTACCTGCCGGAAACTAGAGAAGAAATGGCACAGTGATAAGACACCAGACAGCCACGCAGCCCACAAAGACGCCATCCGTAACCACCACCACCTCATCAAGTCCGCCAAGAGAATCTCCTTCAAAGACCGCCTCGACAACAACGCACACAACAGCAAGGAGCTTTTCAACATCGTGAAGGAACTCTCCAACCCCAGCTCCAACACCAACGACATCCCGCTCGTCGCAACCCCTGTGCGATTCCCTCGCCACCTTCTTCCACCGCAAGATCGCCGACATCCACGACAGCTTCAACACCCAGACAGCCCCAACTAAGATCGATGCACCAGACCCGCCGCACACCATCGACCACGACCCCCTGCCAGCCTGGGCCAGCGTGAACATCGAGGACACCATCAAGACCATGAGCACAATACACTCCGGCTCCCCGTCAGACCCTTTCCCGCACCACATCTTCAACAAAGCCAGCAGCTCCATCGCACCCCACCTGTGCAACGTCATCAATCTCTCCTTCGAGACCGTGACCTTCCCAGAGAGCTGGAAACACGCAGAGATCAACGCCCTACTCAAAAAACCCAAGGCGGACCCGAGAGATCTCAAGAACTTCCGGCCCATCTCCCTGCTTCCGTTCCCAGCCAAGGTCATCGAGAAGATCGTCAACAAACAGCTAACCCGATACCTCGAAGAAAACAGAATCCTGGACCCATCCCAATCGGGGTTCCGCAGCAACCACAGCACTGAGACTGCCCTCATCACCGCCACCGACGACATCAGGATCCTGCTGGACAACGGTGAGACCGCAGCCCTCATCCTGCTGGACCTCTCCGCCGCCTTCGACACTGTCTGCCACCGCACTCTACGCGCACGCCTCCACGATGCAGGGATCCGAGACAAGGCCCTGGAATGGGCCACCTCCTTCCTCGCCGGCAGAACCCAGAGAGTCCGCCTCCCACCATTCCGATCCGAAGCCTCCGAGATCATCTGCGGCGTACCCCAGGGATCGTCCCTCAGCCCAACACTGTTCAACATCTACATGGCCCCGCTCGCACGCATCGCCAGACAGCACGACCTCAACATAATCTCCTACGCCGACGACACTCAACTGATCCTCTCCCTCACCAAGGACCCCCTCGCCGCCAAATCCAACCTCCATGAAGGAATGAAGGCCGTCGCCGATTGGATGAAGATCAGCCAACTAAAACTGAACACGGAGAAGACAGAGGTCCTCATCCTCGGCTCCAACCCCTCAGCCTGGGACGACTCCTGGTGGCCAACGACGCTGGGATCAGCCCCGACACCCACCGACCACGCACGCAACCTGGGAGTCATCCTCGACTCAACGCTCTCCATGGCCAAGCAAGTCAACGCAGTCTCATCCTCCTGCTTCAACACCCTCCGCATGCTTCGCAAGATCCACAGGTGGATCCCGACAGACACAAGAAGAACAGTCACCCAGGCCCTCGTCAGTAGCAGACTTGACTATGGGAACGCCCTCTACACGGGATCCCCGGCCAAGCTCATCAAGCGACTGCAACGCATACAAAACGCCTCCGCACGCCTGATCCTCGATGTACCACGCCACAGCCACATCACCCCCCACCTGAGGAACCTGCACTGGCTCCCCGTCGACAGGAGAATCTCCTTCAAACTCCTCATCCACGCACACAAGGCACTCCACAAGACTGGCCCAGCCTACCTCAACAGACGACTCCTCTTCTACGTCCCCAACCGCCAACTCCGCTCCGCCGACCTCTCCCTCGCCACCGTCCCTCGCATTCGAAGAACTACCACCGGCGGCAGATCCTTCTCCCACCTCGCCGCCAAGACCTGGAACACCCTTCCACTAAGCCTACGACAGACCCAAGACCTGCTGACCTTCAGGAGGCTACTCAAGACCTGGTTGTTCGACCAGTAGCAGCAGCCCCCCCCTTTTTTTCCCTAGCGCCTTGAGACCCTCGCGGGTAAGTAGTGCGCTTTACAAATTCTGTGATTGATTGATTGAGGTGCTTCTTGAAGAGATACGAGCTCTTCAACCTTACATGGAGGAAACGAATAAAAGGCTCCAAGCTTTGGACGATAAGTGGTCTACTGTGGAGAATAGGGTTATGCAGATTGAACAGCAAGTAGACTTAGTTCAGGTTGTGGTAAACCAAGTTCCTTCAATGAAATCCGAAATTGCACTACTCAAAAAACAAGTGGAAAACTTGGAGAACCGTAACAGACATAATAACTTTCGCATCTATGGTCTGGTAGAAGGCTTGGAAGGCTCAGACGCCATTTCATTCTTCAAATCATTCCTTCCACAAGTTCTTGGTATACCTAACTCCCCTGTCTTAAACATTCAAAGAGCGCATCGTTTGGGTCGTATTCCAACCATGGCAGCTTCTTCAGCCAAACCTCGAGGTGTAATTATATACTTCTTGGAATACACAGATTTATTGAAGATCTTGCAAGCAGCTAAACTCAAAGGCCGTATTTTATGCCTAGGCTCTAATCTCTTCTTTGCACAGGACTATGCCAAAGAAACAGCGGATCAAAGAAAGAAATTCCTAGATATGAGGCCAGCACTCCGTTCTCTCAATGCCAGATTTGGTCTCTTTCATCCTTGTCTTTTCAAAGTGACATATAAAAATAGAACTACGAACTATGAAGATCCTGCTTTACAACAACGATTTTTGGAACAGTACAGAGTAGAAGATATGAATGTGTCCAGAAACGCCCATGTTTAATCTTGTGTTGTATTGGTCTAATATGTTCTGTTGTTCAGACTATGTTGCTTTTGTTCCCGTCTAGTTAAGTTTCTCGGATTTCCCTTATGTTATACTTACCTGTTATGTTTTTCTCTCTTACCAGGTGCGGTATTTCCTTCATGCATATTTTTGTTATCCCTGGTCTGCTTGGATGATGTCCTCCCTCCCCGGTCCGCCCTGAGTTGCCTGGTTAGTTATGCCATTTTCCTCATGTGGCTTCACCACCCTCATTTTGTTCATGTTTTTTGTAGTTAGTTATTATGTTTTTGAAATCTTTGGTATATGTTTTCCGTTCTTTGTATATGTTTCTTCTTCTTTTCTCCATTCTACCTGGCTTTTTTCAGACACCTTTCTTCCTCTGCTAATGATTTTTGCTTTTACCTCTTCTTTCCTTACACTTTCTCCTCCTTCTCGGCTTATGCTTGTCTTTTTTATCTTCTCCTTTTTCATAACCACTCATTCCCTCCTCTATGCTATTCATCTTTACTGGTTTGGTTTTGCAAATATTTTGCTGAGTATTATTACGTATATCATACTGTTCATTTTTAGTTGTTTTAATTATTATTACATAATCTTTATGTTTTATCGATTAATGTAGACGGCTTTGAAGGTTGTTACATGGAATGTTAAGGGTTTGGGTTCTCCTATAAAAGGTCCACAGGTACTCTCTCATTTATCTAATTTAAAATGTGATATAGCTTTATTACTGGAAATTCATATTTTAGAAAAAGAAATTCCTAAACTTAAACGACAATGGGTGGGTCATGTTTTTGCCTCGCCGGGTACGGGTAATCGTAATGGTGTGGCCATTTTATGTCACAAACGTCTTGACTTACGAATTCTCTCACAAGATACTAATGATGTGGGTAGATGGGTTTCTGTTTCACTGTTAGTAAATAATATCCCCTTGTTTCTTTTTAATCTGTATGCACCTACTGCTCCAGATCTTACTTTTTGGCCTACAATATTATCTAAACTGATGTCCTTTCATGATAAATATTTGTTAGTTGGTGGGGATTGTAATTTGGTAATGGATCCTATTATTGACCATCATTCTCAATCCAAATTCATTCCCTCTCCTATGCATTCTCAATTCACATCCATTATTCAACAAAGATCTCTAGTAGATGCTTGACGATTATGCAATCCTACACTCCGAGAATACTCTTTTTTCTCTCCAGTACATTCTTCCCAATCCTGTTTAGATTATCTATTCACTTCAAGAGCGCTCACACAACATATCACTCATTCAGATATTGGTTCTATATTAATTTCCGATCATGCCCCTGTTACCTTAGATTTGGACCTTCTTCCTCCTATTCAAGGTACACGAAGATGGACATTCAACAACTCCCTCCTCTTAGACTCCAAGTTTACCCAACAATTTGAAGCCTTTATCAATTCTTTCTTTCTTGGAAATGAATCTCCAAATATGTCTCCATAGAATGTCTATGGACAGCAGCCTCTAGAGATTTTATTCTTTCTTTTGTGTCCCAGTGAAAGAAAGCTTCTTTGCTCACTTTGCAATCACTTATGACATGCATTAAACAATTAGAACATTCCCTTTTCCATACAAATTCCAAAACCTGCTTGGATGAGCTAATCAAATCTAAATTCGAATTCAACAAAACATCTACTGAAAACGCTAATTCATTTTTGCTCAAATCCTCAGCCAAATACTATGGAGGTCAAAATAAAGCGGGGAAACTTTTAGCTAATTATCTTAAAGTTAAAAAGAACGCACCAAGATTAGTTCTATCCTTTCTTCTAACAATCACATAGTTTACAGAAATGAAGATATTCTATCTGAATTCACTCAATTCTTTCAAACTCTCTACACTCCTGAGTCCTCGGTACCTCAGGACGATATTCTTCAATACTTATCCTCTATTAATCCACCTTCTTCTGCTGATCTAGATTTTTCAGTGTTAGAAGATGATATTCGAGAACTTGATATCCTTTCTGCTATTCGCTCTATTAAACGCGGTAAAACTCCAGGACCTGATGGTTTTACGATTGAATTTTATTCCTACTTTTCCCAATCTCTTATTTCTAAATGACATCATTTATTTCACTTCTTTATTTCTTCCAAAAAGTCCAGTGGCTCTTTTCAAGAAGCTTTGATATGCCTTCTACCCAAGGAAGGTAAAGATCATACTCTATGTAAAAATTACAGACCCATTTCTTTAATTAATTTGGACTATAAAATTTTCGCAAAGATTCTAGCTTTACACTCACAGAAATTTTTACCCCTATTAATTGGGCGAGAACAATGTGGTTTTATTAAAGGTAGACATCTCTCAGTCAACACTAAACTTTTCTTTAACGTCCTTACCAAGGCCAAATCGTGTAAGGATTCCTTAGCAGCCATTTCTTTGGATGCTGAGAAAGCTTTTGATAGAATCGGTTGGTCTTTTATTTTTTCCACTTTGTCCTGGTTTGGTTTTGGTTACAAGTTAATACATTATGGGGCATATTCACAAGGACTTATCGCCGATTTATCAGCACTTTAGCGCCGCAAAAGTGGTGACAGATTTATCGCCCCATTCACAAGCTGGTGCAAACTGCCGACATCGCCAGTTTTCCTGCGATAGCTACCGCAAAAAACATCGCCACGGATGAGTGCGACAACTAACGCTAATGATATGCAGAGTAGGCGTTCCCGTGCAAAAACACACGAAAACACCACTTCGCGAGATTCTCAACGGACAGTTAGATCTGCGATGCGAACCAAGAACAGGCGATAGGGCAATAAGCTGCCTTTTGATGGTGTTAAGCAGGACGACTACCTGCAGTATGAAAGGGAGCCCAGCCCAGAGCCACATCTGAAGACCAACAGATGCCATGGAGCTACTGATCATGCAGCTCGGAGAACCAAGAGGGCCACAACACCCACCGCCACCACTCCCAGGCCCCCCCCGGACCACCCCCCTCGGATTACCACCTAGGCAGCGCAGGACAGCGGACGACCCTAAAATGCACCAGCCCCAGAGACTCAACGCCAGAGGAAGCCATTGGCCAACACAGGCTCAAAAGGACAACCATCCTCCGCATCCTGACACACATTGCTCACAGGCTGACGGTAGCAACACAGCGGACAACCAACATCCCCCGCAGACAAAGCTGCTGGCTGTGCTGCACCTGTTGGCCCCTGGTACCTTCCAACCAACAGCTGCCAGAGTCAGAGGAGTCTCACAGCCAGCCCCATCAAACTCCCTCACACATGTCATGGATGCATGTCCACAAAAGCAACAGTGGGCCCATGTATCTGCACCACACAATAGTTCCAATTCGTAGTGTACCTGCGCAACCAACTCCAACGCCAGCCGTGCTAGACGCGTCCATGCCCCAGACCCAAGATCGTAGTAACCGAAATGTGGGTGCACCAGGTCATGAAGTCCAGTAATCAACAGTAGTGTAAAAACAGAACTTTATTACAAATACACAAACAAACAAAACGAAAAGCTCAGCCAACGCGTTCCATTCCCAACGTGGAACTTCAATAGGGCAACGTGTCTTCAGAAACCTGTGGGAGAAATGCTGACAATGGTCAAACTTCCGTATAGTCACATGCCTAATCTGGTACAGTGTACTGCACTTGGACAAACCGGAATGCTCACAGGCATGAGAAAAGGAAGGTAACGACCACAAGAACTGCTGTTACGGTCACATCATGCAGGTCTCATCCTACCTGAAAGCATCACAGTGTGTGTCAGCTCGATACCCCTGCCCCTCACTCCCCCCACACTGTGCAGGAACATCTTGAGACCATGCAAGGGAACTACGCCATAGCTGGTGTCGCGCACGTGTTGGAGGCAATTCACAGCACACGTGTACGACTTGTGCCCCCTGCCGACACTGCACACAATCACCGCAACAGCAACCACACGCATGCCATCAATGTGCAGACAAAAGTGGACCACCGTGGCCTGTCCACCAATGTCGTCGCAAACTCCCCAGGCAGTGTGCATGATTCCCACATGTCCACAAGTCCGCCACCAACCAGCGCTTTGAGGATGGCACCAATGGTAATGCACTGCCCATCTGCAAGTACCAACGGAACACACCACACACCTCAACTCCACAATCCTACAACTAACAACTGTGGGAATGCACACGTCACAAATCCACCACCAAAGTGACTACTGCGTGTGTCTCAGTCTCCGCCATAACCTGTCCATAGGCCTACACACACGTGACCGACCACTTTCAACGGGCAGATTCACACTGGAGACGAGGTGGCTATGTCCCAAACCATCCCGCGCACATCACGTCATCGCATATAGGGTCGTGTCTGCCAGGGCTGCGCCCCCCACCCAGCCACGAGGCTGCCGCCATGACCAGTGGTGCCTGCGCGATCCTGTGCGCCTGCTACACCCCAGCCCTGGTCCCCAGACCGGTCGGCCACCCAGCAATGACTGGCCGCCCCTGCGCACCCAGGCCTCAATGCTCACCTGCCGCCACCGCCGTGTCTCCAAGAGGGCCCAACACGTGCCGGTGCAACCTCCTCAGCCGATCGCTGGATTCCACACCACAGGCCCCCAGCGCACCCTGCGGCACCGCGGAGTCATGTGTGTGCTGACTGCTGCCTTTGGCGTGTACTACGGTCCAGCCGGGCTCACAATTCAAATCGAAGCACGATTAGCAGGACGGCTCATTGAGGCCTACGCATCATTGCAGGCTGCACACCCGCACAGCTCTTCATGTGCCACTACCCTGTGCAACGCAAGTCATCGTCACGTGCCGGTAGGCCCCTGCCAGCCGCAGTGCAGCGGGTGCCACTAACCTTGTGCAACGCAAGTCATGGCCCCGTGCCGGTAGGCCCCTGCCAGCCGCAGTGCAGTGGGTGCCACTAACTCAGTGCAGCGCAAGTCATCGCCACGGCCCGTGCCGGACACAGGCCCTCGGGTCCCACTAACTCCGTGCACCACAAGTTATGGACCCTTCATGATTGAGCCACGTGATGCGGACGCCATCATGTCATCTCTGGCAGTGGGGAATGTGATGTGCTAGGCCCCTTTTATTGGCAGGGTCACATGTCCTGTGACGCCTGTGCTGGATGGGTGTGGTGTGGGTGTTAACCAGCCCTCAGGGAGTGGCTGTGCAATGCTGACAACTAGACCAGTGATCAGCAGATCACTACAGGGAAGACCTGGGACATGTAGCTTTGCCGTCCCCCCTGAACGTAAGTGGAGTGGTCTGGCCTGGCGTATGCCAGGCCAGCGTAGGGGTGGGAACAATGACCCCGGGGCTCTGGGCGTGCTTCAGTTCTGGGCTGGACAAGGAAGTAACTGATGCTTGTGTCTCTGTTGTAGTGTCTACGCCACACGGACCGCAATCGGCAATGTTGCACCCTGTGACTCAAGTCCCACGACATGAGCAACATGGACGTAAGGGGGAATCACTGACCCTACATACATCCATACATTCATACTTGAATGAGCAAAGACATGACACATCTGTGCGATTCTGAATGTTTAATTCACATCCAGTGGAGTGTTGCAGCTGGAGCAGTACAGGGCCATGCAAACCCCACTTCACATTATTGGCCCGTGGAGGGCCAGCCAGAGTCCTTCAGGGAATGACAAGTACATCGGAAGAGGAAGAGTTCAGTCCACAGTCTGATCGCTGTGTCATTGGTAACCAAACAGAATATGGCAGTCCATGTCGAGGTCCAATGTGAATGTCGCAGAGTGTATCGGGGGACAGTGGAAGGTGATGATGCAAAGGGCAGAACCAAGCAGAAACAGGCCATATGGCGGAGATGAATGCTACTGCCTCCTCCTTACCAGTAAGGTTGATTCACCTGCATCTTCGTCCTCTGATGTCACATGTGCCTCACACGTGGGTGGTGGTGGAATGTCAGCCGCACTGTGTGCCACTGACACATCAGGGGCCGGAGGTGGATTGCCTGCCGCACTGTGTGCCACTGACACATCAGGGGCCGGAGGTGGATTGCCTGCCGCACTGTGAGGCACTGACACATCAGGGGGCGGAGATGTGGATGTAGAAGCAGCAGCAGCATTCATCTGCGCCAGGCATTGAGGAAGCAATGCCATGATGATGTGCTGCAGGACATGGAAGGTCCCAGCCACATCTCGCTGGTGTGCATCCGTGGCAGCCATTCTTTCCGCCTGCATCTGCTCCATGTTCTCCATGATCCCCCGCATCTGTCCCCACTCCCGGCTGACATCGCTGGACAATAAGTTCTTGTCTCAGTATCATGACTCCAGCAATGTCAGCCATGGATCGTTGGAGAGCATGGAGCGGACTGTGGGTGTCCGTTAGGGACTGTAAGTGGTCCCTGATGGGAATCAGACACCCATGTATGGCATCAAGTTTGGCTGCCATGAGGTCGAACCCCACCCACACCTGATCAGCCATCTTCTCCTGGACCTCTAACACACGGCGTTGGAAGGCCATGTGTTGTTCATGGGGGTCCTGGGAGACAGCCGGGGTGGTAGGTGCTTCCTGCTGTGTGGTCTGTGCAGGGGATGGGGTCTCCTCGATGCAGCTGGGCTGCCCTGCTCCTGGAGGTTGGGTGCTGAAGCAGTCAATGAGGACTTGGAGGGCTTCGGTGTCGATGTTGGGGATGTCCTCATCGTCATCAGTGAAGAGTTGTTGGGGCTGCTCTGCAGGAGGTGTTGATGCTCCCTCTGCAATGTGAAGGGGAGATGCAGTATTACATTGTGTTCACATGTATATTGACACATTGTACAAGTTCACATACAGACTGCATGACAATGTACATTGTGACTGTTTAGGAGGTGCTGCCTATTTGATGCGGGACAGTGGACATTTCGACAACATCACGGATATGTGTTTGTACTTGTACATTGACATCTCACATTTCCCTGCTATGCCAAATGTGTTTGGCCAGTTTCTACACACAAGCGGCACCTGTTGTGTCCTCTGTCCTGTTGTAAACGTGTTGCAGTTTGTACCACATTGTTGTCAATGCTGATGTGCTCTGAATGTCATGTGTGTGTGCTGCATTTTGGGAGAGTCGCCCCTGAAGCTCTGATTTTGCTGCCCCTTGTCCCTTTCATGCGGTGTGCCTATGACTTCTGTGCCTATACAGTGCTGAGATGTTGCAGACTTGGGTGAATTTGGGTCTTGGTGGGAGTTGGGACTCTGGGGCATGGTTTGTCCGCAGATGTGTTGTTGACGTCAGGGGTTGTTTGTGCACGTGGAAGTGTCAGAGTGTGACCTGCTCCTTTATGGATGTGGTCCACACTCAGCCACCTCAGTGTGGTGGCGTGCCCCATGTCATGATGATCGGACTGCAGCCATGCTAATCGTCATGCAGTGTCACTTGAATTGTTAGTGTGGCTCACGGACCCGCAGCTTTGCTGCGTTCAGCACATGTGCATGGGTTGGTTGTGAGATAAGTGATGTGTGGGCGGGCCTCCTCTGGGCACATAGTCGACGGGGGCCTACGTGCTGTTGCTATGTGTGCTGCAGTGTGCCAAGGGGATCAGGGGCATGATCCAGAGTTATTGTGGGTGTGCACTGTGCTCCGCTTGATTGTGCATGTGTGCCATTGTGCCCATCTCTCCCCGTCCCCCCAGTCCCTGGTCATTACTCACCCTGTTGCTGTTGTGTCGGGTCATGTTGAGCAGTGTCCGGTCCCCCAACTCCTTCCACCGTCTCCCCACTGATGACTGTGGACACCATTTCCTCCATCTCATCCAGCTCCTCCTGTGGCGCTGGACTCCCACCTCCAGTCTGCATTGCTGCCTTCTGGTTGGTGGCGAGTTTCTGCTTGGTCTTGCGCTTCACATCATTCCAGCGCCTCTTGACCTCATCCATTGTCCTCCTCAGCACTCCGACTGCATTCACCTTGTCCACGATGGACTGCCATGTTCCATTTTTTGTTGCCAATGACACAGTGGAGGTGACGAACAGTTGTTGATGGTGTTCTATCACCTCCGTGATCAGGATCCTGTTTTCCTGTGGACTGAACCGTGTCTTCCTCTTCTTCTTGTCCTTGCCCTTCCCTGTCCCCGAGGTCCCAGGCTGCTCCTCCGGGGGGCTTGTTGGGTTCTGGCCGAACTCTGTACCTGCTCCGGCTGCCTCCATTGTGCTTCGCTGTAGTTTGGTTTTTGTTTGTGTTTTTTTTTATGCTTTTGTAGTGGTTTTTCCCGCCTGACGTGTGTGAATTGCAGGCCTGGCGCTGCTTTTTGCTGATTGTCTTATCGCAGTTGGGCCCATCGCAAATTTTTTCACGTTCGGGTTTGGATTTTCATCGCCGTCCCGGTAATGTTGCCGCGGACATTTGACGCGTTATCGGGAGACTATCGCATGTTACCGCCGTGTTGAAAATACGACGTTAACACAGAGTTATTTTCCCGCGATAGACGGCAATATGGAAACTTGCGTTAACCTATTTTGACGATGTTTATCGCACGTTCTTGTGAATATCCCCCTATGTTTCTTTACTGTATTCTTCTCCTGGTTCCTCCATCTTAGCTAATGGTCTTATCTCGTCTTCCTTTCCTTTATATTGTGGGGTAAGGCAGGGTTGTCCTCTCTCTCCCCTTCTCTTTATACTTGCTCTCGAGCCCTTCTTAATTAAGATTTGTTCTAATTCTCAGATTGCAGGCTTTAAATATGGCACCAATCAATTAAAACTTTCTGTTTACGCAGATGATATTTTGCTCTTTCTATTACAACCACAGACCTCTCTGCCAGCTTTCTTATCTGAAATACAGTCTTTTGCCTCTGTCTCTGGTTATAAACTAAATGGTGACAAATGTGAAATCCTCCCATTAAACAAAGTATGCTTTTCTGTGGATTACATTTCTTCAGGTTTTCGTTGGACCTCGGATAAAATCAAATACTTGGGTCTACGGTTCAAATCTTGCATTAAAGAATCCATGTTAATAAATTTAAGAGAGCTACAGACACTATTGAAAAACACCACGTCCAGGTGGAATCCCATGTATTTATCTTGGTGGGGTCGGCTCGATGCGATCAAAATGATGTTGGTACCTATAATCCTTTTTTACATTTCTAATATTCCGGTAAATATTCCTAAATCACATTTTAAAACAATCTACTCTATCCTATCGAAATTTTTATGGAATAATAAGAAACCTCGTATGTCTCTACATAAACTTAAACGACCAAAACAGTTAGGCGGTGTCAATTTCCCAGATTTTCAAACATATCATACCGTGTTCTCTCATAAATAAGCCTCTTTGTTACTCCAAGAGGACAATGAGGATTCATCATTACCATTATGGACTTCTACTGAAAAAAAAATTCTTCAACCTTTCTCCTTCCAAGAATTTTTATCCTTTACACAATGTCCTTTGTCACTTTCTCTTCCCATTTTTAATAACAGCTGCAGAATTCTCCAACCTTTACATACTAATCACCTTTCTCCTAAGGATCACTATTTGCAGTCTTCAATATGGTACAATAAACATCTCAAAATCAATAATAGAACTATTTTTTGGAAGGATTGGCATGTTAAAGGACTTCACTGGGTACATCAACTTTACCAAGATGATACATGAATACCTCTTCCAGTTGCTCAAGCACGATTTTCTTTACCTACCTCATGTGCATCTAAATATACATCCTTAATTTCATTGATTCAGTCAACATACAATAGTTTAACACTCAATACCCCCTTGTCATCATCACCTCCTACTGTCCTTTCTTTACGTCTTACTCTTTCCCCATCCGCGTCTCAAGTTTATAAACATTTATCCTCTTCTCCAGTTACTCGAGATAAAACAGAGGTGGAACTCTTATGGGAGACTGATCTCCAATTGTCCCTTTCTATTCCTACCTGGAATAAGGTCTGGATTAAAATTAGGAAATCTTCCAGGGCTGCTAATACTACCCAAACTTTATTTTATATTTATAACAGACTTTTACTGACTCCTGTCTCATTACATAAAATAAATCCTACTCTCTCTCCCTCTTGCTGGTCCTGTAATACAACCCCAGCTGACCTGCAATACATGTTATTTACTTGCCCCCATGTTCATAACTTCTGAAACAAATTTGGAGACAAATCAATAATATCTTTCACACACAAATCCCCTTCCCTTTTGTTAGTATATTTCTAGGTAGTGTATCTTCTGACTGGGAACCCCACTCAAACAATTTTCATATTATAGACCTACTCCTTGCAGTTGCTTTCCAACAAATTACTAGGACATGGAAAAATACCACCAATATTTCTTATCAAGCCTGGTGGTATGGGGTTTGTTATAATCACAGGTTAGATAGAGCGTATGTATACCCCATTTCCCTTGCTATAAAACGAGAATATCTATGGTCACCTATTACTCATTTTCTAGATATGTCCACAAATTCAACACAAACCCATAATCCCCGGGTTGAAGAAGTGCCTAAACCTCCATGATTTCATTTTAGTTGTTTTAATTATCTGTCTTTTATATCAATATTATATTTCACACATCTTCCTTTTATTGTGAAATTCAGTAGATATTAATAATTATTTATGTGGTTATGTTAAAATTAATATCACATAAATGTTACTTCCCTCTCTCTTCCCCTCCCCTCCTTTTCTCCTCCCCTTCCTTTCCTTATTACCTTAACAGATTATACAGTTAAGATTGTATGTCCTATTTCTGTATTTATTGAGATGTTTTATATTATATCAATAAACTTCCTTTTCAACTAAAAAGAAAAAAACACATCTCTGCAGGAGTATACAGGTGCGATTTATAATCAATGGCAACAGTGTCACCCTCATTAAATGTCACATATGTGAATCCAATCACATCAGGTTTGGCCTGGATGGCCAAATTGGTAGCATACAACCTTTTGGTGTAAGTAATTCATAGCTACCAAAGCAGACTGTAAAGTGCATAACATCACTGTGTCTTCGGGAAGGCAGGAGGAAGCAGAAAAGAATGGGTGTATCAGAGCATAAAGAGGTTTGATACGCTGAGCATAGTCAGGAATGTAAGTTATACTAAAATTGAGAAAACCAAGCAGAAACTGCCAGTTTTTTTAGGGTGGAAGGAGGTTGCAATTGTGCACATTTTCCAAAAAATGGGGAGCCAAACCCCTACCTTTATTGGTCAATTCATAACTAAGAAAAAGAATGGCCAGAAACGCAATATGCGACTTTGCAAAATTAAACTTGTAACCAAGAGCAGCGAATCATGTAAGGATGCGATCCACTCTCGCAAGATGGGGACTTAAATTATCTTCCATCAGGTATATATAATCGACATAAGAGAAAGCTTGAGGATCAATATCATGCAAAAGGGACACAATACATGCAGCAAAGACCCCCCCTGGGCTATTTTTATACCCATGGGTAGTCTCTCTGAGAATTGAGGGCACTGAACGCGGACATATCCCGGTTCTCAGGAGCCAGGTTATGACTGAAAAATCCATTAGAAATGTCTAAAGTAGTTAAAAACCTTTTGCGCACTATATTGTTTACTAAAGCAGTACTATACGTATTCTGCACTGCAAAAGTGCTTGTATGACTATCCAAATGTCTATAATCTAAAACTATACAATAAGAACCGTCAGGTTTCAAAACCGGAAAGATAGGATTATTCATGGAAGAGACACAGGGTTCAATTACACCCTGATATTCTAATTGAGTAAGAATATCTTTTACAGACGCTTTAGCGGCATATTTGATTGGATATTGAGGCTGCTGCTGAGGAGTGGAACGTATTGGAACAACATGTAAAAGAGAATACTTATCCCAACCAACCTGGTTGCGGTATAAGGCAGGGGCCAAAGCAAGAACCCACTCAGTAAAAAGGCATGCTTTGTTTCATCAGGGACGAATTGTGAAAAGGAAGGTATAATCACATCCTCGCCTAGAGGACACGCATAAACAAACGACCTCCATCAACAAAATATCATAAGAAGAAGTCAAGTTGTCACAAAAAATAGCATTAATGGCGCGTTTAATGTCACCTTCAATCTGAATATCGACATGGTAAAGTCTATCAGGTGGGGCTATGCGGGTGTCTGCAGTTTCAACAGTTACAAAGCTGTCAGATGCTTTCGCCTCCAGTAACTGGCGGAGTGTCTGGCGCACCACAGTGCCTTCCGCCGCGCTGTCAAGGAGAGTCACCGCCCAACTCCTGTCTAAGAGGAGGGCTCTCACCATCTGGGGCATATTTTGCTGGTAAAGCGACAACTCTCTTCTTCTGGAAAAGGGCTCTATATGGAGGTGGTTCCTCTCTCTTGACTTTCATGTCAAAAGAGTACTGCGGGTCCCTCTTGGGTTACAAGGACTCGCCCTATCTGAGATCTTGCACAAAGGGTATTTACGAGTAGTAAAGTTAGACTTTTGTGTCAGTTCAACTTAAGTTTTGGTCTTGAGTTTAACTGAGACCAAAACTGAGAAAAAAGTCTAACTTTGCTACTCGTAAATGCCCTTTGTGAATAATGCAAGTCGTAAAGTCAGACTTTTGTCTACGTTTTGGTCTCAGGTAAAGTTAAAACCAAAACTTAAGTTTAACTGAGACAACAGTCTAAATTTACTACTCGTAAGTGCCCTTTGTGAATACCGAAAGTTGTAAAGTTAGACTTTCGTCTCAGTTTACCTTTGTGAATTGGGCCCTACATTTGTAAGGTAACGTACACAAAGCAGGGGACAGTCTGCAAAGCGATCATGCTAACATAGGGAAAATTACAATGGGCCTTCGAGGGACATATGACACTGCAAGCAACATTTTTCTCATGTTGCTGGCAGTCAATCAGAGTGCTTGCTCCTGCGGGAGTCTGATTCCCATGGGAGCGAGATGGGATGGCCCGAGCGAAAAAAGCTCCCTGGGCCAAGTAGAATGCTCTGTTTTTAAAATTGGGTTGTTCCTCTAACCTAATTCCCCAGATTTACAAATATTTTTTAACCTCAATTTCCCAAAAACTACTGAACAGATTTACACCAAATCACAAAAAGCACAATCTGCGGTCAGAGATTTAGCTTTTCGCTAAATTTGGTGTAATTCCATTGAACAGCTTTTGCTGTAGCCCTGCTTAAAGAAGTCTATGGAAAATGCATGGGGATTTTGTGTTTTGGGACCTCCCTTTGTTTCGGCCAGCTTGGTGAAACACCCCAAAACTTTCCATTCACAAACTAGGCAAAAAAGAGCACTTTTTGAGTAAGTTACATGGAGATTCGTCAAACTGTGCCAAAGCTTTTTTACTATTGAAAAGCAGACCTAACTATAATTACTCAGTGGCGTTTGCCACATATATATATATATATATATATATATATATATATATATATTCACTGAAAAACCACAGGTTTCAGGGACGTTATAGTTAGTTGGACATTTCACTCGTACAAAACCAGAGAAATTCGGCCGTTATAGTTAGTTGAGCTAACTATAACTCGCGCCCCTGCAATGCACTGCTGATGACGTCACATATTACATCACTCATGACATGGTCAGTGACATCACTGATGACATCACTGATGACATCTCAAATGACATCACTGATGACATCACTGATGACATCATCCAGAGACTGGGTGATTTTGAAAAGTTTAAGAATGTTATATATAGATATGCAAAGGTGTATTGAAGAATTAGTGGGTGTATGAGTGTCTGAATGGATGATTTAGTGGGTACGTGACTGACTGTATAAGTGAGTGATTAACCGTGTCTTAGTGAATGCATGGGTGAATAACTAATCTGTGTGAATGTCTGTATCAGTCTGTCAGTTGCTGTGTAAGTCGCTGCATGAGTTGGTGAGTAGCTACATGAGTCTATATGGGTTAATGATTGGTTATCTGAGTACCTGTATGGGTGCCTGAGTGTGTGTGTAGGTGGGTGAGGGGGTGTAACTCCCCACATGGATGTGTGAGTGGGTGATTCAGTGGGTGTATGGGTTCATGAGTGCATCTGCGAGGGGCTGTATGGGTGAGTGAGTGTGCATATGGCTGTGTTGGTGAGTGAATGGATGTCTCAGTGGTATATGTGTGAGTAACTACATATGTGAAAGGCAGTATATATGAGTGTTGGAGTATATAACTGACAATATATGAGAGTGAGTGATTGTGAGAGTGGCTATATGGATGAGTGTGTGCTTGTGTCAGTGATTGTATAAGAGAGTAATATGTGTTAGTTTCTGTATGAATAAGTGAGGTGGTGTGTGTATAACTGTATAGGTGAGTAAATGGGAGAGTGATTGATTCTTTGCATGACTGACTAGGTATGTGAGTAACTCTATGGGTGAGTGGCAGTCTGTGAGTGTCTGTATGGGTGAATGAGTGCATATATCAGACGCTGTATTGATGAGTGACTGCGTGTATGAGTGACTGTATGGGTGAGTGATTAATGTGTGTAGACCTATGAATCAGTGAGTGGGTATGTACTAACTGGTATTGGTGTGTCTATGGTTTTGAGAATGGTAGTCTATATTTTTGAGTGGGTGTATCAAAGGTTATATTAGGGTGTGAGGAGGTGCATCAGATGATCACGTGGATGATGTCATCAGTGATGTCATTTGAGATGTCATCAGTAATGTCATCAGTGATGTCACTGACTATGTCATCAGTGATGTAATTAACCCTGGGCGGAGTTCGCGTAGTCGCGCTACGCGGAATTCCGCGAAGCCACAAAAAACTCCGCGAGCTACGCGAATTTCCTCAAGCGCACGTAGTTGCTTGTTCTGCCCGTTCGCGATGTGTTTTTCCTGTTCAGGAACGTGTATTGCGCGTTTGGGGACGCTTTTTGCGTGCTTGGGGGGAAATATCGCGCAAACTTCACCATGCGGTCGCCAATGGGCGTGGCTATCTTGTTTTTCACTTTTTGCTTTGGTTCTGGGCCTGTTTTTCTATCCTCCCTATATCTTTTCAATCCTTTGTTCCTAAAAACTTTTTTTGATCTTTTTTATTTATTATCTATCCCTCTGTATTCCTGAATGTATATTTTGCATTTTTTCCTACTTTTGTGTGTTTTTTACTTCGTTTTTCACTCTTTTTCTATTACTTGCTTTTTTCATTTCTTTTACTTACTTTCTTAGTTCCTACCTTTTCTTTTCCGCACCCCGCCTACCCAGAACCATGGCAAAGGGCCAGGGGAAGAATAAGAGGAGGGCTTGGAGCGTGAGCCGCAACCGCCTTCCTTGCTGAAGGCGGCACCCACAAGGGGTGCAGGCACGGGCCTTGTTCAGTGAGGCGGAGGTGGCCGCACTGTTTTTTTTTATCCAGCACCACCTCCCCTTAACCCTGGCAGCAGTCGGCAGGCCTGGGTCTGGGTACGGGCTCCGGGAGCGTCACCAGCGGTGGGCAAGGGTGCGCCGGGCAGTGTTTCGCTGCTCTGGGGTCCGGCGCACCCATAACCAATTGACGCACCGGTGGTCCCGATATCTTGGACCAGGAACATGACCTGCTAGGTGTTGAGGTCCCGGGGCTTGGTGAATAGCTATTTATATTACTATTTTGTGTTCTTCTGTGCTGTGTACTGTTATTGCGTGATTGTTACTTCCAGAGATGTGCTCGGCGCTACTAACTAATTGTACTTGTTTGCAACTTTGCGCTCACTTGGGCTGGTTATGTAAGAGAGGTTAGAGAATTTAAGTTAGGTAGGTAATCCACATAGGTAAGACTCCAGTCCTTTCCTTTGTCCTGTCAGGCTGTACTGTCTCCTGTCACTAAGATAGTGGTAGTAGTTAGTTAGTTAGTATTATTTGGTAATGTAGCGGCCTGCGCCATGACTCGTGACGCGTCCTCTCACATGACTTCAGTCTAGAACCTTTTGTAGTTCTGATAGTGAGTGGAATAGCAACCAACCGATTTGGTGTATGCAATATGCATGCGTCCATCTATGCATTAAGAAGAATAAATGCAGACTTAGTAATTGGCCCGTCAAAGGGGGTTGTTGGAGTTGAGACTGAGAGATGATTGGGAATGAGATCTGAACTTAGAAGCAAAGATCATTTTTTTGCAATTCACTCCAAAGTCAGGAATAGGCGGGCTTGGTATGTTTCGGATTCAGGAATCGGAATTGAACTGTGGAATAATAATGATCGGATGGTACTCGACTGGGATACATACTAGTCGACTACTACTAGTCGAATAAGTCAATCTGATTGATTTAGCATAGGTCAGTGTTATTGCAATTGCCGTTTCCTGTCTAAAAATATTTTTAGAGCAATTATATTTATATGTTTAACACAAATCATTTTTTGTCTCTTTACATGATTAGCATCCAGGGGCAAGAAGAAGACTGGGGCAGCTGGCAGTGCGGCGGGTGCGGGAGCTGGAGGGGCCTCCCAGGAGCAGCAGGAAGCGGCCTCAGGCGCAGATGGCTCTGCTGCTGGCCCCAGTAAGTCCTCCTGGTGTTGTAATATATTAATATTTCCCTAACTTTTACCGCTCTATTATTTCCATTTCCTAATTTTAATTTTTTCAAAATCCTCTTCAATCTATTTGTTTCTAAATTCTTGTTTTTGCTCCACCAGTACTACTACTAACATTGTTTCTTCTAGTGTCTGTTTTTATTTTTACATCAAATCAAACTGCATCTGACTAACCTCTGCTCTGACTCTGTATTAGACAGTCTGTCTGTAGCTTGCTTTCGTATGGGTTTCACTGAGCTTTCTCTCTCCCCTTATGTGTATTGCCTAGTAGTGGTACTGTAAGACTCAGAGAACCCATTGGTCCTAGGCTCCTACTAGTACTAGTAAGGACTCCTTACTACTACTAGTAGCACTAATGTGCTGTGCAGACTGCAGATTGCATGCCCAAGACAAGTAAGGTATATCCGCAGGTTTGTGAATTGTGAGATGAGAAGGCTTTAGTTTCTTTTACTGTCTCATCATGCTCAATCAGTAATGGTGGTCTCTCACATTGGACAGGAGCAGGACCCCCCTAAGTGGTGTATTTTACCTCTTTTTCTAATCCAGGCCTAGTACTTTTTTTAGTAGCAGCAATTGATGGTGAACACTGAGCAAGTTACCGTGCACCATGGCTGGAAGGAAGTATATGAGAGGAGTAGGAGGACGGCACCATTTTCCAACTAAGAGAGACCTCATGTCCGCCTAGTTGGTCACTCAAAAAATGAGATGCACCATAGCTCTAGTCACTGAGTCCAGTCCTACGGGTTGCCCTCTTCTTGAGAGGCTTTTCAAAAATTGCCACCAACAAAATGCCCAACCGGATATTATTTAGTTATTTTTGATAGGACATACTGTCTACTGTACTCTAATATCCGAATTGTAGATAGTGATGTGTGTGGTGTATATGTATTATTAATTATGTATTTTCAATCTTGCTAATGAAATAAATAAATAGGGGAGGCGTATATGGCATCTAAAAAAATTGGATTTTATTTTTCCAGGCGTCCCGGCCACCAGTGCCGGGGCCAGCGGTGAGGGCCACCATGCCACTCCGGAGGGAGCGGATGCAGCAGCCACAGGGGGTGAGCCAGCAGCAGTGGCGGGCAGTGGTAAGTCATATTCCTTACTTATTGAGAATGATGAATACACTTTCTGCAAGGGTGTACACTCAGTACTAGTAGTACACTGTACTTCTGCTGAGGCTAAGTTGTTGCTTGTGAACACTGAACAGTTGAAGAAGACACCCTGGCCTTTACTTAAACATTAGCAATAGCGGCGGGGTTTGAGTAACTAATGGCATATTCTATCTTCAACTCAGCAAAGACAGCTTTATGACAAAGACAAACAGTCAGACGACATGTATGACTGGCAGAGAGGGATGTGTGGGTGAAGGAAGGGGCCCCGGGATGCATAGGTGGCGGATGAAGATGATAGGATAAGAATAGGATGCATGGGTAGTTGAAGGATGGGTGAAAAGGTGAAAGAGAAAGCAGAAAGAATGCCTGTCTAAGTGGGTGAAACTGTATGGGTGAAAGGAATCCTCAGGCCGGGTTTGAGGGGTCAAACTCTAAGGCAAGCAAGGATGCATGGCATGGGTGGTGGTTGGTTATATCTAAATGTATGTTGTTGTCGGTGAAAGCCGGTTTATGATAGCCATGTTTGGATGGATGGATGCCTGGATGGTATCATAGTAGGTGAAAACAGAGTCAGACTGGATGAAGAGAATGTAAAAGAAAATTAAACCGTGCCAGAGTACCAAAGCCAAGGGTGAAGAAGATTACGAATAAAATAATAATAATGCTAGAAGAGCAATGTACTGAATGTAAATAAAAAAACAAGCCCTGGGAAGAACAAGGGCTGTTTTTTGCAAGATTTTTGATTCAAAGGTTTGAGGTTGTACTTGTATTTCAGAATGGAATACTCCCTTTACTCACAGTAGTTTGCAAGCACAACATATATATTGTGCATGACTAAATATTTACCCTACCCATAATCGCCTCCCTCCGACTCCGTCCGAGGCCCAATTCCGCTCCAGTCCCCTCCCTGTGTCAGCCATGGGTGGCCTATCAGCTGCATGGTAACTAGTACTTACAAATCACTCAGTATGTCATCATCATCACGTGAGTGACATGATGTTGTGCCGCCGTTTCTCATCATCCATAAGCATGTGATCATTAACCATCATCATGTACCTTATTGCAGTAGTGCAGTCAGGGTGAAAGTGAAATTGTCTGAGCATTTGCCATTGATTTAACAGAGTATGGCCGTAATGGAAATATATAATTGTGTAGTACAGCTGCCCCACATGCAGACAGTAGTAAAGTACATGAGTCTGTGACACGAGTATGTCTGTCTAGGGCACAAGCTGACTGAGCTGGCATGCCTACAAGATTAATTGTGCTAAAGAAGAGAGAGAAAAAGAATACTTCTACTCTACTCCATACTTAGTTCCTGAAAGTATAATCATCACATCCAAATCTTAGGGGCAGAGGAAGGGAAGTGAGGAGGAGAGGAGGATACGACAGCTGCTAGTGCTAGTGCTACTACTGTGCCACTATATTCTTTATGTGTGGACTGTAATTTAATTTTGTGTTACTGTTTTGCTAAGAGTATTGGTTACAACAATTCTCTTTTTTTTCCTTTCTTGATATAGCTACTCCTTCCCAAACCACTAGGCAGGAGTTGGCGGCCAGGGCCCGGCAAAGGAAGCTGGAAGCCATCCGGGATGAATATCGCCGGCTGGTTGTCCTGGCGGAGAAGGAGGAAGAGGCGGCAGCTGCAGCTTCTTCCTCCAGTGCCTTGGGGCCCAGCCAGCCCCCCCGTGCCTCCGGTGGTACGGTGCCGTGTTCTGGCAGCCGCCCGCCGCCCATCACCATTGCCAACATCTACTGCTGCCCACCCCTGTTGTTCCTGCAGGAACTTTCGGCGCTGCGTGCTCCTCAGGGTGGCGCGGCTGGAGGCCCAGCTGGAGGAGGTCCTAAAGAGAACTAGCCGGCACCCCCGCCGCTAGACATCAGACTCATCATTCATCATCACCGACCTCAGTCTGCTTTGACTCTTGCCCCTTTTTTAATCTTTTTTTTTGGTGGATGGGATGTTGGGACTAGTTGGGGAACCTTGGGGTTTACTTTTTCTTGAACTAACTTGGACATGGACATTTATTTAATTTACTGGACATTGGTTGGGGTTAGGGAGAGGGGTGGGTCAGGTGTTGTGGGTTTTTCTTCTAGTTTATATTTGTTAGGGTAATAAATAATTTATAGTTTTCCAATACATATGATATGATGCAAATCTTTTCTGTGGGGGATTCTCTTTTACGTCACCTTGTTTGTTTTTGTTCCCTACTTTTGCTGCAGGGCCGCAGCCAGTTTTTGAAATCTGCCAATAGTGTAACACACCGACAGATAGATGCAGTACCCTCACTTGTCCTACTACTCTCAGTCTCTCCTCCTAGTCTATGCATTCTGCAACTAAAACCCCTATGCAGTATGTACTCAGAAGGATTTGGGTGTGTGAATTAACTAATTTCCGTAGTATATACATTATTGACTCCCCCACACTTCTTCTCTTACCTGTGATTGATGTTTAGGCGAAGCAATGACTGCATGGTGATGGTTTGGTTTCCTAAGGTGCCATGGTGGGTGGTGGTAGCAGTAGTAGACAGTTGCATTTGCAAAAAAAGAAAATGAGATGTCAGTCACCTGAGGGAGACTAGGGAACGAGTAGCAGAAGTACAGTAAGTAGTAAGTACACAAAAAGAAGACTGCCAAACAAGAAGAAAGTGATGATGAATGATATTGATATTAAGCAATGCTAAAGTAAAATAAAACATAAGGGTGGCAGGGATAGCCCAGTACAAGTTACAACAAACTGAAGTAGTGGAATCGACCTATGAATGAAGTGGACAAGCGTAACCTTTAGTGCTGGAAGGATGATAAATCCATGACGGCAATTAGTAATAATGGGTTAATATAATTATGTTCCTCTGGAAAAAAAAGAGAATAGCAAATACTAATGAGCATGGGTGAGCAACTGGGCAATCTAATCTGTTGCCAGTGTGGCCGACTATATATATATATATATATATATATATATATATATATATATATATATATATATATATATATATATATATATATATATATATATATATATATATATAAAAGAAGTCCCACTACCATGCGCTCTCAGTAAGAACAGACTCCACGACAATCCAAATTCCAAAAGGGTGTTTAATCTCACTACGCGTTTCGGCTTACTGCGAAGCCTTGTTCACGTGAAATCAGTGCACATTACATCGTGACTAATAAAGTATTGAAGAATGAACATGGAGAAGGGACTCAATGTCCTGTTCGAGCTCGGGTAACATTCCCCATAGCGGCGGACATATTGGAAAGGTAAAATACAGCAAAATTAACCCCACGGTGTTCAAAATTAACAGCGGACATGTTGGAAAGGAAAAATAAGACAAGAATCACAACAAAATGTTAAATAGTGCGATCACATTCTGTCAGAGTCATGGCTGCATGCGGGAAACATGACAAATAAAATATATCTCTCGCACATACATTGCCCACGAAATGTAAGTAATGCAACATAATCGCGTATACACATAAAATATGATAAAGTTGCAAGTGTCAAGTAGGCAATGTAACAGTGTCACTTAGGCATGCGCTATGTGAAAGTTAGCAGCATGAGCATGGCATCAACTGTGCTCGTGGCCAAGGACATGGTTCAAAGTCAGGACAAATGCCCGAACTGCTCCTGGAGGGAGAGAAGGACATGCAGTAAACAGGTAAATATGCCGTCAAACAACTGACTGTCAGGGCAAGTGCCCAACCTGACTCTGTGTGGGTGAAGCAGGCCAATTAAGTGCCTGCAAAGTGATCAATTTCAGTCTGGTTGCGAGTCCCTACAGTTCATTAATACGGTACCATCAGTTGATCGTGTTCAGTGGTGATAAGGGGAAAAGGGTAGGTTGCCCATGAAAGTGAGTGCCGGTGTCTGGGCCCCTTCCTTTCCTCCTGTAAAAGAAGCAAAAGAAAGACAATTAGTATCTAAAAATATAGGACATAATAAAAACAATGCAGTATTTACTTATCTAATGCACAGATGGACCTGGAATAAACAGGATGAGACTGAACTATGTATGGCAGACATGACAAACAAGGGACACAGGGACTGGTTAGTCCCTCAGGTGTATTGCAAATTCCTCATCTTGGTTCAGCCCACCGGGGCACTTGGTCTTGAAGTCCACAATATATTTGGACTCTCTCTCTAAGTTTCAACACCCTGTTACCCCCTCTGGGGTTGCTGACAATCTGTTCTAAAATGAAGAACTTCAGAAGTGCTGGATTGCTGAAATGGTTGTCCCTAAAATACAGGACATCCAGTGGAATGAGGACTCCTTGCTCATCACACTTGATGTACAATCACTGTACACTATCATTGATCACCGTCAGGGTTTGGATGCCTGTGGCCATTTCCTTAAAACCAGGCCGATACGATTTAGAGAACACAGTAGGATGATACTCGATATGATTGAGTACTGTCTTCCTAATAATATCTTCCTGTTCAATGGTGTCCTGTATAGGCAAACCACTGGTACTGCCATGGGTTCTTGCTTCGCTCCCAGCTTCGCGAACCTCTTCATGGGATGCAGGGAGGAAGAGGTGTTCGCTGACCCTGTCTATGCAGGACACCTTGAACATGTGACAGCATGGATGCGATATATCAATGACCTGTTTATTGTCTGGAGGGGCTCTGAACAGGGTGCCATCGAATTCATTGAGGAACTCAAAAGGAATGATTACAACATTGTCCTTTCTGGCAACATCAGTAGTACCATGGCAGAGTACCTTGATGTCAGGCTTGACATCAAGGAGAACAAAGTACATTACGACCCTCTTCAGGAAATCCACTGCCGGCAACAGTGTTCTTCATGCCCTCAGCAGTCATCCTGAAACTCTCAAATGGAGCATTCCATATGGAGAACTGCTGAGGGCAAGAAGAAATTGCAACACTGAGGCGGCTTATCAACTGGAGAGCGCTAACATGTTAGATCGCTTTAGAGCTAGAGGATACCCCAATTGGGTGTTACGCAGAGCTAAAGAAAGAGCAGCCGGGGTGTCCAGGGCTCTCACCATCTCTGATAAATCTCCTGAAGCCACAGAAGACAGTGAGAATAATGCCAGGATCATTATGACCTTCAATTCCGACTCCAATGACATCCGCAAAATTCTAGCCCGAAACTGGGAAATCCTCAAGTGTGACAATACCATTGGTGACAACATTCCCACCAGACCTAGCATCATCTATAGGAAGGGCAGGAACATTAGGGATCTTTTAGTACACAGCGACATCACCATATACCCCAAAAAACAAGAACATGGTTTAAAGGGTTTCTTCCCCTGCGGCCATTGCAAGGCATGTAGAATTAGCACCTTTTGCAGTAAGGCCAATCGCAATGGGATCAATAAAGATATCAGCCAATTTCTCACTTGCAGCTCCACTTTTGTTATGTATGTGATCGAGTGTCCGTGCAAACTCTGGTATATTGGCAGCACCACCCTCATGGCCAAAAAGCGTATACTAGAGCATTGCCGTGCGATCACACACATAGATGAGAAATATCCGGTGGCCCGCCATTTTAGGGACAACCATTTCAGCAATCCAGCACTTCTGAAGTTCTTCATTTTAGAACAGACTGTCAGCACCCCCAGAGGGGGTAACAGGGTGTTGAAACTTAGGCAGAGAGAGTCCAAATATATTGTGGACTTGCAGACCAAGTGCCCCGGTGGGCTGAACCAAGATGAGGAATTGGCAATACACCTGAGGGACTAACCAGTCCCTGTGTCCCTTATTTGTCATGTCTGCCACACATAGTTCAGTCTCATCCTGTTTATTCCAGGTCCATCTGTGCATTAGATAAGTAAATACTGCATTGTTTTTATTATGTCCTATATTTTTAGATACTAATTGTCTTTCTTTTGCTTCTTTTACAGGAGGAAAGGAAGGGGCCCAGACACCGGCACTCACTTTCATGGGCAACCTACCCTTTTCCCCTTATCACCACTGAACACGATCAACTGATGGTACAGTATGAATGAACTGTAGGGACTCACAACCGGACTGAAATTGATCACTTTGCAGGCACTTAATTGGCCTTCTTCACCCACACAGAGTCAGGTTGGGCTCTTGCCCTGACAGTCAGTTGTTTGACGGCATATTTACCTGTTTACTGCATGTCCTTCTCTCCCTCCAGGAGCAGTTCGGGCATTTGTCCTGACTTTGAACCATGTCCTTGGCCACGAGCACAGTTGATGCAATGCTCATGCTGCTAACTTTCACATAGCGCATGCCTAAGTGACACTGTTTCATTGCCTACTTGACACTTGCAACTTTATCATATTTTATTTGTATACGCGATTATGTTGCATTATTTACATTTCGTGGGCAATGTATGTTGTCATGTTTCCCGCACGCATCCATGACTCTGACAGAATGTGATCGCACTATTTAACATTTTGTTGTGATTCTTGTCTTATTTTTCCTTTCCAACATGTCCGCTGTTAATTTGAACACTGTGTGGTTAATTTTGCTGTATTTTACCTTTCCAATATATCCGCCGCTATGGGGAATGTTACCCGAGCTCGAACAGGACATTGAGTCCCTTCTCCATGTTCATTCTTCAATACTTTATTAGTCACGATGTAATGTGCACTGATTTCACGTGAACAAGGCTTCGCAGTAAGCCAAAACGCGTAGTGAGATTAAACACCCTTTTGGAATTTGGATTGTCGTGGAGTCTGTTCTTACTGAGAGCGCATGGTAGTGGGACTTCTTTTTGATAATATTGCCGGCGCGCTCCGCCGGCGTATGTGCCACCTCCCTTGGGACCCTGGCAGTCAGAAGGAGCACCGTTTTGTATATATATATATATATATATATATTCTGCTCCAAAGGTTGTCCACCTGGTGAGTAGCACTCGATCAACAGCTTTGTTTATGATAGGCAGGGACGAGGATCCGCTTGTAGAAGCTGCTCCGTAATGGAAATGCCTGACGTGTTTCGAAGCTCCATATGCTTCTCTTCAGAGGCTTGAACGGAGACAGTGTGTGCAAACGCTGAACCCACTTCGCCATTTTCATATTGCACACCCACCAATGGGAAGCTCGAATGAGACTGTGCATTGTGGGAAATGTGGTCCGGATAGCACACAGATCTTGTCCTGTATGGACCCTGCAAGTGGACTCGTCCTCAATCCTGTTTGCGGCTGCTGGCCCACATAGCCGACATGATAGCTACCATGTCGGGTGGCCCCCCATAACATTACGGGGTGGTGCACACTCCGCAGCAGGACGGCCGCGTATTACATTCTGCTCCAAAGGTTGTCCACCTGGTGAGTAGCACTCGATCAACAGCTTTGTTTATGATAGGCAGGGACGAGGATCCGCTTGCAGAAGCTGCTCCGTAATGGAAATGCCTGACGCGTTTCGAAGCTCCATATGCTTCTTTTCAGAGGCTTGAACGGAGACAGTGGGTGCAAACGCTGAACCCACTTCGCCATTTTCATACTGCACACCCACCAATGGGAAGCTCGAATGAGACTGTGCATTGTGGGAAATGTGGTCCGGATAGCACACAGATCTTGTCCTGTATGGACCCTGCAAGTGGACTCGTCCTCAATCCTGTTTGTGGCTGCTGGCCCACATAGCCGACATGATAGTTACCATGTCGGGTGGCCCCCATAACATTACGGGGTGGTGCACACTCCGTGGCAGGACGGCCGCGTATTACATTCTGCTCCAAAGGTTTTTCCACCTGGTGAGTAGCACTCGATCAACAGCTTTGTTTATGATAGGCAGGGACGAGGATCCGCTTGTAGAAGCTGCTCCGTAATGGAAATGCCTGACGCGTTTCGAAGCTCCATATGCTTCTCTTCAGAGGCTTGAACGGAGACAGTGTGCGCAAACGCTGAACCCACTTCGCTATATATATATATATATATATATATATATATATATATATATATATATGAAGACCATTCCTGAATGGCACCACTCCTTCACGGCACACAGGCAGGTACGGGCCACTCAAAGGACGAGAGTAGGTAGATAAAGTGCTTTATTTAATCCTCATAACTCCAGCAACCAGTCAATCCTGGCCAGTGCCTCAGCATGATGCGTTTCGACAGAGAAAACTCTGTCTTGTTCACATATATATATATATATAGACTTAGAGCAGAAGAAGATCCTCGCCCTGCCTTGAATTAGTGTTGCTTACTTGCTTTCACCACATCCGCCCCAGCAAGTGTGTGATCAATTATTGGTGTAAACTTAATTTAGTCACACCTCAATAAATCACACAGCCGGGGGAAGAGGGTTAGGGTTTGATGAATGGTTGGGAAGGGGTAATTGAGGGCAAGGTTTGACAAAGACAAGCTATCGTTTTGCCCGGAAAGCAACTTCAGTTTTGCGCAAACTCGCATAGATGTATACAAGTTTATTCGGAAACTTAAATTGCGTAAATTTCATCTCCTGCAAAACACTGACAGTAATAGACAATTGGTAGCAGAAAGCACAATTGTATCTAGCCCAGATATCTTGACATCGGCTGATGGTGATTGTGAGAAGTTGGCCTGGTATATGCTGTTCACTAATTAAAGTGGACACCTTGCACCAGGGCAAATCGACTCTTATGGTAGATAGGTTTAAGACAACCTTTTAAAGAAAGCTATCCTAGTGGTATCTGTGGAGAGCAGCCTTCAGGCTAAGTCTCGGAGGAATGTAAAGCAGCTTGTTTTACCATATAATCTCTTGAATCACCAAATGAAAAGACACCACACAGGTATATATATCAAATATATATGTATTTATTTCTAAATAACTCTCTACTAATCTCTTTATGAGATTAGAAGACAAACATATGCACAAATCAACGTTTCACAATAAGTTAAGCACAAAATATGGCTGGGGCCCTAGGGGCGTACCAGACCATATACTAAGTAAGAGACTTAGAAACAACAACTTGCAAGGAGACAAGGCCTAGGGCCTTCAGAAGTGCTGGGGCCTCACGAAACCACCCAAGGCAGGTAAGTAAAGGACCCACGGGGGACGCGTGCAGTGTGGATACACAGGCGCGAATCGCCGTTAACTTCAATGGGGCAAGTCGCGGTTGGAAATAAAGAGTTTTAGGATACTTCGGGAGAACCTACAAGCAAGTCACTTACAGGGTAAGTAGTTCTAGGGCCCACACCCACAGGAGCACCGTAGTGCTGGAGTTACCTCACCCAGGGAAGCCGGGTGCACAGGTGTCCTTTGGTGTCGGGTCGCGGCGTCGTTTTCAATGGCGAACAAAGAAGACTTGCTGCTTGCGGGAGCTGAAGAAGTGTCCGGTGGAATCCAAGCCTGGATTCTGAAGAAGGATGACCTGAAAGCAGAGGGGACAGTGTTCAAAGTCACTTGGCAGTGACCCGGGGCAAGGAAGATGGATGCCCACCGTCGTCGGTCGCTTCAGGTCGGTTGCAGGTGCCTTGACTCTTCAGCCACGTGGTCCAGGAGGTGTCGACGACAACCAGGAGCTGGATTCGGTGGGTCCCTTGACGTCTGCAGCTGACTGCGGTGTCGACAACTCGATTGGAGCCAACAAGCCTTGGCAGCAGCAAGTCTTGGGGAAATGAAGAAAAGTCGATGGCACAGACCAGCAAGGTCTGAGGAACTCACCCAGCGAGGGTAAGTCAGGGCAGTCCTGGAGCAACCAGAAGAGCCCTTTGGTTTCTTTAAGAAGTCTTCTGGGGACCCACAAGCCGGCGGGCAAGGGATCGCAAAGACACCTCGGGCGGAATCACTCAACAGGGGCCCACGGTCACTCGGGACGGTGTAGGCCTCTGATCTTCGGAGGGATTCCTGCTGGAGGTCGGGACCATACGTGGTCCAAAGCACAAGTTCCTAGAATGTTGTGAAGGGGTTGCACTCGACAATAGTGCACGGTACCCAGGGGTCGCGGTTCCTCATTACTCGTGGGGTTCACTTGCCTCAGCTTCGCTGGGGACTCACGATGGCCTGGGAGAGGTCAGGAAATCCACTTCTTGGGCTGCAGGGACTTCGGACTCCGGCGGGAGCAGCGTAGTTTGCGACCGTCGTTGTCGTTTTTGGTGCCTGCCAAGCAGGGGAGTCACTCCTTGACTCCAAGGGAGATTCTTCTGTCTTCCAAAGGTAGTGGAACGTCGAAGGGCCAGGATTCTTCTGTAGAGCGTCGTCCAGGGGTTATCTGCTTTGCAATGGCAAGGTTCCCCCTCTTATACTAAAAAGAGGGGATGGACTAGCTCTATGACCCCACCTATGGGAGGGTCAAGGGAGGGGGTGGCTACACCCACTTCCCTTTGTCCAGTTTCGCGCCAGAGCAGAGGCAGGTAGCCCCTGATCTGGTTTGAACTGGCATATGCACAGAGGAGCCTTCTGCTCCCCCAGTGCAGGACTTCAAAGCACTCTAAGAGTGCACCCACCCAGCCCCAATACACTAAACCCTGTCTGGAAGGTGGTTACACCTCCCTGTGACAGGATGCCTATTGTTGGGCTTCCTCCACTGCGAGTTTCGGTCATCAGCAGGAGGGCAGCCCAGTGTCTGTGACTGGTGGCATCCATTTTGTGATGCCAGGGCTCTTTAGGATTCTACCGCGTTTCCACAGCAGGTACATGTCTTATCCCTCTAGAAGGGTGGAATGCTACCCCGCCGCCAAGATTGGCGGGGGTAGTATTCCAAGATGTTTGACACCAAACACGACATGTTTTGATGCAGCCATTCCAAAGTTAGCATTTACCGCGAGGATATAATGCACTTAAATAGTATATGGTTTAACCGCATCCACAAACAGCACCAGAGAATAGACTCTGAGAGCTGCAGAGGGGCCCTGCTCAGGCAGAGGCACCCCCTCACATAGAAGCCAAGCACCCTGCCCTCAGGATTGATAGGGCCTGCCTTAGGGGTGACTGATAGGTTTATATGTGTGTGCAGGAGAGATATAGGAAACCTATATCTCAGTGAGGAGTGCTAGCACCACCTCACCCAGGCTGCAGTAGCAGGCCTGTGGTGTCAGATTTAGACTGCTTCCCAGGGTGGCATAACACATGCTGCAGCCCCTGGTAGGCCTGTGAAGTACCTATGCCCTTGGCACCTAAGGTACCATATACTAGGGACTCATAAGGCACCACAGTATCCAATCACTAGTGCACCTAGAGTGCACTCCATGTCGTTTAGAGAGAACAGAGAGGCTGGGGCCCTGATTGGCAGGGACCCAGCCAGACTATAGCCAGAAACCAGTGCTAACATCAGAAAAAAATGGGGGCAACATAAGAGGCAGATCCTACTCTCCTACACAACCCCCCAAACGTAGGGACACTAAACTAACCTTGACCAGTTGAGTCTTCGTGTTCAAAGTGGAAATACCTTGAGAGTCCATCTGCATTGGCATGTTGGGTCCCAGGCCTATGTTCCACTGTATAGTCCATCCCCTGTAGGGAAATGGACCACCTCAAAAGTTTTGGGTTTTCACCTTTCATCTGCTTTAGCCATAGGAGGGGCTTGTGGTCAGTCTGAACTATGAAGTGAGTACCAAACAAGTATGGCCTCAGCTTCTTCAGGGCCCATACCACAGCAAAGGCCTCCCTCTCTATAGCTGACCAACGTTTCTCTCTAGGGGTCAGCCTTCTGCTAATAAAAGCTACTGGCTGGTCTTGACCTTCATCATTCAGTTGAGACAGTACAGCTCCCACACCCAGCTCAGAAGCATCTGTTTGGACAATGAACTTTTGGTGTAGTCTGGACTCTGTAAGATGGGGGCAGTGCACATGGCCTGCTTTAGGTCTTCAAATGCCTTTTGACAGCTAGCTGTCCACTGAACCTTTTTGGCATTTTCTTAGAGGTAAGATCATTCAAGGGGGTCACTATAGATCCATATCCCTTGACAAACCTCCTATAGTACCCAGTCAGGCCTAAGAAGGCTCTCACCTGTGTCTGGGTGGTTGGAGCAACCCATTCCATTATGGTTTGGATTTTGCTCTGCAAAGGCTGAACCTGGCCTCCACCTACAAGGTGGCCCAGGTACACAACCTGACTCTGCCCTATCTGGCACTTGGTGGCCTTGATAGTGAGGCCTGCTTTCTGCAGGGCCTCCAAAACATTTCTGAGGTGGACCAGGTGATCCTGCCAGGAGGAACTAAAGACAGCAATATCATCTAGATAAGCTGAGCAATAAGTTTCCATCCCTGCCAGAACTTTATTCACCAACCTCTGAAAAGTGGCAGGTGCATTTTTCAATCCAAAGGGCATCACCACAAAGTGGTAGTGCCCACCAGAGGTCGAAAATGCTGTTTTGGCTTTTGCATCATCAGCTAATCTGATTTGCCAGTAGCCAGCTGTTAGGTCAAATGTGCTTAGATACTTGGCTGAGGCCAAAGTATCAATCAGCTCATCTGCCCTTGGTATGGGATAGGCATCAGTCCTAGTGACTGCATTGAGGCCTCTGTAGTCTACACAAAACCTCATTTCTTTCTTACCACCCTGGGTATGAGGCTTGGGTACTAGGACTACTGGGCTAGCCCAAGGAGCTATCTGAAGGCTCAATCACGCCTAACTCCAACATTTTCTGGACTTCAGTCCTGATACAGTCCCTGACATGGTCAGGTTGCCTGTAGATTTTATTCTTGACAGGCAGACTGTCCCCAGTGTCCACCTCATGGGTGCACCAGGTAGTCTGACTAGGGGTCAGGCTAAACATATGTCTAAACTGTTGCAGAACTTGTCTGCACTCAGTTTGCTGAGGGTCAGTGAGGCTGCTTGCCAAAGCAACACCATCTACTGACCCATCATCAGGGTTCTGAGAGAGCAGGTCAGGAGAGGGTCACTCTCCTCCTCCTGGTCCTCATCAGTTGCCATGAGCAAGCCCATGTCAGCCCTGTCAACATATGGCTTTAATCTGTTGACATGAAGCACCCTTAGGGGGCTCCTGGGAGTTCCAAGATTCACCAGATAGGTGACTTCTCCCTTCTGTTCAACTATTGTATGGGGGCCACTCCACTTGTCCTGGAGGGCTGCTGGGGCCACAGGCTCCAACACCCACACTTTCTGTCCTGGCTGGTATACAGTCAGCACAGCCTTTGGTCATGCCAAGCTTTTTGCAATTCTTGGCTGGCCTCCAGGTTTTTGGTTGCTTTTTTCATGTACTCTGCCATCCGGGAGCGGAGACCAAGTACATAGTCCATCACATCTTGTTTGGGGGCTTGACAGGTAACTCCCAGCCCTCTTTTACCAAACATAGTGGACCTCTCACAGGATGCCCAAACAGAAGCTCAAATGGGCTGTAGCCAACCCCCTTCTGTGGAACCTCTCTGTATGCAAACAACAGGCAAGGAAGAAGAAGGTCCCATTTCCGCCTAAGCTTCTCTGGGAGTCCCTTAATCATTCCTTTCAAGGTCTTGTTGAAGCGTTCAACTAAACCATTGCATTGTGGGTGATAGGGGGTGGTGAACTTATAAGTTACACCACACTCCTTCCACATTGCTTTCAGATATCCTGACATGAAGTTGGTACCTCTGTCAGAAATGACCTCCTTTGGAAAACCCACTCTGGAGAAAACTCCAATGAGGGCTCTTGCCACCACAGGTGCTGTGGTGGTCCTCAGAGGAATTGCCTCTGGGTACCTGGTGGCATGATCCACTACCACCAGGATAAATCTGTGCCCAGATGCAGTCTGAGGGTCAAGGGGACCAACAATGTCAATCCCTACCCTTTCAAAGGGTACCCCCACCACAGGTAGTGGTATCAGGGGGCCTTTGTTGTGCCACCTGCCTTACCACTGGCTTGGCAAGTGACACAGGAGCGACACAACTCCTTTGTGTCCTCTGACATATGTGGCCAATGAAAATGTGGAACAAGCCTGTCCCAGGTCTTGTTTTGGCCCAAGTGTCCTGCCAAAGGGATATCATGTGCTAAGGTCAAGAGGAACCCCTAAACTTCTGAGGTATTACCAACCTCCTGGTGGCTCCAGGGGCTGGGTCTCTACCCTCAGAATATAGGAGTCCCTCATCCCAATAAACTTTATGGGACCCACTAGCACTCCCAGCAGCCTCAGCAGCAGCCTGCTGTCTGAGGGGTTCAAGAGAGGGGCAGCACTGTTGCTCCTTGCTCAGATCTTCCCTGGAAGGGCCCCCTGCCCCCAAGAACTCAACCTGGTCAGGTTCAAGTCCCTCTGGGGCAGTTCCTTCTTCAGGTTCTGCTTCACCTCCCTCTGGAAGTGAATCCTTGATCTGAGACAGAGGGGAAGGCACTGCCTTAACCCTACTGCTCCTCCTCTTGGGAAGCATCTGGTCCATTGTTCCAGGATCCAGAGCTGGTTCAGTGTCATGCATTCTTGCTTGTGACCTGGTCACAGCAAATACCTCTGCAGGGATGCCCAACATCTCAGCATGAGTCCATAACTCTACTTCAGACCAGGCTGAAGTCTCTAGATCATTGCCCAATAGACATTCTACAGGGAGGTCTGCACTGACTACAACCTTCTTGAGGCCAGTTACCCCTCCCCAGGAGAAATTCACAACTGCCAGACTATGGTTGGTCTAGACATTGCTTGCATTGGTCACCTGGTACATTTCACCCAGGATGATCTGTCCAGGGTCCACTAGGTCCTCTGCCACCATGGTGACACTAGCACCTGTGTCCCTAAATGCCAAAGCCTGTTTGCCATTTATCAAAGGCTGCTGTTTGTACTTGCCCAGATTACTGGGGCTTACTAGGAAGGACATATCAATGTTTCCCTCACAAATCAGCATTGCCTGAGTGGTCACTCTGACTAGGTCAGAATCCACTTCAGAACCCAGGGTCAACCCTACTACACCCTTATTCTGAGTACCACCTCCACCAGTAGCTGAGCTAGGGGGCACAGTTGCCTTAGGGGCAGGAGTGGTGGTGGTTTGGTCTTTGGACTTGGTACAATCAGAAGTCCAGTGCCCCTTCTGTTTACAGAATTTGCACCAGGGCTTCTTTGGCCTTTTCCCTTGTTGGACTGTGACTCCCCACCAGATGCAGATTTTTGGGGCCCTTGTGAAGACTTCTGGTCTTTTGACTTATCCCCACCTTTCTCAGAGCCTTTAGGATCTTGCTTCTTAGTGTCACCCCCTTGGTTCTGGGTTTTCTGCCTCACCCTGGTTCTGACCCATTTGTCTGCCTTCTTTCCCAATTCTTGGGGAGAGGTCAGATCAGAGTCCACCAGGTACTGATGCAACAACTGGTTCTGGCAATTATTTAGGATCTGTTCTCTCATCATCAGATTATACAATCCCTTGAAATCAGTAACCCTACTGCCAACCAGCCAACCCTCTAGAGCCTTGGTTGCACAATCAACAAAGTCAGTCCAGTCCTGAGTCTGTGCCTTCTGGGTATCTCTGAACTTCAACCTGTACTGCTCAGTGGTTAAGCCAAACCCATCTATCAGTGCACTCTTCAGGACCTCATAATCATCAGCATCCTCCTCTCTAACAGTGAGGAGCTTGTCTCTTCCTTTATCTGAAAAGGAGAGCCACAAGATTGCTGCCCACTGCTTTTGGGGACCTGCTGTACTCTACAGGCCCTCTCCATAGCAGTTATCCACTTGTGGATATCATCCCCACTCTGGTAGGGAGGAACAACCTTGCTCAGGTTCCTATGATCAGGAATATATTCTCTGCCTCTAGGGACACTGTTGCTGCCACCAGGGGTTCTAACCCCTCTTTTCTAGAAGCTCTCTGGATCTCCAGGGCTTCCCTATCCAGTGCCAACTGCTTGGTTCTGAGGGCCACTCTGGCTTCCTCATACTGGAGCAGTTTGCACCTTCTCTCAGAGGAGGTCTCTCTTAAGGAAAAGTATGAGCTCCTCTGCTGGACAAATTCTCTGCCAGAGTGATAAGAGTGGTCAGATTCCCTGGAAGGGGATCTGTGCCTCTCCTCCTCTCTGTCAGTTCTCTTAGGGAGAATTCCTCTGTCCTTTTCAGGCCCCTTGGAGCCTGGCCCTTCAATCACAGAATCTTGGTCATTCTGATTTTCATCATCTGACCCAGATACTATGACTGACCCACCCACTGATTCAAACCCTTTAGCTCCTAGAGCCAATCTAAGGTCATCTGCTGTCAGCAGATCTATCAGGTGGAGTGTTGAGGGACTCTGTCCTAGTCTCAGGTGTCTGTCAACACACATGGCTCTCAAGTCAGAGAAAGCCATGTCCTTATACTGAGGCTGAGTGGATCCACTGGGTCCACCCTTTAAGGACATTCTAGTGTTGTGCAGTGTTGTACTACCTACACTAGTTTGTGGCCTACTGATCCTAGCTTGAGCTGTGGACAGGGTGTGCTATCCCTTGGCACACAGCTCTAAGTTCAGTAGAACTTATTGATACTAAGCTTGACTTTATATGTACCTTGAGTACCTATAATGGTTTTCAGATAGTAATTCAAATAGAGATTTTCTGGTAAAACAATGGCAAGCTGGAATCCCACACGCTGCCCACCAATGTGAGAAGTTGGCCTGGTATATGCTGTTCACTAATTAAAGTGGACACCTTGCACCAGGGCAAATCGACTCTTATGGTAGATAGGTTTAAGACAACCTTTTAAAGAAAGCTATCCTAGTGGTAGCTGTGGAGAGCAGCCTTCAGGCTAAGTCTCGGAGGAATGTAAAGCAGCTTGTTTTACCATATAATCTCTTGAATCACCAAATGAAAAGACACCACACAGGTATATATATCAAATATATATGTATTTATTTCTAAATAACTCTCTACTAATCTCTTTATGAGATTAAAAGACAAACATATGCACAAATCAACGTTTCACAATAAGTTAAGCACAAAATATGGCTGGGGCCCTAGGGGCGTACCAGACCATATACTAAGTAAGAGACTTAGAAACAACGACTTGCAAGGAGACAAGGCCTAGGGCCTTCAGAAGTGCTGGGGCCTCACGAAACCACCCAAGGCAGGTAAGTAAAGGACCCACGGGGACGCGTGCAGTGTGGATACACAGGCGCGAATCGCCGTTAACTTCAATGGGGCAAGTCGCGGTTGGAAATAAAGAGTTTTAGGATACTTCGGGAGAACCTACAAGCAAGTCACTTACAGGGTAAGTAGTTCTAGGGCCCACACCCACAGGAGCACCGTAGTGCTGGAGTTACCTCACCCAGGGAAGCCGGGTGCACAGGTGTCCTTTGGTGTCGGGTCGCGGCGTCGTTTTCAATGGCGAACAAAGAAGACTTGCTGCTTGCGGGAGCTGAAGAAGTGTCCGGTGGAATCCAAGCCTGGATTCTGAAGAAGGATGACCTGAAAGCAGAGGGGACAGTGTTCAAAGTCACTTGGCAGTGACCCGGGGCCAGGAAGATGGATGCCCACCGTCGTCGGTCGCTTCAGGTTGGTTGCGGGTGCCTTGACTCTTCAGCCACGTGGTCCAGGAGGTGTCGACGACGACCAGGAGCTGGATTCGGTGGGTCCCTTGACGTCTGCAGCTGACTGCGGTGTCGGCAACTCGATTGGAGCCAACAAGCCTTGGCAGTAGCAAGTCTCGGGGAAATGAAGAAAAGTCGATGGCACAGACCAGCAAGGTCTGAGGGACTCACCCAGCGAAGGTAAGTCAGGGCAGGCCTGGAGCAACCAGGGGAGCCCTTTGGTTTCTTTAAGAAGTCTTCTGGGGACCCACAAGCCGGCGGGCAAGGGATCGCGAAGACACCTTGGGCGGAATCACTCAACAGGGGCCCACGGTCACTCGGGATAGTGTAGGCCTCTGATCTTCGGAGGGATTCCTGCTGGAGGTCGGGACCACACGTGGTCCAAAGCACAAGTTCCTAGAACGTTGTGAAGGGGTTGCACTCGACAATAGTGCACGGTACCCAGGGGTCGCGGTTCCTCGTTACTCGTGGGGTCCACTTGCCTCAGCTTCGCTGGGGACTCACGATGGCCTGGGAGAGGTCAGGAAATCCACTTCTTGGGCTGCAGGGACTTCGGACTCCGGCGGGAGCGGCGTAGTTTGCGACTGTCGTTGTCGTTTTTGGTGCCTGCCAAGCAGGGAGTCACTCCTTGACTCCAAGGGAGATTCTTCTGTCTTCCAAAGGTAGTGGAACGTCGAAGGGCCAGGATTCTTCTGTAGAGCGTCGTCCAGGGGTTATCTGCTTTGCAATGGCAAGGTTCCCCCTCTTATACTAAAAAGAGGGGATGGACTAGCTCTATGACCCCACCTATGGGAGGGTCAAGGGAGGGAGTGGCTACACCCACTTCCCTTTGTCCAGTTTCGCACCAGAGCAGGGGCAGGTAGCCCCTGAGCTGGTTTGAACTGGCATATGCACAGAGGAGCCTTCTGCTCCCCCAGTGCAGGACTTCAAAGCACTCTAAGAGTGCACCCACCCAGCCCCAATACACTAAACCCTGTCTGGAAGGTGGTTACACCTCCCTGTGACAGGATGCCTATTGTTGGGCTTCCTCCACTGCGAGTTTCGGTCATCAGCAGGAGGGCAGCCCAGTGTCTGTGACTGGTGGCATCCATTTTGTGATGCCAGGGCTCTTTAGGATTCTACCGCGTTTCCACAGCAGGTACATGTCTTATCCCTCTAGAAGGGTGGAATGCTACCCCCGCCGCCAAGATTGGCGGGGGGTAGTATTCCAAGATGTTTGACACCAAACACGACATGTTTTGATGCAGCCATTCCAAAGTTAGCATTTACCGCGAGGATATAATGCACTTAAATAGTATATGGTTTAACCGCATCCACAAACAGCACCAGAGAATAGACTCTGAGAGCTGCAGAGGGGCCCTGCTCAGGCAGAGGCACCCCCTCACATAGAAGCCAAGCACCCTGCCCTCAGGATTGATAGGGCCTGCCTTAGGGGTGACTGATAGGTTTATATGTGTGTGCAGGAGAGATATAGGAAACCTATATCTCAGTGAGGGGTGCTAGCACCACCTCACCCAGGCTGCAGTAGCAGGCCTGTGGTGTCAGATTTAGACTGCTTCCCAGGGGTGGCATAACACATGCTGCAGCCCCTGGTAGGCCTGTGAAGTACCTATGCCCTTGGCACCTAAGGAACCATATACTAGGGACTCATAAGGCACCACAGTATCCAATCACTTGTGCACCTAGAGTGCACTCCATGTCGTTTAGAGAGAACAGAGAGGCTGGGGCCCTGATTGGCAGGGACCCAGCCAGACTATAGCCAGAAACCAGTGCTAACATCAGAAAAAAATGGGGGCAACATAAGAGGCAGATCCTACTCTCCTACAGTGACTTACTCATGGACCTTCATCAATTGCAACAGGAAAGTATAAATAGTGGATCTGAAGCAACCATCCAATTACCCAACATCTCCGGGATAGCACACACAAAGTTCAAACCTAAGTCAACTTTCCAACCAATTATGATTCAAGACTCTTTAGACATTTTCAATGACAATGTTACCTCTGAGATTAAAAAATTGAACTATCATACATCACATGCTGGTAAGAAATACAACTATCAGAGTGGCAAATATTTTAAACTAATAAAGAAATTACAAATGAATGATCAAATAATCATCAGAAACTCTGATAAAGGAGGAAATCTAATAATTTGGCCCAAAAAAGACTATTTGGAGGAAGCGACAAAGCAGCTTAATGTCAGAGACTGTTATAAAAGGAGCAACATCTTAACGGTAAAGGCTGCCTGGAATGATTATCATGCCAAATTACTTGCCTGGAAAAGCCCCGGCCTCCTCAGCAGTGATGAATGGAAATATCTCAAGAATGATCACCCGACCATGCCGGTGATATATTTTATACCAAAGGTACATAAGGACGCCATTAAACCGCCTGGCAGACCAATCATTTCAGCCTGGAACAGTCAGCTAGAGAACACTTCCTGATACATAGATTTCTTTTTACAGGAATATGTACAAACTTTGCCATCATTTATACAGGACCCTAGTGACTTTCTTAGAAACATCAATAATTACAAGTGGGAATCAAATTATTTATTAATGTCCCTTGATGTTACCTCTTTGTACACTAGTATACACCATCAGGATGGCATTAAGGCGGTTGAATATTATCTAGGTTCCAGATCCCTGCATCTATACCAGCACAACAAAATGCTTGTGAATATGATTTCTTTCTGTTTAGAAAATAATTATTTTTTATTTCAGAATCAAATATTCCAGCAAACACGAGGGGTAGCAATGGGGGCATGCTTTTCACCAAGCTATGCCTTCCTCCATATGGGATGGTGGGAAGAGCAAGTCCTTAAAGTAAAATATGAAAATGTCTTGAAGAAACATGTGGTTGCCTGGATGAGGTACATTGATGATTTGTTCGTGATTTGGAGGGGCACTGAAGAAAGTGCACGCACATTCATTGAACAAATCAATATGAACTCACTGAATTTGCACTTTTCTGCCAACATCAGTAATCAATCAGTGTTCTTTTTAGATGTTGAAATTTATATAGCTGATGGCAATATAGAAACTAAACTGTATCGGAAGAAGACTGCAGGAAAAACCTTATTGCATGCCACAAGCCATCACCCGAAGCATCTAATATACAACATCCCCTTTGGGGAGATGATGAGGATCAGAAGAATTTGCAGCAACGACACAGATCTATTGCAGGCTCAAACTGACAGCAAAAACAGATTTTTGATGAGAGGTTATTCTGAGCAGGCAATAGACAATGCTATTAAGAAATCTACAGCAATGAACAGGTCAGTTGTTCTTGCCCCAAAAAAGAAACTAGTCACACCAAAATCTGAACAAGAGACAAGATTGATACTTTCATTTAATAAACATCAGCATTCGCTGCGTACGATTATCAACAAGAATTGGCCCATAGTTTTGAGTGATCCGGTGTTGGGAGAGCAACTTTCTGCCAAACCCAAAATTACATTCAGGATGCGAGATCTATGAAAGACTCTTTAGTAAGTAGTAGTCCAGAAGTCAGAACAAATTCCAATTGCTTGTCTTCAAGGAAGGGGTTCGTGAGATGCACCACCAGCCGTGCATGCAGGTTTGGGATCAATAGAACCAGCTACAGAACCCCGTTTAGCGAAGAACCAATACTGATTAACAAACTACTTACGTGTAAAACGGAGTATGCGGTTTACATCTTGGAGTGCTCTTGTGGACTGCAATATGTGGGTAGCACAAAACTGCAAGTCCACAAGAGAATACTACAACATCTAAGGGCCATTACAAATTCGGACCCAACCTACCCGGTTGCCCAACACTTTAAAGACATCCACAACAACAATTTGGAAAATCTCAAATACTTTGTTGTGAATGCAGTACCGCCTTTCAGGCGGGGAGGCAATCGGGAAGCGCTCCTATGCAAATTGGAAACCCGATACATAATAGAACTAGATACCAAGACACCTCCGGGGCATAACTCGAGTGAAGATTTCTTCACACGTCTATAATCCCACAAAACAGCAGTATTTATATGGACATGTCCCTTGTCAACAACCTGCTGAATCCATTTTTTAAGGCTATTAGGATGTAATTCTTTTTATCCTTCCTTTTTAGATTTTGCATTATTTGCACTTTTTCACACATTGGTGGCACCAATTGCACATAGCACTTTATCTAGACAGATGCAAGTAGAGAGAATAGCCATGACAAGGCCCACTGGGGCTTTATTTTTGGCAACTGGCATCTAAAGTGCCATTATGGTTAGTGCTACTACTAGTTAAAGAACAGTACAAGACGGATTTCCTGGGAAACAATATTGAAACTATATAGTTTGAAATAGACATGAGTCATGGTTGCCCCGGGAAATGTAATCAACATCTTAGCAGTTATAGACATAAGTATAATTCATTATAAATCTACTGTGTATGGTTAATTTTAATATTTGAATTACAAGTATTATTTTTTTAACTGTCTCAATAGTTTTAACTGTTATTACTGGTTTTAATGTCCGTCTACTTATTTTAACTGTTCAAGGCTATTTGCACAAATGAAATCAACCTTGCACTTTAGCCCTGCTGCTTACGATGTTATTTGCACTGTATTCATGTTGTTGAGTATGTCTTCTCTGTCTATGGTTGTATTATACCACGTGTGTAGGCACTGAGCACTTTAAAAATGTAAATGCACTCTGCAGATGCGTCATGTGATCAAGGCCTCTTCAGGCCGAAACGCGTCATGGCAGTGGTGTGAGGGCGAAATAAAATACATTTGCATCAGCTAACACGGAGTTCGCCTTTCGTTTTGCAACAAGGGAGCACAAGTTCAACAAAACAGATATCTGGTAGTGTTAGCTATATATATATATATATATATATATATATATATATATGCACAGAAACCTCCAGCGAAGCAGAAGCAGAAGAAGATCCTCGCCCTGCCTTGAATTAGTGTTGCTTACTTGCTTTCACCACATCCGCCCCAGCAAGTGTGTGATCAATTATTGGTGTAAATTTAATTTAGTCACACCTCAATAAATCACACAGCCCGGGGGAAGAGGGTTAGGGTTTGATGAATGGTTGGGAAGGGGTATTTGAGGGAAAGGTTTGACAAAGACAAACACTACACATGGACAACACACAATCTTGGCAGATGACCATCATATTCATAAATCTGTTAAGGGAGAAAAAGGAAATGCATGCATAATGTGGTTAATGATAAGTAATACTAAGTAGACTAGTAGACAGTACAGGGCAGCAGTATATTAATAATTATTATTATTATGCAATTGCCTTGCCAGTTCGGGCTGGACTGTTCCCATGAGGCACAGGGTCAGACTGATTTGCATATGGCCATGTCTGAACTGGGGTGGTGGAGTGAGCTAAAGAATGATGATGGATTAAACCCAGATCAGTTGACTGGGGGTGAGTGTTTGATTAGCTCAAGCGCTCCGTCCATCATCCCCTTTGGTATCGCTTTGTTCGCACTAAGTTGGCAGGGTATGCCCAGACGTGGGTCCCTTGCTCACTTTGCCACTGGATTCAAGCTAGCCTGGCTGATGACGGCTGAATAGCCAGAAACCTGTCCCAGGATTATTGTTTCCGGTCCAGGGAAGACATGGCTTGGCAGTTCGGGCTGGACTGTTCCCATGAGGCACAGGGTCAGACTGATTTGCATATGGCCATGTCTGAACTGGGGTAGTGGAGTGAGCTAAAGAATGATGATGGATTAAACCCAGATCAGTTGACTGGGGGTGAGTGTTTGATTAGCTCAAGCGCTCCGTCCATCATCCCCTTTGGTATCGCATCATCATCATGGTGTCCAACTCAGTCTGTAGTGTACCGAGTGAGTCCAGATGCCATATCAAAAATGCAATGGATCAGCCTGCAGTAGAAGTACAATTTTGTTATTAAACAACAAGAAGGGAAACATTGACTTGAGTCACTTTTAGTGTGTAGATTAAATACTAGTACACTTCATGCACAACAACAACACAAACACCAATCACTCAGAGTCAGCGTCCAATGCATGCCATCATTACCTGTTCTCATCTTAAGGGGCAGTCCCTCTCGGTTCGGAAAGGAGGAGGATAGCTATAGTCATGTTCTTTTGGAGGGACTCGACGAGGCAAGCACACATTTCTTGTACTATTCTCTCCATCCAATGTCTGGCTTGAGGGAAATGGATTTAGGGCTAGTCAGGATGGATGGAGCAGGACTCGGAGGAGTGGACTTCTTTAATAATAAATGCACACAGTTGCAACTTCAATACTGTAATAAAAAGACAAGACGGTGGTGATGGATTTGTTGTGATTTGAACCAGAAAGACACAAATAATAAAAGTAAATAAGGAAGAAAGAAAGTAACAAGTTGAAAGCCTAGTTGTCAGGGAAGTAGAGCTCATCCTCAAACTCTGGTGGTTCACCCAGAAGTAGGTCATCTAACACACTACTTCCGTCACCTAAGTCACTGTCCTCCTCTTCCTGCTGTGCTTCAGGTATGGTGTAATCTGGTGGTATACAGTGCTGATTCATTTTGATCATGGTTAACCTCTCCACGTTTTGGGGCGAGAGACTGGTCCTTTTCACTGTTACAATGGCACCAACAGCACTGAAAACACGCTCAGAAGAGACACTTGCGACAGGGCAAGCCAGATAGTTTATCGCCAGTCTGCTGAGCACTGGCCAATGGCGACTTTTCCCATACCAATACAGCAATGGGTTTTGATCAATGTAGACCTCTGTTGGGTCATCCAGATAGGCCTTGACCATCCGCTCAATGGTCAGGGGTGCGCCGCTTTGCCCGGCCTCTTTTGCCTTTGCATTTGCATCAGCACTGGACCTAACAAGCCCTTGCTGTAGAAACCAATCCTGTCCCGATTTTACTGGGGCTGATGATCCTGTTCCTGCTGTTGTTGATGTTGGAGGTTTTGACTGCTGTGAGCCAACCGCACTGCCCTCAGGCTCTGAAGTTGAACTTGACGCCGGCTGCCCTGCAGTACTTGTTGTTGGCTGGAGTAGTGTGCCTCTAATTTCCAACCGGTCTTTTTCAAAGCGACTTGCTACCGCAGCTATCCAAGTTTTGTACTTGGCAACATCCACTTGTGAAAAAGGAATTAATGTGTTAGTGTTCAGTACTGCTTTGTACCGTGGATTCAGAATTGTGGCAGAAATGTAATGGTTGGATGACACAATCTCAGTTCGCATCCTTGTATTTTCAGCTAAGCGAAGGGATAAGCTCTCCACCAACTCATATGCTTATTTTTTTTCCTCCACACCTGCGTACATTGCAGACACCCCCTTCAGCTGTTCCTGTAGCATGTGCAACAATGGGATAGCTTGGCCCATTGTACAGTCCTCCTTGCTGACTTCACGTGTGAAGAGCTCGAAAGGAAGTAGCCTCTCTGTCAGGAATTTAACTAGGCCCCATTGGTCCATCTCAAAGGTCATGCCTTTCACAGTAGCATCCCCTAGTCTTTGCATGACATATTCATTGATTGGTCTGTACTGCTCAAACAGACGGTCAAGCATGTAATAAGTTGAGTTCCAACGTGTTGCCACCTCCTGGATCAGTGCTTTAACTGGCACTCTATACTCACATTGAATGATCCTCAGCTGCTTCTGGGCTTTAAAAGAATGGCTGAAATGTGTGTATATTCTTCTGCAGGTGGCCAGTAAGTTGCTGACTCTGTATTCTTTTTTCAGAAAGTCTTGAACAATGATGTTAAGTAACCCTGGGCGTAGGACTACGCTACGCTCACGTAGTTTGCGCTACTACGCACTACGCGAATTGCACGTAGCACAGTGCAAAAACGCGTAGCGGAGCATTTTGCTTGCTCGCGGTCCTCAACGTCAAGTTGGCGACCGCGAGCAAGCAAAATGACATCCCGGCGAGACTTTTTCCTCGTTCGCGATCAGCAACATCAAGTTGCCGATCGCGAGCGTGGAAAATAAACCTCCAGGCGAGATTCTCAACGCGGGGAGGTCAGGTTTCTCATTGCGAGTGGTCGCGTATGCTCGCGACCGCTCGCGATGAGAAACTACCAGTCCGCGTTGAGAAAACTGCCGCTCGAGTACAAATCTACTCGAGCGGCAGAAAGCTGTACCGCTTGCACTGTGCAAGATGCCGTTTGCAATGATTGCACAGTGCGGACAAGCATCCGGCACTGTGCAATCAGTGCGAACAGCATTTTCCCTACCGCACTACGCAGTTCGCGTAGCTACGCGTAGCTTGCTTAGTGCGAAGTGCACTTCGCGTAGCGTAGCGCCACTATGCAAACTACGCCCAGGGTTAATGTTAATGCAGTGCGGCAAACACAGGACCCTGAAATAGCCACCATCGCCCATGGCCTTAACTATATTACTGCCATTGTCCGTGGCAACAAAACCAATGTTAAGCCCTCTTGGGTGCAGCCATTCAAAGACCTTGCCGTTAAACTCTTCCAAAATGTTTGCAGCAGTATGAGATTTCTACATGTCGAACATGGCTACAGTTGCATGTTTCCGAGTGGCATTAAACATCTCAGCAGTGTCAACACCTGCAGATATCTTTTTTCTAACCCCCACAAAAGAGATCCAGTGTGCAGTGATGCACATGTAATCAGTGGCTTGGCAACTGGTCCACATGTCTGTTGTCATGTGGATACTGTGAACAGCACTCTGCCGCAAAGCTTGTCCAAGCAATTCCAGCACGTCGTGATGTAGTGCTGGAACTGCAACTCTGGCAAAATAGGACCAGCTGGGAACCTTCCATTTTGGGCAGATGGCTGTCACAAATTCAAGAAAACCCACCCCTCCACAAAAGAAACAGGGAAAAGGTCCAGCGCTAACATTTTAGCCAGCTTCGCATTGTACAAACGTGCCATTGGGTGGTTGCGTTCAGACTGCCCCTCTGACCTAAACATGCTGAGAATGGTAGGCTGGATGTTTTTCCTTTCTGGTGCCACTGATGCAGGTGACTTCTTGACGCCAGATGTTGTACTTGTTAGGCTCAACGGCGCACTTTTATTCGTTGCGGTACTCTGTTGCCTTGGTGTCTCACTCTCAGCCTGACTCTTACTCTTGTGCCACTGAGATGTTGCTGAGGCTGATGAGGATGTGGGCGGTACCACTGCACTGCTGGGGACAGGGCTACTTTGTGTTCCAGAGAAAATGTCTCCCTCTTGTTCACCTTGCACCATGATGGTATCTTTTACTTCTTCATCACCACCAACAGCAATGGGTGCAGTTTTACTTTTTTGGCCTTTAAGGTGTTCCTCCCACTGGATCAAGTGGTGTGTTTTCAGATGGGTTGTTTGGCCTCCGGTGCCATAGTTTGTACCAAGCTTACCCCGACTAACACCTTGTTTACAATGGAGCATATAGCAACGTTCTCCTCCTTACTGCTAACCGAAAAGAAGTCCCAAACTGGGGAGGTGAACTTTCTGGAGCTTCCACTTGCAATGCCGGATGAACTGGAGGGTGGGCGTGGAATTTGACTCTGTGCACTACCACTACCTACTTCTACTGAGGTGGTTGTGCTGGATGTAGGTCGCTGCCAGGCCTTTGCAAATGCAAAAATGGAAGCTGGAGGTGGTGTTCGTGTTACCTGTGTTGTTGGTGTCTGTGCCACATCCCTCACAGCAATTTGGGATGGGGTAATGTCGGTCTCCACTGGGGCGTGTCTGATGTCCATGATGACTGGCTCATCATCATCCTCCTCTTCTACATCTACCTCCATAGCTCTAAGGCTTTCTGGAACCTTCCTTTTCCCTAGCCTTGTCTCGTGGTGTCTCTCACTCTCAGATTGAGGTGGTGGCTTCCAAGTGGCATCTAGATCATCAGAAGGGGGGCTTGCAGAAGAACTCGATGGACTAACCCTCCTTTTCCTTGCTGGGGATCTGGAAGACAATGGATCTTCTGAAAGAGTGGCTTGCTCTTCTTCCTCTACAGGAAGCTCGATTTCCTGAACTGCCCCTACTTCGGGAGGAACAACTACTATTGTGGGCGGTGGTTGCGGCTGTTGTTGTCCACTTATCTGAGTTTCCTGCATTGATTGGGTACTACTTTGCGATAACGATAAGTTAATTCAACATCGCTGCTCGTTGGTGTTGTCATGATGAGACTGGCTGCCTCTGCAACAGACATGGGCTTGGGCCTAGATTGGTGGGGTGGGTCCACTGATGCGGGGGTGCTGCTCCCAGCTTGCTCCCCAGACATCGCTGCTGCAGGCGCAATTTTTGGTTTCCCCAAAAAAGATCTTGGTCTGCACACCAGAAGTGGTAAGTGGCACTTCCTTCTTCTTCTCACTGGCAACTTTCTTGGTACTGGAGGACATGGTACCTTTCTTTGGAGCCATCTTCTTCAGATGTCAGCAGCACGCAGTGGCACAAGTTGAAGAGATGTCTGTGGTCACACGTCACATGACGTCATGCGCAGCAGGACTTCTGTCTGGCAGTACAATGGGGGATGACGCCTCCTCCTCTTTGTGCACCTAAATGCAAAGAAGCAAGAAGAACATCAGTGAAGCGTGGCATTTATTGTTGTGGTTCAATTTACTACTGTAGAAACAAACAAATGTAATATATAATTTAGTGTGTGGTCACACTTGTTAGTGTTATTATTAATATCATTAAATTGTATTAACTCAGTTATTAAAAAACATAACAACAGTGTAGCCATTTGTGAGACTTTGACAACAAGGGCTTTCATGGTGTACTATGTACACTCAGGAAAGATAGGAAAGAAGAAGAACAAAAACAAAAATACAAATGTAATGGAACCTGTTTGACATTGTGAATGTGATTGTGCATCACGTGGGATGCAGCATCATTCAGGAAGCTGCAGCTGGCAATGGGGATGGAAGCAGTAAGCCAAGAGGAACAAAGGAAAGACTTGTAGGCCTATGGCAAAAGCAGCACACTAACTACCACCACAAAATGGCCACCAGCCAAATGGTTGGTCACTCACAAAACAACAAGCAGGAGGACTGTAAAACAATGAACTCAAGCAGGCCTATATGGCAATTGGCCAGACAAATTAGGCATGCTAAACAACACAGCTTTAATGCAACAATGCAAACACGAAAATCCACAGGGCTAAAAAAGGTTTGCAAGTTACACAACAACCACACACATCCAACAAAGGCATTTATTTAACACACAGGAAAAAAGTGAAATACCCTAAAAAAACAACATTTTGCAATTCAATCCAATGCCATCCATGCCCTAAATGATGTTTAAATTCAACAGACACCACAGAAACAGTTGTTTCATGCACCCATGAGTAGCACTGGGCCTACTGGCTGAAAAAGGCCTATTGGCAGACTAGGCCACATAATGAAGTGAATCAATTCAAATCAATAATATTGCAAATGTATTAGAAAATGTAGTGAACTGTCCTGCATTTTTTTTCTGGGTAAAAAGAAAAAGATTGCATGCAAAACAACAACAAGGGCAAAGCATGGCACCACAAAGAAAGCTTGCAGGCCTATGGCAAAAGCACACTGGCTGGCTGTACAAAATGGCCGCCAGCCATATGGCCAGGCCACCACAACAACAAGAAAGGGAAGACAGACAATGCAGCCCTATGGGAAAGCACACTGGCTGGCTTCACAAAATGGCCGCCAGCCAAATGGCCAGGCCACCACAACAACAAGAAAGGGAAGACAGACAATGCAGGCCTATGGCTAAAGCACACTTGCTGGCTTCACAAAATGGCCGCCAGCCACATGGCCAGGCCACCACAACAACAAGAAAGGGAAGACAGACAATGCAGGCCTATGGCAAAAGCACACTGGCTGGCTTCACAAAATGGCCGCCAGCCACATGGCCAGGCCACCACAACAACAAGAAAGGGAAGACAGACAATGAAGGCCTATGGCAAAAGCACACTGGCTGGCTTCCAAAATGGCCACCAGCCACATGGCCAGGCCACAACAACAAGAAGCAGTAAGCCAAGAGGAGCAAAGAAAAGACATGCAGGCCTATGGCAAAAGCAGCACACTAACTACCACCACAAAATGGCCACCAGCCACATGGTTGGTCACTCATACAACAACAAGCAGGAGGCCTGTAAAACAATGAACTCAAGCAGGCCTATATGGCCAGACAAAGGAGGCATGCTAAACAACACAGCTTTAATGCAACAATGCAAAAACGAAAATCCACAGGGCTAAAAAAGGTTTGCAAGTTACAAAACAACCACACCACACACATCCAATAAATGCATTTATTTAACACAAACGAAAAAAGTGAAATACCGCAAAAAAACACATTTTGCAATTCAATCCAATGCCATCCATGCCCTAAATGATGTTAAATTCAACAGATACCACAGAAACAGTTGTTTCATGCACACATGAGTAGCTCTGGGCCCACTGGCTGAAAGGCCTATTGGCAGACTACTGGGCTAGTGAATTAAATAAATGTTGCAAATTGATTGCAAAAGTTGGAGAAAATGTAGTGAACTTTGCAACATGTTTCCTTTATAATAGAAAACGAGAAGAAAAATTACATACAAAGAAACAACTAGGCCCCTACTGAAACTACAGGCCACTCACCACAATACATTGAAAAAACCCAATGAAAAGTACAAAAAGAGTAGGTGCAATGCCCCAATCAAACAAACAACACCAATTTTCCAACTTACTTGTGAAATCTCAAATCCAAAAGTCCTCAAATCCAATGATATATGATGCAGCAGACCAAAAAAAGGGATCCTTCCAGCTCCAAATCCAAATGAAAAGTGAACAGGAGATGGACGAAGCACTGGGAGGAGCCTGCTGGACAGGAACAGGAAGTTGGAGACACGGGGGCACTTCCTTCCTCTTCAAAAAATAAGTAAAAAAAGAAAAAGGACTCCTTGCACAAAAAAGTACAGCCAAATGTCAATCTGAGGAGTTTTTTTCATCCAAATCATCATTTCAAAAAAGTTTTATGCTGCTCGAGAGATATTCTTCTCCAGCTTGCAAATTCTGCGTGTTCGGCATCGCGATCTTCACGAAACTTCCGCCAGAAGTCCGATGGCGCGCCCGAATGACATGTTCACGATCGCACACACTCGCAGGACTGTGCGGCCGGCTACCAAATCTCGTGGTGCACGCGAACGGATAGGAAATCTCCTCGGCGAACGCAGGCATCCGGGTAAGTCATTCCAGTGCGCACAAAAACACATTCTGAACGCGCAAACAAGAAAAAACTCTGCTCCGTTGCGGGGCGCATAGTTTTCGGTAACTCCGCGTTCTACGCAGAATGCGGAGTTGCCAAAAATCTGCAAACTCCGCAAGCGGAGCGGATTTTTCCGCCCAGGGTTGGATGTAATATGTGACGTCATCAGCAGTGCATTGCGGGGGCGCGAGTTTTAGTTATCTCAACTAACTATAACGGCGAGATTTCTCTGGTTTTGTATGAGTGAAATGTCTAACTAACTATAACGTCCCTGAAACCTATGGATTTTTCAGTGAATTTCTAAGGTTTTTCAAATGAAATTTTTTAACTATAATGTCCCTGAAACCTATGTTTTTTCAGTGAATTTCTAAGGTTTTTTTAAATGCTAATTTCTAACTATAACAATCCCTGAAAGCGATGGTTTTTTCAGTGAATTTCAAAGGTTTTTTAAATGAAATTTCTAAATATAACGTCCCTGAAACCTGTTTTTTCAGTGAATTTCTAAGGTTTTTTAAATGCTAATCCCTAACTATAACTTCCTTGAAACCTCTGTGGTTTTCAGTGAATTTCTAAGGTTTTCTAAATGCGAATTTCTAACTATGCCTACATAGGTAGGACATGTGCAGAAAGAGGAAGAAAGGCGCGGAAAGAAGCATGAAAAGTACAGAAAGAGGCAAAAGAGGTACAGAAAGAGGAAGAAAGGTGCATAAAGATGCAAAAGATATGCATAAAGAGGCAACAGAAGTCCATAACGAGGAAGAAAGGTGCAGAAAGAAGCAAGAGATGTGCAGAAAGAACCAACAGAGGTGCAGAAAGAGGCCTACTTTGACTGTACCTTACAACAGACTCATACAAAGTAGCCTATTCACTAATCCGTTTCCCAAGATGTCTTAAATCTCACTTTTCTCTTGAAGGTTCAATATTCATCGACTGCTCAGAATGTTAGGTCTACCAAATATAAAATAGCAATCCTAAGCATATCACTGTTGTAAGTTTGACCAAGTTTGTGAAGGTATGTATGCGTGTGTCTCTGCTTTTATCTAGTGACACGTTACATAAAAATGAACATACAAATACTTGAATACCTGTGTTTCAAACATCATACTCTGTAAATTTGTGTACAAAAAAGTAGAAGCAAGAGAACTGCAGAAAGAAGAAACAGATGTGCAGAAAGAGGCAAGAGGGGTGCAGAAAAAAGCAAGAGAGATGCAGAAAAAAGCAAGAGAAGTGCACAAAGAACCAATGGAGGTGCAGAAAGAGGCAAGAGGGGTGCAGAAAGCGGAAAGAGAAGTGCAGAAAGAGGCAAGAGAGATGCACAAAGAGGGAAGAAGGGTGCAGAAAGAGGCAAGAGGGATGCAGAAAGAAACAAGAGAAGTGCAGAATGAAGCAACAGGGGTGCAGAAAGAGCCAAGAGAGATGCAGAAAGAGGCAAGAGGGGTACAGAAACAGGCAACAGAGGTGCAGAAGGAGGCAAGAGAACTGAACAAAGAGGTGAGAGTGGCAGAAACAGACAAAAGAGGTGCAGAAAGAGGGAACAGTGGTGCAGACAGGGGCGAAAGAATTGCAGAAAGAGGGAAGAGGGTGGAGAAAGAGGCAAGAGAGGTACAGAAAAAAGCAGGAGCAGTGCAGAAAGAAGCAACAGAGGTGCAGAAAGAGGCAAGAGGGGTGCAGAAAGAGGAGAGAGAAGTACAGAAAGAGGCAAGAGGCAAGAGAGGCGCAGAAAGAGGCAAGAGATGTGCAGAAAAAGGGAAGAAGGGTGCAGAAAGAAGCAAGAGAAGTGCATAAAGAGGCAAGTGAGGTGCAGAAGGAGGCAAGAGAACTGCAGAAAGAGGCAAGAGAGTTGCAGAAACAGGCAGAAGGGATACAGAAAGAGGGAACAGGTGTGCAGACAGAGCCAAGAGAGGTGCAGAAAGAGGGAGGAGGGATATAGAAAGAGGCAAGAGAGATGCAGATCTTTGCAACAGAGGTGCAGGAAGAAGCAAGAACAATGCAGAAAGAACCAACAGAGGTGCAGAAAGAGGCAAGAGGGGTACAGAAAGAGGCAAGAAAAGTGCAGAAAGAAGCAAGAGATGTGCAGAAAGAACCAACAGAGGTGCAGAAAGAGGCCTACTTTAACTGAACCTTACAACAGACTCATACAAAGTAGCCTAATCACTAATCCGTCTCTCAAGATGTCTTAAACCTCACTTTTCTCTTGAAGGTTCAATATTCATCGACTGCTCAGAATGTTAGGTCTACCAAATATAAAACAGCAATCCTAAGCATATCACTGTTGTAAGTCTGACCAAGTTTGTGAAGGTATGCATGAGTGTGTCTCTGCTTTTACCTAGTGACACGTTACATAAAAATAAACATACAAATACTTGAATACCTGTGTTTCAAACATCATACTCTGTAAATTTGTGAACAAAAAGGTAGAAGCAAGAGAACTGCAGAAAGAAGAAACAGATGTGCAGAAAGAGGCAAGAGGGGTGCAGAAAAAAGCAAGAGAGATGCAGAAAAAGCAAGAGAAGTGCACAAAGAACCAACAGAGGTGCAGAAAGAGGCAAGAGGGAGGCAGAAAGAGGAAAGAGAAGTGCAGAAAGAGGCAAGAGAGATGCACAAAGAAGGAAGAAGGGTACAGAAAGAGGCAAGAGGGGTGCAGAAAGAAACAAGAGAAGTGCAGAATGAAGCAACAGGGGTGCAGAAAGAACCAAGAGAGGTGCAGAAAGAGGCAAGTGGGGTGCAGAAACAGGCAACAGAGGTGCAGAAGGAGGCAAGAGAACTGAACAAAGAGGTGAGAGTGGCAGAAACAGACAAAAGAGGTACAGAAAGAGGGAACAGGGGTGCAGACAGAGGCAAGAGAATTGCAGAAAGAGGGAAGAGGGGTGCAGAAAGAGGCAAGAGAGGTACAGAAAGAAGCAAGAGCAGCACAGAAAGAAGCAACAGAGGTGCAGAAAGAGGCAAGAGGGGTACAGAAAGAGGCAAGGGCAGTACAGAAATAACCAAGAGAAGTGCAGAAAGAGGCAAGAGAGGTGCAGAAAGAGGCAAGAGATGTGCAGAAAAAGGGAAGAAGGGTGCAGAAAGAAGCAGGAGAAGTGCAGAAAGAGGCAAATGAGGTGCAGAAGGAGGCAAGAGAACTGCAGAAAGAGGCAAGAGAGTTGCAGAAACAGGCAAAAGTGATGCAGAAAGAGGGAACAGGTGTGCAGACAGAGGCAAGAGAGGTGCAGAAAGAAGGAAGAGGGGTATAGAAAGAGGCAAGAGGGATGCAGATCTTTGCAACCGAGGTGCAGAAAGAACCAAGAGCAGTGCAGAAAGAACCAACAGAGGTGCAGAAAGAGGCAAGAGGGGTACAGAAAGAGGCAAGAAAAGTACAGAAAGAAGCAAAAGAGGTGCAGAAAGAGGCATGAGAACTGCAGAAAAAGGCAAGTGAGGTACAGAAAGAGGCAGGAGAAGTGCACAAAGAGGCAAAAGGGGTACAGAAAAAGGCAAGAGATGTGCAGAAAGAAGCAACAGAGGTGCTGAAAGAGGCAAGAGGGGTGCAGAAAGAGGCAAGAGAAGTGCAGAAAGAAGCAACAGAGCTGCCGAAAGAGGCAAGAGAGGTGCAGAAACAGGCAAGAAAGGTGCAGGAAGAGGGAACAGGGGTGCAGAAAGAGGTAAGAGGGATACAGAAATTTGCAAGAGAGGTGCAGAAAGAAGCAAGAGAAGTGCAGAAAGAAGCAAGAGAGGTGGAGAAATAGGGAAGAGGGGTACAGAAAGAGACAAGAGGGATGCAGAAATTTGCAAAAGAGGTGCAGAAAGAACCAAGAGCAATGCAGAAAGATCCAACAGAGGTGCAAAAAGGGGCAAGAGGGGTGCAGAAAGACATAGGAGAGGTGCACAAAGGGGCAAGAGGGATACAGAAAGAGGCAGGAGGGGTGCAGAAAGAAGGAAGAGAAGTGCAGAAAGACGCAACAGAGGTGCTGAAAGAGGCGCGAAGGGTGCACAAAGAGGCAAGAGAGGTGCAGAAACAGGCAGGAAAGGTGCAAAAAGAGGGAACAGGGATGCAGAAAGAGGCAAGAGAGGTGCAGAAAGAGGGAAGAGGGGTGCAGAAAGAGGCAAGTGAGGTGCATAAAGAGGCAACAGAGGTGCAGAAAAACATAAGAGAGGTACAGAAACAAGCAAGAAAAGTGCAGAAAGAGGCAAGAGAATTGCTGAAAGACGCAACAGAGGTGTAGAAAGAAGCAAGAGAAGTGCAGAAAGAGGCAAGTGAGGTGCAGAAAGAGGAAAGAGAGGTGCAGAAAATGGCAAGAGAACTGCAGAAAGAGGCAAGAAGGATGCAAAAAAGGGAAGAAGGATGCAGAAAGAAGCAAGAGAGGTGCAGAAAGAAGCAAGAGAAGTGCGGAAAGAAGCAAGAGAGGTGCAGAAAGAGGGAAGATGAGTGCAGAAAGAGACAACAGGGGTGCAGAAAGAAGCAAGAGAGGTGCAGAAAGAGGCAAAAGAAGTGCAGAAAGAAGCAACAGAGTTGCAGAAGGAGGCAAGAGAACTGCAGAAAGAGGCAAGAACGTTGCAGAAACAGGCAAAAGAGGTGCAGAAAGAGAGTACAGGGGTGCAGACAGAGGCAAGATAGGTGCAGAAAGTGGGAAGAGGGGTGCAGAAAGAGGCAAGAGCGGTGCAGAAATTTGCAAGAGAGGTGCAGAAAGAAGCAATAGCAGTGCAAAAGAACCAACAGAAGTGCAGAAAGAGGCCAGAGGGGTGCAGAAAGAGGCAAGAGACATGCAGAAAGAAGGAACAGAGGTGTAGAAAGAGGCAAGAGAGTTGCACAAAGAGGGAAGAAGAGTGCGGAAAGAAGCAACAGAGGTGGAGAAAGAAGCAAGAGAAGTGCAGAAAGAAGCAACAGAGGTGCATAAAGAGGCAAGAGAAGTGCAGAAAGAGGCAAAAGAGGTGCAGAAACAGGCAGGAGAGGTGCAGAAAGAGAGAACAGGGGTACATAAAGAGGCAAAAGAGGTGCAGAAAGTGGGAAGAAGGGTGCAGAAATAGGCAAGAGGGGTACAGAAAGAAGCAAGTGAGGTGCAGAAAGAGGCAACAGAGGTGCAGAAAGAGGCAAGAGAGGTACAGAAAGAGGAAGAGATGAGCAGAACGAGGCAAAAGAAGTGCAGAAAAAGAAAGAAAGATGCATAAAGAAGCAACAGAAATACAGAAAGAGGCAAGAGAGGCACAAAAAGAAGCAAGAATTGTTTGCACACCCTTAGTACCAATTAAATACCCACATTTAGCAATAAGAACAGGTGACCATTCTATATTTGCAAAGGGCCTTCCACCACGCTGTAACACTTGTTGCTGCTTATTTGGTAACGTTTGAGCCGTTTGAGCTAGAAACAAGTTTTTTTTTGTTCAAATCGGCAGATTATGCAGCAGATGATGGATTATGTGGCAAATGCGGGAAATGTATAATTGTGCAAAAGTCAGTGCAGCCAAACAGTCGCATCATTCCAGTGGCCCTGCTCATACCACTGACTAGGTCCAGAAGTGCTCCTCAGTGGTTCCTTCTTTTTTTTGTCTCATTGAGTTTATAGTTTAGCTTCTATGGAAACGAGGAAGACTAAACCTGAGGTTACCACTCCACAACACAGACAATCATACCACACAATTACTCTCTGTAACACATAATCCCACTCTACATAATTCCTATACACTAAATACCACATACTTTCTATCCACATAATTTCACTGCACAACATACCACATAATTCCACTACACACAACCTACATCCACTCCACTCCAAGAAACATTAATGAAACACTTTTACATTTACAACGCCAATAGTTCTAACTCTCGCAAATGCGAAACCTATTACATTGCAAATGCTTCTTTAACTAGTAGTCGCATTTGCAGAGAGGTGAAGAAAGGGGGCTGGGCCTCCGACCACCGCTCAGGAATTCTGCTGCGTAACACTTACAGGAGGTACCAGGAGGGCTTCTTGGCCCCCAAAGTCCCTCAGGAGAAAAGTTGACTTCATCCCCCAAACCGTAGTGTGTCAGGAGGAGCGTTTGCAGAGTGGTAGAGAAAGGGGGGCATGGCCTCCGAAGACCTCTTAGCAATCCCACTGTTTGGGACTTACTGGAGGTAACAGGAGGGGTAGTTGGCCCCCAAGGACAACCTTGGGGGCCAAGTACCCCTCCTATTACCTCCAGTAAGTCCCACACAGCAGCATTGGTAAGTTCTCATAGCAGGCCACGCCCCCTTTATCCACCAGTCTGCAAACGCGCTCCCCGGTGCACTCTTGGATGGGGAGTGAAGTCCCCTTTGCAGCTGGGGGTGGTTAGGGGCCAACTAGCCTACCTGTTACCTCCAGTAAGCCCCACACAGTGGGATTGCTGAGAGGTGGACACAGTTGATGCCCCCTTTGTCCACCACTCTGCAAACGTGCCTCCTAGCACGCTCTTGATTGTGGGAGGAAGTCCCCTTACCTCCTGAGGGTCCCTGGGGGCCAACTAGCCCTCCTGTTACCTCCAGTAAGCCCCACACAGCTGGATTGCTGAGAGTGGTCCAACGCCATGCCCCCTTTTTACACCACTCTGCAAACACGCCACCTGGCGCACTGCTGCTCGGGGGATGAAGTCCACTTCAGTACTGAGGTCCTCAGGCACAAGAGGACCTCATCGCCCCACCAGCAGTGCGCCAAGAGGTGCATTTGCAGAGTGGTGTAAAAAGGGGCGTGGCCCCGGACCACCTCTCAGCAATCCCACTGTGTGGGGCTTACTGGAGGTACCTGGTGGGCTAGATGGCCCCTAAGGACCCTTAAGATTCAAGGGAACTCAATCCCCCTACCCAGAACATGCCAGGAGGCGCATTTGCAGAGTGATGCAGGGAAGGGGCCGGGCCTCCGGCGAGATGCCGGTTTTTCTATAGTTTTGATATTTTTAGAAGGGGGGCTGTGTGGCCCCCCTTCTCTTACTATTTGTTGGGCCCTGGAGACCCCAACCCCAAGGGCCTGAATCATTTTTTTAACTTTATCCCCAAAAAAACTGGAAGGGGGCCACATGGCCCCCCTCCAGAGGCCACTTCTGGCCCCGGGGACCCCATCCCCGGAGCCTGGTCTCATTTTTTAAAATTATTTACGGGAGGGGGGCCGCATGGCCCACCTTTCATGGGCCACTATTGGCCCCGGGGACCCCATCCCTCGGGGCCTGGCCTCTTTTTTATTTATTTATTTCTTAAATCAGTGGAGGGGGGCCGTGTAGCCCCCCTTCCCTGGACCACTTCTGGCTCCGGGGACCCCATCCCCTGGGGCCTGGCCTCGTTTTTTAAATTATTATTTACGGGAGGGGGCTGTGTGGCCCCCCTCCCTGGCCCACTATTGGCCCCGGGGACCCCATCCCCAGGGCCTGGCCTCTTTTAAAAAAACATTTTAATTAGGGGAGAGGGGCCGCGTGGCCCCCCTTCCTTGGGCCACTTCTGGCCCTGGGGACCCCATCCCCCGGGGCCAGCCCTCAGGTTGGGGACCGCGGGGGAGCCCCAATGCCCCCGCGGTCCCAGCCGGCTGCCCGCCTCCTGCGTGAGCCGGCATTGCTTTTGGACAAGGGGAGCTGCTGACATGCAGCTCCCCTTGTCCAAAAGCAATATGCTTCGCTTATTGGAAGCGAGAGCAGGTTTTCTGCTCTTGCTTCCATGAAGCAAAGCATAGTTTGCAATGACAGGGCGGGAGCCGTGCTCCCGCCCTGCCATTGCAAACTGCAAGGCCCCGGGGGTGGGCACCCTGGGACATTGCTGGAGCTGGCCCTGGGGGGTTGCGGTCCCCAGGGCCATGGAGGGCTCCAGGTGGGGGGGCCGGCCCCCTCCCAACAAGTTTAAAGCCCTGGGAGGTGCTGGTTCCCAGGGCTGGGGGTCCACAACCGACCCCCGTACTAGTGCCCTGGGGGGGTGGTGGTCCCTGGGGCAGTGTGGGGGGTCTCGAGCCCCCCACACTTACTATTTCTTATAGCCCCGGGGAAGTGGTGGTCCCCGGGGTTTGGGGGGTCCCGCGAGTCCCCCGCACATTAAAGAAAAAAACTCCGGTGAGGTGTCGGTCCCCGGGGCTTGGGGGGGCCCGCGAGTCCCCCATCCCATAATAGGAAATGTCCCGGGGAGGTGGCGGTCCCCAGGGCAGGAGCCCCCCCCCCCCATGCATTTTTTCAAAAATCGCCCCGGGGCGGTGGCGGTCGCCAGTAGGTAGTTATAGTTAGGACCTAGTTTCCATAGGAAAAGTGTTTTTTCTTTTGCCAATATCTTTGGCGCCATTTGATGAATCTTTGTGAAATTTTCAAAACTAATGGGGCGCTCTGGTCAGCTCCTGTCTTAAAAGTTTTGGGGTGATTCGTCAAGCGGGGGCTGAGAAAAAAGGGGGGTCCCAAAACATGTTTTCTCCATGTTAATTTCCATAGGAAACTTTTGTCGCAGCTACAGACCGAACTGCTGAATGGAATTACACCAAATTTGGCAGAGAGTTAGCTCTTGGTTCAGAGTGCACTATTTGCTTTAAATTGTGTAAATCCGTTCAGAAGTTCCTGAGAAATTCAAAAATAAATAAATATCAATATCTGGTGACCGTGGTGGATCAGCGAACCCTCCTGATCACGAACTTGACTCTGATTGGCTGCCAACACTCCAAACCAGGAAGTGTTGGCAGCCATCTTGTGAGTCGGTTAAACCAAGTCACAAGAAAACAGTAAAAAAACGATAAAAAACAAGAAAAGGTGGCAGGGTAGAAACACCCTGACCCTCTAGGCCTGCTTAGGGGGTCCAAAAAAGCACTTTAAAAAAAAACAAATTGGCAGGATTCTTGCTGGGTGCGCAAATCCCACCAAAATAAATTTAAAAAAAAAGCCTGGTCTCCAGCGCTTTGTTTCTTTAAGGCCCCCGGGTGGGCCAGGTCCTAGGAGCAATGCATCAATATTATGTGGGGGCCCGCGGGGGCCCTCGCAGCCCTGGGGACCGCCACCTCCCCGGGGCTTTTGTTTATTATGGGTGGGGGGCCTTGTGGCCCCCCCAAGCCCCAGGGACCACCACCTCCCCGGGGCTTTTGTTTATTATGGGTGGGGGGCCTAATTTTTAACAAGTGTGGGGAGGCTCCTGTCCCCCCCCACACTGTCCCAGGGACCACCACCTCCGGGGGGCATTGAATAATTAAGATACAGGATCTGTTGCGGATCCCTAGCCCTGGGTACCACCACCTCCCTGGGGCTTTAAACAGTAAGGAAGTGGGGCCCACCCCCGGGACATTGCAGTTCGCTATGGCAGGGCGGGAGCATGGTAGCCCACTCCCGTAATAAATATATATTTTTTTTAAAAAGAGGCAAAGCCCTGGGAGATGGGGTCCCCGGGGCCGAAAAAGATCTCAGGAGGGGGGCTGCGCATTCTGGGTTGGGGATTAAGTCCCCTTGAATCCTAAGGGTCCCTGGAGGCCAACTAGCCCACCAGGTACCTCCAGTAAGCCCTACACAGTGGGATTGCTGAGAGGTGGTCCGAGGCCACACCCCTTTTTACACCACTCTGCAAACGCGCATGGTGGCGTACTGCTGGTGGGGCGATGAGGTCCTCTTGTGGCCCGAGGACCTCAGGACTGTAGTGGATTTCATCCCCCAAGCAGCAGTGCGCCTGGAGGCGCATTTGCAGAGTGGTGTAAAAAGGGGCTGTGGCCTTGGACCACTCTCAGCAATCCAGCTGTGTGGGGCTTACTAGAGATATCAGGAGGGCTAGTTGGCCCCAGGGACCCTCAGGAGGCAAGGGCACTTCATCCCCCAACCAAGAGCGCACCAGGAGGTGCATTTGCAGAGTTGTGGACAAAGGGGGCTTGGCCTGTGTCCACCTCTCAGCAATCCCACTGTGTGGGGCTTATTGGAGGTAACAGTAGGCTAGTTGGCCCCTAACAACCCCCAGTAGCGAAGGGGACTTTAATTCCCATCGAAGAGCGCGCCAGGGAGCGCGTTTGCAGGCTGGTGGGTAAAGGGGGCGTTGCCTGCTATGAGAACTTACCAATGCTGCTGTGTGGGACATACTGCAGGTAATAGGAGGGGTAGTTGGACCCCAAGTTGGGGGCCAACTACCCCTCCTGTTACCTCCAGGAGGTCCCACACAGTGGGATTGCTAAGAGGTCTTCAGAGACCATTCCCCCCTTTCTACACCACTCTGCAAAGACGCCTCCTGGCACACTACGGGTTGTGGGATGAAGTCCACTTTTCTCCTGAGGGACTTTGGGAGCCAAGAAGCCCTCCTGGTAGCTCCTGTAAGTCCTACACAGCGGAATTCCTGAGTGCTGGTCAAAGGCCCAGCCCCCTTTCTCCACCTCTCTGCAAATGCGACTACTAGTTAAAGAAGCATTTGCAATGTAATAGGTTTCGCATTTGCGAGAGTTAGAGCTATTGGCATTGTAAATGTAAAAGTTTTTTACTAATATTTCTTGGAGTGGAGTGGATCTAGGTTGTATGTAGTGGAATTATGTGGTATGTTGTGAATTATGTAGAGTGGGATTATGTGTTATGGAGAGTAATTATGTGGTATGGTAGTCTGTGTTGTGGAGTGGTAACCTCAGGTTTAGTCTTCCTCGTTTCCATAGAAGCTAAACTATAAACTCAATGGGACAAAAAAAAGAAGGAACCACTGAGGAGCACTTCTGGACCTAGTCAGAGGAATGAGCAGGGCCACTGGAATTATGTGACTGTTTGGCTGTACTGACTTTCGCACATTTTCCACATTTGCCACATAATCCATCATCTGCTGCATAATCTGCAGATTTGAACAAAAAAAACCTTGTTTCTAGCTCAAACTGCTCAAACGTTACCAAGAATGCAGTGACAAGTGTTACAGTGTGGTGGAAGGCCCTTTGCAAATCTAGAATGGTCACCTGTTACTTATTTATGAATGTGGATATTTAATTGGTACTAATGGTGTGCAAACCACTCTTGCTTCTTTCTGCACCTCTCTTGCTTCTTTCTGCATTTCTGTTGCTTCTTTCTGCACCTTTCTTTCTTTTTCTGCACTTCTTTTGCCTCTTTCTGCTCATCTCTTCCACTTTCTGCTCCACTCGCCTCTTTCTGCACCTCTGTTGCCTCTTTCTGCCCCTCAACTTGCTTCTTTCTGCAGCCCTCTTGCCTCTTTCTGCACCCTTCTTCCCTCTTTCTGTACCTCTCTTGCCTTTTTCTGCACCCCGTTCCCTCTTTCTGCACATCTGCTGCCTGTTTCTGCACCTCTCTTGCCTCTTTCTGCACTTCTCTTGCCTCTTTCTGCACCTCTCTTGCTTCTTTCTGCACCCATTGTTCCCTTTTTTGCATCCCTCTTGCCTCTTTCTGCAGTTCTCTTGCCATTTTGTGCACCTCTCTTAACTCTTTATGCATCTCACTTGCCTCTTTCTGCACTTCTCTTGCTGCTTTCTACACCTCTGTTGTTTCTTTCAGCAATTCTCCTGCCTCTTCCTGTACTTCTCTTGCCTGTTTCTGCACCTCTGTTGCCTCTTTCTGCAGCCCTCTTTCCTCTTTCTGCAACTCTCTTGCCTCTGTCTGCACCCCTGTTCCATCTTTCTGCACCTCTTTTGTCTATTTCTGCAACTCTCTTGCCTCTTTCTGCAGTTGTCTTGCTTCCTTCTGCACCTCTGTTGTTTCTTTCTGCACTTCTCTTGCCTCTTTTTGCACCCTGTTGCTTCATTCTGGACTTCTCTTGCTTCTTTCTGCACCTCTCTGGCTTCTTTCTGCTCCCCTGTTGTCTCTTTCTGCACTCGTCTTCCCTCTTTCTGCGCCTCTCTTGTCTCTTTCTGCACCCCTCTTGCCTCTTTCTGCACCTCTCTTGCTTCTTTCTGCACTTCTCTTGCTTCTTTCTGCACCTCTCTTGCTTCTTTCTGCACCCTTCTTCCCTTTTTTGCATCCCTCTTGCCTCTTTTTGCAGTTCTCTTGCCATTTTGTGCACCTCTCTTACCTCTTTCTGCACCTCACTTGCCTCTTTCTGCACTTCTCTTGCTGCTTTCTACACCTCTGTTGATTCTTTCAGCAATTCTCCTGCCTCTTTCTGCACTTCTCTTGCCTGTTTCTGCACCTCTATTGCCTCTTTCTGCACCTGTGTTGCCTCTTGATGCACCTCACTTGCTTCTTTCTGCATCCCTCTTGCATCTTTCTGCACCCCTCTTCCCTCTTTCTGCACCTCTCTTGCCTCTTTCTGCACCCCTGTTCCATCTTTCTGCACCTTTCCTGCCTGATTCTGCACCTCCCTCGCCTCTTTCTGTACCTCTGTTGCTTCTTTCTGTACTTCTCTTGCCTCTTTGTACACCCTTCATGCCTCTGTCAGCACCTCTGTTGCTTCTTTCTGCAACTCTCTTGCTTCTTTCTGTACTTCTCTTACCTCTATCTGCACCCCTCTTCCCTCTTTCTGCACCTCTCTTGCCTCTTTCTGCAGTTCTCCTGCCTCTTTCTGCACCTTACTTGCCTCTTTCTGCACCTCTCTTGCCTCTTTCTGCACTTCTCTTGCCTCTTTCTGCACCTCACTTGCTTCTTTCTGCACCTCTGTTGTTTCTTTCTGCACTTCTCTTGCCTCTTTTTGCACCCCTGTTGCTTCATTCTGCACTTCTCTTGCTTCTTTCTGCATCTCTCTGTCTTCTTTCTGCACCCCTGTTGTCTCTTTCTGCACTCGTCTTCCCTCCTTCTGCACCTCTCTTGTCTCTTTCTGCACACCTCTTCCCTCTTTCTGCACCTCTCTTGCTTCTTTCTGCACTTCTCTTGCTTCTTTCTGCACTTCTCTTGCTTCTTTCTGCACCCTTCTTCCCTTTTTTGCATCCCTCTTGCCTCTTTTTGCAGTTCTCTTGCCATTTTGTGCACCTCTCTTACCTCTTTCTGCACCTCACTTGCCTCTTTCTGCACTTCTCTTGCTGCTTTCTACACCTCTGTTGATTCTTTCAGCAATTCTCCTGCCTCTTTCTGCACTTCTCTTGCCTGTTTCTGCACCTCTATTGCCTCTTTCTGCACCTCTGTTGCCTCTTTCTGCACCTCACTTGCTTCTTTTTGCATCCCTCTTGCTTCTTTCTGCACCCCTCTTCCCTCTTTCTGCACCTCTCTTGCCTCTTTCTGCACCCCTGTTCCATCTTTCTGCACCTTTCCTGCCTGATTCTGCACCTTCCTCGCCTCTTTTTGTACCTCTGTTGCTTCTTTCTGCACTTCTTTTGCCTCTTTGTGCACCCTTCATGCCTCTGTCAGCACCTCTGTTGCTTCTTTCTGCACCTCTCTTGCTTCTTTCTGTACTTCTCTTGCCTCTATCTGCACCCCTCTTCCCTCTTTCTGCACCTCTCTTGCCTCTTTCTGCAGTTCTCCTGCCTCTTTATGCACCTTACTTGCCTCTTTCTGCACCTCTCTTGCCTCTTTCTGCACTTCTCTTGCCTCTTTCTGCACCTCACTTGCCTCTGTCTGCACTTCTCTTGCTTTTGTTATGCACCTCTCTTGTTTCTGTCTCCAACTCTCTTGTCGCTTTCATCATTTCTCTAGCTTCTTTCTACACATCTGTTGCTTCTTTCAGCACATCTCTTGCCTCTTTCTGCACTTCTCTTACCTGTTTCTGTACCTGTCTTTTCTCTATCTGCACCTCTGTTCCCTCTTTCTGCACCTCACTTGCTTCTTTTTGTACCCCTCTTGCCTCTTTCTGCACCCCTTGTTCCCTCTTTCTGCACCTCTCCTGCCTGTTTCTGTACCTCTGTTGCCTCTTTCTGCACCTCACTTGCTTTGTTCTGCACCCCTCTTGCCTCTTTCTGTACCCATCTTCCCTCTTTCTGTATCCCTCTTGCCTCGTTCTGCACCCTTCTTTCCTTTTTCTGCACCTCTCTTGCCTCTGTCTGCACCCCTGTTCCCTCTTTCTGCATCCTTTTTGCCTGTTTCTGCAACTCTCTTGCCTCTTTCTGCAGTTCTCTTGCCTCCATCTGCACCTCTGTTGCTTCTTTCTGCAGTTCTCTTGCCTCTTTCTGCACCCCCTCTGGCCTCTTTCTGCACCCTTCTTCCCTTTTTTGCATCCCTCTTGCCTCTTTCTGCAGTTCTCTTGCCATTTTCTGCACCTCTCTTGCCTCTTTCTATAACTCACTTTCCTATTTCTGCACTTCTCTTGCTTCTTTCTGCACTTCTCTTCCTTCTTTCTGCATCCCTCTTGCCTCTTTCTGCACCCTTCTTCCCTTTTTCTGCACCTCTCTTGCCTCTTTCTGTACCTCATTTGCCTCTTCCTGCTCCTCTCTTGCTTCTTTCTCCACTTCTCTTGCCTCTTTCTGCTCCCTATTGCTTCTTTCTGCACCCTTCTTCCCTTTTTCTGCACCTCTCTTGCCTTTTTCAGCACCTCTCTTGCTTCTTTTTGCACTTCTCGTGTTTCTTTCTGCACCTCTCCTGCCTGTTTCTGTACCTCTCTTGCATCTTTCTGCATCCCTCTTGCCTCTTTCTGTACCCCTCTTGCCTCTTTGTGCACCTCTCCTACCTCTTTCTGCGCCTCTGTTCCCTCTTTCTGTACCCCTGTTCCCTCTTTCTGTACCTTTCCCGCCTCTTTCTGCACCTCTCTTGCCTCTTTCTGCAACTCTGTTGCTTCTCTATGCACTTCTCTTGCCTCTTTCTGTACCCCTCTTGCCTCTTTGTGCACCTCTCCTACCTCTTTCTGCACCCCTCTTGCCTCTTTCTGCATCTCTGTTCCCTCTTTCTGCACCCCTGTTCCCTCTTTCTGTACCTTTCCTGCCTGTTTCTGCACCTCTCTTGCCTCTTTCAGCACCTCGTTGTTTCTTTCTGCACTTCTCTTGCTTCTTTCTGCATCCCTCTTGCCTCTTTCCGTACCCCTCTTGCCTCTTTGTACACCTCTCCTGCCTCTTTTTGCACTTCTCTTGCCTTTTTCTGCAGTTCTCGTGCCTCTTTCGCACCTCTTTTGCTTCTTTCTGCACCTTTCCTGCCTATTTCTGCTCCTCTCTTGCCTCTTTCTGCACCTCTGTTGCTTCTTTCTGCACTTCTCTTGCCTCTTTCTGCACCCCTCTTGCCTCTTTCAGCACCTCTGTTGCTTCTTTCTGCACTTCTCTTGCTTCTTTCTGTGTCCCTCTTGCCTTTTTCTGTACCCCTCTTGCCTCTTTGTGCACCTCTCCTGCCTCTTTCTGCACCTTTCTTGCCTTTTTCTGCAGTTCTTGTGCCTCTTTCACACCTCTTTTGCTTCTTTCTGCACCTCTCTTGCAAATTTCTGCAACGCTCTTGCCTCTTTCTGCACCCCTCTTCCCTCTTTCTGCACTACTCTTGCCTCTGTGTGCACCCCTGTACTCTCTTTCTGCACCCCTTTTGCCTGTTTCTGCAACACTTTTGCCTCTTTCTGAAGTTCTCTTGCCTCCTTCTGCACCTCTGTTGCTTCTTTCTGCAGCTCTCTTGCCTCTTTCTGCACCCCTCTAGCCTTTTTCTGAACCCCTGTTGCTTCTTTCTGCACTTCTCTCGCCTCTTTCTGTACCTCTCTTGCTTCTTTCTGCACCCATCTTGCCTCTTTCTGCACTTGTCTTCCCTCTTTCTGCACCTCTCTTGCCTCTTTCTGTACCCCTATTGACTCTTTCTGCACCTCTCTTGCTTCTTTCTGCACTTCTCTTGCCTCTTTCTGCTCCCCTATTGCTTTTTTCTGCATCCTTCTTTCCTTTTTCTGCATCTCTCTTGCCTCTTTCTGCACCTCTCTTGCTTCTTTCTGCACTTCTTGTGCTTCTTTCTGCACCTCTCCTGCCTGTTTCTGTACCTCTCATGCCTTTTACTGCACCCCTGTTGATTCTTTCTGCACTTCTCTTGCTTCTTTCTGTACCTCTCTTGCTTCTTTCTACACCCATCTTGCCTCTTTCTGCACCTCTGTTGCTTCTCTCTGCACTTCTCTTGCCTCTTTCTGCACCACTCTTGCCTCTTTCAGCACCTTTGTTGCTTCTTTCTGCACTTCTCTTGCTTCTTTCTGCATCCCTCTTGCCTCTTCTGTACCCCTCTTGCCTCTTTGTGCACCTCTCCTGCCTCTTTCTGCACCTCTCTTGCCTTTTTCTGCAGTTCTCTTGCCTCTTTCGTACCTCTTTTGCTTCTTTCTGTACCTTTCCTGCCTGTTTCTGCTCCTCTCTTGCCTCTTTCTGCACCTCTGTTGCTTCTTTCTGCACTTCTCTTGCTTCTTTCTGTTTCCCTCTTGCCTCTTTCTGTGACCCTCTTGCCTCTTTGTGCACCTCTCCTGCCTCTTTCTTCACCTCTCTTGCCTTTTTCTGCAGTTCTTGTGCCTCTTTTGCACCTCTTTTGCTTCTTTCTGCACCTCTCTTGCAAATTTCTGCACCCCTCTTGCCTCTTTCTGCACCCCTCTTCCCTCTTTTTGCACTTCTCTTGCCTCTGTGTGCACCCCTGTTCCCTATTTCTGCACCCCTTTTGCCTGTTTCTGCAACTCTTTTGCCTCTTTCTGCAGTTCTCTTGCCTCCTTCTGCACCTCTGTTGCTTCTTTCTGCACTTCTCTTGCCTCTTTCTGCACCCCTCTAGCCTTTTTCTGCACCCCTGTTGCTTCTTTCTGCACCCTTCTTTCCTTTTTCTGCACCTCTCTTGCCTCTTTCTGCACCTCTCTTGCTTCTTTCTGCACTTCCTGTGCTTATTTCTGTACCTCTCCTGCCTGTTTCTGTACATCTCTTGCTGATTTCTGCACCCCTGTTGCTTCTTTATGCACTTCTCTTGCTTCTTTCTGTACCTCTCATGCTTCTTTCCACACCCATCTTGCCTCTTTCTGCACTTGTCTTGCCTCTTTCTGTACCTCTCTTGCCTCTTTCTGCAACTCTCTTTCTTCTTTCTGCACTTCTCGTGCATCTTTCTGCACCTCTCCTGCCTGTTTCTGTACCTCTCTTGCCTCTTTCTGCATCCCTCTTGCCTCTTTCTGCAGTTCTCTTGCCATTTTCTGCACCCTTCTTGTCTCTTTCAACATCTCTGTTGCTTCTTTCTGCACTTCTCTTCCTTCTTTGTGTACCCCTCTTGCTTCTTTCTGTACCCCTCCTGCCTCTTTGTGTACCTCTCCTGCCTCTTTGTGCACCTCTCCTACCTCTTTCTGCACCCTTCTTGTCTCTTTCAACATCTCTGTTGCTTCTTTCTGCACTTCTCTTCCTTCTTTGTCCACCCCTCTTGCCTCTTTCTGTACCCCTCTTGCCTCTTTGTACACGTTTCTTGCCTGTTTCTGCACCTCTCTTGCCTGTTTCTGCACCTCTGTTGCCTCTTTCTGCAGTTCTCTTGCCATCTTCTGCACCCTTCTTGTCTCTTTCAGCACGCCTGTTGCTTCTTTCTGCACTTCTCTTGCTTCTTTCTGTACCTCTCTTGCTTCTTTCCACACCCATCTTGCCTCTTTCTTCACTTGTCTTCCCTCTTTCTGTACCTCTCTTGCCTCTTTCTGCACCCCTCTTGGCTCTTTCTGCAACTCTCTTGCCTCTTCCTGCACCTCTCCTGCCTCTTTCTGCACCTCTCTTGCTTTTTTCTGCAGTTCTCTTGTCTCTTTCTGCACCTATTTAGCTTCTTTCTGTACTTCTTGTGCCTCTTTCTGCACCCTCTTGCCGCTTTCTGCACCTCTGTTGGTTCTTTCTGCACTGCTCTTGCTTCTTTGTGCACCTCTCTTGCACATTTCTGTACCCCTTTGTGTCTTTTTGCACCCTTCTTCCCTCTTTCTACACCTCTCTTGCCTCTGTGTGCACCACTGTTCCCTCTTTCTGCACCTCTCCTGCCTGTTTCTGCACCTCTGTTGCCTCTTTCTGCACTTCTCTTGCCTCTTTCTGCACATCTGTTGCTTCTTTCTGTACTTCTCTTGCCTCTTTCCGCACCCCTCTTCCCTCTTTCTGCACCTCTGTTGCTTCTTTCTGCACTTCTCTTGCTTCTACCTTTTTGTACACAAATTTACAGAGTATGCTGTTTGAAACACAGGTATTCAAGTATTTGTATGTTTTTTTATGTAACATGTCACTAGGTAAAAGCAGAGACACACGCAGGCATACCTTCACAAACTTGGTCAGACTTACAACAGTGATATGGTTTGGATCGCTGTTTTACATTTGGTATGCCTAACATTCTGAGCAGTCGAACCTTCAAGAGAAAAGTGAGGTTTAATACATCTTGGGAGAAGGATTAGTGATTAGGCTACTTTGTATGAGTCTCTGGTAAGGTACAGTCGAAGTAGGCCTCTTTCTGCACCTCTGTTGCTTCTTTCTGCACTTCTCCTGCTTCTTTTTGCACCTTTCGTCCTCTTTCCGGACTTCTGTTGCCTCTTTCTGCATTTTTCTTGCATCTTTCCGCACCTTTCTTCCGCTTTCTCCACCTCTCTTGCATCTTTCTGCAATTCTCTTGCTTCTTTCTGTGCCTTTCTTCCTCTTTCTGTACATGTCCTACCTATTTAGGCATAGTTAGAATTTAGCATTTAAAAAACCTTAGAAATTCACTGAAAAAAACAGAGGTTTCAGACATGTTATAGTTAGGAATTAGCATTTAAAAAACCTTTGATATTCACTGAAAAAACCACAGGTGTCAGGGACGTTATAGTTAGGCTGACATTTTACTCGTACAAAACCAGAGAAATTCAGCCGTTATAGTTAGTTGAGCTAACTATAACTTGCACCCCCGCAATGCACTGCTGATGACGTCACATACTACATCACTCATGACATCTCAAATGACATCACTGATGACATCCCTGATGAGATCATCCACTTAATATCCAATGTACCTCCTCAAACCTTAATTTCTCCTTTCATACACCCACTCTTTAATACAGACAACCTTTTTCGAAACAATAGACACACCAGATAGTACATACCCACTCAGCTACTGATATATGCGCTCATACACCCATATAGACACTCAGACACCGCCACTCGCCCATAGAGTTACTCACACACCTTGTCAGTCACCCAAAGAATAAATCACGCTGCCATTTACTCACCTATACAGTTATACACACAGCAACTTACCTATTCATACAGATGGTAACACATACTTATTCTCTCTACAATCACTGAAACAAGCACACTCTCACCCATAGCCACTCTCACAATCAATCAGTCACACATACAGTCACTTATATACTCCAACACTCACATATACTGCCTTTCACATATGCAGTTACTCACCCATATACCACTGAGACATCCATACACTCACCAACATAGCCATACGCACACTCACTCACCCATACAGCCTCTCGCCGATGCACTAATGAACCCATACAAACAGTGAATCACCCACTCACATGTCCATGCAGGGAGTCATACCCACCCCCACCCACCCACACAGAGACTCAGGCACCCATACAGGTACTCAGACAACCAATCATTAACCCATATAGACACTCATGTAGCTACTCACCAACCCATGCAGCCACTTACACACCAACTGACAGACTGAGATTCACACCGATAAAAATGGTACCTCACTCACATGGGTGGGTCAAGTACCCATGACAGGCAAGGGCCCAAAACGTATTGAGGAGACTTCAAAATGACTTATCACAAAATAACCTGGTTTTGCAAGGGTGGTCACCTGGGTTTTTGGCCCTGGGCTCGGCGGCCATCTTGGGAAACCTACCAAACCCACACATTTCTGAAAACTAGACACCCGGAGGAGTCCAGCGAGGTATAGCTTGTGTGGGTTGCCCAACGTTTTCCTACCCGGAATCCCCTGCAAACCTCAAATTTAGCTGAAAAAATCAATTTTTTCTCAAATTTCTGTGTAGGAAAGTTCTGGAATCTGCGTGGATTCACAAATTTCCTACCACCCAGTGTTTCCCCAGGTCTCCCAATAAAAATGGTACCTCACTCGTGTGGGGGAGTCAAGTACCCTCGAAAGGCAAGGGCCCAAAATGTACTGAGGAGACATCAAAATGACCTAACATACGCTCCAACTCGCAGTGGTCTAACATTCCTCGCGGGGTGTCCAACTCAAGACCATGATGGGGTCTTATATTCTCTCATTCTCAGGTAATGGGGTTGACTAGATCCTAGAGGGATTCCTGGCATAACACCTACACAGATGTTAGGTACATTTAGGTACATCTAGTTAGGGAGGCATTGTAGGAGTACGCACCTTTTATCATGTGTTTTATGTACTTGTATATATTCATGATTTATGCAAGATGGTAGAACTATACCATCCCTTTACTTTCGTAGTACTGCTAATCATATATCTCTGCTACTGTCTAATGGTTGTTGCAGCTCATCTATTCTACACTAGAATAACAACTGTTCAATAAATACTTATTGAAAACGCCCAGCCTGTTTATTCTGTGTAACTCTCTGAGACAAACTAAGTGAGCACGAGTGACTGAGCGAAAGGTAGTATATTGTTTCCACAATTCTGAGGGATCAGGGTTGTCATGTTCTGAGGTTGCCAGAATCTATTCTCTCCGTGATAAGAGGAGATTATAGTGGCACTGTGAGCTAGCTAATACAGACAGGCTAACGTATCCGGTGGGGGTGCATGGAATCAGTCCACCACCAATCCTGCAGTTTATGTTATCCAAACGCGCAGATCCTGTATAGGTAATATAGGAACTACACAACATGGCGCCACCAACGTTGGTTGGGTACTTATTTAACAGTAGAATCTGAGTAGTTTGTGCTATTCTCAGAAACCCCTACTCACAAAACACCAGAGACGTCTGGAGTGGGTGGGTACAAACTCCGCCACAGCTGAGTAGGCTAAAAAATCCTATTTACTGGCTGTTGGTTAACACAATGTTAGTACACAGTGTTCCTAAAATTGTGCATAACACCTTATTTTGGTTCCCTTGAAAAACTATTTTAGTGTTCTAAGAACAGTGACTAACCAGGTCTTAGACCCACTGCAACAAGCACTGCCCCTCTCAGACGAGGAGGAAGATGCAAACGCAATACACATTGCACCAAATTTTAGAAATACAGTCACCCTGAAACTGCTAGAGCATGATTTAACACCTAGGGTTGGCATAGTAGTATTCATGATTGAGGCACACAAATCAAACAGAACAGAGGTATTTTATTCGTGGGTTACATTCCCAGCAGCAAATGCAAGATCAAAAACATTTCACTCCTACACAGAAGGAGATGCACCAGTGGAATATTGTCCGTTGGAGGACATTGAGGTTCCGCTCACATACCAGGAACACTTATACTGGTTTAAAGGCGCCCTACCCCACGTAAGAAGAAGAGTGAAACTCGGCCTGCTCGGAAGAGAAGGGGCAACATGGCCAATATTAGCGGCCTACACACCACATCCTGACATTGAAACAATACCACCAGGAGACTTACTCACACAGCACAAAGAATTAATTAAAATCTACAGAAACTTGACGCAATTCATCATGAGGACACTTACAGTCCAACCAGCAATAGTTGCAACAAATGGAACTCAAGTTCAGGGTACAGCAACTAAAATCACACCACAAACATTACACGCAGTGATGGGTAAAATGCCCACAAAACGTGAACAAATGCCATTCTGGGTAGCTCAGAAAATAACACAGCTAGAGGCAGTATTCCCGAATACTACCCCGTATGAAAAACACAGAATGCTAACAATCTGCTTGCCCATGGGGATAACACCACAAATAGAGGATTGTACCACTTGGGGTACAGTCTTTGCTGCCATTTATACCAGAACTCATGGTATCCCGTCATTAGCAGTAGTACCAGATGTATTGAGACAAATACAAAATGAGTATGGAGCAGAGCCTGCTCTGAACTTAGGGATGAAGTTACTAGGCAACTATGCCCAGGTATCAGCCATAATACTAGCTAACATTAAGGGGGAAGCAGCTTCAGTGGCTATCCGCCAACGCCTAAGGGAGTTCAGTCCTTTAGAACAACAAGAAGAATTACCGAGAATAATTGAAACTGCGTATGCAGAATTAGGCAGAGACAGTTTGGGTGGGAAAGCTTTAAAACCACAACTGATGGGCAGTCCTGAAAAGGACACATCTAAGCAGACACCTGCTTCAACAAAGAAGAAGTGGGACAATAAAAAACAACAAAAGTTTAAAGGAAACAGATCTCAATCCAGAGGTAGATCTCCTCCACAGGAGCCCTCTGAAAATAGGTATAACCTTAGGAATAGGGATAATATTAGGAAACCTGACAGGTATCAGGATAATGATACACGTTCCTCTCGTTCCTTTCAGGGTTCATCGAAAAACTCTGAGAGGGAAGGACGGTCAGACAGACAAGAAGAGCGTACAAAGTCCAGAGACAAGCAGCACGCTCAAGATTACACTCCTAAAAAAGAAGAGAAACCAAAGCAAAAGCCACAGTGCAAAAAGAAGAAGGTTGCAGGTCTAAAGATCAGACATGCCCAGAATTCTGAGGACTCGACTACTGAACGGGGAATGGGCTCTGACGATGCTAGACAGTGCGGCAGAAGTAACAATAGCTCGCCAGAACCTGATGGAATTTCTGGTGACAACAGACTTGAATGATTATATCAAGGTAGAAACACCCGATACTAGGGTAAGTGTCCCACATAAGTTATATGAAATAACACTCCAAATGGAGGGGGACAAATGTAGGACAGTTAAAGGTCTCTTTTGGGAGAACTTGTCGTTTGGCTATGACATTTTGTTAGCTGAACAAGATTGGCCGCCAGCGTTCATCATGGATTGCCCTAAAGGAGAAACGGTAATATTACCAGCATTCTCAGACCATATTCCCAAGCACCTACAACACACATATGCGCAGGAGTGGGTGGTAGCCCAAGCCCCTGCATTATACAAAAACCATGTTGGATGGGATGAAGATTCAACCCACCCCATAATTCCTTTAAAAAATACTCCAACTGCACATAGGCAGTATCCAATAAAGCAAGAAGCTACAAAACAGGTCAGGGAGATCTTAGATCAACTTGAATACCAAGGGGTGATCGAAAATTGCACCTCATCGATGAACAATCCTTTGTTTCCGGTCATGAAACCTGACAACACATATCTTCTAGTTTTAGATTATAGACATTTAAACACTTGCACTAAGACATTTGCAGTCCAAAATGCACACAGTGCCGCATTAATGAATAACATTCAGGCACATGCATCAATGTTGGATTTTGCGATTTCTTAATTGCGATTTTTAAGGAATCGCAATTAAGGAATCGCAAAAGCCTATGCATGTAGAAATCGCTTAAAAAATAGCGATTTCTAAACATTCCTTAATTGCGACTCGCAAATTGCGAGTCGCAATTAAGGAATACCTCCCCATTCATTCTTATGGGCCTAGAGGCCCATAGGAATGAATGGGAAGACATTCTCAATTTGCGATTCTCAATTAGAGAATCGCAAATTGAGAATGCATTTCAAGGGTGCCAGGGTGTCAAAGGACACCCTGTTGCACCCCTGAAATCTGCATATGAGTACATCTTGCACACACACATGCCCCAAGGGCATGTGTGTGTGTAAATGAAACTTTGAAAAATGCACTTTAGTGCATTTTTCAAAGTTTTTGCAAATTACCATGAAGTTCAACTTCATGGTAATTTGCGCCCTATTAGCGAAATCGCTAATTTTTTTACTTTAATGCATTGCATTTAAGGAATCTCAATTTGCGATTCCTTAAATGCAATCGCAATTTGAGAACTCGCAATTAATTGCGAATTCTCAAATTGCGAGGGCCTTGACCCTTGATGCATCGCAAAAGCTAATTTTGCGATCGCAAACGGCCGATTTTTGCGAATTGCACCGTTTGCGATCGCAAAAAGCTTTGATGCATGTGCCTGATTGTGCGGAAAAAATATAAAACGACACTTGATATCTCAAATGGATTTTTCTGCCAAAATATAGCGCCTGAAAGCAGGTATCTGACAGCATTCTCAGCGCTAGGGTCCCAGCGTCAATTTTGTTGACTCCCCCAGGGGTATAAGGACAGCCCGGGGTTGTTTTCGGCTAGAGTAACTGAGTTACTTCAAAATTTGGATGAAGAGGCATTGTCCTATGTGAATGATATTTATCTAATGGACGATGACCTAGAGGAGCACTTGAACAGAGTGACTACTATAATTCTGGGATTTGCATCTGAGGGCTACAAATTCAACTTTAAAAAATCTAAAATTGCCCATCTCAGTGTCCTGTTTCCAGGATATGAGTTTTCACGTGAAGAAAAAGCCTGGCAGGCAATTTTTTTGAAAAATGCGTGGTGCTCCAACATTCAAAATCATTAAAGAATTTACAATCAATCCAGGGATTCCTAAATTTTGTAGAACATACATTTTGGATTACGCAGAAAGAGTAAAACCTTTCTACGATTTAATAAAACCTGATTTTTCAGTAAAACAAAGGACACAGGAACACACAGATACACTTCGTTACTTACAAGCTGACATGATAGCTTTCAAACACTTACAGACATGCGTAAACGTAAGCAACCTGGTGATCCGTACAGTTCCGGGTCAATCTGGGTACACCTATCTAACATATAATGAAGGTGAAACAGTACCAATTGCATACAAATCACATTTGTACACAAATGCTGAGATGCGCTTCGCTTCTACAGAAAAGATTCTAACAGCAGTACAGACTGCTGTAGTGAGAGAAAGAGCACTGGCTCAGGGGAAACGAATAATAGTAGTGACTCCAGTTCCAGCCTTAGAGGCTGCGACAAAGGCAAGCATTCCTAACGCTAAAGCCTTACATCTGAGATGGATACAATGGGCTAATTCTCTCACTGCAACAGATGTAGAATACAGGTACGACCCAAATTTAAAGACACAAGCATTCCTGCAATACGAACAAGAATATCCTCTACCAAACGAAATAATGCCTCTAGATCAGTATATAATTTACACTGACGGATCTGCTCAACCGGCCATAGGAAGTAAGCAACAATATAGCGCGGCATGTGCAATCATTAAAGATCGCATGCGGGATGGAAAGTTCCACCCAAGTTGCACAAAAACGCAATCTCTAGGAGACTGCACGGCACAGCTGGCAGAGTTAAAAGCCGTCCCGGTTCTGGCGGCAGGGTAGGTCGCAGGCTTGGCGTGGCCACACGCGGGACCCACAACGGTGTCCATTTCATTACCGCCGGTACTGTTGCTAGCAATTCTAGACAGCAGGATAGGTCATCGACCTTAACACGTGGTAGGTAGATGTCACTTAACCACGTAGTGTAGATAGTTTTTTTCACTCTGATCCTGAGGAAGTGCCCAGATCCCCCTGACATTAGAGGCACGAAACATGTCGATCACCTGAGAGCAGGACTATATGACTAGACACATTACATCTAGTGCACTGTCCCTCTCTATATATTTTTAGCCAGGCGGTTTACCTTAAAAATTAAATCATGGCTAGGATTAACTGACCTGTTTTAATTCACTACTCTCTCTCACGTCTACACACACTAGGCCTCTTACTCCCACTGCACCCACCGGCAGGAACAGAAGATCCCCGCTAAAGAGCCCCGGTTTGGGAGCCCGTCCGGTATTGCAGCGCCGACTGGACGAGGGGCAGGCTCATATGATGAAGCATGACACCTAGCTTGCTGGGTGTGTGAGAGCCCTAGTTCCACCAAGGGGTTGCCCCCTTAGTTTGCCTTTTCCTTTGACTTGGCAAGTAGCTACCTTAATACTACTACTACTCACACCTCACAGTATCTCCTCTCTTCTGTTATTTGCCTTTGAGGAACTCCATACCCCACCTTGTATACAGAGTTAAAAGCCTTCATACAGGCACTAGTTAATACGGATCAAGAATTCCCCACACTAATTGTGTGCGATTCCTTTTACTGTGTACAGTCATATAATGAATATTTGCAGCACTGGGTTCATAACGGGTTCAAAGATGCAAAAGGTGGCACAATTAAGCATAAAATGCTATGGGAACAGGTAGAGGAGTTGAAAACCGAACTACCGAGGGCTCACGTGATGCATACACTGAGTCATCAGCGTGATGGCGTTCACGTTGAAGAGAACTCATTGGCTGATGAAGCCACAAAGGGGGCTGTACGCACGGCTTCCGTAGCTGCAATCACTAGTTCTAAAACTAGAATAGACGGTGAGATTATGGTAGCTATCAATGCTTGTCGCAAAAACAGCGGAGCAGTACCAAAAAGGTTTCCACTCAAGTACTCCTACAAGTTAGATGCCAATAACATTCCATTTACTCAGATTCCTGGAGTGGGGGATAGAGCAATTCCAAACATGGATCGTAGGTTAGGTTTAATTCTAGCAGCACACGAAGGGAAAGGTTCTGCACATGCAGGAGTTACGGCGACTGTTTCTTTATTGAAACAACGCTATTGGTGGCCTAGGTTAACTAAACAGACTAAAGCCTATGGGGCCGATTCCGATTCCGGCCGGAAATCTCTCCGACCGAGCCGGACCCGGAGAGAATTCCGACCGAATCGGACGATAGCAGTCCGACCGAACGAGTACGATGCGCACGCATGCCATCGGACTCGAGTCGGTCGGACTCCCATTGAAGTCAATGGGAGCCTGTCGTACAATGCGTACGCGGGCTCCCATTGACTCAATGGGTGCGAGGCGGACAAGGGCGCCCCCTACAGCGTGTACACGTCCAAGCGCATCGCGGCGTACATGTACAGGTAGGGGGGACCCATGGGTCCCCCCTGTGTGCGACTCGCGCGCCTACGCGTACAGGGGGGTCCGACGCGGACCCCCAAAGTCCGGCTCCGACAGCTTTTTCGAGCCGGACGGCGCGAGTCGGTCGGGCTGCTCGCGGCGCGCATCGTACTTACCCGGCCAGGAAACGTCTCCATAGCGCGGTGCGAGTCATGTCCATGCGAGTCGGTCGGAGCGTGTTGAAGCCGCGTTCGAGTCGGTCGGCGATTTCGCGGGTGCTTGCATCGTACTCGCTCGGCCGGACCCGCGTATGATTCGGTCGGGAAACAGGGCTCCGAATCGGATCCGGTAAATCCAAATCCGATTCGGAGCACTACCGGCCGAGATCGGAATCGGCCCCTATGTCTTAAAATGCGACATCTGGCAGCAGATGAAAGGTTCCACCGTAACACGTCCAGCACAGACACCTTTATTAATATCTGATAAACCACTAGCGTGTGTTTACTTGGACCACTGCTGCCCCTTACAAAGAGATGGGGCTTACAGGTATATCATGGTTGCAGTGGATTCCTGCTCGAGATTCATATGGGTGTGGCCCCAACGCTCGGCTGACGCTAGAACTGTTATAAAAGATTTGCGAGTCTTTATAGGGACATACGCAATTGGCACATTACATTCTGACCAGGGCCCTGCGTTTAGCTCTCGGGCTTAAATGGAGGCCATGCGAGGATTGGGTGTAGCATTGCGGTACTCCTCTCCGTACCATCCCGAGGGAAATTCGGTTGTGGAGAGAAAAAACAGAGACTTAAAGCAATCTTTAACAGCGAGAGTATTAGGCACGGGTGAGAGTTGGGTGAAACATCTGTATGGCGTACAGCAAGCATTGAACAATATGCCAAGAAGTTCTCTAGGGGGGGGTCACTCCATATGAGGTCCTATTTGGGACAAGAATGTGGGTATCTGATCTTGATTGTGAAGGCACAGTGGCGGCTGAAAAGCCTTTTGACATCCATGATCGTTTGGCTGTTTTACAGGATCTAAATGATTTCAGGACACAACAAAGTAATGTCCATATGAAGCAGACCGCCACTGGGGAAGTCAAATCAGTCACGGCAAGACCTGTCTGGATCCCGAAAGTCGGGGATCTGGTCAGAGAGAAAATAGCAGACAAGAAAGAATTTGGACCATCATACAGAAAGCCAGTACAGGTTCTAGCAGTTGAAAGAACAAGAACTGTACTTCTACTGCCTCTTGCTGGAAAAAAGGAGAAAAGATTTGTCTCAATCGACCTAATCAAACCACACAATGTGGCCAATACTGGGTAGTAGGCCACGTGGACTCCAAAGTAGCAGACGCCCTCCTCTCGCTACAATTCAAGAAGTTCAAACGGAAAGACTCATCACGTTCGAAGAGTCTCCTGCACGGAATGATGGACTATGCAATAATACCATGGAACTCATTCCCCTTGAACCTGAAGTTCAAATTCAGAACCAAAATGAAAGACAAATTTCAATTCGACCAAATACAGATGTCTACATCAACATGCCTCAACAAGAGCAAACTACGATTCCTACAAATCCTTATGCAATACCAACAATTGATCAAACTGCTTCTGGCTACTTCATAAACTTTGATACGTTTTCTTTGGATCCAAGTGAACCTGAAACGATGCCAGCCCAAAAATCACGCAAGCAGCATGTTAAAGACTTTCTGAACTTTCTCAAAAAGACTTACCTGGTATCACTTTGGGTAGAACTATGGGTAATCACCGGGATACTTTTCTTTCTTTTCTGGCTAGGCTTAGTGATAGTTTTTAGCATGCTTATTAATGGAAGATACCTTCGACAAAGCTCTGCAGCCCAAAAGGTGAACTTAATTTTAAAACCACCCCAATCATCTCATCGAGTACAAAGAGACTTGTCATCAGTGAACATTACAGCAGTTCCTATACCTGGTGGTATAGTTTGGGACAAGGTTGATTTCGATATATTTGGTCCGACTGAACTTTTAAGAATTCCTTATTTATTTAAAATATTGTTGAGTGATATCATTACCTCAAGTACATTTTCCGATGATTGGGATGTTGAAACTGTAAATAATATGTTGTCTGATTTGGAAAAATCTGCTGCATTTTCTAATAGTGAAACATTGGAAAGCACATCAGATTTCGAAACAATGTATTGTTATCAACACTATGGTCATCACTTTCTGCATAAATCTGCTAATCCTAGAAATGTGTTCACTTACCACCAGTGGGAACATTGTCCAACACCGCCGAAAGGCAGTTCAAAAACATTTACACAAAAGTTTCCATATTTTTCAGGGTTTAATATGTCTGACCCAGCCTCATATTATTATAAGGTTGCACCAACATCAGCCCAGAAAAATATGTTAACAAACAGCAAACAGATTTACTCTGCTTCCTTTATTGCCCAGTTGTCTGAACAAGGTTTCGACTTATGGAAAGACACTATAGACTTAAAATCAGTCTGGGGTACTAGAGAATGGCAAGTTCAGGGAACAGAAGCTTTGTTTAGAGCATGCCTTATCCCTCAACAACTCATGTTTTTGAACCAGTCAGTGCAACAGACGTCTTGCCTTGGACTAGCCAAGAACAAAGACTTGAACATGTCTCGGTTGCCAACTCCATCACAAACCGAGGGTAACATAACATCACAGAAAGAGATTACATTGACTGACATGATACAATACAACAGATTAGACCCCGATTGGAAGAAATGGTTGATTTGGCCCTCAGACACTAATATCTGCCAGGCGAGATTCAAGGGTAAAACCGAAGGTTTCGCTATCCATAGGCCAGATCCACGTTATGTACAGAGAGAACATCCAGGGGTAGTGACATCCTACAGTGTTGGGAAGTTGTGCCTTGATTGGCTAAAAACCTCAACACTCACACAGGTGAAACAACACTTATCCTTACTGTCACAGGAAGTGGATCTCAGGGATTTTTTACTAGGTCCCAGGAAGCCACGTCAGAAATGTTTCTATTATGCTGTCTACAATGAAATTTGGAAAATATCCCAACAAGAGGCCGCAGAGAGGTTACGGGAAATAGACTGTATAAATCTAGAAAAATCTCTAGCAGTGGTAGACAATGTGTTAATGACATTGACTTCCAGGATATATTCCTTAGGCAACATTGTGTCTTCTGCGATAGACATACTGTAACAAGATTTGGCCATATTACAACACAGGCAATCTCAATTACGTTCTATTATGTTATTAAGCTGGACGCTGCAATCTTTGCGTGCAGGCTATATGCCTTGGCGTTATATCAACAGTACGTCCCTCTTTTCTGAATACAATCTAATGGATAAACAGATGGAAATGGCACAAAGGGGAGCAAAATATACAATGCTGCGTATGGAAAAACTGGATAGATTAGCATCCACAGTGGCAGAATCACATTCCACAGAATGGCTAATCCATGGCCACATAACTCTACCGGTCACTACTTTTCAGTTTCAGTATTGCCTTGACCAAAAGCAGGCCGGCAGATATGAAGAAATGGGTAAGGAATACATTAAGGAATCATGGGTATTACCATACAGATTTCGATGCCAGAGTGGGGATCGAGAAGTGTTTCTAAGTGGTACAAACTGTGAGAACGCTTTAAGTGGATCACTCATATGCCAGGATATAATGCTGCACGGGGCTTGTAATGGTTCTGTGGTGAACCTGTCCTGTCATTTGAGAGGTGCCCCAGCTGCAGTGATTACTCCGGCATGCAGGCTACTTTCAAATGGGAGTTACTTGATGCTGAACAGTCAAGGTTGCTGCGGAACGCTCCCGGGCATCGTATATCTGGTAACCGTGAGCTCCAGGGTTACTTGTTCTATGCAAGTATTGTTTCCACCGACACATACAGTCAGGGAGACGCTGTTATGGCCTTCACTAAATGTTTCCTTAATACGGTTTGATACTCTAAGCAGAATGAAAGCCATGCTTCTACAGAAGTCTGTGCCCTTAACCTCAGCTCGAGAGACTTTTGATCTCCAGATCGCAAGGTCTTGGGCAGAGATACAGGCGCTTATTCATACAAACTGCCCTTTCCATTTCTCAGAAATGGTAAATCTTTAACATGTCTGATACGACAGGCATTGTCCACCTATTTAAGACCATAGGTTCTGGACTTCTGAGCACCTTTCAGACGGTACTTGGAGTTATACCAAACTTCATACACTCCGTATTCGGAAGTGTCTTTGGAGGACTTCCGCTCATCCTGTTTCTAGTAGCAGGTATCCTGATTGTTTTATATTTTCTATGCAATGGACGTCCCAGTCACCAAGGAGATGGAAAGAGCACTCCTGGAACGTAAATACCATGACCGCATGGTACAACTTCTAGGCACGCCTCGCCTAAGAGGACTAAGAGAATATTGGTTCTTGTCATTTCGACCAGTCTGGATGGACTGCATCTTACCTGTCTTCGATGCCTGTTTTGCGGAGAAGAATGCCTGTTAGACCTTTGTTTGGCACTCCCATCATGTGCGCAACCGGACGTGAATGCTTTACTGGACCCGATAACAGCCCATGTTCTGCAGTGTCCTCAGCGTCTTCCAATATTGATGGTGGCATTCCCTGAGCCCCCACAGGTAGTAACAGCACTTGTTGGTATGGACACCGGTTCCTCCTCTGACACCCAGGCTTTGGACGGCGCACAGTCTGCCCCAGCACCGGCTGCGGACAGTGTGGAACATCATCTGTGCTCAATTGACGTACTCTGCGAGGTGCTACAGGGGCCGTCTACTGCGGAAGCAAGCAACGAAAATGTTGTGTCTACCAGCCAGGACACATAAACATTTGACTCATTTGGCTCGTCCCGTGCTGGAAGAAATTCGCCCTTTTTTTAAAACGAGCTCAAATTTGGAATTCAAAACAAAATTGACATTCCTTTCATTTATTGGGCATACATGGCTTTCTAATGCTTATAGTGCTCTGGACTATAACTAAGGACACTTTAGAGCTTTAGCTTGCAACATTTTTTTTTAGACAGTTTTAAGTTTTTATCAATTTTTTAGAAATTTTAGACACTTTTAGCTAAACAGATGTTTTTAAGCTTTGTGCGTACCAATATCTAGTTCGGCTAGTAGTATAGTAATAAGTTACTAATGTCGTCCAGTCGGAAGAGGAGTGGGTGTTATATTCCATATAGGTACCCTATATAGGCGCAAGAAACATTGCAACCTTTCACCTATATTCTTCCCTACATTACATACATAACGGTTCTTAGGGACTGACCTTTTATCTAGATACGACACTGCATTCAGAACGTGGGTTTCCCCCTAGTTCGAATCTCATACATTATGTATGAGGCTTCTTGGAAGCACAGCAGGACTAACAGCAGGACGAACATCTCCTGTATAATATCTCTGTATAAAGTTCAGGACCGACGTCATCCTTTAGGCCGACACAGTAACACAGCAAGGTAGGACCCCTGGGGAGACGTATGGGTATATATGCATCACATCTTGCTTAGAAGGATAGATGAGACCGAGACATCCCGGCTGACACACTGACCAGAGACGCTGAAGTTCCTGCATGCAGACGCTCCAGCTCGCAGTGGTCTAACATCCCTCGCGGGGTGTCCAACTCGAGACCAGGACGGGGTCCCATATTCTCTCATTCTCAGGTAATTGGGTTGACTAGATCCTAGAGGGATTCCTGGCATAACACCTACACAGATGTTAGGTACATTTAGGTACATCTAGTTAGGGAGGCATTGTAGGAGTACGTACCTTTTATCATGTGTTTTATGTACTTGTATATATTTATGCAAGATGGTAGAACTATACTATCCCTTTACTTTCGTAGTTCTGCTAATCATATATCTCTGCTACTGTCTAATGGTTGTTGCAGCTCATCTATTCTACACTAGAATAACAACTGTTCAATAAATACTTATTGAAAATGCCCAGCCTGTTTATTCTGTGTAACTCTCTGAGACAATCTAAGTGAGCACGAGTGACTGAGCGAAAGGTAGTATATTGTTTCCACGATTCTGAGGGATCAGGGTTGTCATGTTCTGAGGTTGCCAGAATCTATTCTCTCCGTGATAAGAGGAGATTATAGTGGCACTGTGAGCTAGCTAATACAGACAGGCTAACGTATCCGGTGGGGGTGCACAGAATCAGTCCGCCACCAATCCCACAGTTTATGTTATCCAAACGTGCAGATCCTGTATAGGTAATATAGGAGCTACACAACACTTTCTTCCCCCCCCGGGGGGGGCAGATTGGGGGCTACTGCCCCCATCTGCCCCCCAGGGGGGGGCAGAAAGGCTGTCTGGCAAAATTAAATGGGGAAGAGTAAAGGCCCTTGCCCAAGGGGCCACTCCCCCCTCCCTGGTGGCTAGTGGGTGGGTCCCTGCTTGGGGATCACCCTCCTGGGTTGATCCCCAAGCAGGGATCCACTAGGGAAGGGTACCATTGGAAAGGGGAGATTCTCCCCTTTCCAACAATACCTCTCCCAAGTGTTTCAGTGCTCTGGGGCTGAGATAGCCCCACGAGCACCGACTAAACTAAGTTTCAGTTTCGTTTTCAATGTAATGACGACAGCGTGCCATGCGTGTGATCATCATTAGATTGAAAATGAGCAAGGGGCCTCAGGAGGTTGGGGAAGCTCTTCCCCACCTCCCGAGGCCCCAAAACAAAAATGGAAATCCCTCTGCTGTTTGAAGCAGAGGGATTTCGTGCCCCTCTCCTCATGACGGAATGGTTCCGTCATGAGCACAGGAGCGCTGGTGCTCATGACGGAACCATTCCTTTAATTAAAATACTGACCGCTTACCTACAGAGGACAACACAATCAAATTTGTCATGTGTAGTAACAGCACCAACTGTATTAGCTGCTCACAATATTAAAGTAACTACTCTATTTCGACTATTAATGCTATACGTGGAACTTGATAATAAAGTGGAATACCAGAAGTTTTCTCATGAAGCATGTCATGAGGTAGCAAGAGTTTTGAAGACAATCAAGCTTCTAATCATTGATGAGGTAAGCATGGTTTCAAATTTAATGCTTGCATTTGTTCACTTAAGAATGTAACAGATTTTAAGAACAGAGTACGATGTTCTCTTTGGAGGAAAGAATTTAAGTGTGTTTTGTGACTTTCTGCAACTAACTCCTGTGAAAGAAGAGCCTGTTTTCAAGACACTTATGCAAGAACAAACTCGTAATTCATTAGGGAGTATTGGAAATGTAAACATTTAGCTGAGTTTCCCATACAAGGAACGACTGATCAATATGTGTCAAGCGTCTGATGAGATATGGTAATATTGCGAAGGATTTTAGAGTTGGACTTCTGACAAAAGAAGGTGAGAGTACCCTAGAATCCTGACTTATCAAAAAGCTATTTAGTGTAAGAAAACAGCAGCACAGCTAATGTTCAATTTGATAAAAGCAGGAAAATCAATAGTTTGTTTAATGCCTACACTTCAAGAGTGTGCCAAATTCTGTGAAGAATTGCTGAAACTGGAGAAGAAAGAAATTTTGGAAGTAACAGCTATTGACAAAATAGAACACATGCAAGTAAAAATAGTGCTAAATTATAAACTTCAAGAAAACTGGATTTATTTGATAAATCTGTATCTAAGACTGCTGGATTTGAGAAGTGTTTATCTGTGTGTAAAAACTGTAGAGTAATTTTTGCTGTGTAATTTAAATGTTGAGGATGGATTAGTAAATGGTGCAATGGGTAAAGAGTTTGATTTCATTAATTTTCCAAAAAGGAATGAGGTTGAATACCTGGCCATAAAATTTGATCAGATAAATGGCATCAAACAGATTGGTCGATGCGTTGCACGTTTTTTGCTCTCATGAAAGATTTATATGTGCTGCACCAGCCATTCCCGCTCTCTCTAGCGTATGCTGCATATATACATAAATCACAAGGTTAAAGTGTAGATGCAGCTTTTATCAATAATGAATGTCATATGTAGCACTGTCGCGAGTTAGAACATTGTCTGGTTTGGTTTTGGTTGATTTTGATGAAAAGAAAGTTAGTGCTGATTCTAGTTCTGTTAGAGAATATAATCGGGTAAGAAATGTATATGCTCCTCACTTAGGACAGTATCCTATTTATAGGAAACAAAGAATCTGTCCTAAGCGGAAGCTTAGCAAGCAGTCAATGGATGTTCCTCTAAAGAAGCAAAAAAAAGATAAGGAAGAAGGTGTTAAGATGAAAAAAAACTGGCATTCACTCACTCAGTCATACACACAGTGACACACACTAGGGGGCCGATTCCGATTCGGGCTGGAAATCTCTCCGACCGAGCCGGACCCGGAGAGATTTCCGACCGAATCGGACCCGTGCAGCCCGACCGAACGAGTACGATGCGTCCGTTCTCTATCGTACTTGAGTCGGTCGGACTCCCATTGAAGTCAATGGGAGCCGGTCGTACAACGCGTACGCGGGCTCCCATTGCCTCAATGGGTGCGAGGCAAACAAGGGCGCCCCCTACAGCGGGTACGCGGCGAAGCGACTCACGCTGTACACGCACAGGTAGGGGGGACCCATGGGTCCCCCCTGTGTGTGACTCGCGCAGCTACGCGTACAGGGGGGTCTGACACGGACCCCCGAAGTACGGCTCCGACTGCTCTTTCGAGCCGGACGGCGCGTGTCGGTCCGACTGCTCACGGCGCACATCGTACTTACCCGGCCGGGGAACGTCTCCATTGCGCGGTGCGAGTCGTGTCCGAGCGAGTCGGTCGGTGCGGTTTGACCCGGGAACGAGTCGGTCGGAGCGGTTGGGACGCCCGAATGAGTCGGTCGGCGATTTTGCATCGTACTCGCTCGTCCGGACGCGCGTACGAATCGGTCGGGAAATAGGGCTCCGAATCGGATCCGGTTATGTCGAATCCGATTCGGAGCCCTACCGGCCGAGATAGGAAATCGGCCCCTAGGTGTCACTAATAGATGCCATGACACACCCATGGACACACTAATGCATTAACTGACAGTCACTCACTCAGTCATACGCACAGTGACACACCCTAGATCTCACTAATAGATGCACTGACACACCCATGGACACACAGATGCATTAACTGGCATTCACTCACTCAGTCCTACGCCTTCTGACACACCCTAGGACTCACTAATCCATACAGTAACTCACCCATGCACACTGTCACTGAGGCATTGTCTGACAAAATCAGCGACTCACTCGTATACACACTGAGACACCCTGGGACTAACTGATACATACACTGACACAACCATAGACAATCCCTAACTAACACATTCAAACAGTTACTCATGCACACCCTGACACACTCTAGGACTAACTAATAGATACACTGAAACACCCATGGATTCACTAATGCACACCGTGTCTCAGTAACTCAGTGAGTGTATTAATTTGTTAAAGGGACTGTCAGTGTTTATATTATTGACTTCTAGGAGTCATTAATATATACACTGACAGTCCCTTTAACACACTAATACACTCACTGAGTTACTGAGACACTTACTCATACACACAGAAACACACCCCAACACCAACTGATACACATCCTAATACACTCATAAACAAACACAGCTCTTTTTTGATAATTGGATAGGTTCTAAAAATAACCTTTTTTTTTTTTTTAAAGGATTAGTGTACCCAAATCAAAATTGGTACTGAGCCATTCCAAAACCATTCCCATGCCATTTGACATGATTTCAAGGTAAAAAAATAGAGGCATCAAATGTGGATGTAATAAGAAAAGAAAAGTTAGCAAGGATGAGTATTAACAGCGTGTAAATACTGAGCAACAGACATTGTATTTCCCAGGATGCTACTTTCCGGTCCAGGAGGATCAGGCTTGGAATTTCGGGCTGGACTGTTCCCAAGAGGAACAAGCTCAAGGTTGATTTGCATACGGCTGGGTCTAAACTGGGGTGGCATGGTGAGCAAAAGAACAATGAATTTAGTCCAGATCTCTTCACTGGGGTGAATGTTTGATTTATTCAGCATTCCGTCCATCATTTGTTTGCGTAGCACCTTTCACCCTAAGTGGGATGGGTATGCCCAGATGTGGGTCCCTTGCTCACTGTGCCACTGGATTCAAGCTAGCCTGGCTGACGAGGGGAAATACCCCAAAACCGGTCCCAGGATGCTTGTTTCCAGTCCAGGGAGGGCCTGTCTTGGCAGTTCTGGCTGGACTGTTTCCACAAGGAACAGGGTCAAGACTGATTTTCATATGGCTGGGTCTAAACTGGGTTGGCATAGTGAGCAAAAGAACAATGGATTTAACCCAGATCTATTGACTGGGGGTGAATGTATGATTTATTCAGCATTCCGTCCATCATTTGTTTGCATAGCACAGTTGTATTTAGTCCAGCAGGCATATGACACCGTAAACAATGGGCTGTCATGTGTGCCAAATTGAGGGCCACGGCTGTCACCATTATGGTTGCTGAGGTGGATGGTGCCACAACAGTTGCAGATGAAACAGAAGGATGTGAAGAAGCTTCCTTCTCACGCAGCATCCAGTGGTACGATTTCTCATGGATTGCCTTAATATTAAGCCTGGGCGTAGTTCGCGAAGTAGCGCTACGCGAAGCTACGCAAAGTGCAGTTTGCACTACGCGAGCTACGCGTAGCACTACGCGAACTGCGTAGTGCACTGTTCGCAATGATTGCACAGTGCCGGATGCTTGTCCGCACTGTGCAATCATTGAAAACGGCATCTTGCACAGTGCGAGCTGTCTTTTACTGCCGCTCGAGTAGATTTTTACTCGAGCGGCAGCTTTCTCAACGCGGACTGGTAGTTTCTCATCGCGAGTGGTCGCGAGCATACGCGACCACTCGCAATGAGAAACCTGACCTCCCGCGTTGAAAATCTCGCCGGGAGGTTTATTTTCCATGCTCGCGATCGGCAACTTGATGTTGCTGATCGCGAACGAGGAAAAAGTCTCGCCGGGATGTCATTTGCTTGCTCGCAGTCGCCAACTTCACGTTGAGGACCGCGAGCAAGCAAAAATGACCGCTGCACTACGCTACGCTACGCGTGTTTGCACTGTGCTACGTGCAATTCGCGTTGTGCGAAGTAGCGCAAACTTCGCAAACTACGCGAGCGTAGCGTAGTGCTTTGCCCAGGGTTACTTAATATGCTTCCACATGGAAGAGGAGCTGTGACTGTACTTTTTTGCTGTTGCTTTAGAAAGTTTCTTGCCAAAGATGTTGCAATTGACAGTTTTGGCAGAAATTTTCTTTGCGCCTCATGGTATACTAAAGTATCTCCAGACGTCACTTTCCTTCATATTTTTCATCCTCCTTGTTTTCCATCAGAACAGGATCTTCAACAGGAGCAGGTGTTTATGCTGCAGCCATTGTAAATAGTTGGTTATTGACTGTTACAACAGTGAAAACAACAGATTGTCCAAGTTGTGTACCCCCTTTCTCTGTTTCTTAATGAAGTTTGAAGTTTTGGGTGGGGTTTAATGGGAAAAAAAGGTGTTGTCCCTGTGTGTCCAACCAAATGAGGAGATTTTGCGCTGGGTTTTCGAGAAAATCCGCAGTGCTACTAGATAGATTTGCAGTGCCGTTGAACAGTAAATCGAGTGAGTTTACTAAAAAATAAATATATCACCGTACATTGTACACCTGTAATATGTCTACCCTATTGACTAAATCTGAAATAGTGTTGTATATAAAAATAATTACATTTTATACATTTTTGGCGAATCCATTGTTGTGGCACCGAGGTTCAGTTGCGATCACATGATCGGAGTAAAAAACCATATAGTTCTGGCTTACTAGCATGTCTCACGTGAACCACAGAAGTACCGCAGAACTAAAAAAAAGATTTTTTTTAAAAGACATTAACACATTTTCAATAACAAAAAAATACCAATAGTTTTTCTTTAAAAAAAAAAAAGTTTAGAAATGTATTATAAAATATATAAAAAATCTTTCAATTTAAAAAAAGATATACAAAAAATTCAAACAAAAAAAGCAATTTTGATATATAAGAAAAAAACAATGAAATGATATGATATATTTTTACTATTAAGCCATAAACAATAGAAGTGTTTGGGGAAAAAAACAGTTGTAAAAAACACCTTTAATAATATTGAATGATTATTCAAAGAATTATTACTAAAATAGTACATAAAAATAAAAAAAATCACAAAGAAATTTCAAAATTTGCACAAAAAAAGAAACATGATACTGAGAAAATTAAAAACTAAAAGCATTAGAAATTCACTTAAAAAACCAAAGGTTACAGGGACATTATAGTTAGGAAATGACATTTTTAAAACCTTAGAAATTCACGGAAAAGAACAAAGGTTACAGGGACTTTATAGTTTGACTCAGATATCACACAAACAAACCAGTGAAATTCAGCAGTTATAGTTTTCTGGGCTAACTATAACTTGCACCACCACAATGCACTGCATATTACAGCACTCATGACATGGTCAGTAACATCATTGATGACATCACTGATAATATCATCCACACATCCACTCACATGGCCACTTGTACCTCCACACAACCTCTCATACATCCACTGACACACCCATACAATCACTCACACAAACAACTACTCATCCACAGAGTCCCTCACATATCCACTTACCCACTCACACACCGAGGCACTCACACAGCCACTCACTGTAAACTTTGTTTTTTTCAGTGAGCTTCTAAGTTTTTTTTTTATTTCCTAACTATATTGTTCCTGTAACCTTTGGCTTTATTAGTGAATTTCTAAGTTATAAAAAAAATGTATTTCCTAACTGTAACCTATAACGTGTTAGTGAGTGCATGAGTGTCTCAGTTGATATGTGAGTGAGTGGGTGAGTGTCTTAATGGGTATGTGAGTAGGTGTGTGAGTGTCTGAGTGGGTCTGAGTGGGTGTGAGTGTCTCAGTTGGTATCTGAGTGGGTGCATGAGTATCTGAGGGGGTCTGTGAGCAGGTATAAGAGTATCTGAGTGGGTTTGTGATTGCCTCCATGAGTGTGTGAGTCATGGTGTGAGTGAGTGCATGAATGTCTGCATTGCTCTGTGAGTGGGTACGGAAGTCTGAGTAGGTGTGTGAGTCTCTGAGTAGGTCTGTGAGTGGGTATAAGAGAATATGAGTCGGTCTGTAAGTGGTGCATGAGTGTCTGATTGGACTGTGAGTAGGTGTGCATGTCTGATGGGTCTGTGAGTGGGTGCATGAGTATCTGAATGGGCCTGTGAGTGGCAGTGAGAGTATCTGAGTGGTTCTGTGAGTAGGTACATGAGTGCATGATTCGGTTTGTGAGTGGGTGTGAGAGTATCTGAGTGTATCTGTGAGTAGGTGTATGAGTGTCTGAGTGGGTCTATGAGTGCATGTGAGATTGACTGAGTAGGTCTGTGAATGGGTGTGTGAGTGGGTGTGTAAATGTTTGAGTGGGTCTATGAGTGGGTGTATCAGTGTCTGAGTGGGTCAGTGTGTATGTGAGTGCCTGATTATGTGAGTGGGTGTCTAAGTATCTGTGTGGGTGTGTCCATAGCTGTGTCAGTGACTGCGCCACAACGGAACTGCACCTGCCCCTTTATCCAACAAGAGTCCACAGTTTTGCACAAAATATTTACCCAAGTGTACTTTCTACTGGTTAATTACTAAGTGCTACCTCCTTGGGAAAATGTCCAGTATGTATTCTACACTACAGATGTGTAATGGGGCATGAGGAAATGTCACCAGTGACCTTGTGTGCATTTTAGCAATGTGATTGTTCATCGTGCATCTTTATCCAGAATTTTGTGATAACATAAATCTTCCTATAGAAAAGACGACAGGAGTACAAAGAGGTAGATCTCCACCAAACAAGAGTCCTTCTTCTCAACTATTTGAATTAAGTGCTTCTTCCTTTAATGGAGATGTCCTCATATTCCTCGACAACAAGAAGGTGTCCCTAAAATCGTCGGGAAAAAAGCTGGGGGGCCTCTTGTTAAGCTGTCCATCATCCTGGAAAAAGGCAGGAAGACCTTTCGCTTACTACTAAGGTGGGCAGTGCCACATGGGCAAAGATTCCAAGTGATTTGACATTTGAATACTCATAGTAATTCAAAGGAAGGACCATGGACTTCACACTCACCAGGCAAGAACATCAGAGAACCCACTTGTCACAGTCCTTACAGATTGCGCTTCAATAGATCAACAATGCATTCACCTCCACAAAGCATTTAAGGTCATCTTTCAGTGTGGAATTGCCAAGAGAAAGCACTTGCTTTGCCTTCGACCAAGCCCAGGAAGTCCCTTATAGAAGGGGATGGGGGCTCGCTTGGCAGGAGTTCTCAAAGCTCTTGCTAAGCAAGAGCAGACAGCTATGTCCCTGGGTGGGCACCCCGGGACATAGGGAGCGGGTCCTCGGGGGTGCCGGTCCCCAGTGCCATTAATGGCTTCAGGAGGGGAGCCGAGCGGGCCAGCCCCTTTGTTCTTGTAGGGTCTGCCCAAGCGGGATGGTGGTCATCAAGACAATTTATAGCTAAAGAGGGGAGTCCACGAAGCCCGCTCTTATTTTTTCAATCGAGCCTTGGGGAGGTGGCAGTCCCCAGGACCATAAAAGGCCTGCAGAGGGGGGCAGCGCGGTCTCCTCTTCATAATTTATTAATCGACTAGGCCAGAGAGGTTGAGGTCCCCGGGGCCCATATCGGCAGTGGGGAAGGGGCCCACATGAACCCCCTCCACATAATGTATATTAAAATAAGCCCCCGGATGTGTCCCTCCGAGAGGCTCTAATAGCAACAAGCGCTGGAGACAGCACTTGATTTTTCAAAAACTGTTGCCGCAAATCTGCAAATCTCCCTGATTTCACTGCAAAAATATTTTTAAGCATTTTTTTTGTCTTGCCATTGTCACTGGGGGATACCAGTACCAGGGCTAGGGGGGCAGGGTATTCCTACCCTGGCCCCTTTTTTTCTTTATCTTTTTACATTTTCATTTTGGATTCGGCTGTGGCCGAGTTCCAAAATGGCTGCCAAACCTTTGTGGTTGAATAGCTGGCAGACAATCATATTTCAGCATGGGGACTGTCGGATCCACGGAGGATCTGTGTCCCTAGATATACAAATTTGGTTTTCAGGTAATATGTATCTCTAAAACTACTGAATGGAATTATACCAAATCACAAAAAGCACGCTTTCTGGACCAAGAGCTAGCTTTCTTGCAAATTTGGTGCAATTCCATCCAGTATTCAGGCTGTAGTTGTGGACAAAATCCCTATGGGAAATTGCATGGGTGAATCGAGTTTTGGGAACCCCCTTCTTCTCAGTCCCCACTTGATGGATCGCCCCAAAACTTTCGAGACAGCATCTGAAGTGAATGGCAAACTAGTTTTGAAAGAGCTGTGAGGATTTGTCAAACAGCACCAAAAACATATATGTGTATATATATATATATATATATATATATATATCGAATTACCACTCCATCGTGCTGTCCACGCACACAAGAGATACGGACAACTTAGTAAGCTTGTTGCCAGTGTAGCGCTTTATGTTTCAGTTTGCGGTGCAGTCGATCATGACGCGTTTGGCCAACGCAGTGGCCTTGGTCACATAATCGCATTACGTGTCAGTGGTTTTTTATAGGGTGATTTACTTATCATGTGACACCAGTGACTGCAACTTAATAGAGATAGACGACATACCATGGCTCGGGTGATTGTATGCTATACATCAAGCTATATATACAATATATATATTATATTTATATTCACTGAAAAAACCATAGGTTTCAGGGACATTATAGTTAGTTGGACATTTCACTCGTACAAAACCAGAGAAATTCGTCCGTTATAGTTAGTTCAGCTAACTATAACTCGCGCCCCTGCAATGCACTGCTGATGACGTCACATATTACATCATTCATGACATGGTCAGTGACATCACTGATGACATCACTGATGACATCTCAAATGACATCACTGATGTCAAAGGTTTTTTAAATGCTAATTTCTAACTATAACGTGGTTGAAACCTATGGTTTTTTCAGTGAATTTCTAAGGTTTTTTAAATGCTAATTACTAACTATAAGGTCCCTGAAACCTATGGTTCTTTCAGTGAATGTCGAAGGTTTTTTTAAATGCTAATTTCTAACTACAACGTCCCTGAAACCTATGGTTTTTTCAGTGAATTTCTAAGGTTTTTTAAATGCTAATTTCTAACTATGCCTACAGAGGTAGGACATGTGCAGAAAGAGGAAGAAAGGTGCAGAAAGAAGCAAAAGCTATGCAGAAAGAACCAACAGAGGTGCATAAAGAGGCCGTGTTGCAAAGTCATCCTGTGCCCCCAACTTTGTGCTGACGGGTACTGGTGGTAACTTACTCTGACTAACCAGGCCTAGAGCTAGTGCTATGCTAAAAGAAACTTAGAATACAGTGAAAACACCTACATACACTAGGGTACACTATGGGTTGGGGTACCCCTGTGATTGGCATGACCTCCCCTGTAAGGCCCTAGTATATGATAGGGCAGGGGGATTAAAACTATCTCTAAGTCAGAGGTGCAGAAATATGCTACTTTAAGTAGTAGTCGGGTTTGCAGAGTGGTAGAGAAAGGGTGCTGGGCCTCCGACCACCGATCAAGAATTCCGCTGCATAGGACTTACAGAAGGTACCAGGAGGGCTTCTTGGCCCCCAAAGTCCCTCAGGAGTAAAGTGGACTTCATCCCCCATCCCGTAGTCTGCCAGGATGCGCGTTTGCAGAGTGGTGGAGAAAGGGGGCATGGCCTCCAAAGACGTCTTAGCAATCCTACTGTGTGGGACTTACTGGAGGTAACAAGAGGGGTACTTGGCCCCCAAGGACATCCTTCGGGGCCAACTACCCCTCCTATTACCTTCAGTAAGTACCACACAGCAGGATTGCTAAGTTCTCATAACAGGCCACGCACCCTTTTCCCACCACTCCGCAAACAGCACACTCTTCGATGGGGATTGAAGTCCCCTTCACTGCTGGGGGTCCTTAGGGGCCAACTAGCCTACCTCTTACCTCCAGTAAGCCCCACACAGTGGGATTGCTGAGAGGTGGACACAGGCTACGCCCCCTTTCTCCACCACTCTGCAAACGCGCCTCCTGGCACACTCTTGGTTGGGGGATGAAGTCCCCTTTCCTCACGAGGGTCCCTGGGGGCCAACTAGCCCACCAGGTACCTCCAGTAAGCCCCACACAGCTGGATTGCTGAGAGTGCTCCGAGGCCACGCCCCCTTTTTACACCACTCTGCAAACGCGGCCCCTGGCGCACTGCTGCTCGGGGGATGAGGTCCTCTTGTGTCCTGAGGTCCTCAGGACACAAAAGGACCTCATCGCCCCACCAGCAGTGCGCCAAGAGGCGCATTTGCAGAGTGGTGTAAAAAGGGCGTGGCCTCAGACCACCTATCTGCAATCCAGTTGTGTGGCGCTTACTGGAGGTACCTGGTGGGCTAGTTGGCCCCAGGGACCCTCAGTATTCAAGGGGACTTAATTCCCCAACTTTGAACGCGCTAGGGGGCGCGTTTGCAGAGTGGTGCAGGGAGGGGGCGGGGCCTCCGGCGAGATGCCAGCTTTTAAAAAAAAAAAAATTCTTTGAATGGGGGCTGTGTGCCCCCCCTTCTTTCAATATGTTTTGGGCCCTGGGGACCCCATCCCCCAGGGCCTGCACATTTTCAACAAAAAAAAATGGGAAGGGGGCCACGCGGCCCCCCTCCCGAGGCCAATTTCGGCCCTGGGGACCCCATCCCCCGGGGCATGGCCAGACTTGTTTTAAAAAAAAAAAAAAATTGGACGGGGGGCCATGGGGCCCCCCTCCTCAGGCCAATTATGGCCCCAGGGAACCCATCCCCCGGGGCCGGCCTTCTAAATTATTATAGGGAAGGGGGGCCGCGTGGCCACCCTTCCCTGGGCACTATTGGCCCCGGGGACCCCATCCCCCAGGGCTTGGCCATTATTTAAGTTATTTTAATTTTGAGGAGGGGGCCGTGTGGCCCCCTCCCGAGGCTGATTTTGGCCCTGGGGACCCCAGCCCCCGGGGCCCGGCCATTTGTTTTTATTTTTAAAAAGGGAAGGGGGGCACGTGGCCCCCCTCCTGGGCCACTTCTGGCCCAAAGGATCCCCTCCCCGGGGCTGGCCCTTAGCGTTGGGGACCTTGGGGGGAGCTCCAATGCCCCCACGGTCCCTGCCGGCTCCCCACCTCCTGCGGGAGCCGGCATTGCTTTTGCACAAGGGGAGTTGCTGACATGCAGCTCCCCTTGTGCAAAAGCAATCTGCTTTGCTTTTTGGAAGCGAGAGCAGGTTCCCTGCTCTCGCTTCCAAAAAGCAAAGCAGGGTTTGCTATGGCAGGGCGGGAGCCGTGCTACCGCCCTGCCATAGGAAAGAGCAATGTCCCAGGGGTGGGCACCCCGGGACATTGCAGGAGCCGGCCCTGAGGGGTGGTGGTCCACAGGGCCATCAAGGGCTCCAGGAGGGGGGCCGCCCGGCCCCCCTCCCAAGGTTAAGATAGCCCCGGGGAGGTGGTGGTCCCCAGGGCCCGGGGGCCCATTGCGGACCCCATATTTAAATAAACAGTGCCCCGGGGAGGTGGTGGTCCCCGGGGCAGTGTGGGGGGGCTCGAGACCCCCCACACTAATGTTTTTTACAAAGCCCCGGGGAGGTGGTGGTCCCCGGGGTTTGGGGGGGCCATAAGGCCCCCCGCCTTATTACAAAAAAGCCCAGGGGAGGTGGAGGTCCCCGGGGCTTGGGGGGGCCCGCGAACTCCCCCGCCCATATATACAGATTGCCCCCGGGAGGTGGTGGTCCCGCAGGGCTGCTGGGGCCCCCGCAGGCCCCCACTCTATAATTCCCCAATGCCCCCGGGACCTGGCCCACCCGGGGGCTTAACAATAACAAAGCGCAGGAGCCCACACTTCGTTTTCTTTTGTTTTCTCAGCCGGATTCACGCACCCAGCATGAATTTAGCTGATTTAAAAAAAAAATGCTTTTTTGGGCCCTGGGGGTCCTTGTGGGACCCCCTGAGCAGGCCTAGGGGGTCTGGGTGTTTGTACCCTGCCCCCTTTTCTTGTTTTTTAATGTTTTTTCACCCTTTTTCTTGTGACTCGGTTACCGAGTCACAAGATGGCTGCCAACACTTCCTGGTTTGGAGTGTTGGCAGCCAATCAGAAGTCAGCTCGTGCTCGGGAGGAGTCGCAACTCCTCCTCAGTGCTCAGATATATAATTTTTTTATTTCTTGAATTTCTCTGTAACTACTGAATGGATATACACCATTTAAAAAAAAGGGCACTTTCTGAACCAAGAGCTACCTTTATGCCAAATTTGGTGTAATTCCGTTCAGCAGTTCGGGCTGTAGCCGTGTCTAAAGTTTCCTATGGAAATTAACATGGGGAAAACGCGTTTTGGGACTCTCCTTTTTTCTCGGCCCCCGCTTGACGAATCACCCCAAAACTTTTAAGACAGGAGCTGACCGGAGCGGGCCATTAGTTATGAAAATTTCGCGAAGATTCGTCAAACGGCTCCAAAGGTATTGGCAAAAGAAAAAACGCTTTTTGAATAGAAACAAGGTCCTAACTATAACTACCTACTGGCGACCGCCAATAGGTAATATATATATATATATTCACAGAAAAAACCATAGGTTTCAGGGACGTTATAGTTAGAAATTAGCATTTAAAAAACCTTAGAAATTCACTGAAAAAAACGCAGGTTTCAGGGACGTTATAGTTAGTTGGACATTTCACTTGTACAAAACCAGAGAAATGTGGCTGTTATAGTTAGTTGAGCTAACTATAACTCGCGCCCCCGCAATGCACTGCTGATGATGTCACATATAACATCATTCATGACATGGCCAGTGACATCACTGATGACATCACTGATGACATCTCAAATCACATCACTGATGACATCATTGATGGCATCATCCAGTGACTGTGTGATTCTGTAAAGTTTAAAAAATGTTTTTATATATATATATATATATATATATCACTGAAAAAACCATAGGTTTTAGGGACAGTTATAGTTAGTTGGACATTGCACTCGTACAAAACCCGTGAAATTCCCCTGTTATAGTTAGTTCAGCTAACTATAACTCGCGCCCCCGCAATGCACTGCTGATGACGTCACATATTACATCACTCATGACATGGTCAGTGACATCACTGATATCACTGATGACATCTCAAATGACATCACTGATGACATCCTCCAGTGACTGTGTTTCTGTAAAGTTTAAATATGTTTAATATATATAGGGAAAGGCGTATTGAAGAATGAGTGGGTGTATAAGTGTCTGAATGGATGATTTAGTACGTGAGTGACTGACTCTACAAGTGAGTGATTAAACGTATCTTACTGAATGCATGGGTTAGTGACTAAACTGTGTGAATGTCTGTATCCGTCTGTTTGTTGGTGTGTAAGTGGATGCATGGATTTGCGAATAGCTACATGAGTGTCTATATGGGTTATTGATTGGTTCTCTGAGTATCTGTATGGCTGCCTGAGTGTTTGTGTGGGTGGGGTGTGTGTGACTCTATACATAGATGTGTGAGTGGGTGATTCACTGGGTGCATGATTTCAAGAGTGCATCTGTGATGGACTGCTTGGGTGGGTGAGTTTGTGTATGGGTGTGTTAGTGAGTGAATGTATATCTCAGTGGTACATGTGCGAGTAACTACATATGTAAAAGGCAGTATATATGTGTGTTAGAGTATTTAAATGGCTATAAGTGAGAGTGTGTTATTGTGAGAGTGGCTGTATGGATGCGTGTGTGCTTGTATCAGTTATTGTATAAGAGCGTAAGAATGTGCTAGTATTTGTATGAGTAAGTGAGCTGGTGTGTGTATAACTGTATAGGTGAGTAAATGGGTGTGTGATTAATTTTTTGCATGACTGACTAGGTGTGTGAGTACCTCTATGGATGAGTGGCGGTGTGTGAGTGTTTATATAGGTGTATGAGTGCATATGATAGTCCTGTACTGAGTGACTGTAAGTATGAGTGACTATACAGGTGAGTGAGTGGATGTGTGTGTAGACCTAAGAATCAGTGAGTGGGTATGTAGTTTTTGGTGTTGGAGTGTCTATGGTTTTGAGAATGGCAGTCTGTAATTTAGAGTGGGTGTATCAAAAGTTATATTAGGGTGTGAGAAGATGCATGAAATTATCACATGGATGATGTCATCAGTGATGTCATTTGAGATGTCATCAGTGATGTCATCAGTGATGTCACTGACCATGTCATGAGTGATGTAATATGTGACGTCATCAGCAGTGCATTGCGGGGCGCGAGTTATAGTTAGCTGAACTAACTATAACAGGGGAATTTCACGGGTTTTGTACGAGTGCAATGTCCAACTAACTATAACTGTCCCTAAAACCTATGGTTTTTTCAGTGAATTTCAAAGGTTTTTTAAATGCTAATTTCTAACTATAACGTGCCTGAAACCTATGGTTTTTTCAGTGAATTTCAAAGGTTTTTTAAATGCTAATTTCTAACTATAACGTGCCTGAAACCTATGGTTTTTAAGTGAATTTCAAAGGTTTTTTAAATGCTAGTTTCTAACTATGCCAACAGAGGTAGGACATGTGAAGAAAGAAGAAAAAACGCACAGAAAGAAGCAAAAGATGTGCAGAAAGAACCAACAGAGGAGCAGAAAGAGGCCTTGTTGCAAAATCATCCTGTGCCCACAACTTTTTCAGACGGGTACTGGTGGTAACTGACTCTGACTAACCAGAGCCAGTGCGCGTTTGCACAGTGGTGAAGGAAGGGGGCCTGAGGTGACATGTGTGCAAACACGCCCCGTGGCGCGTTTTAAGTTGCGGGATTAAGTCCCCTTGAATCCTGAGGGTCCTGAGGCCCAACTAGCCCCCCAGGAACCTACAGTTAGGACCACAGAGCTGAGTTGCAGAGAGGCGTTCCGAGGCCACGCACCTTTTTCACCTCTCTGCAACGCAACTCTGTTGTGCTTACTGAAGGTACCTGGTGGGCTAGTTGGCCTCCAGGATTCAAAGGGAATTAACTCCCCAACTTAAAACGCACCACAGGGCGTGTTTGCGCACATGTCACCTGAGGCCCCGCCCTCCCTTCACCACTGTGCAAACGCGCCACGTGGCGCGTTTTAAGTTGGGGGATTAGGTCACCTTGAATCCTGAGAGTCCCTGGGGCCCAACTAGCCCACCAGGTACTTCCAGTAAGCACCACAGGCCTGCGTTGCAACGCCTGTAACAAATTGTGCAGTTGTGTTTAGGTAGTGAAGAGGGTCGTGCTGGGGGTAGTGTTTTAGGGTTTAGGGTAGTGCAGTGGTGTTTGTGTAGTGTAGGGGGTCATGCTGGGGGTAGATTTAGGGTTTAGGGTAGTGCAGTGGTGTTTGGGTAGTGTAGGGAGTCGTGCTGGGTGGAGTGTTTTAGGGTTTAGGGTAGTACAGTGGTGTTTGGGTAGTGTAGGGGGTCGTGCTGGGGGTTAGTGTTTTAGGGTTTTAGGGTTTAGGGTAGTGCAGTGGTGTTTGGGTAGTGTAGGGGATACTGCTGGGGGTAGTGTTTTAGGGTTTAGGGTAGTGCAATGGTGTTTGGGTAGTGTAGGGGTACTGCTGGGGGTAGTGTTTTAGGGTTTAGGGTAGTGCAGTGGTGTTTGGGTAGCGTAGGGGGTACTGCTGGGGGTAGTGTTTTATGGTTTAGGGTAGTGCAGTGGTGTTTGGGTAGTGTAGGGGTTCGTGCTGGGGTAGTTTTTTAGGGTTTGGGGTAGTGCACTGGTGTTTGTGTAGTGTAGGAGGTCGTGTTTTAGGGTTTAGGGTAGTGCAGTGGTCTTTGGGTAGTGTAGGGAGTCGTGCGGGGGTAGTGTTTTAGGGATTAGGGTAGTGCATTGGTATTTGGGTAGTGTAGGGGGTCATGCGGGGGTAGTGTTTTAGGGTTTAGGGCAGTGCAGTGGTGTTTAGGTACGTACGGTGTTCGGGCAGTGTAGTGGTCTTTGGGTAGTGTAGGGGGTTGTGCGGGGGTAGTGTTTTAGGGATTAGGGTAGTGCATTGGTATTTGGGTAGTGTAGGGGGTCATGCGGGGGTAGTGTTTTAGGGTTTAGGGCAGTGCAGTGGTGTTTAGGTAGTGTAGGGGGTCGTGCTGGGGGAGTGTTTTAGGGTTTAGGGCAGTGCAGTGGTGTTCGGGTAGTGTAGGGGGTCGTGCTGGGGGTAGTGTTATAGGGTTTAGGGCAGTGCAGTGGTGTTCGGGCAGTGTAGGGGGTCGTGCTGGGGGTTGTGTTTTAGGGTTTAGGGCAGTGCAGTGGTCTTCGGACAGTGTAGGGGGTCGTGCTGGGGGTGGTGTTTCAGGGTTTAGGGCAGTGCAGTGGTGTTCGAGCAGTGTAGGGGGTCGTGCAGGGGGTGGTGTTTCAGGGTTTAGGGCAGTGCAGTGGTGTTCGGGCAGTGTAGGGGGTGGTGCAGGGGTGGTGTTTCAGGGTTTAGGGCAGTGGTGTTCGGGCAGTGTAGGGGGTCATGCTGGGGGTGGTGTTTCAGGGTTTGGGGCAGTGCAGTGGTGTTCGAGCAGTAAAGGGGTCGTGCTGGGTTGGTGTTTCAGGGTTTAGGGCAGTGCAGTGGTGTTCCGGCAGTGTAGGGGGTCGTGCAGGGGGTGGTGTTTCAGGGTTTAGTGCAGTGGTGTTCGGGCAGTGTAGGGGGTCGTGCTGGGGTGGTGTTTCAGGGTTTAGGGCAGTGCAGTGGTGTTCGGGCAGTGTAGGGTGTCGTGCTGAGGGGTGGTGTTTCAGGGTTTAGGGCAGTGCAGTAGTGTTTGGGCAGTGTAGGGGGTCGTGCTGGGGGAGTGTTTTAGGGTTTAGGGCAGTGCAGTCGTGTTCGGGTAGTGTAGGGGTCGTGCTGGGGGAGTATTTTAGGGTTTAGGGTAGTGCAGTGGTGTTCGGGTAGTGTAGGGGGTCATGCTGGGGGTAGTGTTCTAGGGTTTAGGGCAGTGCAGTGGTGTTCGGGCAGTGTAGGGGGTCGTGCTGGGGGTGGTGTTTTAGGGTTTAGGGCAGTGCAGTCGTGTTCGGGCAGTGTAGGGGGTCATGCTGGGGGTAGTGTTTTAGGGTTTAGGGCAGTGCAGTGGTGTTCGGGTAGTGTAGGGGGTCATGCTGGGGGTAGTGTTCTAGGGTTTAGGGCAGTGCAGTGGTGTTCGGGCAGTGTAGGGGGTCATGCTGGGGGTGGTGTTTTAGGGTTTAGGGCAGTGCAGTCGTGTTCGGGCAGTGTAGGGGGTCATGCTGGGGGTAGTGTTTCAGGGTTTAGGGCAGTGCAGTGGTGTTCGGGCAGTGTAGGGGGTCGTGCTGGGGGTGGTGTGTCAGGGTTTAGGGCAGTGCAGTGGTGTTCGGGCAGTGTAGGGGGTCGTGCTGGGGCTAGTGTTTCAGGGTTTAGGGCAGAGCAATGGTGCTCAGGCAGTGTAGGGGGTTGTGCTGGGGGTGATGTTTCAGGGTTTATGGCAGTGCAGTGGTGTTAGGGCAGTGTAGGGGGTCGTGCAGGGGGTGGTGTTTCAGGGTTTAGTGCAGTGGTGTTCGTGCAGTGTAGGGGGTCATGCTGGGGTGGTGTTTCAGGGTTTAGGGCAGTGCAGTGGTGTTCGGGCAGTGTAGGGTGTCGTGCTGAGGGGTGGTGTTTCAGGGTTTAGGGCAGTGCAGTGGTGTTTGGCCAGTGTAGGTAGTCTTGCTGGGGATGGTGTTTCAGGGTTTAGGGCAGTGCAGTAGTTTTCGGGCAGTGTAGGTGGTCGTGCTGGGGCTGGTGTTTCAGGGTTTAGGGCAGTGCAGTGGTGTTCGGGCAGTGTACGGGGTTGTGCTGGGGCTGGTGTTTCAGGGTTTAGGGCAGTGCAGTGGTGTTCGGGCAGTGTAGGGGGTCGTGCAGGGGGTGGTGTTTCAGGGTTTAGGGCAGTGCAGTGGTGTTTGGGCAGTGTAGGGGGTCATGCAGGGGTGGTGTTTCAGGGTTTAGGGCAGTGGTGTTCGGGCAGTGTAGGGGGTCATGCTGGGGGTGGTGTTTCAGGGTTTAGGGCAGTGCAGTGGTGTTCGAGCAGTAAACGGGGTCATGCTGGGGGTGGTGTTTCAGGGTTTAGGGCAGTGCAGTGGTGTTCGGGCAGTGTAGGGGGCTGTGCAGGGGGTGGTGTTTCAGGGTTTTGGGCAGTGCAGTGGTGTTCAGGCAGTGTAGGGGGTGGTGCAGGGGTGGTGTTTCAGGGTTTAGGGCAGTGCAGTGGTGTTCGGGCAGTGTAGGGGGTGGTGCTGGTGTTTCAGGGTTTAGGGCAGTGCAGTGTTGTTCGGGCAGTGTAGGGGGTCGTGCTGGGGCTGGTGTTTCAGGGTTTAGGGCAGTGCAGTGGTGTTCGGGCAGTGTAGGGGGTCATGCTGGGGCTGGTGTTTCAGGGTTTAGGGCAGTGCAGTGGTGTTCGGGCAGTGTAGGGGGTCTTGCTGGGGCTGGTGTTTCAGGGTTTAGGGCAGTGCAGTGGTGTTCGGGCAGTGTAGGGGGTCTTGCTGGGGCTGGTGTTTCAGAGTCTAGGGCAATGCAGTGGTGTTCGGGCAGTGTAGGGGGTCGTGCTGGGGGTGGTGTTTCAGGGTTTAGGGCAGTGCAGTGGTGTTCGGGCAGTGTAGGGGGTCGTGCTGGGGCTGGTGTTTCAGGGTTTAGGGCAGAGCAATGGTGCTCAGGCAGTGTAGGGGGTTGTGCTGGGGGTGATGTTTCAGGGTTTATGGCAGTGCAGTGGTGTTAGGGCAGTGTAGGGGGTCGTGCTGGGGGTGGTGTTTCAGAGTTTAGGGCAGTGCAGTGGTGTTCCGGCAGTGTAGGGGGTCGTGCAGGGGGTGGTGTTTCAGGGTTTAGTGCAGTGGTGTTCGTGCAGTGTAGGGGGTCGTGCTGGGGTGGTGTTTCAGGGTTTAGGGCAGTGCAGTGGTGTTTGGGCAGTGTAGGGTGTCGTGCTGAGGGGTGGTGTTTCAGGGTTTAGGGCAGTGCAGTAGTGTTTGGGCAGTGTAGGGGGTCGTGCAGGGGTGGTGTTTCAGGGTTTAGGGCAGTGCAGTGGTGTTCGGCCAGTGTAGGTAGTCTTGCTGAGGGTGGTGTTTCAGGGTTTAGGGCAGTGCAGTAGTTTTCGGGCAGTGTAGGCGGTCGTGCTGGGGCTGGTGTTTCAGGGTTTAGGGCAGTGCAGTGGTGTTCAGGCAGTGTATGGGGTTGTGCTGGGGCTGGTGTTTCAGGGTTTAGGGCAGTGCCGTGGTGTGCGGGCAGTGTACGGGGTTGTGCTGGGGCTGGTGTTTCAGGGTTTAGGGCAGTGTAGTGGTGTTCGGGCAGTGTAGGGGGTCATGCTGGGGGTGGTGTTTCAGGGTTTAGGGCAGTGCAGTGGTGTTCGGGCAGTGTAGGGGGTCGTGCTGGGGCTGGTGTTTCAGGGTTTTGGGCAGAGCAGTGGTGTTCGGGCAGTGTAGGGGTCGTGCTGGGGGTGGTGTTTCAGGGTTTAGAGCAGTGCAGTGGTGTTCGGGCAGTGTAGGGGGTCTTGCTGGGGGTGGTGTTTCAGGGTTTAGGGCAGTGCAGTGGTGTTCGGGCAGTGTAGGGGGTCTTGCTGGGGGTGGTGTTTCAGGGTTTAGGGCAGTGGTGTTCGGGCAGTGTAGGGGGTCTTGCTGGGGGTGATGTTTCAGGGTTTAGGGCAGTGCAGTGGTGTTCGGGCAGTGTATGGGGTCTTGCTGGGGGTAGTGTTTCAGGGTTTAGGGCGGTGCAGTGGTGTTCGTGCAGTGTAGGGGATCGTGCTGGGGGTGGTGTTTCAGGGTTTAGGGCAGTGCAGTAGTGTTCGGGCAGTGTAGGATGTCGTGCAGGGGGTGGTGTTTCAGGGTTTAGGGCAGTGCAGTGGTGTTCTGGCAGTGTAGGGGGTCATGCTGGGGGTGGGGTTTCAGGGTTTAGGGCAGTACAGTGGTGTTCGGGCAGTGTAGGGGGTCGTGCAGGGGGTGGTGTTTCAGGGTAGTGCAGTGGTGTTCGGGTAGTGTAGGGGGTCGTGCTGGGGCTGGTGTTTCAGGGTTTTGGGCAGTGCAGTGGTGTTCGGGCAGTGTAGGGGGTCTTGCTGGGGGTGATGTTTCAGGGTTTAGGGCAGTGGTGTTCTGGCAGTGTAGGGGGTCTTGCTGGGGGTGATGTTTCAGGGTTTAGGGCAGTGCAGTGGTGTTCGGGCAGTGTAGGGGGTCTTGCTGGGGGAAGTGTTTCAGGGTTTAGGGCTGTGCAGTGGTGTTCGTGCAGTATAGGGGGTCGTGCTGGGGTTGGTGTTTCTGGGTTTAGGGCAGTGCAGTAGTGTTCGAGCAGTGTAGGGGGTCTTGCTGGGGGTGATGTTTCAGGGTTTAGGGCAGTGCAGTGGTGTTCGGGCAGTGTAGGGGGTCATGCACGGGGTGGTGTTTCAGGGTTTAGAGCAGTGCAGTGGTGTTCAGGCAGTGTAGGGGGTTGTGCTGAGGCTGGTGTTTCACGGTTTAGGGCAGTGCAGTGGTGTTCGGGCCGTGTAGGGGGTCGTGCTGGGGCTGGTGTTTCAGGGTTTAGGGCAGTGCAGTGGTGTTCGGGCAGTGTAGGCGGTCGTGCTGGGGCTGGTGTTTCAGGGTTTAGGGCAGTGCAGTGGTGTTCGGGCAGTGTAGGGGGTCGTGCTGGGGCTGGTGTTTCAGGGTTTAGGGCAGTGCAGTGGTGCTCGGGCAGTGTACGGGGTCGTGCTGGGGGTGATGTTTCAGGGTCTAGGGTAGTGCAGTGGTGTTCGGGCAGTGTAGGGGGTCGTGCAGGGGCTGGTGTTTCAAGGTTTAGTGCAGTGCAGTGGTGTTCGGGCAGTGTAGGGGGTCGTGCTGGGGCTGATGTTTCAGGGTTTTGGGCAGAGCAGTGGTGTTCGGGCAGTGTAGGGGGTCATGCTGGGGGTAGTGTTTCAGGGTTTAGGGCAGTGCAGTGTTGTTCGGGCAGTGTAGGGGGTCGTGCTGGGGGTGGTGTTTCAGGGTTTAGGTCAGTGGTGTTCGGGCAGTGTAGGGGGTCTTGCTGGGGGTGATGTTTCAGGGTTTAGGGCAGTGCAGTGGTGTTCGGGCAGTGTAGGGGGTCTTTCTGGGGGTAGTGTTTCAGGGTTTAGGGCGGTGCAGTGGTGTTCGTGCAGTGTAGGGGATCGTGCTGGGGGTGGTGTTTCAGGGTTTAGGGCAGTGCAGTAGTGTTCGGGCAGTGTAGGATGTCGTGCAGGGGGTGGTGTTTCAGGGTTTAGGGCAGTGCAGTGGTGTTCTGGCAGTGTAGGGGGTCATGCTGAGGGTGGGGTTTCAGGGTTTAGGGCAGTACAGTGGTGTTCGGGCAGTGTAGGGGGTCGTGCAGGGGGTGGTGTTTCAGGGTAGTGCAGTGGTGTTCGGACAGTGTAGGGGGTTGTGCTGGGGCTGGTGTTTCAGGGTTTAGGGCAGTGCAGTGGTGTTCGGGCAGTATAGGGGGTCTTGCTGGGGATGATGTTTCAGGGTTTAGGGCAGTGGTGTTCGGGCAGTGTAGGGGGTCATGCTGGGGGTGATGTTTCAGGGTTTAGGGCAGTGCAGTGGTGTTCGGGCAGTGTAGGGGGTCTTGCTGGGGGTAGTGTTTCAGGGTTTAGGGCAGTGCACTGGTGTTCGTGCAGTATAGGGGGTCGTGCTGGGGATGGTGTATCTGGGTTTAGGGCAGTGCAGTAGTGTTCGAGCAGTGTAGGGGGTTGTGCAGGGGGTGGTGTTTCAGGGTTTAGGGCAGTGCTGTGGTGTTCGGGCAGTGTAGGGGGTTGCGCTGGGGGTGGTGTTTCAGGGTTTAGAGCAGTGCAGTGGTGTTCGGGCAGTGTAGGGGGTCATGCACGGGGTGGTTTTTCAGGGTTTAGGGCAGTGCAGTGGTGTTCGGGCAGTGTAGGGTGTTGTGCTGGGGCTGGTGTTTCAGGGTTCAGGGCAGTGCAGTGGTGTTCAGGCAGTGTAGGGGGTCGTGCTGAGGCTGGTGTTTCACGGTTTAGGGCAGTGCAGTGGTGTTCGGGCAGTGTAGGGGGTCGTGCTGGGGCTGGTGTTTCAGGGTTTAGGGCAGTGCAGTGGTGTTCGGGCAGTGTAGGGGGTCGTGCTGGGGCTGGTGTTTCAGGGTTTAGGGCAGTGCAGTGGTGTTCGGGCAGTGTAGGCGGTCGTGCTGGGGCTGGTGTTTCAGGGTTTAGGGCAGTGCAGTGGTGTTCGGGCAGTGTAGGGGGTCGTGCTGGGGCTGGTGTTTCAGGGTTTAGGGCAGTGCAGTGGTGCTCGGGCAGTGTACGGGTCGTGCTGGGGGTGATGTTTCAGGGTTTAGGGTAGTGCAGTGGTGTTCGGGCAGTGTAGGGGGTCGTGCTGGGGCTGGTGTTTCAGGGTTTTAGGCAGAGCAGTGGTGTTCGGGCAGTGTAGGGGGTCATGCTGGGGGTAGTGTTTCAGGGTTTAGGGCAGTGCAGTGTTGTTCGGGCAGTGTAGGGGGTCGTGCTGGGGGTGGTGTTTCAGGGTTTAGATCAGTGGTGTTCGGGCAGTGTAGGGGGTCTTGCTGGGGGTGATGTTTCAGGGTTTAGGGCAGTGCAGTGGTGTTCAGGCAGTGTAGGGGGTCTTGCTGGGGGTAGTGTTTCAGGGTTTAGGGCAGTGCAGTGGTGTTCGGGCAGTGTAGGGGGTCATGCTGGGGGTGGTGTTTCAGGGTTTAGGGCAGTGCAGTGGTGTTCGGGCAGTGTAGGGGTCGTGAAGGGGGTGGTGTTTCAGGGTTTAGGGCAGTGCAGTGGTGTTCTGGCAGTGTAGGGGGTCGTGCTAGGGTTGGTGTTTCAGGGTTTAGGGCAGTGCAGTGGTGTTCGGGCAGTGTAGGGGTCGTGCTGGGGGTAGTGTTTTAGGGTTTAGGGTAGTGCAGTGGTGCTTGTGTAGTGTAGGGGGTCGTGCTGGGGGTAGTGTTTTAGGGTTTAGGGTAGTGCAGTGGTGTTTGTGTAGTGTAGGGGGTCATGTTTTAGGGTAGTGCAGTGGTGTTTGGGTAGTGTAGGGGTCGTGCTGGTGGTAGTGTTTTAGGATTTAGGTTAGTGCAGTGGTGTTTGGGTAGTGTAGGGGGTCGTGCTGGGGGTAGTGTTTTAGGGTTTAGGATAGTGCAGTGGTGCTTGTGTAGTGTAGGGGTCGTGCTGGGGGTAGTGTTTTAGGGTTTAAGGTAGTGCAGTGGTGTTTTTGTAGTGTAGGGGGGTCATGTTTTAAGATGCAATGCTCCAATACCTGACCAGTCTGCACTACATAAAACTGCAAAAAACTAAAAATAAAAAGTGTTTTGCACACTTTTGTCATTGGGCTATATGTGGGCTACATCTGGGTAATATTTGTGCTACATTTGGGCTCTTTTTTCACTGGTGGCCATCTTGGAAGACTTCTTTGTTATGAAGTTTCCTAATTTCTTCATTTACTGCAGTCTTCTCAGTAGGAAATGCTTTCAGTTTTTTACTTTGATTCCATCAAGAAGGCATTCAGATGTGTCTCACATCTGCCATAAATTCAGAATGTTAGCACTCTAGTTGCTCATTAGATCACTGGAGTAAAGCTACTGCTCACCAGGGAGTTAACTGGTAGTCTGCTGCTGGTATTGAAAGTGATTGTTTCAGTCTGCATGTCAGAATTTTCTAATGAAATAGAAGAGGATATGAGATCTCACTTAAAACATGCCCTAATTTTTCTTTCTGCAGCACTAACCATAATTTCTATTTCAAAAAGAACCCCTCATTTTGTTCCTTTTTAAATTAAATGTTTTAAGTGTTACCGGTTTATTCCAATCAAGATGGCTTCAGGTGTGCCATACTTTTGTCATAAGTAAGGCTGTTAGCGCTCTAGTTGTTCTTTAGAACACTCTGGGAAGCTGCAGTAGAACACAAAGGCATCAACTGGCAGGCTGCTCCTGTTGAAATATAACAGGAAGATATTTGAGATCACACTTGAAATATGTCCTAATTTTTCTTTCTACAGCACTAACCATAATTTCTATGACAAAATGAACCCCCTCATTTTGTTCCTTTTTAAATTAAATGTTTTAAGTGTTACCAGTTTATTCCAATCAAGATGGCTTCAGGTGTGCCATACTTTTGTCATAAGTAAGGCTGTTAGCACTCTAGTTGTTCTTTAGAACACTCTGGGAAGCTGCAGTAGAACACAAAGGCATCAACTGGCAGGCTGCTCCTGTTGAAATATAACAGGAAGATATTTGAGATCACACTTGAAACATGTCCTAATTTTTCTTTCTACAGCACTAACCATAATTTCTATGACAAAATGAACCCCATCATTTTGTTCCTTTTTAAATTAAATTGTTTAAGTGTTACCAGTTTATTCCAATCAAGATGGCTTCAGGTGTGCCATACTTTTGTCATAAGTAAGCCTGTTAGCACTCTAGTTGTTCTTTAGAACACTCTGGGAAGCTGCAGTAGAACACAAAGGAATCAACTGACAGTCTCTGCCCTTGTTGGATGTACATGTTTTACTGAGAATGTCAGACTTCATTCTCACATGAGTGAGAAAGATAATGTGAATTTACAGAAAATATGCTCTCATTTTAGCTTCTGGAGCACCTTCCAAACCTCCATGGGACAAGCATGAGAAAATAGTGTTCTCTCAAACATGATTCATGATATCCCAGCAGAAGGTTTTTCACATGGTAAAATCACCTTAGAATACACCACAATTCCTAAAATTAGTATGGTACCATCAACAAGTAAATTCTAATGTAACTAAAGCCTGTTATCACCCTTTATAGTTCTCCTTTTGGTGACCCTCAAAATCTTCTATTCACTACAATGCATTTCAATGAGGAACTATCATTTATATTGGTCTCAATATGGCTGCCAGCAATTCCAGGATGAAGTGCTGACAGCCAATCAGATCTCACGATGACATGTGTGGTTAGGCTCCGCCCAGATATATATGTGACTTTACTTTTGATTTTCTCAGGAACTACTGAACGGATTTACACCATTTAAGCGAAAGGCACGACACTGAACCAAGGGCTACCTCTTTGCCAAATTTGGTGTAATTCCGTTCAGCAGTTCGGGCTGTAGCTGCGACTAAAGGTTCCTATGGAAAAATGAATGGGGAAAACGCGTTTTGGGACCCCCTTTTTCTCGGCCCCCGCTTGACGTATCACCCCGAGACTTTCAGGATAGGAGCGGACCGGAGCGCCCCAACAAGTTGGAAACTTTCGCGAAGATTCGTCAACCGGCGCCAACGTTATTTCAAATAGAATGTCGCGGATTTCCTATGGATAATAGGTTTTAACTATAACTATCTACTGGCGACCGCCAGTAGATATATATATATATATATATATATATATATATATATATATATATATATATATATATATATATATATATATATGAGAGAGAGAGAGAGAGAGATACATATAGCATTCATTTCTGGATACCGCCCTTCCTTGCAACAACGCTTCCTCCAGAGCAACTCAGAAAGACGGCAAACACATGAATCTTCAGGCGAGTAATTTTATTGAGATTTTTTTCCCTTCTTTTTTCTCATATTCTTCTTATCACAGCAAAGTGCCAAAGTGCATGTGCATCACCAAACAGACCTACGTGTTGCGGACGTAGCCTTCAACTGGGTCATGGAGATAGTGGAAGAGTGTCACTTACCAGCAGGGTAGATCTCTGAAGTCCAACCATAAACTCTACCTCTCCGTCCCTCCCATTTGCCAAAACAAGACTTGGGGGCAGAACATTTGAGGTGGGAGCCTCCAAACGCTGGAATGACTTACCTCTTCATCTACATGACACATTTATGGCAAACATCATGTTTGTAAAGTACACAGACCGGAACAACCAACAGTTAAATAGTAATAGGAGCCAACAAGTACCACCATAATGTATTGTATATATATATATGTATTGTCTCAAGTAACTATATCTCATGCCCTAAAATAACTATATCCCATACCCCGCTATGCACAGTGTTATTTCATGGGTTGTAGTGATGTTATCAATGTCATAGGAAATGTCATGAGTGATGTAAATCTGGAGGTAATTAGTAGTCCATGGTGAGGCTGAGAGTTATTGTTATGTGAGATAACTATAACTGGTGATTTTAGTGTTTTTTCCCTATAAAATAGCATATTTTAACTGACATTTTCTCCTCTCTTTATCTTTTGTTTTATTCAGGGAATTTCTAAGGTTTTTTTATGCAAAGTAAAATATTATTACCATATCTAACTGAAATGTTACTTTAACCTTTGTTTTTTCTGTGAATTTCTATGTTTTCTCTAATGTCATGTAAGATGCACATGGCCGGGTGCAGCATGGAGTTGGACACAGGGCCTGGCCACAGACCCGTCCCTGTGCCCAACCTTCCCTTCTGTCAACCATCTCCCTGTCATGCACGGATGACGAAGGACCCCCCCTATAAACATTAAAAGGGAACAGAACTGTGACACAATAACCACATTGGTCTGTATCTTACAGCATATACCTGCAGTGATCCAAGCAGCAGAACAAAGAGTGCTGTTCATTGATGTGTGAGGATAGAAACCTTCACCATATGGTTAATAAACACAACAATTATTATATTTACTATAGAAAATTACAGAGTTGATAGGCGGTTGTGCCCGACATACAAATTAAATGGGACCTTAGTCATCATATAAACATCATAGTCCTGAAGATGGTCTTGTGGATGTTTACCAGGTGAGACTGAAACATTCAAGCACAACCCATCTTTCCTCTGGACAATTCATAACACCTATAAGAGTTTTTTTTTGTCAAAAGTCGAAGATTCCCTAGTTGTATGTAAAAAGTGGGTACAGAGTACATTGTCATATGTCAGAAAACTTTGAAACTCTGATTACATTGTATTAGACACTGTCAATGTACCATGAGATATTATTTGTTTAGAACTCCTATATTTTCTTTAACGTCCGTTTGATTCTAAATACAAATTTGGAAAATGGATTCACCTGCTTATATGATTGATTTATTAGCCCTAAAATTATGTTCTGTATATTGTTATAATACATTTTACGAGATTGCATTCATAGGCATCACTGAGCAATGATAATTTTTCATGTAGTAATATTGCTTCCAAGAGAATCCCTTGTTGGCACCTTCATCTACTTTATTACTGTTACCCAAGCCCACAAGGGAATATTGGGTCACCCTTTTGTGTATTATATAGATTTAATTGTTCGCACCGGACCGGGACAAAGTCAAGAGTTCAGGCTGACTGCAATGGAGCTCGTGCCATATACATGGACCCACTTAGGCCAGCTGAACAAAAGTACCTTGTTCCTGGGGTTGCCTCGACAAAGATGTGAGGTGCAGCCAAGCAATGTGTCAGTTATCCCCACACAGTTGGGGTGATGTACCAGATTTCTCCATGCTGAGGCAGTGATGGAAAGTTCCATGAGGCATGTGCCAGTTCTGAGGTGCAGCAGTTCTGAATGCAATGCACCAGGTTTTTCCACACTGTAGAGGTGATGCATTGATCTTCTCTACACAGTGGCAGCGATGCGTTAGTTCTGACGTGGCGGTTCCAGGTGCAATGCAGCTGTTCCGAGTGTGAAGCACCAATCCTGTTCCCACAACAGTGGCGATGTGCTGCAGATGATGTATCAGTTACACTGGAGCAAACTCCTAGGTCCACTTCCAAGGGTCCAGGACTGGGGTGGCATCACTTGGCAGGATAGACTCACAAGCAGTAGAGTCCAAGGTTTGTAAAAGGAGGGTTGTAAGCGTTTTGTGACCCTGAGACTTCGAAAATAAAAGGCAAGCCAGCAAGCCCTGGCCAGGTCCAATCCTTCTCACCCAGACAGTAGAAAAGCAGGCAACAGGGCAGCTCATCAAGGCAGAAGTCCAGCAAAGCAGAGTGGCAGTTCCTTCAGCTCTTCTTCCAGGTAGAGTTGTCACAGGTCCAGAAGTGTACTGAAGTTGTAGTGTAAGAGGCCTAGTACCTATACCCAGTCATGCCTTAGCAGTGGGGGAGAATTAAATGTAAGTTTTGAAGTGGTCCACCCTTCCTGCCTGGCTCCAGGCTCACTACATGGGGTATACGGCTCTTTTTGTAAGGACAGGGCCCAGCCTATTCCGGTGTAAGTGTGAGGCTGTGACTGGCTCCTCCATCCCAACCTCCCAGGAAGATCGAGCAGTCACATGTAAGTGCCCTTTGTGTGTGGGGTAACTAGACAAAATATCGAAGTAAAAATATAGAATGGACAGAATATCGAAGTAAAAATATAGAATGGACATAATATCGAATGGACATAATATAGTGGTTAAAAATATCGAAATGCAGGTAAGTAATATCGACTGTCAAAATATCAAAGTACATACTATAGGCATTAAAATATATCGAATTTTTAATAATATCGAATTTTTTTAAGTGTTTACTATGTTAGTATATGTGTTAAAAGTGTATATTATTTTTGTAATGTATGTTTAATTTTTTTAAATAATGAATTTTATGTTATGTAATTTTTGCATAATTTAATTCCGTAGCGGGTTGTGGGTTTATAGGGGAATAGGGTGGGAAGTAATTTAATTATAGTAAATTAAATATTAATTTTTAGGAATTATTAATTATTTTTAATTTAATTTTGCGTTTTAGTTCTGTAGCGGGTTGTGGGTTTATAGGGGAATAGGGTGGGAAGTATTTTAATTGTAATTAAGTAAATATTTATTTTAATTTATTTGTATTGATAATTAATTTATTGTTAATTAATTATTAATTGGTAATTAATTTTTATCAATTGGTAATTCATTTTTATTAATTGATAAATTGATAATTATGTTAATTGTATTAATTTATTATTTGGAGCGGGTTGTGGGTTTATAGGGCAATAGGGTGGGAAGTAATTTAATTGTAATTAAGTAATTAATGAAATTATTTTTGTGTATTGATAATTAATTTATTGTTAATTAAATATTAATTGGTAATTTTTTTATTACTTGTTATATTGTTGGTATTGAAAATTAATTGGTTGTTAATTATTAATAGGTAATTATTTTTTAATAAATAATATTTATTGGTATTTATAATTAATTAATTATTAAATACTTTGTAATTGGTAATTAATTTTAATTAATTTTTTATTGGTATTGATAATTAATTTATTTTTATTTAAATATTAAATCATTACTTTCCCTACTGTTGCACTCACTGGAGTGGGAATAGTAATTTTTACCCCTACGCTATCCAACGCTTTCCCTACTGTTGCACTCACTGGAGTGGGAATAGTAATTTTTACCCCTACGCTATCCAATGCTTTCCCTACTGTTGCACTCACTGGAGTGGGAATAGTAATTTTTACCCCTACGCTATCCAACGCTTTCCCTACTGTTGCACTCTCTGGAGTGGGAATAGTAATTTTTACCCTCCCGCTATCCAACGCTTTCCCTACTGTTGCACTCTCTGGAGTGATAATAGTAAATTTTACCCTCCCGCTATCCTACGCTAAAAATATTGAGTATTTTTTATTAATATTAAGTTAATATATATATGTATTAAAAAATAAAAATGTATGTTTTTTTTTATAACTTACATTCATTATTTATTAATTTTAAGGTTATTTAAGTATTTTTAAGTATGTTTTAGTTAATTATATTTATTATTTCATTAATTTTACATTACTTTTAAGACATTTAAAAAATTCGATATTTTAACAAACTATATTATTTACAACGATATTTTGGATTCGATATTTTTGTACTTACCTGTTTGTAGATAGGAATTCGATATTTTGGCATTCTATATTTTATCCACGATATTTTGGCAGGTCGATATTTTGGCATTCTATATTCTGTCAGTGATCCGTGTGTGGCTGTCTAGAGAAAATACACAAAGCCCAGCTGTTACCCAACCCAGACATAACAGAGACAGGCAGCAGGCACCATTTGTCAGGGTCTGTCCGGGACTATGTCGGGAACACAGTCAGGGACATGGGCAAGGACTGGGAACAGGGTAGAAAACGTACACAGAGAGAGGAGTACAGCGCTGCCCAGGATCACACAGGAAGTCAGAGGAGAAAAGGGATCCAAAGGGGAAGCCTGTACAAAGGAACAAGATGGCTAAGACTCAGAAAGGAAGGGCACTCACAAGGCAATTTAGCATTCAGACTAACTACACACAGGACGGACGTGCAAGACATATATATATATAATACAACATTAACAATAAAGGGAATGTGGGGTAAAGCACTCGGGAGCTCCACACGGTAGGACTGAAGCTCAGTAAGTTCCTCACCCACAATTGCTGTTACATATACTGACTGAAAATACCCACATATAGGATATGTATGCAAAGGCAGGGTCTGTGGAGCTTATACCTATGGTGATGTTATAACAGTAACTCAAAGACAATACTCACAGTGAACGAGAAACACCACCTAGGTAGTCAGCTGTGCCCACGGATCCTGGCGATCAAACAGGAACACGCAAGGCAGTAACAACAAAGGGGTAGAACTAAACACAAGCACAATAGACAAGGAGGTAGCAAGGAGGAGTGCTTAACAGGAAAGGAAGGAAATCACAGGTCACACTTGGCAGAAAGCAGGTAACAAACATACAAGGTAACAGAAGCAAGACAGCAGAAATAGAAAGAGAGCAAACTAGAACTGGAACCAAGGAAATGGGAAGAAAGGCAGGGACTGGAAAAGGATATACAGAAGGGGAGGCTACAAGGGTATACTAGAATAGTGCAGGTTCAGGAATCAAGAAAATAAAGTAGCATAGAAGGCAGTGCTGGGGCAGGAACAAGAATTGAGCAAAAGCTCAGGAGTCAAAGTAGCACTGCAGGTAGTGCTAGTTCAGGAGAAGGGAAACTGCTGCAGGTCAGGAACAAGGAAGGCTAAGGCTCAGGAGTCAAGGTAGCACTGCAGGTAGTGCTAGTTCAGGAGAAGGGAAACTGCTGCACGTCAGGAACAAGGAATGCTAAGGCTCAGGAGTCAAGGTAGCACTGCAGGCAGTGCTAGTTCAGGAACAAGGGAAACTGTTGCAGTTCAGGAACAAGGAATGCTAAGGCTCAGGAGTCAAGGTAGCACTGCAGGCAGTGCTGGTTCAAGGAAACAGGAAATAGCTACAGCTCAGGAAACAAGGAGTCAAGAGAGCACTGCAAGCAATGCAAATCAGGAACAAGAAATAGCTGAAGCCCAGGAACAGGAACAAAGAATAACTATAGCTCAGGAACTCAGGAAACAAGGTAGCACTGCAGGCAGTGCTAATTCAGGCACAAGGAATAGCTATAGCTCAGGAACTCAGGAAACAAGGTAGCACTGCAGGCAGTGCTAATTCAGGCACAGGGAATAGCTATAGCTCAGGAATCAAGGAACAAGGATTAACTATAGCTCAGGAATCAAGGAATATCAAAAGTTCAGGAAACACTGGAAACAAGGGTATCAAAAGCTCAGGAAACACTGGAAACAAGGATCGGCCTCACCGGTATATGCTACAATGACCAACACTGGGCTGAAGGGAGCTGGGGCTTAAAAGAGCTCACAGTAATCACATGCATCAGGTGTGAGCAGGCTAGCAGCAGCCAGCCACAGGTGAAATGAATTCCTCCACCCATCCTTGGCCTGCAGGGGTGGAGAAAAAGCAGTGAGCAGGGGATTATAGGTAATGGAGTTTCCAGCATGAGCAGACTGGCTTCCACAAAATCCGGCATGGATTGGGAATGGATGTCAATTCCTAAATGATGTCCAAATGCCTGGAAGTCAGGATATGCATGCAGGGGAGTGTCTGGAAGCATATTAGAATACTGGAAAGCCCCACAATTCGGCCCCCTGGTGGTGGGAACGAGAGCACAGGGAGTGAATCGTGACAACATTTGCTAAAGTAAGTAAAGGCCAACTTTCTAAAAGTGTCATTTACTAAACTGTAATTTAAAATCCAACTTCATCATAAATTGCGATTTTAAATTGGGAGTTCAGGGACAACAAACTTGAAAATTCTATCTCGTCACAATTGGGAATTACACTTAAAAGGTGTAATAAGGTAATCCCAATGTTATCCTAGGGGATAGATAGGCCTTGCAGTAGTGAAAAATGTACTTGGGAGTTTTTCACTACCAAGACATGTAAAGGTGAAAAAGTACATGTTCTGCCTTTTAAATACATTGCACCCTGCCCTGTGGGTTATACAGGGCCTACCTTAGGGTTGAATTATATTTATAAAAAGGGAAGGTTTGGGCCTGGCAAGATGGTTTTCTTGCCAGGTTGATATGGCAGTGTAAAACTGCACACACAGGCTCTGCACTGGCAGGCCTGAGATATGCTTAAGGGGCTACTTATGTGGGTGGCACAATCAGTACTGCAGGCCCACTAGTAGCATTTAACTGTTCAGGCACTGGGCACATGTAGTGCCCATGTAGTATAAGACATGGGTCTTATAAGTAAATTAAATATGCTGCTTGGGGATGGACCAATATTAACCATGTTAAGGGGAGAGAGAACATGCACTTTAGCCCTGTATAGCAGTGGTAAAGTGCACAGACTACTAATGGAAGCAAAACTAAGGTCAGAAAAATGGAGGAAAGCAGGCAAAAAGTTGGGGAAAAACCACCCTAAGCCTGTCAGGTCTAACATCACCCCTCAAAACACATTTTAAGGAGTGAGACAAACGGGTGAATTAAAGCTTTATTAACCGAAGTACTAGCAAAGCAGCATATGCATCCCTACAGATCAGCCAGCATGGAAGTAAAGTCTGAAGATCCACAAGCCTTGCCTCTCATATGGCTCCACCAGTCTAATCTAACATCGATAGCCAGTCCCTTTTAGCTTTGATTAGATCTTTTGGCTGTTTGGAGGTATCCTACACAGATGACATAGCTAATTATCAGACTGGACAATCATCCGCCTGCTCGTGTTGGCCTTTGTCTCATTGCAATCATTCAAAGGATGAGCTTCCACTGTTAAAGCTGGGTGCAAATGGGACATCGGGCGGCGGTGGCGAGACAAGATGGCCGCTCCTTAGAACTCCTCCGAAGCACAGAGGAGCTGTCATGTGAAGAAGGACATTTATACGTCAATGTGCGGCCATCGGACCACGGGAAAAGATGTCGGAGGCTCCAGGGAGCGGAGAGGCAAGTTTTTAGACCCTTAATTGGTCTGGTTGTCAGCTTGTTTGCTTTTTTCTCTCCGCTCCCGGCGCACTACACTTTCCGGCTATCATTTTGCAAGCTCAGCGCTCGTTATCTCCTCAGGAGCCAGCGCACCTGCAGTGCCTCCACAGAAATGTGTGCTCATTGATGTCATCAAGCTAATCTGGAGGGATATATATCCATCCCTAATTTTTCTTTTTCTTTTATATGCCCTCTTTACGGTCTTAATATTTTTTGGGCATTTTTCAAATACTTCAGGATAGGTTCAAAATAGTTCTGTGGGAGTGCATTGGATCCCTCTGTGGCGACACCTTACCACATTTTTCTCGTGATAAATCTGTCTTTATTGGATCAGTCAGTCAACAGCTTCGCATTCAGTTTAATTTTTTGCTTGGAGGCTAGTAAAGTAATATACAGACTTTCCGCTGGATATTTTAAGCATGGATTCCGCACACTCAAGTAAACCTCAAGCGTCTATAGGTTCTAATGCTAATAGGCGCAAAGAATCTGTTGGCAATAATAATAAAAGGGTTAAAAAAGACCCTTCCTCTCCAAACAAATCACCTCTACCGTTGACATTGGAGGACATTATGGATGAGCTGAGAAATATACGACCTTTCATGGCGGATACCACTGCGACGCTTCAAAGAATTGAAGAAAAATGGTCTAGTTTAGACTCAAGACTTACAGAGGTTGAACAAAGGATTAGCGATGCTCAGGATGTTGTCGCTAGGGTGGATATTTTATCTAAAGAGGTCGCTCAGTTGAAGAAGATATCAGAAGATTTGGAGAATCGTAACAGACTCAATAACCTACGAATTTCTGGTATCCCGGAGGGTTCTGAGGGCTCCAACATGATGTCTTTCTTAAAGAAGCTTATACCAAAAATAGTAGGCCTGCCGAAATCTGTGGATCTTAATATTCAGAGTGCACACAGGATTGGTCCTCTCAACATATCAACCTCAAACAGACCACGAGGAATTATTGCCTATTTTCTTTTGTACTCTGATTTAATGGCGACCCTTACAGCAGCTAAACAACGTAAACAGATGTTATGGTCTGGTCAGAAGATTTTCTTTATTCAAGATGTTTCAAAGTCAACAGCCAATCGTCGAAAGAGTTTCTAGATCTCAGACCTACGCTTCGATCTATGAACGCTCATTATGGTCTTATCCATCCTTGTTTCTTCAAAGTAACACATAACAATCACCTTTGAGGATCGTGCAGACCTCAAGAAATGTATACACATGTACAAAGGAGAAGACATGGAACTTAGTAAAACCTAAGTGTTTTCTATCTCTGTTTGACAGGCGATCTTTTTTCTTTTTCTTTTTGCAGGTCTCTCTTCTCCTCTTGTTTGACGAAGATGTCTAGGTCCACGTTGTCCATTTGTTTGATTGTCCATGTTCTGTTTGGCTGCGCTGTCTTCTTACCATATGGTAACTCCCTATGGTGCTGTGTTGGTTATGTTTTCTTCTCTTGCATATTGTCCTTCCATTACCTGTTGATATTATATCTTCCTTTTCTCTGTGTTTCTTCTCAGAGTGGTGTCTGTTCTTCTCGTTGCCCCCCCTCAACATTTTCTTTTTTTCTGTTCTTGACTGTCATGGCTAAAGTCTTTGGCTTTTTGTCATCTCTCTTGTATATATATACCAGGGGAGCCTGTGTTCTCCCTTTGCTCTTCTTGTCTCTTCATCATCTCTTCTTTTATCTCCTCTTATCTTCTCTCTTCTTCATTGTTATACAGCGATCCCTTTTATTTACAAACTTGCTCTTTTTGTTCACTATTACTTTCTACCCGGACCCGATGGTTTGGGAAAACATGTTGGCTCTCTCGACTTTTCTTCTGTCTTTTACCTTACCTTTTTTCAGATACTCTGGGGCCGATTCCGATTCAGGCCGGAAAACGTACCGACCGACTCGAAGCCGGAATAAATACCGACCGACACGTACCGGTGCAGCCCGACCCGCAAAGTACGATGAGAAGCGTGCAAAACCCGACCGACTCGTATGGAACACAAGCCGAACGACCGAGCCGCGCGGAAAACAGCCATCCGGCCGGAAAAGCACGCGAATCGAACCGACCGACACGCACCAGGAAGAATCCCGAACGAAACGTACCCGCGAACTCCGACCCGCCAAGTACGATGCAACACGTGGAAAACACGACCGAGTCGCACGGAGCCCAAGCCGCACGACCGACACGCATTCAAAACTGCGAGCCGAAGCAACCCAAAACCCTGCGACCGACGCGTACGCAGCACAGAAAACAGCACAAACACAGCATGAACGAATCTGAGAGGCTCGCACGAGAGAACTGGAGGGTCCGACTCGGTCACAAGAACGTCTCCTACATGCACAAAAAGAACCAAGGAAAAAAAAACACAAAAAAGGCCAAACAAGCAATCACAAAGCAAATAAATACTGGGGGGAACAGGGAACAAAGACACACCCACAACTCCACCCATATAAAGGACACAAATCCCTACCATGATCCTTTGCAAATTCAAATTACCTGCCAGCACTCAACACCAACAGACAGTAACCACACACACACTCACAGCTCATCCATCACACAAGCCACACACCAGCAGCACCACAACAAATAGCACCCTCACATACACCCAGCAAAACACACACTCACACACCCTCACTTGCACACCAACACACACATCACACACCAGCACCACCCAACACCATGCCCCCAAAGAAGAATCACAAGTTCCTAGATAGTGAATTGGAAGTCCTGGTAGATGAGATCCTCAGGGTAGAGCCACAGCTGTTTGGTACATTGGTCCAACAGACACCCATGGCGCAGAAAACCAAGATGTGGGAGAGGATCGTCGACAGGGTGAACGCACAATCACCATGTTTGCGCACAAAGGTAGACATCCAGAACAGGTGGTATGACGTGCACAGGAGGGTCAAGGAGCTGTTGAAGAAGGACTACATCGTGAGCCAACACCCGGCAGTGGCCCTCCTGCCAAACCAGTATACCTCAGGCCCTGGGAGGAGAAGGTGCGGGCCATCCTACCACCAGTGAGCGTCTATGGACTAGAAAACATCCCAGAGCCTGGTGAGTACACAACAAATGTACACAATATTGTGCCACAATACACACACATCACTGTCAAGGGGAGAGTCAAACCATGCACCCTTAGCAAATACACACCAACCAAAACAGATCATCCCAAAATGTGTATGTCAGCCAGCTAAACACAATACATGCCAGCTCATAGTGAAATGTAACTGTGTCATGACATGTACAAACCTAACAACAAATAGAGCTAGGCAGTGGCACAAATATAACCAACAAACACAGTCAGACATGTAGCCTCCACCACAACACCACCTCACAGGGAAGCTCACTGAAAGGAAGGAATACTGTGTATGCTGGGCAAGTCAGTGTAGCCAATAGCATCATGGGAGTCGTAGTCACAGAAATTGCCCACCCTCACAATGCGCACATCAACTCCACCATGAACCATGCCCACATCACAGGGAGTGCAAAACAACTGACAAGATGGCTGACACTGGCTACTGCTGTGGGGAGCACAAGGCCCTGCTGGCAACTGTGCACCAACCAACAGCAGGACACCACTGACTGACATCCTGAAAGACAACTTGCACTCCCTGCAAAGGAAGCACGTTCCATGGTGGGATATCTGGCTGGGTGGGAAGGAGGACTCACAGCACTGACCATAGTCACCAGCAGCTCCACCCACACACCCCGCTAACACAAACTACACACAACTCACCTGGGAGAAAGCATTGCCACACACACCAATCAAATATCCCACAAAGAACCACAACCCTGGGTCATGCAGTGTGAAGCACAGGGACACACATGGGACTTGTAGCAAAACAAACCCCAGGATAACACTGTCAGCCATCTTGTCAGCACAGGCACACAACCCCACAGGGAAGCAGAGTCAAAAGGAAGGAAGCATGGGCATGCTGGGAAGGGGGTGGAGGCAAAAGCATGATGGGAGTGGTAGTCACAGCCCAACATCCCCCACCCACATGGCCCAGCAAGAACACACCCAAGCATGCACACCTCACAGGGAGTCAAACGCCACTTCAAAGATGTCTGACACTGGTGCTCTGTTGTGGGGAGCACAAGGCCATGCTGGGAACTGGGCACCAACCAACAGCAGGACACCACTGTCAGCCATCTTGCCATTGCTGTCACACCCACACACAGTGAAGTACACTCAAAAGGAAGGAAGAATGGGCATGCTGGGAAGGGGGGTGGAGGCAATAGCATGATGGGAGTGGTAGTCACAGCTCAACATCCCCCCACATGGCCCAGCAAGCTCACACTGAAGCATGCACACCTCACAGAGAGTGGAAAGCCCCATCAAAGATGTCTGACACTGGTGCTCTGTTGTGGGGAACACAAGTCCATGCTGGGAACTGGCCAACAACCAACAGCAGGACACCACTGTCAGCCATCTTGCCATTGCTGTCACACCCACACACAGTGAAGTACACTCAAAAGGAAGGAAGTATGGGCATGCTGGGAAGGGGGTGGAGGCAATAGCATGATGGGAGTGGTAGTCACAGATATTGGTCAGCCTCACAATTGGCCCATCAACACCACCCTGAACCATGCACACATCACAGGGAGTGGAAAACAACTGACAAGATGGCTGACACTGGCTACTGCTGAGGGGAGCACAAGGCCCTGCTGGGAACTGTGCACCAACCAACAGCAGGACACCACTGACTGACATCTTGCCATTGCTGTCACACCCACACACAGTGAAGTACACTCAAAAGGAAGGAAGTATGGGCATGCTGGGAAGGGGGGTGGAGGCAATAGCATGATGGGAGTGGTAGTCACAGATATTGGTCAGCCTCACAATTGGCCCATCAACACCACCCTGAACCATGCCCACATCACAGGGAGTGGAAAACAACTGACAAGATGGCTGACACTGGCTACTGCTGTGGGGAGCACAAGGCCCTGCTGGCAACTGTGCACCAACCAACAGCAGGACACCACTGACTGACATCCTGAAAGACAACTTGCACTCCCTGCAATGGAAGCACGTTCCATGGTGGGATATCTGGCTGGGTGGGAAGGAGGGCCGGATGTCAACCAAATACAACCAATGCAGACCATGTACACACCCCAACATTCACATAGAAATGCCCAAATAATGCAGGACAATGTGCTACACCAATATCAACCCCTGACTGTGACAACTTAGGACAATGCAATGTACAGGCCCGCATCCAGAGGTACAGTCACAACTGTCAGGTGTGTCAACCATTGATGCCTGCAGAAACATAACATACATTGTGTGTGTCTCCCAAAAACAGGTGATGATGGGGACACAGCAGCAGACGCTGAGGAGTCCCCGTCCCAGGCTCAAGAGGATACGGAGCTCACTGGTGTGGAACAGCCTCTGCCCTCCTTGGATGAAAAAGACCAACCTGGCACCTCCGGAGCAAGTCATCATGCAGCACCAGCAGGACCACCAGCTGCACCCCCTGCACCCACCCCTCCAACGACTGTCAACACACATACCACCCCTGCCGACATGGAAAGACCAAGGAGCACCACCACCACCAGCACAGGGACCCTGGACCAACGTGGGGCCATGGACACCAACACCACCAACAACCCCCAAGGGGGCCCAGGGTCACCTGTGCGTGCCACCACAGGTACTGCACGTGTCACCAGGGGTGGTGGGAGGGGTGGGAGACATAGGTCGCTGCTTGCAGAGGGGTCTGGACTGCATGATGACCCACAACTGGCACGCATAGCCGATGCGTACCAGTCCAGCACCGGAGAGCTCAGCCAGGTAGTGGGGCTCCTCAGGGACATTAAACAGCAGCAGGCTGCCCATCATGCCCGCTTGGACTCACACATGTCCCACGTGGAGTCCAAGTGGGACACACTGCAAGAGATGACGGCGGTGCATAGGGACATATGACAATGCCTCCGCCAGATGAGCAGCAACCAGTCAACACCTCCCTGTGTGCCCACAACATCTGGTGCTGAAACAACTGCAACTGCCACAGGGAGGGAGGATGACTCTGGCGGAGAGTCCCCTGCACCGCAGCAGCCTGCACTTGAGGGTCCCCCCCCAAAGAAGAGGGGCCGTCTGAGGAGGGGCAAGTGAGAGGCCGATGGCCATGTGCAACCCCCAGGAAGCCTAAACCTGTTCTGGATAATCACCTTTGTGCACAAACTGTTCACCCTGTTGACTGCAACACAACTCTCCCACATGACATGGGGAGCTCAAGTTGGACCAATGTCTCAGATGACTGTGGACTTTACTCTGGACATTTCTGCTACCAGGACTTCCAAATCATCTAGGAACTTTGGATTACAATCACAATGTACAGCACCCACCATCCTGTGCACTATACTCACACATGTATGTCAATAAACTCACTAATACACCTTACTTGCCTCTGTTGTGATTCCTACGTTGTCTCTGAAGTGGCGATGATGATCTGGGAAATGACACTGTGCATGCTAACTGCTACAGCAAGTACAACACCAGCATGTGAGTCATGGCGACGTCACACATATGAGGGAGGCACACCACCAGGGCTACACAACACATACACACCATGGCCATCTGACTCATCGCCTACACTGATGTTGCCAGGAAATACGTTGCATTGCACAGACCCAACACCTATTCACAGTCTGTGTTAACTAGCCCACTGGTACAGTAAGCAAATGTCAGTCAGATGTGTGACCACAGACAACGCACATCACAAAGTGAAGCACAGGTTTATTACACATTTGCAACATGTTGTAACCACCACAGATGCAAGGTAATCCCACCTGGCAGCGGGAACACAGTCAACAAGTGTAGAAGGAAGGAAGTCCATGGGTGTGGTGCACATCACTTGTAGGGACACGACAGCTACCACCCTGGAAGTCGAATCACGGTGTCGGGGATCACAGTTGACCAAACGACTCTGAAAGTACCCTGTGAAGGACAGAAATGACACACAGTCAAAAGCACTGAAGAACAGGACAGAACTGCAATACTCATGCCCAATACATGTCACAAGATACCCATCCAGAACCAAGTTAGCATGTCAACACTGTTGGGGAGTACAGACTACCTGTAAGGACACATCGCTACACGCATACAGTCATGTAGCACATGGACACACTCAAACAGCACCAGAGCACCACCAACACATATCATGCAAAATCACATCAGTTACATGACATCTCTGGATACTTACATTCAGCTGAAGAAGTTGGTGATGAGCTGTGTGCGGACATCACCATCATCATCATCATCATCACTGGCATCGTGGTCCAGGCCAGGATCCTCCACAGGTGGCGGACGTTGGTCATCGTCTTCGAGGATGAGAGGCAACTCCTTCCGCACTGCCAGGTTGTGTAGCATGCAGCAGACGATGACAATCTTGCACACCTTTGCCGGGGCATATGGGAGGGACCCTCCTGTCTTGTCCAGGCAGCGGAAGCGGCTCTTCAGGAGACCAAATGTCCGCTCAATCACTCTCCTCGTCCGACCATGTGCCTCATTGTAGCGCATCTGGGCTGGTGTCACAGGGTTCTTGAGGGGCGTCAGCAACCACGGCATGTTGGGATATCCGGAGTCACCTACATACAGACAATTGCACATTAGCTGAGTTGGAAAAGAGGGTGGAACACTACATTGCAGAACACACACAATGGTACAAAGTCAGTACACACCAACAAGCCAGGCACGCTGGTTCTGCATCTGTGACATCATCCTCGGGATGTGACTACTCCTCATCACGTAGGCATTGTGTGCAGAACCGGGGAAACGGGCACACACGTGTGAGATGGTCATATCTGCAAGACAGACCACCAGTGCATTGACCGAGTGGTAGTGCTTGCGGTTCCTGTATGCCTGCTCTTGGGCCTGTGGTGGTACCAAAGCCACATGTGTCCCATCAATGGATCCAATGACATGCGGCATCCTCCCCAGGGCATAGAAGTCACTCTTCACGCCAGTGAGTTGTTGGAGTCTAGGGAAATAGATGTACTGGTTCAGGTATATCAACATAGCCTTCAAAACATCGCGGAGCACACGGCTGAACATGGTCTGTGACATCCCACCAGCAGTCGCCACAGTGTGTTGAAAGGTACCGGTGGCAAAGAAGTGTAGGGCTGCCATCACCTTCACCTTGGGGGTCAGCGCTGTAGGGTACGGCCGGCCAGGTTGCAAATGTGGTGCCAAGCGCACTGCCAAATCCTCAATCAGCTGCCTGGTGAAGCGGTACCGTCGGATGCTGTCACGTTCCACCATCGTTGCCAGGTCAGGGAATGGTCTAAGGACAGCTGGTGCCCTGCAGTGCATAGGTGAAGAAAGAAAGATTGTCACTCACCCCACATATGTGGCATTGTACACACTCAATATCACACGATACATCATTATGAGGCACAAGTACATGATGTGTGCAGTTCCGTAAGGACATGTATGGCACATACATGGCCAACATCCAACATCACAGTTCAACAAGTGGCATCAATAAGTCCCAGGTTGTGCCATTGGGTATCATGAGGATGTGTCACATTTCCCATCTCCTGCTGCCACGTTACAAACACACCCCTCAGTGACATGTGAGGACAGATGTGCCCCAGGCATCACAGCTCAACGACAGGTAGATTCCCAGGGACCCTGTATTGCCACATGGACACTGGCATGACATGGCGTATCATGTATACACCACAGCAAAACAACCATGACCCCCACAGGTAGTGGTCCCTGTTGCCTCGGCAGGACAGACATGGACTTCTGTGACACACACACGCACAACATCAAAGTCTATGCACAAACAACGTGGATGTGGAGACTGTCTCCCATTGTGCACATGAAATCCGAGACATTGTGAACACAACATGCACACAGACTGTGGAGGACCATCACTATTGTGCCAATGGGTCACCCTGGGTTAAACATACCGTCCCACATGGGACTCAGGGGGCATGTGACATGACATACACATACACCACCGTGAAATGTGACCATGCCACATGCTCAGATATGAACAGTTGCACATCACAGTGGTCATGTACACGAAACACCAAGGATACTGTCCCCATGAACACGTGCACAGCCTGGGGGTGGCTGCCCCAAGTGACACCCACAGAACAACATGTTCACCCCCATACAAGGAATAGGTAATGCAGCCTTACATGCCTTAGGATACAGTTTGGACAGGCTGTGGTGTTGTAGGTGTGCCCCTCACTCCCTGGGAAGTATATGTGGCTGGCATATGTTCACCTGTGACAGGCATGGTGACATATGCCAGTGACCTGTACAGGGACGCATTGGACAGCAATGGACCGATCGGTGCGCACACATTGGCCATTGCATTCAATGTGTGCTGGTACGCGTTGTATTCGCAATACGCGTTGGACAGCAATGGACCGATCGGTGCGCACACATTGGCCATTGCATTCAATGTGTGCTGGTACGCGTTGTATTCGCAATATGCGTTGGACAGCAATGGACCGATCGGTGCGCACACATTGGCCATTGCATTCAATGTGTGCGGGTACGCGTTGTATCCTGGGTACGCGTTGAACAGCAATGGACCGATCGGTGTGCCCGGCCGGCCCATTGCATTCAATGTGTGCGGGTACGCGTTGTATCCTGGGTACGCGTTGAACAGCAATGGACCGATCGGTGTGCCCGGCCGGCCCATTGCATTCAATGTGTGCGGGTACGCGTTGTATCCTGGGTACGCGTTGAACAGCAATGGACCGATCGGTGTGCACCCATTGGCTATGGCCTGGCCCTGGCAATGGACGCGTTTTCAAATCTTGAACGAGTCTGATGCTGGAAATTCAGTTGGTCACCCACAACAATGTTGCAAATTCATGGGTGTCATGAAGTTGAACTTTTGAAGGATGCTGTGGGCGTGTGTAAGTGGTGCAATTCCATGGATTGGCCAGATTCAGAAGATGCTAACGACTTGGACCTATCACTTTGGACACATGGGACAGTAACTGCCTCTGCAGCACACATATAATGCTGGCTGTTCCCCTGAGAGCTCACTTGCCTGCACTACATGCTCCAGGACGACATCTGCCACCACCACTGCTGCTGTATCTGCACCCTCTGGACCCTGCAATGGCACATACTGTGGAGAGAGCCCCAGCCTTCAGCACTGAGGAGAACCAGGCCCTGCTGGACAGCCTCCTTCCACAGTACAGCAAGCTGTATGGGAAAGCAGGGGAGCAGGTGAGTGTTCTGTCCACTGCCTTCCTAAATGTGCATGTTGTCTGACTAGCATGGCTAACAGTCTGCACGCCACTGGCTAGCAGGCTCACTGAGTAGTTGTCACCCCCCATAGTGTGTAGTTACATGCACTGGGCAGGTATAGTGCAGTGACAGTGCATTTAAACAAGGTTTTACTTCCCAGGCAATGATACCATGTAGTAACTGCTGGCATACTGTCCATGGCCATCGTTGCACTGCCTGTGTACATCATGTGCCCCTGTGATTGAGACATGTATACACAACTGTGTAATGCACTGATATGTTGCATGTGTAGTAATAGCATTCTCACTTTGTCATCCTCACAGGTTGATGCCCACCAGAAGCAGAAGATATGGCTGACCATCGTCCGGGCAGTGAGATCCGTGGGGGACTACGAGCGCCGGATCCGCAACTGCCAGAAGAGGTGGCAGGACCTTCGGGGCTGGACCCGGAGGATCGCACGGTCCAACTGAAGCTGTCGCCTCCTTGCAGGAGGGGCGGACACCGGACCCTGACCCCCCACATGCTCAGGATCCTGGCGGTGGTCTTCCCTGATCTGGATGGGCAGCTGAAGGCCAGGGAGCAGCACGGAGGGGGTGAGTCCATGACTGCATTGTGTACTTTGTCTGCCATGCTATGTGCCCTCCTCTGGCCTGGTTAAACTTCCACAGCACATCAGTCATGTGGTCCAGGACCCATGTCCCTCGATTGTGCACTGCCCACTCGTCATCTGATACCCAGGTGTGGCCCTTGCAGTCAGGGAATTGTGTCACTTGGGTACTGTGTCCTTGCAGTTTGCTTGACTCAAGGTGGGGGACAGCATCTGTTCCCCTAACTGTGGTGGGCATCATGGGTGGGTCCATTGCTTACACAATGCCTGTGTTCTGACATGTAATCTGCGTGTTACTTTGATATGTGGTCCAATTGCTGAGCTGATCCACCACATGTGCCTGGGGTAACTGGCACACACCTAAGCTGTGGGTGGGAACAATGTTTGGGACCCAGGAGTGTGTATATTACGTGTGTCACACATACTTAGCCAGCTGCCTCCTTTCCAGGGTTCATCCCTCATTCATGTGGGGCAGGACAGTCATGCCTACTCCAGGCCATGCAATGCACTCTGTACTCCCACTCCCGTGTATCAGCTGACACGTTGTGCTCAGTGATATTTCCCCTCAGGTGTCAGCCTCTGTGTCAATGTGCTGTGGCTTCGATGTCAGGACTGCTGGGGTGTTTATCGGTTGGGGCTCAGCATGCCACCGGAGATGTGACCATAGGAGACGATACTTGTGTGACACATAGGTGTTTGAACACCTGACTGTGAAGACTGGGGTATGCGAATGTGAAGTCCATGCAGCTGTTTCCCATTCACAGCAGATTGTGAGGTGCTCAGGTTCAGAGGCTTGTGTTACAGGTCACCCATATGTCCAATCAGTATGACCTGGACAGATAAGGGTTCAGATGATGTGGTGTGTGGGGGATGTACATGTGCACTTGTTCAGCTCCAGGACTTGCATTCCCCATGACCTACTATTGTGACACAGTGCAGACTGTTGTTGTGTGGCTGCCCTGCCCATGTGACTGGAGACAGTGATGTATGACTTAGCAGGCATGCCTGTGCCATGGCATGTGACTTCCTATGAGTGATCCTGCAGGGGAGTGACATGTGCTACATGCACACCATAGTGGCAATGGCTATCAGCACATGGGTGCATCATGGTGTCTGTCGCTGGTATGCATCACATGCATTTCATATATCTGACTCTGGGCATCACTTTCATCCGGGCACCTGTACTGACTCAGTGGCAAGAGTTGTGATGTGTGCATGTTCACATGCTTCACCGTGTTCTCTGCACCGTCCAACTACTGTGTAGGTGGTGCATGTGTCCACACTGGGGTATTGCCAGCCAACGGACGCCAGACAGATGGGTGCAAGGCCAGGTGGGATGTGAGTGCCATGGTTGACGATCAGACTGACAATTGGCTTCTCCTATTCTGTTTGGGCAATTTTAGCAAAGTTCAACTAAGGATGCCAGGCCTTGCTCTGTATTGTGCTGTACTTACTGTGGTGTGTGCGTTCGGTGCAGGTGACTGATGTCTGTCTGTTTCCCTATTGTTTGCAGATACATCCACGGCCACAGGAGGGGACAGCTCCACGGACCAGGAGGAGCCGCACAGCCAGACTGGGTCAGCAGCCGAGGAGTGGTCGGAGGGACCCAGTGGCACGGAGGGCGAGGGGAGCCACACCGAGGAGTCCTCAGCACCATCCACCTCAGCTGAGGACCACAGCAGCTCGGAGGATGACTCCCTTATGGAGGCGGGTGTCAGCAGCCACCACACCCCAGCTAGTGTTGCTGTCCCCGCCACCACCACCACCACCGCCCTCCCATCGGCTCCCATTCCCGAGGTCCGTGGAGGCTCCCATGTTCAGGAGCGTGTCTCCTTCGGGCCAGGCACCGCACCCCCTGCCCCTGTGTCCCCTGCTGCCCTGACTGAGGAGTCTGTGTACCTCCTTCGCCAGCTCCATGTAGGGCAGACAGCGATGCTGAGTGTCCTCCATGCACACACCACTCTGTTGACTCAGCTGGTGTCGTTCATGGAGGGCATCTCATCGGGTATGTCTGCCCTACAGAGGGGCAATAGGTCCATGGACCCGGAGGAGCAAGACCCCGCCGCCGCCCTGCAGCTCAGGCACCAAGTCTCCTTCCTCCATCCCTCAGGCCCCCACTCCACAGGTGCCCCCACCACACCCTGCCCCAGGTTCCCCCACCCACAGATACACCATCCCCAAAAAGATCAGGCCTTCTCCCCCTGCCACTTGCTCTTCTGGCCCCACACCCCCACTGCGCTTGTCTGTGCCACTGGTGTGGAGACGGTGTCCTCCCCCTCTGTCCTGCCCACCTTACCTGATCCCCATTCTCCTCCCCTGGAGGTAGGCACTGCAGTGGAGTCCACTACCACCCTGTCTGACTTGGGCACTGCAGTGGGGAACCTGTCCACTCCATCTGCACGGTCCCCTGCAGTCTTGCCGGCACCCACACCATCAGAGTCATGCCCCCCACTTGTGCCGGCACACACCATGTCAGACACCTCCACTGCAGTTGTCAGTGGCTCTCCAGGACCCACCACCCCTTCCCTGCCTCCTTCTGGTGAGCCATGACCCTGTCCCTGCGGTGCCTGGCCTGCCCCCCCGTATGCCCCTCCGAGGGGATTGTCCCTGGTTTTCATCAGTGCAGGCATGCGTAGGGTGACATCTGCCACTGTCACCCTGTTTTGACTTTCATGTTGGACTGGCCATTGGCCTTTGTTAATTTTTTGCTGGACATCAACTTTTAGACCCACATATGCTGAATAAAGCACCTTTCTGTTCTCTGGTGCTTTTGCTTCTGATGTACATGTTGTTGATGATGCTAACCATGCCCTTGCTGATATTTGGTCTCATGATAATGAAGTGTTACTGTGCAGGAACACATGTGGTCCAGGGGGAATGTGTCCTATCCTGTGGTGTATCCATGTCATCCATAGCAGCATCTGAGGGTGTCATGTGTTCAATATTTGGCAATGGGATTTCCTACTTACATTAGCAATTTCACATCTGTGGCTTCCACCCCTGCACATCTGTTGTGCCTGCCATTGTTCAATTAGTCTACTTCCCTGACCGTGTGGCCATCTCCACTGGACATGCAGGTTTGGGCATCAATGGGGAAGGACTCATCTGTGTTGTCAGTGCAACATTGCTATACAAGTGTGTTGGATCTGTGCTGATGATTTCGTTGGCACTCCCATGACCAGGCTGATGTGACGGGAGCCTTCATTTGGTGCTAATTGTTGACTGTGTGACCAAGTGCTCAGCTGACATGATGGAGCCCTACTGAGGCAACATATGGCACAGCTTTCCTCACACAGGAGTGGAGTCACCTCATGGCAGTGTGTACTCCTGTGACATTGCCTGCGCCCAAGGTGTGTGTTGTATGAGCATGTCTGTGTGTTCACTTCCGTTTTGCTGTGCATGCTGGGATCCCTAGTGTTGTACCTGTTTGTGATGCTTGCTGAGTTGACCTATGTTCTCCCCAAGTCTTCTCCCTGGATTCTCTGTGATGTGGGTGCATGGCACATTACTGGTCATCAGGGTGTCACCCATAGGTGTGTTTGCTGTCAGGGCTGAGTTTGTGTGCAGACGCAGATGAGTCACAGTCAGGATTCCCCTTGGCACTTGTTGTTTACACCTGTCATGTGATTTCCAGTTTGTGTTATCTTTCAGTGATTGTGTGACTGCTGGCACTCCTCAGGGTCCGGGCTGCAATGTTGGTAGTTGTCTATGTGTGTTCTTTGTGGGTGACCTTGGCTTCGTCATTGGTGTGTGACTGTGGCTGGGATCCCATTGGTTGGTGTGGTATTGCCGTCATGTCCATGTACAGCGTAGTGTGCAGTGTGTCAGACATTCAGGAGTCTTGTTGAGTGGCCATGTGTGATGTGTTTCTGCACCTTGGTTCCCATCCACCACCCTGGGATTGTCATGGGTGCATGTGCAATGTCACCAGTGCATGTGTGCTTCACTGCTGCACATTGTTGGAGGTCGAGGTGTGTGGTGTTGAGTGTGTGCAGATGAGAGTTGTTGCCCGGCTAGACCCCTGCCTCCATGTTGGCCTTGGCTTACTGGCCGTGCTGATTGATTTGTGCTTGTGTAGGTGTGATGGTAGTTTGTTGCTCAGGACACATGACTGTGGTTCACAGTGTGAACGACATTTAGCTTTGTCATCACAGTGGGATTGTAATGCAGCCCAGGGTCACCACATTGTGGGGGCCCTGGGGGTAGTGCTGTGGTGTGTCTGTGTCTTGCTGTGTCAGTTGCTGTTCCTACATGCTTGTGTGACATGTGTGATTTGTGCTCCCTCTCATCTGACAATGCCTGATTGCCCACATAGGGGATTTGGATCCATGAGTTACCTTTGTGTGGCACTGTATGCACATCTGTGTAATTGGTATTCAGGCCTCCTCATGTGTTGTGTGGTTGCCTGGGGACACTGGCACCCCCCTCACCTGTTGTGTTTGATGTGCAGTGTGGGTCTGCCTGTTTGTGTTTGTGCATCTGCACCACTGCATTGGCATATCTTTGGTGTGCCATTGGCTGTATGTTGTTTGGTGGGTTTCCCCTGCTGTCCCTCGGACTCCTAGGTCATCGGTCAGCACAATGATCATGGTTTGTGTGTCCCATTGCTGCCATGGTATGGTATCTGTTCACCTCACATCTACAGTCTCCACAGGGTATCTGCATTTGTGTGCCCATTGGTGCAAATATGTGGGTCTGCATTCTGATGGTCACTTCTGTCATTGTGTCATTGATGAATGTTGACAGTGTCAGCCCCCATGGGTGTTGTTTGTCTGCACATGGCCAAAGGTATGTCTTATTTGCACTGCAGTATTTGCCTCCCCCAATCTATGTTGCAATGGGACACATGCACTACTTTGCCACTGATGTGTTTTATGTTCTGTGACCAGGAATCATCCATGCAGTTTGGCAGTTGCAGCTTTTTCTTTGTCAACACTTGCATTTTGGTCACTGTGATGATGGGGGTTTGGACCCCATTGCCACAATGTTCAAAATGTGCTTCAGCTATGGACCACACACTTACCTTTTGGTCACTGTGATGATGGGGGTTTAGACCCCATTGCCACAATGTTCTGAATGTGCTTCAGCTATGGGCCCCCACACTTACATTTTGCTCACTGTGATGATGGGGGTTTGGACCCCATTGCCACAATGGTCATGGCCTGCTTGCATTGTGGGGGCCACACACATATATGTGTGGCACATGTGATAGGGGATCACATTGTATGTTCAAAGTCATGTTCAGTGTTGTAGGCATTTGACACAGTGTACACACGCTTGTCATGGTGTTGGGGGGTGTCTTTTCTTGCATTCCCTAGGTTGTGGTGTGCTGGTTGTGTCATGCATTGTCCATCCTATGAGTGGGGGTGGTGTTGGTGGTAGGCATCCAGCCCCCATGGGTAGAGGTGGTAGTAGTGACAGGCATCCAGCCCCCATGGGTAGAGGTGGTAGTAGTGGTAGGCATCTGGCACCCCCTGGGTAAGGGTGGTAGTAGTGGTAGGCATCTGGCACCCCCTGGGTAAGGGTGGTAGTAGTGACAGGCATCCAGCCCCCCATGGGTAGAGGTGGTAGTAGTGGTAGGCATCTGGCACCCCTGGGTAAGGGTGGTAGTAGTGGTAGGCATCTGGCACCCCCTGGGTAAGGGTGGTAGTAGTGGTAGGCATCTGGCACCCCCATGGGTAGAGGTGGTAGTAGTGGTAGGCATCTGGCACCCCTGGGTAAGGGTGGTAGTAGTGGTAGGCATCTGGCACCCCCATGGGCAGAGGTGGTAGTAGTGGTAGGCATCTGGCACCCCTGGGTAAGGGTGGTAGTAGTGGTAGGCATCTGGCACCCCCATGGGTAAGGGTGGTAGTAGTGGTAGGCATCTGGCACCCCCATGGGTAGAGGTGGTAGTAGTGGTAGGCATCTGGCACCCCCTGGGTAAGGGTGGTAGTAGTGACAGGCATCCAGCCCCCCATGGGTAGAGGTGGTAGTAGTGGTAGGCATCTGGCACCCCCTGGGTAAGGGTGGTAGTAGTGGTAGGCATCAGGCACCCCCTGGGTAAGGGTGGTAGTAGTGACAGGCATCCCGCCCCCATGGGTAGAAGTGGTAGTAGTGGTAGGCATCTGGCACCCCCTGGGTAAGGGTGGTAGTAGTGGTAGGCATCTGGCACCCCCTGGGTAAGGGTGGCAGTAGTGGTAGGCATCTGGCACCCCCTGGGTAAGGGTGGTAGTAGTGGTAGGCATCTGGCACCCCTGGGTAAGGGTGGTAGTAGTGACAGGCATCCAGCCCCCATGGGTAGAGGTGGTAGTAGTGGTAGGCATCTGGCACCCCTGGGTAAGGGTGGTAGTAGTGGTAGGCATCTGGCACCCCTGGGTAAGGGTGGTAGTAGTGACAGGTATCCAGCCCCCATGGGTAGAGGTGGTAGTAGTGGTAGGCATCTGGCACCCCTGGGTAAGGGTGGTAGTAGTGGTAGGCATCTGGCACCCCCTGGGTAAGGGTGGTAGTAGTGGTAGGCATCTGGCACCCCCTGGGTAGAGGTGGTAGTAGTGGTAGGCATCTGGCCCCCCATGGGTAGGGGTGGTAGTAGTGGTAGGCATACAGGCCCCTATGTGTATGTGTGGCATTGGTGAGGGCCATCCCGCCCCTATGGTGCTGCTGTTGCTGGTGTAGGTATTTCTGCATCCCTCTGTGTGTGATGTGTCGGTACGTGTAGTTTGTTTTTGTTGTTGGTGTCTGACTTACCTTCTGCGCCGTACGCGTCCGTGCCTGTTCCGGTAATTGAGGTAGAATATTGGTAGGATCGGCACGAAGGGATTCATGGTTGGTTCGTCTCGTTCGTCTTTCTCTTTGCTTCGCCTCGTCCTCGTCGCTGGCGTGTTCGTCTCGTAGCCGTGGATCGTGTTGTGGCGCGAATCGGAGCTTATGTGCGCCTCGACCGGATGCTTTGACGTGCCGTGCGTAGCGACGGGTTCGGCGCGTACGGGAAGCGCATCGTACTTGTCCGGCCGGACGGGGCTGCATTTTTTCTTCCGTGCAGCTCGATTGGACGATTCCGGATCCGCCTCGGTCTGATTTCAGGTCCTGTATTGGGTGAGTACGACTGGGTCGGGATTTGGGCAGTTGTGCGCATCGTACTTGCTCATTCGGACGTATGTGCGGATCGGTCGGGAAACAGGCATTCGCCTGGCTTTTTTCCCGACCGAATGGTATTAGGTGCGCCTCCGACCGGGATCGGAATCGACCCCTCTGTTTCAATAACACTTCTTTGTTTAATGGTAGTCATGTGTATTCTGACTTACATTATTTTCTATCAAACCGGTTGTGGTTGGTTAAGTAATCTACATATTTTAGGTTTAATATGTGTTTTTTAATAACTCTTTATATATCCCTTCGATGACTGGTTTAAGTATGGTCTCATGGAATGTTAAGGGTATTCATAACCCAGTCAAAAAGCAAAGAGTGTTATCTCATCTTACTAAATTGAAATGCCAAATTGCTTTATTACAAGAAACGCATCTTAAAGAGCAAGACATACTCTCCTTGCGCAGACAATGGGTCGGAAGTGTTTTTTGCTCTCCTGCGATGAATAATAAGAATGGTGTAATAATATTGTTTCATAAATCGCTATGTATTCATTTGCTAAATGAAGTTAAAGATGATAATGGTAGATGGCTTTTGTTAAACATTAAAGTAAATGATACTCAGTTTTCTATATGCAATGTTTATGGCCCCAATGGTATAGACTTAACATTTTGGAATGAATTTTCCACTCTCCTTTCTTCTCATGCTTCAGAAAATCTTATAGTGGGTGGAGATTGTAATCAACTTATGGATCCTTTTTTAGATCGGAAATCGCAAACCAAGTTTGTCCCAAACAAAATGCAGACGACCTTTCACAAATCTATTTCTTCTAGAGGGCTGATAGATGTTTGGAGAATTTCACACCCTGATGTTTTAGAGCTCTCTTTTTTCTCCCCTGTTCATAGGTCTCATTCTAGAATAGACTACATATTTTTCACACAATTTACTCTTCAATTCTTGACACATGCCGAGATAGGCTCAATTCTTATTTCAGTCCATGCTCCTGTCATAGTAGATTTGGATTATCCTACTCCTACACCCATCTCACGCAGATGGAGATTTAATAATGCCCTTTAGCTGGATAACCATTTTACAGAACAATTTTCATTATTTGTACAAGATTTTTCAAGAATAATCTTCCCTCGGACTCACAGTTGAATTTTATCTGGGATACATTTAAGGCAACTGCCAGGGGGTTCATTATAGATTTTGTTGCTGAAAAAAAAAGGGATTTAGAGATTTGACGTTACTCTTAAAAAAAATTAAGATCATAGAACATGAATATTTTTCTTCAAATCACACAGATACTTTGTCCAAACTCATTAAAGCTAAAATGCAATATAACAAGCAGTCCTGGGATAATGCTTGCGGTAGTTTGCTTAGGTTTAATGCTAAAATGTACGGTGGTCGGAATAAAGCCGGAAAAACTTTGGCTAACTACCTTAAAATTAATAAACAGAAATCCAAGATTGTTGCTATAATGAACAGTATTGGGATCAGGCATGTTAGCGACTCCAAGATATTAGAATGCTTCACAGAATATTACACTAATTTATACACCCCTGAGTCCTCTCCTCCAAGTGACTAGATAGACGCATATTTTCAAACCATTCCCAAATCTTCAAAAAACACTATTGACCTATCCTCTCTTGATAGTTCAATTTTAGAACAAGAAATTACAAACGCTATTAGTCAACTCCCAAAAGACAAAACTCATGGGCCTGATGGATTTTCTGTACGTTTTTTTCTTCATTTCAAACAATTACTAGTTCATAAACTGTTGCTTCTCGTAAATAATTTTTTAAATACGGGAAAGACACAAGTATCCTTCACTCAAGCCATGCTTTGTCTGATCCCAAAGAAAGACAAAGATCCTTCTCAATGTAGTAACTACAGGCCCATCTTATTAATTAACACGGACTGTAACATTTTTGCCAAAAATTGGCTCTCCATATTAATCAGGTCATTCCTGATTTAGTTGATATACATCAATCAGGGTTTGTAAAGGGACGTTCTATTGCAGACAATTCTAGAACTTTCCTCAATAAATTCATTTGGCCTCCAAAGTTAACTCCCCTGTGGCTGCCATCACCCTGGATGCTGAAAAGGCATTCTATAGAGTGAATTGGGAGTTCATTTTAGGAGAATTAAAATGGCATGGCTTTAGTCCTCACATCATTCATTACATTCAACTGTTATATTCTGCACCCTCTACCTCCATCTGGGTCAATGGCTGTCAATCCAATTACTTTTCCCTCCACAGGGGAACTAGACAAGATTGCCCTTTATCTCCACTTTTATTTATTTTAGCCTTAGAACCCTTCTTGGAAAAAATTTGCCGTTCCCCACAGTTTATGAACTTTCAATTTAAGAACAGTGACATTAAACTTACAGCACATGCGGATGATATCTTATCATATCTATCTAACCCTAACACGTCTTTACCAGCGTTTTTCTCATTATTGAGTGAATACTCTATAGTTTCGGGATATAAACTTAATATTGATAAAACAGAGGTCTTGCCCCTAAATACATTTTTGCCTCCTAGATATGTTTAAAGATACGGGGTTTAAATAGAATTCAAAAAGAATTAAGTGTTTAGGTATTCTATATACAAATAACATTAAAGAAACCACTAAAATGAACCTTACTGAAATCGCCACAAAACTTACGGCGTTAACAAACAGATAGTTGGTCGCCATTATTTCTGTCTTGGTGGGGTAGACTAGCAACGATTAAAATGATGTTGCTACCTATAATTAATTTTTATCTGTCCATGCTACCTGTTACCCTCCCACTTTCCTTCTTTAAAATTATCAATCGTTCTTGACCAAATTCTTGTGGAATAATCGCAAGCCTAGAATATCGTTAAATCGTCTTCAACAACCCAAAGATTTAGGAGGGGTCTATTTTCCTAACCTTATACGTTATCATTCTGCCTTTACACTGAAACAAATTTGGACTTCCCTTTCAGCCAACCCACACACAACATTAACTGCTTGGAGTCAACTGGAGCAGGCCCTATATACACCATTTTCTTTAAACACAGCAATTCATTTATCTCAACCCCCTAGGTTCTTTTTATCTCCTATTCTCACCCATTCTGCAGCTGTTGCTAATCCTCTAATTGCCTCCTCTAGTTCCCATCTTGATATTTTTTCACAAACTCCTATTTGGTACAATAAGCACCTAAAATTAAATATTAGAGTTCTTTCATGGTAATAATGGATTAACAAACGAATTTTATAACCATTGGTCATATACTTACTGATGGCTCTCTTATGGACTTTTCTGAGATCCCAAAAAATATGACATATTGTTTCATCATGCCACTCATTATCTTCATCTTAGAACCTCTCTTCTTCTTCTTCTCCTCTCTCAGGACTCTTCCACGGTTCCACACAATAAGTCTTCCCCTCTCGCTTTGGATCTCTCCTCTCAGTTTAAAGCATCTGCTATTTACAGGATTTTGCATCATCCTAATGATTTGAGAATGAAATCCAGGGTAGAGCTCTTGTGGGAAAGGGATTTGCATCAGGATTAATCTTTCCAGACCTGGGGCTCCATATGAGCTAAGATTCACACCTCCTCTCGCTCAGCAAGTACAATACGAATGTTATATTTTTTTTACAATAGGCTTTTTCTGACCCCCGAGGACCTTCAAAAGTTTAAGCTGATTAATGATCCAAAATGCTGGTCCTGTCATTATGAAAAAAGTGACTTATTACATATGTTTTTTCTCTGTCCTTTGGTTAAAAAATTTTAGATGCTGATTTGGGAGAAGCTGAATGTAATTTTGTCCACGACTATCTCTTTTGATATTTTGCAAATTTTTTTGGGAGGTTCCTCCCCCATGTGATGCTCTCAGGGGAGAGTGGGTAAGTTTGTCGATTTGATAATAGCGATTACCCTACAGATTATTACCACAAATTGAAAAGATACTACTAAAATCACTTTTACTGGCTGGTGAAATCTTTTATGTCTTCATCACAGACTGGATCGTGCACATGCTACCTCTATCCCTTTATTGATTAAAAAAGATTTATTGTGGTGAACACTTACGACATTCTTATCTAGGCAAGCTGTTCTTCCCACTTCTACGGTTACCAGTTACAAACCCCCATAAATGTTAAAATGTTTAATAGGTTAATATTGTTATTACTGTAACGCTGTTATGCTTATCACATGCTTTTCCTTATTTTTCTTTCCCCTCCTTTCTTTCTTTTCTTCTTCCTCCTACTCTCTCTTTTCCTTTAGTAAAATTCCTAAATGCATATGATTTTGTAAAACTGTTTATATTTTTTAAGTCGGGTTCTGGAATTGAAATTGATAAAATGTTCATATTTTCTTCTTTTATTCACAGTGCTTGATTTGAATTGTTTGTACATTATATACATATGCTGTATTTGTTTTTCTTTATAATATCAATAAAGCATTGTAAACTGAAAAAAACACTGGATGCAAATAAAATAGAACTCATCATTATCAGGAAAGAACTGAGTAGCTGGCATACCAACCCACGGCCAGAGTTCATGAGCTCTCCCCAGTCCCAGCCAACTTTGTAAAGTTTCTTGGAGTAGTGCATGACCAGAAGAGCTCATTGAAAGAGCAAGTCGTCTGTCTTGCGGCATTTTACTACGGCACTCTGTGTATTCTGAGGAAAATTATACTGTTTCTCCCCAAGGAGTTACATAAACTGGTTTTCACTGCTTGTATACTAAGTTTTATTTATTTATTTATTTATTTGAAGGTTTTATATAGTGCGAACAAGACCCTTGCGGGTATCAGAGCGCTTTACATGTCATATGTTGGAAACAAGTATAAGCATAGAAAAATACAATTATAGGTGATTCAGATATAAGGTGCTCAATAATACAAACTAGTGATTAAAATACGGTGCTCAATTATACAGACTAGTAATTAACATACAGTAATAAGTAAGTAATTCACGTGAATTTAGCCATGAGAATCACTTTCACTTCTTTTTGAAGGAGGCAGTGGAAGGGTTCAGTGTTGTTTCTGTGGGCAAAGCATTCCAGATCCTGGGAGCCATTCCAGAGAAGGACCGGTTGTAAGTTTTTTTCTTGGCAAATCGTTGTGGTTTCAGTAGAAGATCCTTGTAGCTTCTGGAGGCTCTATTACCAGCAGAGAGTACCAGTTTCTGAGCTAGATAGCTCAGGGAATTGTGGTGTAAGGCCTTGTGCATCATACATGCGATTTTCAGATGAATTCTAGCTTCAAACGGTAGCCAGTTGAGGGCTCTAAGGTCTGGAGAGATGTGAGATGCACTTTTTGAACCTGTGATGAGTCTCGCAGCTGAATTGATAGCGGCTCTTAGCGGGGCTGTTGTCGACCTGGGGAGGCCGCTTAGGGTTACAGCCCCATATTCCACTCTTGGGATTACTAGGGCTTGAACTGCTTGTTTGAAGTCGTTTGCTGGCAGGAAGGGTTTCAGTTTTCGCAGGGTGTTCATGTGGAAATTTGCTCCTTTTGTGGAGGCGCTGATATGCTTCTGCATCTTTAGGTTTCTGTCCAGTGTCACACCTAGCGATTTCGCTGATTCGACAATGAGAGGTTGCCCTTTGAGTGCTGTTAGGTGCTTCATCCATTCCAGGATGGTGGATGATTTGTTGGGGAGGGGGGGCGATTAGGAGGAACTCCCTTTTGAGGGCGTTTAGTTTCATATGGTTTTCGGCCAACCATGTTTGAGTTTTTTGTAGCGTTGCGTTGAGAGATTTGATGTCCTCAAGTGAATGGATCTTGATGTAGAGTTGGGTGTCGTCTGCATACATATGGAAATGGATCTCGGAGAGACTGAGAAGTTCGGTGAGTGGTTCCATGAAAAGGTTGAAAAGTGTGGGTGAAAGGGAAGAGCCTTGCGGTACTCCTAACGTGACTGGCACGGGGTTGGACAAGGATTGATTGACCTTGAATCTTTGAGATCTATTTTGGAGGAAAGAGGTAAACCAGGTAAGCACAGATCCAGATATTCCCATTCTGTGTTTCAGGAGTTCTAGCAAGTTGTCGTGTTTGACGGTGTCAAATGCCGATGACAGGTCAAGTAAGATTAGTAAACAGGCTTCGTTTTGGTCAAGGATTTTTAGAGCGTCGTCAATTATGTGTGTCATGGCTGATTCAGTACTGTGACCTGCTCAGAAGCCTGATTGGAATTGGTTAAGCAGGTTGAATTGATCAATGTGGTTGCTAAGCTGGGTGTGAACACATTTTTCCAAGAGCTTGGCTAGAGTGGGGATGTTGGATATTGGGCGATAGTTATTTAAGTCTGATGGGTCAGCTGTTGGTTTCTTTAGGATAGGGGATACCTGCCCTGTTTTCAGGATTTCTGGGATGGTTCCTTGAAGGAGGGAGGTATTTATAATCTTGGTCCAGAGAGGTAGTAACAGTGGAATTAAGTCTTTTAAGTAGTTAGTGGGAAGCGGGTCTATGAAATGGCTGGAGGGATTCAGGGCGGTTAGCGTCTTTAGTATAGTATCTTCACTGTAAGTGTTGAAGTAGGACCAGGTTGCGCTGTTTTTAAGGTTGAATTTTGTGGAGCATTTGACTGGGACACCTGTCAGGGGCAGTGCGGAATTCTTTTGCATGTCTGAAAGGGATAAAAGGTCATTGAGTAAGTCGGTTTTTATGGCTTCTGATTTTGTAGTGAAAAAGGAGGCAAATTCCTCACAATTCGGTAGAGTGTCAGGGATAGCCTTGGGGTGGATGGGTGCACTCTTGGTCTGGGCTTTGATTATATCGAATAGTTTTTGGGGACGGTTCTTGGCTTGGTCTAGTTGATTCCTGAAGAAGTCGGTTTTAGATCTTCTGATCTTTCTGAAGTAGGAGTTTCTGGTGGTTCTTAGTAGCTTGAGGTGGTCAGCTGACTGTGCGGATCTCCATCGTCATTTTATTACTCTAAGTGAGCGCCTGTCTTCATTTAGCCTACCGTCATACCAGGGTTTTGAGTCTTTTGTGGTGGTTCTTTTCCATTGTAGAGGGGCTATTTTGTCTAGTAGGCTGTTCATGGTGTAGATTGATTATTGTAACAGGCTGTACTTAGGCCTGCTCACTTATCTGTTGAATAAGTTACAAGGGGTTCAGAAAGTCACATTTAGGGCCATCATATGTCTGAAGCGCAGAAATCACTACATTGGCTTCTGGTTAAACTGAGAGGTTAGTTCAAGGCACTCTACAATGATCAAAGAACCTTTTAAGGGCAAAAGAAATCTGATATTTCAAAGTTCCTCTATCCCTACATGCCCTCCTTGCTATGATAACCGGTGCTTGTTAACCACAAACAAAACTAAGAGGTTGCACAACCATGGGATCTCTTTTAGATACATGGGGCGAGATGTACTAATATCTGGTCGCAAAATACTGGTCACAAACTGCAAATAGTATTTTTATGACCATTAAAGATTTCTGAGAACTGACCTATGTACTAAATGGTTTGTTCTTAAAAATCCTAGTAGTAGTGGGTTGGAATCCGACCTAGCTCAGGCATGTTACGAAGGTTGCAAATTGTGGTTCACTATGATTGGAGGCCCTGATAGAGATGATGGCCTGCTACGGTCAGCAGATGACCATGTCTGTGATTGTTTTTTAATAGAGCAATTTTTTTTTATATGCACCCCATTTCACTGAAAAGAAATGTAGCTATGTTTAGAAAAAAAGTTTACTTCTTTGTTTGTTTGTTTGAAAAAAGGCTATGGTCCTGTGCAAAATTCATGTTGCACTAAAGCTGAATGAATTATTTTTTAGATTGTGGTGAAAAATACGCTACTGAGCAATATTTGATAGGACACCACAACAGCGAGTTTCCCGATGCCAATATCGCTGCATTATGGGACTTGTATGCACTGAGCTTCATGGTCACGTGAGGACATTGTTATAAAGCACCTGTGTCCTGTTACCTCCATTTCTATGATTAAGGCAGTCGCTGAAACGCGTCAGGATAGTGTACCTGCAGCCACATCATTAAACAAACGTTGCAGGTTTCTGTGAATTGGCCTCAGCAAACCTTCTTTGCATTTGATTAACGAGATGTCTGTCCCCATCAGCTGAGGCCGTCCTGCAGGGTTGGGGGCCCCCGTCAACAGAGGATTGTGTGACGTTTGAAATAGGGGGGCATGACCCGCTCGCCTTTGCATGTTTAAAGAGGATTAAACCTGACAGTACTTGTTTTCGAGGTGAGAAAGGGAGAAGAGAGAGGTCTTTACCTCTTCCTGGCAATTCGGGAATCTTCCACGTTTACAAGATAATACTTTCAATGTGGCAGCGGGACCAAAAAAGTGAGGTTTACCAATATGGATTTTATATAAATGCATGTGACACTTTATAATTGATGCACTGAAGCAACATGAATTTTGCACTAAATCTGAATGAATTATTTTTTAGATTGTGGTGAAAAATACGCTACTGAGCAACATTTGAGAGGACACCACAACAGCGAGTTTCCCGATGCCAATATCGCTGCATCATGGGACTTGTATGCACTGAGCTTCATGGTCACGTGAGGACATTGTTATAAAGCACCTGTGTCCTGTTACCTCCATTCCTATGATTAAGGCATTCGCCGAAACGCGTCAGGAGAGTGTACCTGCAGCCACATCATTAAACAAATGTTGCAGGTTCCTGCGAATTGGCCTCAGCAAACCTTCTTTGCATATATATATATATATATTATCTACTGGCGGTCGCCAGTAGATAGTTATAGTTAGGACCTATTTTCCATAGGAAATCCGCGACATTCTATTTGAAATAACTCTTGCGTCGGTTGACGAATCTTCGCGAAATTTTCAAACTTTATGGCCCGCTCCGGTCCGCTCCTACCCTGAAAGTCTCAGGGTGATTCGTCAAGCGGGGGCAGAGAAAAAAGGGGGGTCCCAAAACGTGTCATAGGAAACTTTATGCAAGGCTACAGCCCGAACTGCTGAACGGAATTACACCAAATTTGGCAAAGAGGTAGTTCTTGGTTCAAAAAGAACCCTTTTTGTTAAATGGTGTAAATCCGTTCAGTAGTTGCTGAGAAAATCAAAAGTAAAAACACATATATATCTGGGCGGAGCCTAACCACACATGTCATCGTGAGATCTGATTGGCTGTCAGCACTTCATCCTGGAATTGCTGGCAGCCATCTTGGGACCAATATAAATGATAGTACCCCTTTGAAATGCATTGTAGTGAATCGAAGATTTTGAGGGTTACCAAAAGGAGAACTATAAAGGGTGATAACAGACTTTAGTTACATTAGAATTCATTTGTTGATGGTACCATACTAATTTCAGGAATTGTGGTGTGTTCTAAGGTGATTTTACCCTGTGAAAAACCTTCTGCTGGGATATCATGAATCATGTTTGAGAGAAAACTATTTTCACATGCTTGTCCCATACAGTTTTGAAAGGTGCCCCAGAAGCTAAAATGAGAGCATATTTTCTGTAAATTCACATTACCTTTCTCAGTCATGTGAGAATGAAGTCTGACATTCTCAGTAAAACATGTACATCCAACAAGGGCAGAGACTGTCAGTTGATTCCTTTGTGTTCTACTGCAGCTCCCCAGAGTGTTCTAAAGAACAACTAGAGTGCTAACAGCCTTACTTATGACAAAAGTATGGCACACCTGAAGCCATCTTGATTGGAATAAACTGGTAACACTTAAAACATTTAATTTAAAAAGGAACAAAATGATGGGGTTCATCTTGTCATAGAAATTATGGTTAGTGCTCTGGAAAGAAAAATTAGGACATGTTTCAAGTGTGATCTCAAATATCTTCCTGTTATATTTCAACAGGAGCAGCCTGTCAGTTGATGCCTTTGTGTTCTACTGCAGCTTCCCAGAGTGTTCTAAAGAACAACTAGAGCGCTAACAGTCTTACTTATGACAAAAGTATGGCACACCTGAAGCCATCTTGATTGGAATAAACTGGTAACACTTAAAACATTTAATTTAAAAAGGAACAAAATGAGGGGTTCATTTTGCCATAGAAATTATGGTTAGTGCTGTAGAAAGAAAAATTAGGACATGTTTTAAGTGAGATCTCAAATATCTTCCTGTTATATTTCAACAGGAGCAGCCTGTCAGTTGATGCCTTTGTGTTCTACTGCAGCTTCCCAGAGTGTTCTAAAGAACAACTAGAGTGCTAACAGCCTTACTTATGACAAAAGTATGGCACACCTGAAGCCATCTTGATTGGAATAAACTGGTAACACTTAAAACATTTAATTTAAAAAGGAACAAAATGAGGGGGTTCATTTTGCCATAGAAATTATGGTTAGTGCTGCAAAAAGAAAATTTAGTGCATGTTTTAAGTGAGATCTCAAATCCTCTTCTATTTCATTAGAAAATTCTGACATGCAGACTGAAACAATCACTTTCAATACCAGCAGTAGACTTCCAGTTAACTCCTTGGTGAGCAGTAGCTTTACTACAGTGATCTAATGAACAACTAGAGTAATAACATTCTGAATTTATGGCAAATGTGTGACACATCTGAATGCCTTCTTGATGGAATCAAAGTAAAAAACTGAAAGCATTTCCTACTGAGGAGA